>CM034353.1:92135772-92795454 GCA_019925275.1 Mytilus edulis
GGTCTATGCACTAGTGTTCCCAAATATTCGTGCGTCAATAATTACTGAAATTTCCTTTGTCGACGTAACACGTCGTTGCATCACATTTGTAACCCCCTTCCTCTGAGATATTAATCTGATATAAACAACATTATGTAATCTATATCTTGACAACATAGACATTCTGGAACCTTTTTAATACTACTTTCTCATACAAATTTGTTGTTATTGAACACTTATTATTTCATTACCTCCAAACACATCGGTTCATTAGTTTGAAGAACTTAATGATAACCAGGCATCAAGTTCAATTATAGCGGAGTTACATAACAACTTAAAATCATCAAGAAAAACAACAGCTTTATCTAATTCAGATTTAATCGAAAAAGTTTGCAGTTCATTTATTATGTTGGTTAAGTGTTGTCTTTGATTGTTTTCCCTCTTATAGTATAACACACATTATAACCATTTACGATTCAAACTTTTGGACAAAAACAAAACATTTGTTTACATCATCAAAAGGTGCAGTGGTACGAACTTGATTTAAATCTTACTTGAAATTATTTCATGTTTGGGATGGATTGAGTGCAAAAAAACCTGTTTAACGCCGCCACATTCTTTAGTTAACTCCCAAACTGTTTAGCGACTATCGTTGGTTCACGTCTGTCATATTTGTGGATTCTCAATTGAATTGTTTCATATTTTGCATGTTGAGACCTTTATAGGTGACTGTAAATCATAGTTTTTTTCCAATTTGACGTCTGGACGGCTGCCTAAAATTGTGTACATCCACTTCATTTAACTCTGGTGGATATTTGTCTCATAACCAATCATACCACATCTGCTTATTTTTATATCATGTTTTTGATGCTTGATTTGTCTTGAATTATTATCTATCTCACGTTTTTTTATCGTGAAATTGCAAATGCGGGCGTATATTAGTCTGTCCACATTATAAGAGCTGTAATGAATAATACATTACATTACAATACATTAAGTTGTTTATGGTATCTGTCTGTCTGGTCTTAAATATTCTTACTTTGAGAAGGTTTGAACATATTTCTGTCCTTGAGATTCTCGAAAAATAGTACATATGATTGTTATCTTGGTGAATATGTTGAGGCATATGTTTAATGATGATCTAGACAAAAGGATCCGGTTTTCATTTTTCTGTTGTACATGTATAATGCTTCATTCTCAAAGCGTACTCTTTAACTAGTTTAAGGAGTAATTTTCATTGTAATGATATAGACACTAGTATCTTTTACAGCATTGTAGCGTACTGCCGGAAATCTTTCAAAACCTCACGAACACTAATTAATATGATGTAATGGTATTAAAAGACCGTTAAATATTTTGTCTTCCTTCTTCAACTCCCTTCGCTTAAAATATCTAATCGATATGACTTGCTATAAAATGTGAAATGTATTGGAATTCAGAGGATATTAAAAACGATAACATGTATCAAACAATTACATTAGTAGTACAATGTTACTGTGAAATTATCCGATTTGTACTCTAATAAATTTATATCAACCTTTTAAAAGCCTTTTTAAAACAATTATGGCTATAACGTTATTGACTATGTTGTTCTGAATATTGCAACCATAACAAATATTCATCTTATTTATATATACGTCTTTCAATAAACACTTGTTAACATTGTTATTAGAATATGATTGTATTCTTAAATTTTTCTGACCAAATATCATTTTCTGTTACATGTTCATATTAGTTTGCTGCGGGTCTACCCGTTGGCAGTTGTAAATACCCAGGGGTTTTCTGTATGAACTATTCATATGAGAGTATATTTGGTAAATATGTATCATATTGCAATTTATAGTAAACGAAGAATTTATGAGGACTGTCGCACCAACTGAATTTTATACTGTATGCACATGTGTTTTTGAACCATTCTTAAGTAAAGAAGGTTTTTAGTTTTGGTACAATTTCTCCCAAACTAACAATGTCTAAAATTCAGTCATAGTTTTACATGGAATATGAATGAAATGTAGTGTATATGAAAATATCTTCTTGAAAACAACCGAGCCAATAGAGACAATAACACTATTATAACATAAGAGGTGAATTTTAAAGTGAACGTTCAGTAACATCTTCAAGAATCAGTATATAAGTTAAGACCAGATATAACTAGATAGCTCTCGGTGAGTTGTGAATCGGACGAAAAAATGGTCACTATAATATAGAAAATGGCGCTGAAAGTGGCTTTATGCACACACAAAAAGCCAAACATGTTTGAAATTAAGGCGGTTTTATAACATATTCTAATGCAACAACGTTTGTAACGTTCATTTTGATTGGATAACGTCACTTTCTTACATGGCATCAATTGACAATTGATGCTATGGGACATACGCGCAAGCGCAGACGGCATATGACAGATTTTAAATACATTTTTTAACGTTGTTTTCTGTCAGTTTCATTAGAATGGAGATAACAATATTGTATTTTAAGCTCCGACGGCATCAATTGGGGATTTGATGGTCGCAAATACCCGTTTACTGTCTCCGCTAACGCGTCGCCAGTAAACTTAATTTGCGACCATCAAATCCCCAATTGATGCCGTCGGAGCTTAAAATACAATACAGTTATCTCCTAATTAAACATGGCTGTAATCTGGTATATACATGCTATATTGTATTGTTCACCATAACTAACGTGCAAACGATAATATAAACAAATTTCTAAACAAATTTGTAAATATAATTTAGACCTCGTTTACATTCTATTAATATCGGTAGCAAAAGGTATTAGAATCTCTTGACAAAAACGTCTTCTTTTTTTACAAAAACCTACTTTGGCTTATTATTTTATATCCTTATACCTTTTAAGAGTACAACCTATACATATATTGTAAATAATTAATCTTCTCGAAAAACAATATTTGTAAAGAAAATTAATACCTGTAGCATAATATTTATTTTTCTAATCTCCTGTTCTGTTCTTACATTCAGAATCCATATAATTTTATTACAGTTTTGTACTTTTGCTAAGGAGGTAGTCAAAGCGTTTTTTGGGTGATGGTTTGAATTCATTTCATAAAAAATTTCACGTAAATTAATAAAGAAAAGAGAAAAAATATTGTATTGAAACATCAACAAAAGCATGAACACACAAACAAACCAGGGATCCAAGGAAATGAATTCTGAGAAATGTGCATCAAACCATATTAAAATATGTATGACTAAACTTTTAACACTGTGCAAAATTAAATGAGTTATGATAAAAAAATCCTCCATATCCGACAATTTTATGTCTACATTTGTAATTATTCCATATAAATGATAATTTGACTGACACTCCATAATCCTAATACGCATCTACCTTCACAATAGTCTGACTAAATACAGATCCAATGTCCAAGCTATGTTTATAAGTTTGTTTTTTTATTCTTTAAATTTTTTCTTCAAAACTAAATAAATATGCTATTGCATATTTTTTTCTATAATGACTTGAAAGTTTGAAAAATAAAGATTCATTTTATGCAGGGAAATTTAGAAGAAACAGTTTAGAGTCAATGATTAAAACGACAAAACATACAAATTATACAAGAAAAGAAGGAAAGTTAATGAAAATTCAACTTCTGTTTGGAGAATTTAAATTTTTTGCTTTCATCATAATGTAGACTATAAAATTGAGAATGGAAATGGGGAATGTGCCAAAGAGACAACAACCCGACCATAGAAAAAAACAACAGCAGAAGGTCACCAACAGGTCTTTAATGTAGCGAAAAATTCCCGCACCCAGAGGCGTCCTTCAGCTGGCCCCTAAACAAATATATACTGAAATTTATATACAGATGACATTATAAGGGTGTAGAAATCGTAATAAAATTATGTCGTTCCAGTGCTACTTTCTTCCCGAAAATGTCTGTCTTTTGTTTGGCATTGTTCTTGATTAACATTAATAAGGAATACTTTAGACCATGATGAGATGGTCCGATAGGACTTGTTATCTTGCACATAAGGTTGTAACTAAATTGTCAATGTCTGCAATCATTCTTAATTGTATAACCAAGATAGAATGATATAATCTGTAGACTTTAAAGTGCAGAAATAATTGTCAGTTCAAATGTCATGATAAAAACATAAACATTTCAAATCTGACAATGTTGACCCAAATATGCCAATTTCATAGATATTCTTGTGCAAAAATAGCATGAATAGATAAGAATCACAGACGCATAATAATATTAGTATTTAAATGCATGTATCTTAAAGCCTTATATCTTGCAATCACATGAATGATGTTATTTTATTGATTTATAATGATTACAATTCAAAGGGGTAAAATAAAGCCTGGTTGCACCTTATGTTTCTAAAAACAGAACAAAACCAAATGTCAGCTGTAAGAAACAGTCAGTCATAAGATAAACCTCGAGTGAGGCAGTTATAAACATGCTATTTCGAAAATATAACACTGAATGAATTTTCTTACTTAAAAAAAGTCCGCTGGAAAAGATACAATTGTCAATGAAATACCATTTTGGAATGAGCTGACAAAAGCATATTACTATAAACTATTATCTTCCACTTCCGTGTTAACTATAGGTATATTTCATCACGTGCATTTTTGCAGACTATAGCATAGAATCGCACATTTCATAAAACAATAACTGATTCAATAATGCTGTTCCTTGAAAAAAGTAAAATCACAAAAATACTGAACGTAGAGGAAAATCAATTCGGAAAGTCTATAATCACATGGCAAAATCAAATAACAAAACGCATCAAAAACGAATGGACAAGAACTGTCATATTCCTGACTTGGTACAGGCATTTTCAAATGTAGAAAATTGAATATAGAGAAAATAATATATTAGGAAATGTGGGGTTAACGTCAAATTATGTAGCAAATCAACAACGACAGATATCCTACATTTCCTATCTTATAATAACTGTTTTGTACGCTCGATTTATATATTAATAAATCGGATGTCATTAGAATGTATTGTAACGACTCAATCTAATAAAAGATTGAAAAAAAACCCGGAAATATTGAAATGGTTTGGAATATTTAAAAGAGGAGGTTCAATTATTACAGTACATGAAAGGAAACAGACAGCAAAGATCAGCAAACATGTAAATAAAGTCCATTGCATTATCATTGATAGTGTACGTAGTATATCTAGGTAAATCTTTTTCTTTAGATATTTTATGCAATATAGTTTTAACCAAATTTCAAGTCTGTATTTAAACGAACGTTTTTTTGTGTTTTTTTCTTACAGAACCAACACCGGAAGTAAACAGTACATATGTAACAATAACTGGATTGGTTGTGTTTGGATTTCCTGTAATGACAATGACTATATTTTGTATTCTACGAATAAAGTTAGAAAGAAAGAAGCGATATAGAGGATTTTATTTAGATGACCGAATAGAGTAAGTTATTACACTGTGTTTCAACACCAGATGTGATATGTTTACAAATAGTTATAAATTATCCCAGAGACCAAAGGACGTGGACAAAGGTCATTGTCTTTTATAAATTATCCCACAGACCAAAGGACGTGGACAAAGGTCATTGTCTGGTTTCATATCTGCAAAACTACACGTATCTTCTCTTGCTCATTGTTCAACATTCTCACGTAAGAAGGCGTGGGTTTACATTGATTTATATTTTGTTGATATGTGTGCTCTATGGAGATCGAGTTCCACAGGGATATTAAATCAGACATGTACTAATACAACAAAAAAACGATGAATACACATACATAAGAGCTTACATACTTATTATTAGTTTCACTTCGTCTCTATAAAACTCATCGGTAGCGCTAGAACCAAAATAATAGTTGTATAAACTGAGGCCAAATCAAATACTCATTTAAATTGTTTAAAAAAAAAAAGTTGAAAAGTTGTGCCAAACTGGGCTAATGTTAGCTATGCATAAAGGTAGGAAAAAGCATAAACTCTTAGGTAGGGTAAATAACAGTGAAGTTGGCTTCAAAGCATCCTCGAGGGTTCTCTCAAATAATGAATATTTTAACTTTCTTTGAATTGCATTTATATTGCGGTATTGTTTTGAATTTGATTAAATGTATTTAAACGTTTTTGATGATTATTTTGCCTAGTAATGCGGGGTTCACACATTGCCGATTATTGCTCCCGTTTGAGATCAGACAGCGATACGACACGAAAAGTGAAAAAGTCGGATTAGTATCCTCAATTATCTGGAATGTCCTATTATTGTCTGAACGCAGTCGTTTTAGTTCGTAACAGATTCCTACTGGTCGGGAAGGGTCCGAATAGTTCGTCAAAGCACCCCGACAGTTAGGTGCGTCCCGTAACATTCGGGGAAACTCAGCCGATTTTTTCTAGTCGGATTACAATCGTGCCTATGTCGTGACAGATTCTGCTGTATCGGATCGAATTCCTAACAATGTTCTGTGTATTCGGGACGGTGTCCTGTGAAACGGGAATGATCTGGAGAAGTCCCGACAATAACAGAATACAATACGACTGAGACCAGACAAAGCCGTTTGCAATGCGACAGAGCGGACCGTGATAGGATTACGTTCCGACAGTACCCGATCATCCCGATTATGCCGACAGTTTTCGAACGGATAACTTCCGTCAGCGTCGGTTCACTGTCTTGTCACTATCTGATCTCTGTCGGATTACATTCGGTAGAATCGGGACGCAGTCGTGACAGACTCGGTCGAATTTTACCTGGCGAAAGATACAAATCGAATTTCCATCCACGATTCACACGATCTTGGTCAGACTTTTGACAAATTTTAATCGGGAATGGTCCTGTCAAGGACGGCAGTAAAAATCGTGAATGTGTGACCCCAGCTTAAGATCGATTGATTACCGATCATTGCACAGAAACGTTCTAATTTAAGAAAATCAAAAAGACGCACAATATCCTCGATAAATAATACATGTTCATGTCTTTTGCGGACTTATCAGAATGATTATATATATATATATATATACACACTATAATACTGAATATATTTCCTGTTATAATGTAACATATTATAAATTGTCAGTGTTACCAAAAAGAAAAAAAAACGCTAACACGACTCATTGCAAAAACATCTTATTGATAAATTTACAAACAGGTTCATCTGATAAAACTATATTAAAGACTGGATAGTGAGACCAGGTTTGGTATTAGATAATTTCCCGCTATCTTTATTATCTGTCTGTAAAGGAGAAAATTAAAAAGTTTTCATGTTTATTAATTGTTATTACTTATCGTGATAATCTCACAATCTTTAAAACAATTTACAATTTAACACTAATGGTTATATTCCTCTTCAATGTGGAAAAACAATGTATTGAGAATCTCCCTTTTTAAAACTCTTGGGAGTATACGTTCCATTCTTTTGACAACCAAATTGTTTACAATCAGGCAAAACTTCATAATTCATGATAAAAAAAACCATCTTCACAGTTTCTCTGATTGGTGAGATGTGAAGACACTGAATGAGAGTCATATTGTCTTGAATGTGTATGTATAAGATATCGTCTAATCATGTCTGAGTGGCGTAAGCGATAACAATATGTGACGACATAACGGTTAAACTTTTAGAAGATGTTTTATAGTTATGAATTTGGAATGAAATTTTGATAGCACTTCTTAGCAAATATAATTAGTAAATAATTTGAAGACACTTTTATAATTTTTAAAAGTTTGATAATATGAAAACGGTTTTATTTGACTTTGTGAGAAGTAACGCATGACTATTTCTGATAGAAATGTTTGTGGTCATGTATTGCGATCGGATCGTGATAGTATATGTCTTTCAGAATGATTTTTATTTCTCACTTATACAGTTCACTTATGTATAAAAAAAAAAAAAAGTATTTCAAAATAAAGTATTGCAAAGTGTTGAGAGCCGTACAGTGACCTTAGTTCTTAATTTTTGTGTTATTTGGTCTCTTGTGGAGAGTTTTCTAATTAGCAATAATTCCACATCTTCTTTCTTTTTTACACGGGATGACCGTGAGGGCATTTCGGTGTATTGCTGTCGCATTGATTTCCATTACGTAACGTTCGTGTTGGGATTGTAGCCGATCTATACACATGATAAATACGCGGACATTATCGAGTGCAATTTAACATTCATTATTGCTTGTTATAAATTTCAGTTTTTTTCAAATGTGCTCCTAAACATATTCTTTTAGAACATAAATTAATAATATGAAAATGTTTTGTCGTTAGCAAAATATATATGTGTCAGTAAAAAATCTTTAGTATCTTAACACACTAACAGAAAAAGTGTGTTAACGCATGCGGAAAAATATCTCAAGAACGTTTGCAATCTCCCATGCAGAGTTATCGGTCCTTGCTCTCTCTCAAGGACCGATAACTCTGCATGGAGATTGAAAGTTTTGCGGGAAAATATGAAGGCCTACTGAAATACAATCTATTAGAAAAATCGAATTTTTAAAGAAGAGTGCCCACCATGCACTTGCACTGTACTACTATTAACTGAGTAGAATAGAATTATATACAAATGAATGAAAAATTATATATATATGTAACTGTAGTATACAAATATTATTATGATATATAACAACAAGCCAGAGTATACTGATGAGGTTGAATTCCCTGTCATTTATTTATCATCCACGCACGAACGAAAAATATCTATACATTAACCTCACTTTCATGTAAAGAGATGTGATTTTTTTTCTGAGACAAGTGCTTTTCATGAGGTTGATGTTTGGTCTATTGACTTTTGAACTATATGAAAATCAGTTTGTTTCTCAAAATTTGATTAAACCACATATTTACAGAAATAAATGATTGTAATAGTTTCATTCCGTATTCAAAAAGACACAACGTAATTGGAGACAATTATTTACCTAAACGAATTGTACTTATATCATGATACCACAGTAAATATCACTTTTCTTCAGGCAAATATGTTTTTTATTCAAAATGCAATTTATATAGAAAAAACACCTAAAAGATTTCTCTTTCTAACATTCTCCAAAAAAAAACCCTCAATTTCCACAAATTCCCAAAAGTAAAATTAATAAATAAAGGAAATATTTGACAATGCGCAGCAACATCGGTGTTGACAAAAAAGTGTTGTGGTAGTTCTTCATAAGATTTTGAAAAAATTAATCCCAGCTATAAATAATTAGCGAGGGAAAGTTTCATAAGATATCAATTCGTTGTCATGGTTCAATCCGGGTGTACGGAATTCTACACCGGGATAAATTTCTGTACACCCCAGATTGCAACAAGATTACTTTTGATTTTCATTCACGATTTTTGTCAAAAGATACTGAATGGCAGATGTGATAATGATCCTCTTAACAAGGATTACTTTTTTTTAGAAGATGATGTTCAAAGCGTTAAGCTTTACTGATATGTTGTTATATTTAATGGAAGACTATCAATCCTGATGGTATCAGGAGCTTAGTAGTCAGTACTTCGATAATGCCATGATTTATAGCTAAACTTTCTAAGATCGTCGTTTGTATTTATGAATTATAAACTAAGGTTTCAAAGCCCTCAGGCAAATTTGGTTCAAAGTTATTTGGCTATTATCTTTTTTGTCGTTTTTCTCGATATTTTCTTTTAAATTTGATTAACATATAAATCTCATGAAAATTTTATTAACCTATAAACTTCATGAAAATTTGATTAACCAAGAAACTTCATGAAAAGATTAGCCTATAAATTTGACAATGTTCCTGAATTCGACCTTCAACAACTATTGTTAGCGTACTGTTCACATCAAATGAAATGCTTTAATAGTTTAAAAACAATTTACACCAATAATATGATTAAAATATTCAGCAGTACATGTGAGTTTCGCCAAGGTAGTAAAAAATTAAAATAACATTTAATAAATGGTATGTGTTCGGGCCGCTTTTCTTTTTTCTTTACCAAGAAAGCTAAGATTCGATAATTGAAAGCCAATGATGTAAAAATAGATAAAACTTTCAAAATCTATCATATAAAAGTTTCTTTTTTTTTTACAGTGGGGCAGCCGCACAGTGTCCAATGATACCAAATATAGAAGATGAACAATACGGGACATCATCGTCGAGTGATCTAGAAAGGGCACAAACTTCAAGACGATTTCTGACAATGATTCTTAACTTTATAAGAATGGACCATTCAACGAGCACTGAAGAAGTAGACTTAAAAATAAGCTCATTAGATTGTAAAGTATGATGAACGTATGCTGTATGAAATTTAGTACAATACATTTGTATTTGTTTCATGAATATATCATTGCAATTGGTTACGTAAATAAAACAATCATACGACGCAGAAAACTTAAAATGGTTTAAATAATACTTTTGTTTCATAATATTTCCCGATTATGAATTATGAAATTGCAATCGAAGTAAGGTATTACTTGATTTATTTCACTTGACTGGGAGGAGTTTAACCGGTTCGTTCATCATAGACCAGTCCATCTATAAACAGGTATTTCGGGATAAATTCACCAAAAAAGTGTCCAGGTATTCGTCCCATATCTCACATTCAGTTCTTTTGTATATTCGTTTGGTTACACTGATAAACGATTAGAAATCAATAATAATAATAACGGCAATCATCCTTATCACTCACATCTTCAAATAGACGGTCTTGCAAATTAGAACCTAATCTCCACCCGATCAGTTGAAATAACATTGGTAATAATTACTGGAGCTTTTTTTTTGTATATCATAACATTGTTCATTGCTATATCAGAAATGAGTATTTTACCTAAAATTGAAAATTTAAAATGTCTGTACCAAGTCAGAAATATGAAAGTTGTCCATTCGTTGGATACATTTGAGCTTTTGATTTTGTCATTAGCTTCGGGACATTCCGTTTAGAATTTTCCTCGTTTTTCGGTAATTTTTTTACTGTACTTTTTATGTATCAGTCGAAATTAAATGTTCTATGAACTTTTTGCAGTGTAATATTTTTGTAAAATAAACAAAGATTAACTGTGCTCAATTTTTAGATACTTTCGTATATCTTAATCCACGATAACTAGATACAACGATAAACATTTAATTCACATACTGACTATTTTGTACACATTTCAATATTTATATGCGCTCTAAATGTAAATATATTTCTTCAAATAAAAGTTACAAGAATACAAAATGTATTTCAATTTCAGTAAACATTGTCGTTATCTGCATGTTCTCATTCACTGTTTATTTCTTATATGCAGCCATACACACACACGTATCATTGTACATCAAAAGTCTTTTATAATTATTCGATGTTTGGCACATGTAAATATGTCTGTTCATATGAAGTGACATGAATAAAGAATGTATTTCAATAACAAAAAACAGTCGTTGTCCACTTTTTCTCATTCACTTGACACATGTATCTCACAGACATGCGCACATGTATCATTGTAGATGCACGATTAAGCCCCAGTCTCAATATACCAGGTTGGACCACGCTCACCGCGATCTCAAATTAATTCAGTTCGTATTGAAGTCGTGGTATGAGCGGCATGGAAATGTAAGTTTTCAATGATTTTACGATGCTAAGTTTATACCACGTTATCACCAGGTGCGACCCATCAGCAGAAATGTCCCATTCTTGGCAGAATTGCTCTTGTACCAAAATGACAACATGTTCTGCCTATCGAAAAACAGCAACAAAATCAACTGTTTGAAACACCTTTTAAAATGTAATCAGTGTTCCTGTTCTGCAATTCTATATTGTACAAACAATTTATTCTTCATTCACAGCGGCGGAGACATTTCGCTACGGTGCGGCTATGATACCGTTGATTCTCTATTGCATGTCACTGACTATTAAATAAATTGTTATATGATTTAGATTTTTTAACAATTCATTTGATAGTTGTACATTTATACACAGAATACAACCATCTCTTAATGATCATTATATTGTAGAACTGTGTCTGTTAATTAAATTTAGCGACAAGTGATTAAATCAAACTTCAATTCAAATGAAAACTTTAAGAAATAAAATTTCAAAAAGCCGTAAGTTCTTGATCTAGATTTCCGACTGTTGATGTGTATCTGCATGTAAGCTTCAGATCAAGTTGTGAATAGTAAAGCTTGCTCTCATATTGTATCGCAGAAGCTATAAGAAACCAATTTTAGTACACACGACATTTGTCTAGACTTACATTTATTCTTTTAAGGCTGATTTGACCTAAAAACGATGAATCCTTATATCAATAATGATCGCAGTAAATCTAAGACAACTTTTTTTTATATTAACTTATATATTAGACTGCTGATTGACTGTTATTCCTTGGTGGTATTACCTACTCTCACACGTTCTGTAAATGATACGGTATGAATGAAGCTTTTTAAAAATTAAAAATAATAATTCTATGGACTTCAGAAATTATTTTAGTTCTACTGATAAAAAAAACCATAGTTGATATAATTTTCAATTCAGAAAAGTTTGTTTTAATTCATTCATTTTGCTGAGAGGTTTTGGGTATTATGAAGTAAAATTAATGGAACTACACAAAAAAATCGTCTGTTCCCAATTCGATATCTTTGTATAATGCATCTTGTAGCAAAATTATATTATTGTTTTAGGTAATACATGCCTATATGAACGACCATATTTCAAAATAAAGCTTATTTATCAGATTGTTCATATTTGCATGAAATAAAACAAATTATAAACTCTTAAACAAATACTATACACAATTCAAAAATATTAATATTGATAAATTGCAGACTAATAGTATGTGAACATCAAAAAGGTTTAAAGGCATGTTGTGTCATTTTAGAGTCCTTTATAACTTGATGTTTAGTGCTGAAGACCGCACTTTGGCCTTAAATGGTTTACAAATTGTTTCATTGGCTCTAATACCACATTTTCTTATATTTATGTAAATTGAAGATTTTGCAATCAATTGAACAGAAAAGTGAAAAATATTGAGAATGAAAATGGGGAATGTATCAAAGAGACAACAAGCCGACCATAGCAAAAACAACAGCAGAAGGTCACCAACAGGTCTTCAATGTAACGAGAAATTCCCTCACCCGGAGGCGTCCTTCAGCTGGCCCCTAAACAAATATATACTAGTCATATGCAACTATTCCAGTCATAATTATGTTCGATAACTCTGTATGTGACTGGTTTAATTAGGATTATGTAAAATGTACTGGTTACCCGTGTAATGATTTCAAAATATATATATATAGATATTTCATCTTTGTTACCATCCATCTGTGGTTTCCTTTTGTTAATATAAAATATTATAATAAAATGATTTCATAAACAATCGTATAAAACTAATATATATATTAGGTCTTGTCAAAACTTACATCGTGATTAGGCCACGTTACCATGTTTGTTTTCTTTGATCACGTTGATGACTTAATTACATGTAATATCTCCACAATCTAGCTTTATCCTTGATTATCATACGAGTTACAATAACGTGTCATATTTAATTGCAATACAAACAGTTAAATCTTATTGAATTATTTGCATGTGCAAAATAAGTATCGAACATCGTCTACGTTTGAAAATTATTTGGTCGCCATTTTGTTATATGTAACTTCGAAATTTTATCAAAACAAATAGCATTTATCCACTTTAACAGAGGGAATCAATGTTTAATTCTATGCTGCATTAAGGTAAGACAATTATTGAAAAGACATGCATCTTACATTTTTTCGATTTTCATCGTACAAATCTTCAAAAGTATACATTCCCATGTCGTCCCAAGCTATCAATGTACATGTAAACTGCATAGTCGGTGCATGTAAATCTTTATTTTTAGTGTGAGAGACCGTTTCTAATAAATATATTGAAGAACATGTGAAAAAAGAAATTTCCTAAGTACAAAAAGACACACTTTGATAATTAATACCGGCATGTCGTGTCGTTGTGAACCTTCAACAGTGGCCGCCATTTTGAAAATGTTGCTGAAGACTGCCAAAATATAAACTTTTCAACCAAATTTCGAAGGAAAAGGTTTAATACCTGAACTGATATGGTTTGCGATTTTATTTAAATGAATATGTTGTCGATCTTTTTAGGGGTTGGGAGGATATAATTAACAATTAATTAGTTGAGAAAATTGATTTTACAAAAAGGTCTTATTGCAATTTTATCGAGTTTTAACAAAGATGTCAACGGAGGCTGTGTGGCTATGTCACCTCAATTTTCAAACGTATTTCGAAGCACGAAATCATATTTCTGAACTGAAACTTAAAACATATTTAATTGTAAAAATGTATTAACTGTAAAACGCGGGGTTGGTAGGGAAAATATACATTATAACAAAAAAGTTATGACCGTTTTATCTATGTACCCCGTTTACTTTCATTGATAATCAATCGGCCATTAATGATATACAACTTAAGTGTAAAAGTCACGTGATGACGGAGATAGTTGGATATGTTCAGTGATAATGAACGCCATACTAATTTCCAAATTGTACACAAGAAACTAAAATTAAAATAATACAAGACTAACAAAGACCAGAGGCTCCTGACTTGGGACAGGCGCAAAAATACGGCGGGGTTAAACATGTTTATGAGATCTCAACCCTCCCCCTATACCTCTAGCCAATGTAGAAAAGTAAACGCATAACAATACGTACATTTAAAATTCAATTCAAGAGAAGTGCGAGTCTGATGTCAGAAGATGCAAGGGTTTGTATAGTAAGAAGGATTGGAATGTCGCAGTTTATCGTAATCTCTTCCGCGGCGAGACTTCGGTACTCGCCACTATTACTACTACTACTACTCGTCACTTACGATATCGAAACGAGATTTTTTTTGTACACATGCATCGAGTTGTGTTTTTATTTTTGTCACGTATAGACAATGTTGTAATGGGTAAGGACTTTATTCATTCTTTTAAAATGTAATTATTATTAATTTTTACTCAAGTTTCAATTGACGAAAAATCATAATTTAACTGTTTTATTTGATGGAAGGTGTTTAACGACAGTTGACAGTGTGTTTGTATGTTAACTTCTGTAATTTTTTATTTTCAGTCCATTGTCAAAGAAATTTAAAAACAATCTTTTTCTTGTAAATTATGTCATTATAGCTATACATGCGAATTTGCATCTTCGGAAACCATCAATCTCGGGAAACAGGTGCAAAACAATTTTTGTGGCAAAAAAGAACTGACCACACATTTCAGGACGAATTACTGCATTGCGTTTTATACATATGTCAGTGGCTAGTCATTATCATAAGTTTGGAACAAGTACTGTTGAAGAGGGAGCCCACTGGTAAACCCTATAAAACTGCCTCTGCATGTTACGGTAGCCGGTTTCAATCATCATAAACATATAGGCATAAAAGAAACGTTAGCCAGTGTGTTATAAATTATCAATGCAAGCAAATTTTTTTAATTGTACTAATAACATTACATCTTTAAATGCACTTTTGTTTCTCATCAGAGCACTTTCATCAATTTGTGCATGAATTAATAGGGCAACTTTATAGTGTCAGCTCTCTGTCATACATGTACGACCTCTCAAGTAGTCAGTCATGAAATTATTCCTGGTTATGTATAATACAGAAATTAACTTGAAAAGAGTGACTTGTCATATATCAAAGAAGACTATCTTTTTCTGATTATACATTGGTACACTTTCATATGAGGTACCACTGGCGGATCTCGAAATTTACATAAATTGGGTCCCACTGAATGCCTAAGGGGGGCCGCTCCAGTCACGCTTCAGTGATTCCCTAAATTAAGCAACCCAATTTTTTCTGAAAAAGGGGGGCCCGGGCCCCCTAAATCCGCCTCTGGGTACGTAACAGCAGTTTACATCAAGTATTAAAACAAAAGCAATACTTTTCTGTCTGTAACTTTCATGCTTTCTAGGTCTAGACTGTAGCGTCTATAGATATTTATCAAAAAATGTCTTTGTAAACATAACTAAAATGTTTATTGTCTAACAGAAGATACTTTTGTACAATTTTGCCTTGTATTGACTTTATAGTGCACAATTACTAATATACATGTACAACACTGACTGTTGTCTATCAAGGATAGATTGAATAATTGCTTACAGGTACTTCAACATCATTTGATCTTTGGTAAACTGAACTGTCTCATTCGATTGACAATCATACCACATCTCTTTACTCTTAGGTCTTAACTTCAAATTTGGTATAAAAACTATTTTTACAATAAATGACTTTGACTATAAAATGGTTATTGTCTAACAGAAGATACTTTTTGTACAATTTGACCTTGTACATGTATTGACTTTATAGCTCACAGTTACGAATATACATGTAAAACGATTTTTATAGATTAAATAATTGCTTACATCAACATCATTTGTTTCTTTGGTGAACTGAGCTGTCTCATTCGATTGGCCATCATACCAGATCCCGCATCTCTTTACTGTTATGTCTTAATTTTAAATTTGGTACAAAAACTATTTTTTGTGCATGTATTATGTATGGGCTGTGGGTTTCATGTGATAATATTTAACGACCTGCTATGCTGCATGGGTTTTGTTGATGGTGGTTGACATACATTCATTAATTCAATCATTGTACATGTAGACTACTAGTTTTTAAAATCTTCATTTGATATTGGATGGATAGTTGTCTTATTTCAATCATATCCCATGACTCCTTGCTTATTTTACTACACATACATGTACATCGTCAATATACATAGTACACTCAACACCAAGCAGATTTGAAGTATTAAATAAATCTGGCATGTAATGGAATTTAAAAAAAGATTTTCAATGATTTTTTTTTTTTTATGTTAAAATATAGAAATAATACAATTTAACCCAGGTATCACATTGATCATCTATCAAGTCACTATCAAAGTTCCCTACACACAAAGCGTAGCTTTCACGTGTTGGTATAAGAGATTGAATGTTAATGATCCCATGAAACATTGTTGGTATATCCTCCATAAATGATATTCAGAGGAACATTCTGGTCAACAGTGGCATTCAGTTGTACCGATACACTTGTATTTCTATTTCTATTTGAAGGCATGCCATATATATATATATATTAGTCCACATGATTAGTGCATGAATGGTCAACTGATGTTGGCACACAACTGCTTAGACTTTTTGGGGACTTGAATCCTTGTGCCTAGACATTTCGTCTTAGCATTCACCAGTTTGAGCATTTTGGAAAATACTGAAAAAAAGGTGTAATATAGTTACATGTGGCAATAATAATACAAAAGCATATGGCTTAAACAATTCCAATATCAAATATGTCCTTAACAATAGCAATACTACCTCAAGATCTTAGCTCTAACAATTATATTTGCAAAATTTATGTTAGATATCTATGGGTTTATGCAAATTTAGGAATAATTTATATTTGTAGCAATGTTTCTATTGTTTTAAAATAAAATATTTTGCAATATTGTAGGATCAAACGATGTCGCAAACAAAAAAAAATAAAAAATAACAATAAAAGGAATAAATGTTAGATATGTTGGATAACAGAATATCCTTTATATATTATATATATAAAACTCTAACTGGACTTGACTGAAGTATAGTTATGAGCAGTTCGGTCTACAAAAGATAAAGCTCAGGTACATTTGACTAATGCACAGGTTTAAAAAAATTATGACGTCTTGCTATTTTAAGTATTTGCTTTGACACCACAATCTTGCAAGGCTATTTTGATTTTTGCTTTGACACCGTTGCAGGAAAACATCTTTCATTGTTTGATTTGAAGTTGTTGCAGGAAAACATTATTTAGCCTAGCAAAATGCCAGATAGAGAAGGGGGTCAATAATAATAACATGCATAATAAGGGGGGGGGGGGGGGCAGTGATTTATAATGAAGACGAAAACAGCACTACCTATACATCATTAAAGGCATTAAAGTAGATGAGCTGTGTTGGTGTATTATTTTGATGTCAGTAAAAATGTACATTCATTTGTACAGTTGTACACAATGTACTTTCACAATATTATGATGCTGGTTAACATTGGGCTGAACATTTGAAAAGATTACCATCCATGCATTGTCCCTTTCCACATCGGCAAAGGCAAATCTATAGAGTTTTCTATGGAACATGGCTAGTTAAAATTGATGTAAAACTATTTCAAAACACATGGTTTAACGATTTCCCTTCAGTATATTAACAGGAAAAGTATCAGATTATTATGACAACTGGATCCCCTCCCAATTTAGGCCTGGTAAATTGCGATTCATCTGAGAACCACATTGATTTTTAAAGACAAAAAAGTATCACAATTCCCTTATTTAGCAGTTTGAGATTTCTTCAATACACTTTATCACCAATGTCTTACGTTTGTAAACATGTTTGAACATTAATCTAGGCCAATTGAAGAACTTTATTCATTTTTCCCAAGCCACCCCCATTTTCGTTCCAGAACGCCATTTTTGTTCAAGTCAAAGAAACGTAAAAAAAATAGGAAAACTAATGCATCAATCACTACGAAATTTACTCAATACACGAAGAAATAATATATCTATCAGAAAATATAAATTTTATCACTCATCTCCGTTTTTTGAGAAAGGAGTATAAAAATAGAAAATGATGATAGGACCGACCAATAGGCGGAATAGGGTAAGGTCACTTCGGTCAATATTCAAATTAATTCTATGGAGCCGTGTATTCTTACTGCGATCGTAAAAGTAATTAATTACACCAGAACCATTTTAAACTTCTTATTTCAAGCATAAAATTTGATAGATATGGATTGTAATACTTACATATCGGGTGTCAATTTGTTTAGGTGATGCAAATGTCCGCCATTAATCAAGGCACATTGAGCATTTTCAAGATGCATCAAGGGTAATCACACAAAATCTCGCGCTGCATAAGACATTATACTACAGTCTATGCAAAAGTTCACGAGATTCCAATCCTTCTTACTATACAAATCCTTGGAAGATGTAACCAAAGAAAATAAACAAATATCCTACTTATACAGTCTTCATTTAAAAAACGATGTTGTCAACTTCCGCAAGCAAAGCAGCCATGACATACTTTGTTATGTGGTTATGTTGATGTCTCTGGTTGATTCGAGTTTAATATTGAGATATATAATATTTTCATAAAACTCATAGCGAATTGTTTTAGCGATTTGATATTTGTAAAAATATATTTGATTTAGCAATCATGAATTGAGTAAACAGCAACAGTATTTTGCTTAAAAATTGATTCTTATTGAAAGTTATGACATGCGCATAATTTGATTTCATAAAATTGAAAACTAAAATGAGAATGTGTCAAAGAGACAAAAAAAAAAACACCAAAGAACACCAATGTGTCTTCATTACAGCGAACCAATCTCGCACCGGAGTCGTGCTTCAGCTGGCCCCTTAACAAAAACGTATACTAGTTCAGTGATATTGGACGACCAACTAAACTCTGACATATTTAAGGTAGCACAATACAAAGATATTTTTACTTCCAATCCCCAACCTTTAAAATGCTGTAACTTTTAAAAATTGCATATGAATTAATAAAAGAGGTATATGTAGATAGTTAAAAGAATAATCTTTTAAATGAATGCAATATTTTTGTTATGCAATCATTATGTAATCAATTATTATGCAATTAGTGGCAAAATCTTGGTCAGTTCACTTGAATGAATTTAGCTCTTTCATCTCTATAGCTTCACAAGCAATTTGAACGTTATCTTAATCAGCAAAGCAGGAGCTTCAAAAGGGTGTCTCAAATTATCGCTATCGTATTCCATTCTCTCATAAATTTGTAATTAGTGTAAACATCCTTACCACATACAAGTAGATAATGTATGATTAGGTGTAAAATTTGATCTATACATTCTATCCAAAATCTGAGACACCCTCTTGTAGATAATGAATCAAGGAACAACATATAATAAAATCAACCCTCTAGGGGGATCAATGAAGAAGCTAATTTCAATTGAAAGTGGAAATTTGTTGTAAAATTTTGTAGACACAGTAATCATTATAATTGATTACATAATTGTTGTATAATACTAACATTGCATTAATTTGATAGAGTAGTCTGTTAGCTATCCATGGATACCACTGTTATAAATTTTCAAGCATTATAACGAAAGTTACAGCATTTTAAAACTGGGGAATTGGAGGGTTAAAAGCTTTGTATTGTGCTACCTTAAATGAACTAAATTTAAAAATCATACAAGACTAACACAGTCCAGAAGCTCCTGACTTGAAACATGTTTTCGAGATATGTTTTTCTCAAACCACCTCTATACCTCAAAATAAAGCAAAATAAATAATGCCAAAAGCATTGTCAAATATATTAAATATCTTATAATGTGTAATTCATTACTAAGAATGTAAATGATACACAATAAACCGCATTTGAAACTACATTTAGGATGAAAGAAAAAACGAAGTCACACGCATTGTCAAATATATTATTTATAACAAGTTTGCCATTATCTTCAGCAGCATTACAGGTTCTCCTGAAGGGTATGTCGATCGAGCTCCACAATTGACAAAGGGAAAAGAAGGAAAAAATGTCTATGACTTGTGGAATATATACTTGGTAAAAAAAAATCAGAATTAGTTTCGTCTAAGTTTGTTCTAATGCTCATCGATGATGTGGTTTTTGATATTAATAACATAGACAGGCATGTATTATATCATCAATATAGTTTCAATAGTGTTAAAAAATAGTTCGTCAATAAATTATTATGAAAGAAAAATCATCATTAGTACATAACAGTAGGTTCTTTGTTGTTCAAATCACATAATAAATTTTATATAAAAGAAATGATAACTGATATTTAGTGTGTATGGGTATTATTGAAGTATTTTTGTGATAATGCAAATAAAGGTTAAAGTTATAGCACTAAGGTAATACGATGGGGAAATTTGTTGTTGAATTTGTGATGTTTTTTTATTTTATAAGTACCACTATCAATTCAAGGTCCCAAGGAGACATTACATTTTGAGTAAGGGTTTAAAGATACCAAGATTATATATTCTATCCTTCCCTATTGGTATTTTTCCTTCTGTGTTCGTGATCTTCTGTTCAATCATTGATATTAAGTTTATATTAATTAGTTAGGTTTCTATGCGTAATACTGTCAGGAACATGACAGTTCTTATATATTTGTTTGGTGTGAGATTTTGAATGTGCCACTTAATTAAATACTTTCCATTTCGAATTTTTTCCTAGGAGTTCAGTTATTTTTGTGATTTTACTTTTTGCAGTGAATACGATTACTTCATTAAATCGCCAATTTCAGCACCCTTGGCAATACCATGGAGACCAGTATTTTTTGTAATGGAACTTTAAGTACGAAGAGAGATCAAGCGAACTTCGACTGGGAAACTGACAATTGCCAAGTTTTAAATTCACTTGCCGGAATTTATTACAAAGTTTAATCAATTTTTTTCAGGTAATTATTGTGGGATATATGTCATCAATTCTTTTTAAAATATAGCTTAAGGGCAACTTACATTTATTGTCTTTACAATTCCAAGTATTAAAATTAGTAAGATTTACAAGTAAAAAAAGGAAATATCAGAAATTTCGATGAAAATTCAAAACGGAAAGTCCATACTCAAATGGCAAAATAAAAAAAAATGGTTTTAAAACTAGCTAAACATCTCACTTGTATGATAGTCGCTTAGTATTCCATTATATTGACAACAATGTGTAAACAAAGCAAAAAGACATAATATGTAAAAAGTAAAACAATAGGGTTACAGCAGTCAAAATTGTGTTAATGTAATCTAATTCCCTACAAAATAAACAAACAGTAACTATCATCAAAACCCACTTCTCTACTTTGTAAATAACGACAAAGACTCAAAATCACTACTGACGAGACTTGGGACTAAGATTTTCGTCAAATCCAACATATGTGAGAGTTCGTCTTGATTTTTTTGCCAAATGTTTAGTTTATTGATAAAGAGAACAGTTCAACTTCTGTGTTTTAAAATTCTTAAAATACTGAATTTTTGGGAACAAATACTGAGAAAGAAAAACAGAAGCCATACAAATAATTACTAGGTATCCGTCACTACTTTGGATGTTTTGCACATACTTAACATTTGTAGTCGTTTATTAGTGTTTATTCCTACTTGTTCTTGAGTTCATTAAGGATATTAAATGCAATATATAAAGAAAAACAGCAGCTTATCATAAAGTGTTACAAGGCATGATTTTATTCGGATTCTATAGAAATGAAAGTGTATTATACGGTTTCACATACATACATTTGATATTGATTTAATTTGATAATTTGGACTTTTGTAGCACTGATTGAAAAATGAAATAAGTATTTATATGATACGACTGTTATGAAACATTTTAAGAGTACCTTTATGTATCTGCAAATCGTAATGAAAAGTAGGAGATATTGATCTAATTAATTCCAAATGTTCTTGCATCGGTGATACTGAAATAGCTTACGTTGTCAACATAACCCGTCGTTGCATCAAATCAGTATGGAACGCCGGAACTGTCTTATAGTGTAAATATTTAATGTGTTTTGTCGCGTTGCCTTTACGTCCTGTCATTTCTTCTTTATGTTATGTGCAGATGCCTTTATTTCCTGATACGGCATCTCTGTGTCATGTCAAATTAGTAATTTGTTTGGTCAAACAATTGTATGATATGTCATTGCTAAACTTTGTTGTGTAAAATATGCATTACATTATGCTGTAACTACTATATATTCTGTGAATACTTCGAAACTTTATGGTCAACCGCCTTTACATTATCTCATATTTTATCTATGTTGTGTCTATTCTTCTTTTACGTAAGTCGGTTAATAACTGTGTCCTGTCTCAAGTGTTATTGTTATGTCAAATGTTCTAAACGTTTTGTTTTGATACACCTTTGTTCTATGTAAACCTCATGATATTATAGTCTTTTGGCGTTATGTTGTGTTTCTACATATGTATCTCCAGTGAAAAACATAATACATCATGGTATAATTCATATGCGTTTTGCCGTACAGTTGATACTCTCTGTGAGCATCATTACGTCATGTGCAAATGCCTTTTACATTATGTGCAAACAACTTATACGTTTTGTGCAAACCTCGTTTACTTTATGTGCAAACATCATTCACCCTATGTGCAAACATGTGCAAACACCTATTGCGTTATGTGCAAATACCTATTAAGTTATGTATAAAAACTACATCATTATGTGCAAACACTATTACGTTATGTGCAAATACCGCTTACGTTATGTACAAACACCATGTAAGTTATGTGCAAATGCCTATTACATTACGTCCAAACATCTATTACGTTATGTGCAAACACCTATTACGTTATGTGCACACACCTATTACGTTATGTGCAAACACCTATTACGTTCTGGTAAACGCTTTTTTGACATAGATTAAAACAAAACGCATCAATGATATGCGTTTTGAAAATAAAGAAAATTAAAAGTTTGACCTTTCTTACAAACTGTGGATTTTTATATATCCATTGGTGTAAAAATGCTATATACATACAATGTATCTAGTTTTATGGGAAATTATTTTGCTCTACTTTAAGAGTGTGCGTTATGCATAAAATTGAGAAAGGAAATGGGGAATGTGTCAAAGCGACAACAACCCGACCATAGAGCAGACAACAGCCGAAGGGCACCAATGGGTCTTCAATGTAGCGAGAAACTCCCGCACCCGTAGGTGTCCTTCAGCTGGCCCTTTAAAAAATAAATATACTAGTACAGTGGTAATGGACGTCATACAAAACTCCGAATTATACACAAGAAGCTAAGATTAAAAATCATACAAGAATAACAAAGGCCAGAGGCTCCTGACTTGGGACAGGTGCAAAATTGCGGCGGGGTTAAACATGTTTATGAGATCTCAACCGTCCTGCTATAACTCTAGCCAATGTAGAAAAGTAAACGCATAACAATACGCACATTAAATATCAGTTCAAGAGAAGTCCGAGTCCGATGTTAAAAGATGTAACAAAAGAAAATAAATAAAATGACAATAATACATAAATAACAACAGACTTTACTAGTAGTTAACTGACATGCCAGCTCCAGACCTCAATTAAACTGATAGAAAGATTATGTCTTAATCATATGAATATCAGGCACAATCCCTCCCGTCAGGGGTTTAGTATCATACTATCATAAAATATATGAGAAGAACATAACCCGTGTCATGCCAACATCTGTTTTTAGATAAATGTGTTTAGTTCAGATGTAAAGACCCTATAAGTGAATCCATGCTTTGAAAAGTTCACTTTACTTGTTGAAAATGTTAACAAATATACAGACACGACTCTAGTTTCCAAGAGGTGCAACCGAAAGGAACAATACGATATAAAAAGAAGATGTGGTACAAGTGTCAGTGTGACAAATCTTCACAAGAGACCAGGGTGATTTGTTATTACCCTCCCAGTAGGGTTTTCATGTAGCGAGAAACGCGTACTAGATCAATGCTACAAATGTAATGACGTCTCCCACGATTCACGTAGCAGCTAAGGAATCCTACAAAATATTTGAGATTATATTTTCGTTCATTTCCATTAACAGTTGTGAATATTATTCTGAATAACCTTCCTAAGACTTACTATTTCCTCCGTCCCTGACAAGGCGTGTTTAGACGGGTGGGTGTCCTGAAAAGGGGTGGTCAGGTGACCCGCCCCTCTTATCTGTCAATTTATTTTTAAAACTAACAGGGATTTTGGAAAACTTTTATCCGATTTTGGATCAGACAGGTAGAAGGGTGTAACAAAAAGCCGCATTTTTCTCTAAAAAAAATATTTTTTTCATATTAAGAACTGCATTATCCTGTAATCCACAAACATGACGCGTACACATATTTCTTCTGAATGAAAGGGTTATCAGCCTTGTTTCACCTTCACTGGCCATACTCGGAATTAAATCCCGCAACTTGAAACTCCAGATAATGACTTTCATTTATCCGTATTTGGTCCGGTAACTTTTCGAACCGTGTCAACAAGAACGATACAAAAAAGTACATATTCTAGTAAATTGTTAAAGTTTTCTTCTATTATTTTTTTATAAGTGATGTGCATATCGTTTCTTTTGTTGTCTATAAGAATAAATAAATAATTTCGTTGCCAAAATGGTCATCATAACATAATTTTCCCTTTGAATTTCAGAAAAAAACTGACTATCTATAAAAAAGATGTGGTATGAATGCCAATGAGACAATTCTCTACGAGACACCACATGACAAAGAAATAAATAACAATAGATCCCCTTATGGCCTTTAACAAAAAAGAACATACCGCATAGTCAGCTAATCTATTTATTTGTTTACCCCATTTAATTTTTCCACCAGTTTAAAAAAAATGGTTACAGTTAAGTAATTCGCTTTTATCCTGCAATTAGCTAGTTATTGTAGACAAATAACAGGTAAACAACATTTTTTTTGCCTTGTTTGTACATTTACAAATAAATTTTCCTGTTACCCGCTTTCATATTGATCAATCGGTAATATGGATATTTCTTTCTGGGTAATAGTTCATTTTGGGGTTTTCCTCGAGTCCGCGTTTCAATAATTGAAAAAGTCAGAGACAATGGTTAAGATTTAAATACTTATGCTCAAATACCAGGTGTAAATTGTAAACAATATATGTACATTGTCAGAAATATAAAATGTATTAGTTCTCGCTGCGAAACAGGAGAAAATTCGACAAGCTTCGCTTTTCGTCCCGTTTCTAAAGCTCGTACAAATAAATTTCACGTTTACCGACAAAGTACATTTATAATCAATACATTATTCCACAGTTGTTGATATGAATTTATCTTTTTGTTCAATATTTCAACGATATTGTAATAAATTAGAAACATCAACTTATTTTCCGAACGGAGAGTCATAAATTCAATGAATATTATTGCGGGATATACGGTATAAACGGTAAGCTTCGATGCGTTCAGTTATGAACGCGAATGGTTCGATAAATATAGCTAATTACACAATCAAATGTTCATAAAAGGGATTTGCTGCACATCATTATTCTAAAAAATATAAAATTCCATACAGATATATATTCTATTAGATCTAAATGTTATCATTCTAAAATTTATGTTTTGACAGTTTCCGTTAAATATTGCCATTTTTAGATATATCGGTCCCCCTTTTCTCGGCTACTGTTAAAGCGAGACTTTTTTTTTTCTTAATAGCTAGCGAGGCATGAAGTTCATATGATTCAATCCAAAGTATCATCAAAGTGCGGAAACAATCTTAAATTGATGCAATCTTTTACGCCTGAAAATCGACGTAACATATTTAGTCAAAATTCTTTAAAAAAATCACATATATAACGAAAAGAAAAACTGTGACAGACTTTAAACGAAAGTTCACTTGCCATGTTTTGAATTGTTGGAATTTCGGAACCCTCTTGTTCATCCGTTTAAAGCACCATGAAACCATTGCCAGCTAACACCCAGTTTTCAAAAATCTTTAAATGTGCAGTGTGTCATTGATACGATTTGAGTTCTCAAAATGAATCAAGATAAAATAAGGACAATAAGACATTTGTAAAAAATATAAAACCCTTCTTTTGTTTTATTACTTTTTGGGAACATCTTTATGTTAAAGATATGAATCAGAGTACTAAAGACCTGAACATCGGATGACCGCTAGTTCTTGTGGAAGGCCACAAGCACTTGTCTCAGAAAACCAAATCACATCTCTTTACCTGAAAGTGACGTTAAAGTACAGATATATATTTTTTCTGAGACAAGTCCGTGCGTGGACGATAAATTCAACCTCATCGTAGTAGTGATACAAATCAGTAAACTCTGTTTTTTTTTGTTAAACATTATTTTAATATTTGTAAATTACAGTTACATGTATATATAATTTTCATCCATTTGTATATCATTATATTTCACTATATTAATTATAGTGTTGTCCAAGTGCATGGTGGACACTCTTCTGTAATAATTCGATTTTTCTAACAGATTGAATTTGAGTGGGCGTTCATATTTTCTAGCAAAACATTCAAATTTCCAAGCAAAGAGAGGGAGCAAATAAAATTGAGAAAGGAAATGGGGAATGTGTCAAAGCGACAACAACCCGACCATAGATCAGACAACAGCCGAAGGCCACCAATGGGTCTTCAATGTAGCTAGAATTCCCGCACCCGTAGGTGTCCTTCAGCTGGCCCCTAAAAATATGTATACTAGTACAGTGATAATGGACGTCATACTAAACTCCGAATTATACACAAGAAACTAAAATTAAAAATCATACAAGACTAACAAAAGCCAGAGGCTCCTGACTTGGGACAGGCGCAAAATTGCGGCGGGGTTAAACATGTTTATGAGATCTCAACCCTCCCCCTATACCTCTAGCCAATGTAGAAAAGTAAACGCATAACAATACGCACATTAAAATTCAGTTCAAGAGAAGTCCGAGTCCGATGTTAAAAGATGTAACAAAAGAAAATAAATAAAATGACAATAATACATAAATAACAACAGACTACTAGCAGTTAACTGACATGCCAGTTCCAGACCTCAATTAAACTAATAGAAAGCTTATGTCTTCATCATATGAATATCAGGCACAATCCCTCCCGTTAGGGGTTTAGTATCATACTATCATAAAATATATGAGAAGAACATAACCCGTGTCATGCCAGACAGATAACTCTGCATGGGAGATTAAAACGTTTTTGAGATATTCTTCCGCATGCGGTAACACACTTTTTCTGTACGTGTGTATAAATATAACAGATTTTTTACTTTATTTATGTTTCTAACGAGTTTAACGACATTTTCATATTATTAATTTATGTTCAAAAAAATATATTTTTAGGAGTATCCATTTAAAATGAATTAAGAACAAATGATAGAATGTAATTTTTCACTCGATAATGTCCGCGTATTTATTATTATCATGTTTATAGATCGGTTACAATTTCAAAACGAAGGTTATGTAATGGAAATTTAGGCGACAGCAATACACATGAATGCCCTCACGGTCATCCGATGTAAAATGAATAGAGAAGCTGTTCATTAAGATATCATTAGATAAACAAACACACGGACCTAAATTTTTTCTCTTTTTGATTTCTCATTCAATGACCAGTGGCGGAACCAGAATTTTTGAAAATGATGGAGCTGCGTTTGTTGGATCTATAAGCAGTTTGATTAAGAGGGGGCTCGGGACTCAGTTTTGCCAAAACTCCCTGCTAATTAATAAAAAAATACAAGATAAGAGATGGCGAGAAAATATCTTCGTCCTCGGTCAATATTATCTGAATAAACGCATATATAATGTGTTGACCTTGTCAAAAGTCTAAAATTCATAAATGTAATTCGGCGCCTTCCAAAACCATGGTATGGTCATGTATGCAAGATATGGCGACCTATGAAATGATCCGCTTGGTGCTGATGAAAGAGAACATTGCATAAATAAGGCCGTTAGTGCTCTCGTTTGAATTGTTTTACATAAACTTTTTCAGGGCATTTTATTGTTGACTATGCGGTATGGGCTTTGCTCATTGTTGAAGGCCGTACCGTGACCTAAAGTTGTTAATTTTGGTGTCATTTTGGTCTGTTGTAGAGAGTTGTCTCATTAGCAATCATACCACGTCTTTTTTTTTTATCAACTTATTTTCCGTAAAAGAAATGATGTTGCATGTAGCTTTTTTTTGCTTCGAATAACAGGACAGAGCTTTTAGTTTCAGTCGATATACACGCCATCTTAAAATAACTACTTGCCACATATAAATTCTGTTTGGTTGCTACATGATGTGGCTGATATTCAGCAACAACTATTGGCTTAAATGAGATAAAGAATTACCGACTGTTCTCTTCTGAGGATATTAAGCCATCAAATGCCGGAAAATTAACTATATAGATATAGGAAGATGTGGTGTGAGTGCCAATGAGACAACTCTCCATACAAATAACAATTTAAAAAGTAAACCATTATAGGTTAAAGTACGGCCTTCAACACGGAGCCTTGGCTCACACCGAACAACAAGCTATAAAGGGCCCCAAAATTACTAGTGTAAAACCATTCAAACGGGAAAACCAACGGTCTAATCTATATAAACAAAACGAGAAACGAGAAACACGTATATATTACATAAACAAACGACAACTACTGTACATCAGATTCCTGACTCAGGACAGGTGCAAACATTTGCAGCGGGATTAAACGTTTTAATTATGTATATTACATTTCAGATCAAATTTTATTAATGCATGGTCGTTTTATTATGCATATATTACACACTGAAAATTAAAATATCAATCATTAATACGTCTTTATTTGCAGTGCTAATCTGCAATATGCACGATTTGTTTTCTTAAAAATGTATCTGTACAATGTTTTCAAAAATGCATTAAATGTATTTTATGACTTTTGTCAATCTAGGTACACCTCTAGAGAGACACACCTCGAGAATCGTGTCTATATATTTGTAAATATTTGAATTTACAACAAGTAAAGTGAACAAAATATAACAAGAATGGATGTATAACGCACACTCTTAAAATAGAACAACATAATTTCCCCTAAAAACTAAATATTTATATAACATTTTTATATCAATCAATATATAAAAATACCACATTTCCAATACTAAATCAACAACTCGATGCACACATATTACCGTCAGTTCACATTCAGCATCCAATGGATATTACCTTGAAAAAGAATACAGCGAAGTAGTTCAGAGCTTTTTAGAAAGCTAAAACTTATAATTTTCTTAAATTTTCAAAGTGTATATCACTGATGCGTTTTGTTTTAATCTGTGTCAAAAAAGCGTTTACTAGAGATTTCCAATAAAATGACTTTACTCGACATAACCGACCTAACTCAACGTATTTCGTCCTACTGCATTGAAGCATAACGGAGGGGAGCATACACTGCATGCATGTTTGCTCTTTGAACACGCATTGTTTGCTGGAATATACCGTCAGTAAAAATCAACCCCAACTAATTGTTTTACTCTTTAAATATTTTGTCATTAAACTTTGAATGATTTTATTGACACAAATAATATAATGGAACAAGTAAATTAGCAACTTGTAATCAAACACACCCATCATTTCTTGTCATTTCACTTGACCCATATTTTAGTTCTTCTCAAGTTATGAATTGTAAAAACTACTAAGACGAAATTTAGCATGCAAATATTAAAATAACGAATTCCGAAGCGAGAAGGTTGCCTTTTTATTGTTTTAAAAAGATTTAACGTTTAAAGTAGATTCCAACACACCCGAATGTAAAAGGTGTACTCGACTTTTAAAACAAAATAATATTTTTCTATAATTTAATTGAAGATAATTTGATGTGGGCAGAAATTCATATCAATGATATTTTTTTCAAAAGTACTTTTTTGTCTTTACCTATACCAAATTATGGGGCGAGGTTTTTGTTTAAGTATACCTAAACTTGCATCCGAGGATACAGGGGTAGAGGGCGTACTCCCCCTTTTCGATCGCTAAATAAGTTTTAAAATCCATATCATTTTTAGCGTATAATTGTCCAAATTGTTTTTTGCATCGCTCCGCTAGTCAGTATAAATTCAATTATAGAAAACTACACCCTCTTTCAAATATCTTGAATCCGGCCATAATCACAAATTGTATTGCACGAAAAAAAACCTTAAATGATTGTCGTTTGACTTTGATAAATACTTTTTAAAAACAACAATGTCTGAACATTAGGCATCTTGCATGTGATTTAAAAGTTTAAGACTACATACTGAATTGGATTTTTTTCCCGTGATTTAGTAGCTCACTGAACACAGACATGTGATACTGACGTGTAATCTAATGGACACAATACATAAAATCTGCTAAACAGTTATGACCACTAATGGTCCTACATATACTCTGTACTTTTGACATGATAAAAGGTCTCGCTTTTCTAGACTGTCTATGAATGTTTTATTCTTAATTTGTGATGTACAAAAAACAAGATGTAGTATGATCGTCGATGAGACAACTCTTCACAAGAGACCAAATGACTCAGAAATTTTAACAACTATAGTCCAACGAAGGGCTTTCAACAATGAGAAAAGTCCATACAGCATAGTCAGCTATAAGAGGCCACAAAATGACAAATGTAAAACAACTAAAACTAACAGCCAAATTAATGTTAAAAAAAATCAACGAAAACTCAACAACAAACGATAAGCACTGAATTAAAGGTTCCTGACTTGGGACAGTCACATCCATACTAGGACAATGGTGTAACAGTACGACATAGTTGATCAATATTATAAACGGAATAATTATTCTTTATTTATTAGTTGTAGTTGTTTTTAAGATAGTGTTCAGCAGCTGTGGATACTATCATTTCGGTACATGGAGCTTATTTGGAAATACTAGAAATGGCTAGCTGTTTTTATGCTTCGTTTCAGTCTCACGAGTCAATCCCTTTCTATCTGTTTTAATTGTGACATGATCATTTGATAAACGATCTCCATTGGCTTTAACTTGGGTATTTATAAAAACTATGTATCATAGAGATGCATGCGTAAAATAAGTTCTCGACATAATCTGGCTAAAATATTAGATACGAATTAAGCCTCACGTTATACTTACGACGAAGAAGCCTACAGCTATATATAATACATGTACTTACGACGAAGATTAAGCCTCAAGCTATAGTACTTATGATGATGATGATACTGATGTATGTCTTATATCCAGCGACAAATATTACATATATATTGAGGATGATGAAAATTAATTATAATGATAAATACATATACCTTTTTAAACATGCCCGACAATTAAGAGTCGCATTTTCATATGCTAGGTAATGCGGGGTTCACACATTGCCGATTATTGCTCCCGTTTGAGATCAGACAGCGATACGACATGAAAAGTGAAAAAGTCGGATTAGTATCCTCAATTATCTGGAATGTCCTATTATTGTCTGAACGCAGTCGTTTTAGTTCGTAACAGATTCCTACTGGTCGGGAAGGGTCCGAATAGTTCGGCAAAGCACCCCGACAGTTAGGTGCGTCCCGTAACATTCGGGGAAACTCTGCCGATTTTGTCTAGTCGGATTACAATCGTGCCTATGTCGTGACAGATTCTGCTGTATCGGATCGAATTCCTAACAATGTTCTGTGTATTCGGGACGGTGTCCTGTGGAACGGGAATGATCTGGAGAAGTCCCGACAATAACAGAATACAATACGACTGAGACCAGACAAAGCCGTTTGCAATGCGATAGAGCGGACCGTGATAGGATTACGTCCCGACAGTACCTAATCATCCCGATTATGCCGACAGTTTTCGAACGGATAACTTCCGTCAGCGTCGGTTCACTGTCTTGTCACTATCTGATCTCTTTCGGATTACATTCGGTAGAATCGGTACGCAGTCGTGACAGACTCGTTCGAATTTTACCTGGCGAAAGATACAAATCGAATTTCCATCCACGATTCACAGGATCTTGATCAGACTTTTGACAAATTTTAATCGGGAATGGTCCTGTCAAGGACGGCAGTACAAATCGTGAATATGTGACCCCAGCTTAACAAGAGAGTGTAACAACTATCAAGACACACTAGTCTTTTTACGAGTAAACCAATACCTGCTTTTGCTCGTGAATGCATCATGCTTGGTGGAGAAGCCGAAAAATACAGTCTTAAAGTCATTCGATCAGGTGGTCCAACAAAATAATTGAATTTGTATTCGAGGCTAGCCTGCTACCAGTCAATCCCATATACAAGTATATAATCATGAATATAAAACTATTATTTTTTCAGTCGTGTAACACCTTCACTGGTGATCCTGTCATTGGATCTGTCGCATAGTTGTTACTTTTATATATATATATATAATATATGTATACATATAACTCGTCTAAACATCAACCCAACAATGTTAGATCTGTAAATTTGCTTTCGCAAATTTTTGGTTCTTCCCTCGCCGGGATTCGAACCCATGCTACTGTGATATCGTGACACCAAATCGCCTGCACTGCAGCCGTCCCGTTAGACCACACGACCACCTGGGCTCTCAAAAAAAGAGCTTTCGCTGGCCGTGTGTTACCTTTCCTCGTCAGTTTTAATCTAGCGGCGTACTACAGTACATGATATATAAGGCATGTAGATGTTATTGTTACAGATCAGCTAAATTATCTATAGTAAAGGATCCTACAAATTAATGTAATATACAGTCACAGAAAATAATTATATTTATAAGTACGTCTGAGTCAGTGACAACTCTACAACAGATGTATCCATCGGATCGCCATCAATGATGGTGATACATGGCTGTGTACATAATGTATACACAACTCGTCTAAACATCAACCCAACAATGTTAAATCTGTAAATTTGCTTTCGCAAATTTTTGGTTCTTCCCTCGCCGGGATTCGAACCCATGCTACTGTGATATCGTGACACCAAATCGCCTGCACTGTATATATATATACCTCCAAAGCGAGACAAAAATTGAAACTTAAAATTTTCGCTAACTCAATCAATATATGCGATAGCTTTAGAATCTACTTCTAATCGGATGAATACGAGTAAAAAGAAAATTCCCGTAAAGACTGAAGTGACATTATAGTTGTCTCAAAAATGTAACAACTATGTAAATAGACATTCTCATCCACTTTTAATCAGAAATACTTGGGTACAGGATATTTTTAGCCAATTACTATGTACTATGAAAAGTTGATAGTTAACTATCCACAGTGGTCAATGCAGATTATTAGTCATCACTTGATAATCAAGTACACCTTCCAAATTACAATCTATATAACGAATTGGTGTATACATTTATTTACACACATTATTATCAACTACAATTTTCTTTTTTTAATGTTCGTTGACTTTCATTTGAAAGAAAAGTATATGTCAACTATTAAAATTTAAAGAAGTACATGACCTGTATTAATGTTTTTTTTTTAAATATTCACTTCCCGTTGACGTACGTTTTTCCTGTTGAATTTTTTTTTAGAAGTTGTAAATTGAGGAGATTAAGTGCAGAAGAAGAGAACGTTTGAAATGATACTTAATAAAGTATGATGCAATCCCAGTTATCAACTTTAACAGAGACACGTTCTGATTAACATTTTGAGTTCATTTTTTTCTGAAATTACGACAAAATCTATATAAATTAATACCCACGGAAATTAAATATCATAAAACATTAAAAATCGAAAAGAAGAATCTATCTGATAACGACAAACAAAATCAATACAAATATCAAATAATAAAAGGTTCATTAAATTTTGCAAAGATAAGTATATCTGAAAATCAACGTCCTTGTCAAAACCATGAAAGACAACTAAATGAATCGTATGATAGGTAAAGATACGTATATATACGTGGTCTTATGACAGTGAAGTTTAGGCGGGAATCTCAATAATCACGTGATATATAAAAATCATGATTTCTTTCGTTTTTCGTTTTTCATCATCTTAGAAATATTTGATATTGATAAAATTTATTATGAATGAATTTCATAGTTAAGGAATGCTTAGTTAAAACTTGAGTAACGCATTTAACAAAATTAATTGGTTAGCAATAACCGGTCCCGTTACGTGCGTACGTCGAGTTAAGTACGTATGTCATTTTATTGGAAATCTCTACTAGAACGTAATAGGTGTTTGCACATAACGTAATTGGTGTTTGGAAATAACGTAATAGGTGTTTGCACATAAAGTAATAGATGTTTGGACATAATGTAATAGGCATTTGCACATAGCGTAATCGGTGTTTGCACATAATGTAAGCGGTATTTGCACATAACGTAATAGTGTTTGCACATAATGATGTAGTTTTTATACATAACTTAATAGGTATTTGCACATAACGCAATAGGTGTTTACACATAAGGTAAACGATGTTTGCACATAAGGTAAACGAGGTTTGCACAAAACGTATAGGTTGTTTGCACATAATGTAAAATGCATTTTCACATGACGTAATGAATGCTAACAGAGAGTATCAATTGTTCGGCAAAACGCATATGAATTATACCATGATGTGTTGTGTTTTTCATTGAAGATACATATGTATAATTACAACATAACGCCAAAAGACTATAATATCATGAGGTTTACATAGAACAAAGGTGTATCAAAACAAAACCTTTAGAACATTCGGCATAACAATCACATTTGAGACAGGACGCAATTTTTAACTGACTTACATAAAAGAAGAATAGACACAACATAGATAAAATATGAGATAATGTAAAGGTGGTTGATCATGAAGTTTCGAAGTATTCACAGAATATATAGTAGTTAAAGCATGATGTAATGCCTATTGTACACAACAAACTTTAGCAATGACATATCATACAACTGTTTGACCAAACAAATAATTAATTTGACATAACACAGAGATGCCGTGTCATGAAATACAGACATTTTCACATAACATAAAGAAGAAACGACAGGTCATAAAGACAAAGCGACAGAACACATTAATATTTACACTATAAGACAGTTCCGGCGTTCCATAAATTAGTATTTCACATCATCTGCAGTCTCATTCTGAGATATTAAGCTGACATGAACAACATTATGTTATATGTATCTTGACAACATAGACGTTCTGGTTAACCTTGTAACTACTTCCTCATAAGATTTTTTTTAAAGCTATTTCATCACTCCCAAACAAATTGTTTCATTCGTTTGAAGAACTTAATCAAAACCAGACATCAAGATAAATTATAACGGAGTTACATAACAATTCAGAATGATTAAGAAAAAAACAACCTATTAGCTTAATTAATTCAGATCAAATTGAAAATATTAGCAGTTCATTTATAAATATGGTTAAATGCTGTCTTCGATTGTTTTTCCCCTTAGTTTACAACGCACATTATAATCATTTACGATTTAATCTTGTTGAGATAGGTAGCAAATTTCTGGAAAAAAATACATCATGAAAAGATTAAGTGATACTAAAAGTGAAACGAAAGATACCAGAGGGACATTTAAACTCATAATCGAAAAAAACTTGACATCGCCATGGCTAAAAAAGCAAAAATAAATACAGACAAACAAGAGTTTACAAAAGACAACATAAAAACAAAGCAACACGCTCCCCACCAAAAACTGGGGTGATCTTAAGTGTTCCTGAAGGGTAATAGAGGGTTGATAGATACCAGAGGGACATTCAAACTTATAAATCGAAAATAAACTGACAACGCCATGGCCAAAAAAACCTAAAACAATAGTACACAAAATAGAACATAGAAAAAAGACAAAGCAAACTAAGTAGACCCTGCTCCACATAGTACACCCGTCATGTTGCTCATGTTGCTACACACCTGGTAACAGGTCTAATTCTATAGGTCAAATTTATAAGGATACGGGATTGTAGTACTTACATTAGAAACATATCCACTATCATCCATGCGACATATGTTTCATAACGGTCAACCAATTCGTGATTGGGTTCGTAACAATAACTAAGGAATTATTTCATCTTCACCATTTGGAACTTTTGGAATAATAGCTTTCTTAAGAGCAGCAACCCTCTATCAAGGAAATCATGATAGGAAATACAAGCCCGAGAATGTTGAATTAATTGGGAGAAATATATTACGTATACAGGCGATGCTGGAATGTTGCTACATACAATAAATATAATCGGGATGCTATTATAATTTCTTGTATCGTAAAGTTTTGTTTTTAACCGACCCTCATTATCAATTTCTAGAGGTTGCATTTCTGTAAATATTGACAATGCAATTTCCCATAGGAACTCCTTTTACGGCTAAAACTGTACCACTTTTACTATGAAGTTTTGGAAAAAAATCTTATCCTAGAATTGAAAGTTCATATGCACCACAATTTTTTTCAAAGGTCAAAATATAGGGCTGTGCGGCATATTTTCAACGTTTATATGCCCTGAACTTCTCAGAGTTTAAACTTACACTAATTTTCTTAACTACCCTACCTCGAATGAAAGGCTACCACAGATTTCAATGTAAACAATATGCACGTGTGTATTTACTGGTAACATTCCCAAGTTCTGTCTCTACGATATGGAACACAGAGAGCATAACTGGGAACCAGTATGTAAACAAAATGAATTTTCTATGAATATTCAATTACTCCCCCAAAAGAGGCGTGTTTTGAGAAACAGCTGTATTTACAAAGTGCAACCTATACGTAAGAAATGAGTCAGACATGTCTGTATCTGTTTTATCTTTTGTCTCAATTCGATTGGATGGAAGCGTTCAACACACTAAGTTGATTAAAAATGCTAATTGAAATGATCTCATGTTAGGGGAGAGTTGAGCGCTTACAAACATATTTTACCCCGCCATATTATTTATGAGACTGTCAGTTCAGTTGTTATCCTTAGTTTACGTCTGTCATATTTTTTTTCTAGATTTGGCCGTTAGTTTATTTCAACTGAATGTTTTATATTTTTCATGTCAGGGCCTTTAGCATAATAGACGATTATACGGTATCGGTTTTTCTAATTGTTAAAGGCTGCACGATTGCCTGTTGTTGCTGATATCCACTTTAGTTTAACTTTGAAGGATAGTTGACCCTTGTCAATCATACCACATCATCTGTTTTTTGTAATGATAATTTTTTTCATTGTCTTTAGCTCACCTGGCCCGAAGGCCAAGTGAGCTTTTTTCATCACTTTGCGTCCGTCGTCGTCCGTCGTCGTCGTCGTCCGTCGTCGTTAACTTTTACAAAAATCTTCTCCTCTAAAAATACTGGGCCAAATTAAACCAAACTTGGCCACAATCATCATTGGGGTATCTAGTTTAAGAAATGTGTCCCGTGACCCAGCCAACGAACCACGATGGCCGCCATGGCTTAAAATAGAACATAGGGATAAAATGTAGATTTTGGCTTATATTTCTGAAACCAAAACATTATGAGAAAATCTGACATGGTTTAAACTGGTTTATCAGGTCAAGATCTATTTGCTCTGAAATTTTTAGATGAATCGGAGAACCCGTTGTTGGGTTGCTAACCCTAAATTGGTAATTTTCAGGAAATTTTGCCATTTTTGGTTATCATATTGAATATAATTATAGATAGAGGTAAAAAGTGAACAGCAACAATGTTTGTAAGAACGTCACGCACGCTGTTCCTACAACCCCTATGTTTTAAAACAGAATCTTCGAAATTTCCTCCGCAAAACAAAATAAACTGTTAACAAACACTAACCACTATAAACACTAATTCAGTATATGTTATCCTTTATGTTTTTATGGCTCTTGGTCATATGCTTAGTAATATCTAGTATATTTGAGGATTAAAACAACAAAGCTATGTGAAAAAAAACGGATGTCCAACGTTACATTTTTTAACTACTGTCTTATCTCTTATGTATAGTGACCCTATTTCTTATTCTCTGATCTTCCCGAAACTTGGCAGAAGCAACGGAGTTGATCAGATCTTGGTTAGATTAAAGCCATTCTTTTGTCGAATTTCGTTTGACTCGGTGGCTGCATATTAAGCTGGAATAAGAAAAATGTCCAATGACGTTTTTCGTTAACTTAACGGCTGAAAGGTAGTTTTAGAAGTAGACATAGCTAAAAATTTCAAACAATTGTGAGATAAGTATACAATCTACCGAAAGAACAAACATTTGCCTCTTTGTTCGTGAGTTCAAAAATTGTAGATTCTATAAACCCATCTCTACACAGTCGTTTTTCAAGCGGTAGCCATTTTGTCTAAGTTGATATTTTATTTGTCCAAGCAATTAGTGTGGGTTTTTTACCTGATATACCAATAAGTAAATTATAATTTACCAAAACAAAAGTTAGATACACGAAAAGAACATAAAGTCTAGATTATTTTTTTATTAACTGCATGTTTGGGTGGTACAGGAATAAAGTGCTACGAAACCTTACAAAACGGTAGCCATTTTGTCCAAACGTCGAAAAACGTCGAAAAATCCAAACAAACGGGGTTTTTTTTCGACGTTACATGTGCAAAATTTGTTCAATTTTATATTGAGAGTGATAGGACCTTTATCGGGACTCCGGCATCGAGTGTTTTTTAAGCTCGGGATTTCGGGATTGACCCTTTCGGGATCTGGGAATTCTTTTTTCGAATTTCGGGACCTCGGAAAAACGTTTTATTTAAGCCCGGAATTTCGGGATTTCGTGTTTTTAAGCTCGGGATTTCGGGATCAGGACCCCTCCTACCTTTCTCTATATTCCTGATACTTAAAACGAATCACGTGGTGAAATTAAAAAAAATGCTGGTTGTCGAAAAAAAACCTCACGGTGCATGTTGTGCATGAAACGGAGGTAACTGAAAGACTCTTCGGAAACAGTGACAAAAACAGTTTTTAAATTCACTGAATTCATGCAACCCCGTATTATACGGACGATTCAGGAGAAGATTAGTACATTTTAAAAGCAAGCAACTTCAAATAATTTTCAAGATCGGGTTATAATAATTTTATTCAATGGTTGTATTTCGACAAGTTACGTGTCAAGCAAACTTTTAATATAATTTATTTATTGAAAACCGTATACTTTTGTCCCATTTTTCCTTCCTTTAAGTTCATTACTTACGACAATATAACATTTTAAGGTGAATTAAGGGTAAAAGTTATTTAATCGATTTCCACAACTTGAGGTAAATAAATTCATGGTAAATAGACATCACAAAATTAATAGAGACAGATTTGGAATCAACCAACTACATAAAAAAAGCAAATGAAACTTGCAAATTGAATGAATAAACGTCAAAAGTTTGAGAAAACTCTCTTTGACGTCGTGGAGTTGTAACGTCGTGTTGTAGGAACATCGTGCACAACGTTAAAGTAAGATATACAAATAAGTCAACATGATCAAAATGGTCAATTGACTCCCCAAGGAGTTATTGCCATTTATAATAGTCAATTTTTAACTATTTTTCGTAAATTTTTGTAATCTTTTACAAGAATCTTCTCCTCTGAAACCACTAAGACAAATATAACCAAACTTGTCCACAATCATCATTAGGGTATCTAGTTTCAAAAATGTGTCGGTTGACCCGGCCAGCAAACCAAGATGGCCGCCATGGCTAAAAATAGAACATAGGGGTAACATATAGATTTTGGCATATAACTCTGAAACCAAAGCATTTAAAGCAAATCTGACATGGATTAAAATTGTTTATCAAGTCAATATCTATCTGCCCTGAAATTTTCAGATGAATCGGACAACCCGGTGTTGGGTTGCTGCCAAGGAAATTTTGCCGTTTTTGGTTATTATCTTGAATACTATTATAGATAGAGATAAACTGTAAACAGCAATAATGTTCAGCAAAGTAAGATCTACAAATAAGTGAACTTGACCAAAATGGTCAGTTGATCCCTTAAGGAGTTATTGTCCTTTATAGTAATTTTTTACCAATTTTTCGTAAATTTTTGTAATCTTTTACAAAAATCTTCTCTGAAAATATTGGGTTAAATTTAACCAAACTTAGCCACAATCATTATTCGGGTATCTTCTTTTTAAAATGTGTGGGGTGACCCAGCCAACCAACTAAGATGGCCGCCATGGCTAAAAATAGAACATAGAGGTAAAATGTAGATTTTGGCTTATAACTCTGAAACCAAAGCATTTAGAGCAAATCTGACTATGAGTCCAAATTGTTAATAAAGTCAATATCTATCTGCCCTGACATTTTCAGATGAATTGGACAACTGGTTGGTGGGTTGCCGCCCCAAAAGTGGTAATTTGTAAAGAAATTTTGCCTTTTTTTGGTTTTTACCGTGATTATTATTATAGATAGAGATAAACTGTAAACAGCATTAATGTTCAGCAAAGTAAGATCTAAAATTAAGTCAAATGACCAAAATGGCCAGTTGATTTCTTAAGAAGTTTTGCCCTTTATAGTCATTTTAGCCGCCATGGCTAAAAATAGACAATAGGGGTAAAATGTAGATTTTGGCTTATAACTCTGAAACCAAAGCATTTAGAGAAATTTGACTACGAGTCAAAATTGTTAATAAAGTCAATATCTATCTGCCCTGACATTTTCAGATGAATTGGACAACTGATTGGTGGGTTGCCGCCCCCAAATTGGTAATTTGTAAAGAAATTTTGCCGTTTTTGGTTTTTATCTTGATATTATTATAGATAGAGATAAACTGTTAACAGCATTAATGTTCAGCAAAGTAAGATATACAATTAAGTCAAATGAGCAAAATGGCCAGTTGAATCCTTAAGAAGTTTTTGCCCTTTATAGTCATTTTTTACCATTTTTTCTCAAATTTTTGTAATCTTTAACAAAAATCTTCTCCTCTGAAACTATTGGGTCAAATTTAACAAACTTAGCCACAATCATTATTAAGGTACCTCGTTTAAAAACGTGTGTGGTGACCCAGCCAACCAATCAAGATGACCGCCATGGCTAAAAATAGAACATAGGGGTAAAATGTAGATTTTGGCTTATAACTCTGAAACCAAAGCATTTAGAGCAAATCTGACATGGGTATCAAATGTTTATAAAGTCAAGATCTATCTGCCCTGAAATTTCGGATGAATTGGACATCTGTTTGTTGGGTTGCTGCCTCCAAATTGGTAATTTTTAAAGAAATCTTGCCGTTTTTGGTTATTATCATGAATATTATTATAGATAGAGATAAACTGTTACAGCATTAATGTTCAGCAAAGTAAGATGTACAAATAATTCAACATAACCAACATGATCAGTTGACCCCTTAAGGAGTTATTGCCCTTTATAGTCATTTTTGTAATCTTTAACAAAATCTTCTCCTCTGAAACTCTTGGGTAAAATCTAACCAACCTTAGCCACAATCATAATTAGGGTAGCTTGTTTAAAAATGTGTGCGGTGACCGAGCCAACCAATTAGATGACCGACATGGCTAAACATAGAACAGAGGGTTAAAATGTAGATTTTGGCTTATAACTCTGAAACCAAAGCATTTAGAGCAAATCTGACAATGGGTCAAATTGTTGATCATGTCAATATCTATCTGCCCTGAAATTTTCAGATGAATTGGACAACTGGTTGTTGGGTTGCTGCTCCCCAATTGGTAATTAAAAAAAAAAATGCAGTTTTTGGTTATTATCTTGAATACTATTATAGATAGAGATAAACTGTAAACAGTAATAATGTTCAGCAAAGTAAGATCTAAAATGAAAGTCAACATGACCAAAATGGTCAGTTGAGCCGTTAAGGAGTTATTGCCCATTATAGTCATTTTTTTACAATTTTCACTAATTTGGTAAATTTACAAAATATCTTCCTCTGTATCTAAAGGGCCAAGTTTATTATAGATAGAGAAAATTGTAGGTACCAAGAATGTTCAGTAAAGTTAGATCTTCAAACACATCGCCATCAGCAAAACACAATTTTGTCATGAATCCATCTGTATCCTTTGTTTAATGTTCACATAGACCAAGGTGAGCGACACAGGCTCTTTAGAGCCTCTACTTTTTTTATTGGAGTTTTGTTTACAATATTTTAGCAAAATTGACAAGAGGCGAATAATAATGTCCATGCACTACATCATTTACAACTTATGCTTGTCCAACATTAGTCTGAACTCGAATACATATACTAGTATCATACCGTTAAATTACTTGATATTTTTTTGAATAAGTATTTATCGCTCGTTTAGATATCATAAAATGATCAATCGTTGAATATCAGTCTGTCCGCATTGTGAGAGATGTAAAAAATAATACATGAGTATATCTATGGTATCTGTCTTTCAGTCTGGACATATATTACTTTAATCAATATCTATGAGAGGGTTTGAACATATTTCTGTCCGTGATATTCTAGAAAAGGGATGCTTTCAAAGATGATCTAGGCGAAGGAGCAGTTGTTTTTTAAGATACAATGCAGCATTCTTAAAGTTTTACTCTTTTACTGATTTAAGGGGAAATTTATCCTAATTATATAGACATCAGTATTCTTTACAGCACTGAAGCACACTTCCGGAAGTATTCCAAAACCTCATGAACGCGAAGTTATATGATGTTATGATATTTAAACACTTTTATAGATCTTGTCTTCGTTCATCAACTACAATCTATTAATTATCTAATCAATATGACTGGCTATAAAATGTAAAATGTATAGGAACTCATAGAATATTACAAAACAATAATATCAAAAATCCTTTAGTAGTACAATTTTACTGTGAAATCATCCGATTTGTACAATTATAAATCTATACCAACTTTTTAAAGCCTTTTTGAAAATTTTATAAGTGTAATGTTATAATCTATGTTGTTCTGAATATGAAAGTATCAATCAATGACTATTACAAATATTCATCTTATTATTATATACGTCTTACAATAAACACTTGTTAACATTGTTAGTAGAATAGGATTGTATTCTTAATTTTTTCTAACCAAATATCATTTTCTGTTGTTGCATGTTTATATGAGTTTGTTGCAAGTATATCCATTGTCAGTTGTAAATATTCATGGGTTTTCTGTAGAAACTATTCATATGAGAGAATATTAGGTAGAAATGAATCATATTGCAAATATATAGTGAACGAAGATTTTTAGAGGACTGTCACACCAACTGAATTGTATACTGTAAGCTCATGTGTTTTTGAACCATTCTTAAGTAAAGAAGGTTTTTAATTTTGGTACAAATTCCCTAAAACGAACAATGTCTAAAATTTCAGTCATAGTTTTACATGGAATAAGAATGAAATGTAGTATACATGAAAATATCTTCTTGAAAACAACCGAGCCAATAGAGACAATTACACAATTATAACATAAGAGGTGAATTCTAAAAAGAAGGTACAGTGATCATCTTCAAGAATCCGTGTATAAGTTAACACTAGATATAACTAGATAGCTCCAGGTGAGTTGTGAATCGGACGAAAAACTGGTCGCTATAATATAGGAAATGGCGCTTAAAGTTGCGTTATGCACACAAAAAAATCCAAAATGTTTGAAATTAAGGCGGTTTTATAACATATTAAACATGGCTGTCATCTCCATTAATAACGTGAAAACGATAATAAAAACAAATTTCTAAACAAATTTGTAAATATAAGGTATCCCTCATTTAAATGTTTAAATTCTATTAATATCTGTAGAAAAAGGTATTAGAAATCTCTTGACAAAAACGTCTTTTTTTACAAAAAAATTTGGCTTATTATTTTATATCCTCATACCTTTTTTCTTAAGAGTACAACCTAAAAATATATTTTAAATAATTTATCTTCTCTAAAAACAATATTTGTAAAGAAAATACATGTAAATACCTGTAGCATAATATTTATTTTTCTAATCTCCTGTTCTGTCTTACATTCAGAATCTATATTATTACAATTTTGTACTTTTGGTCCAGCTCAGAAGGTAGTCAAAGAGGTTTATTTTTGTAATTGTTTCATTTTCATTTAATAAAAGAAATCATGCAAATGAATTAAGAAAAGAGAAAAACAATCTTGTATTAAAACATCAACAAACACATGAACACAACCGAACAAAAAGCAAGAAATCCAAGGAAATGGATTCTGAGAAATGTGTATTAAACCATATTGGAATATGAATGACTAAACATTTACCAAACTGTGCAAATTAAATGAATTATGAAAAAGTTCTCCATATCCGACATTTGTATATAGATATAGGAAGATGTGGTATGAGTACCAATGAGACGACTCTCCATCCAAATAAAAATTTATAAAAGTAAACCATTATAGGTCAAGGTACGGCGTTCAACACGGAGCCTTGGCTCACAACGAACAACAAGCTATAATAAAATCAACGGTACCAATGTTGTTGCACCAGATGCGCATTTCGACAAAACATGTCTCTTCAGTGATGCTCGTGGCCAAAATATTTGAAATCCAAAGCTTCTATAAAAGATGAATAGCTAGAATCCAAAAGGTCCAAAAAAAGGGCTACATTTGTGATCCTACATTTGTAATTATTCAATATGAATGATAATTTGACTGACACCCCATGTTCATTATATGGACCAACCTTCACCATATTCTGACTAAATACAGATCCGATGTTTTTTTTTTCTTCAAATGTTTTCTTCAAATGTTTTCTTCAAATGTTTTCTTCAAATGTTTTCTTCAAAAATAGAAGAATATGGTATGGCATATTTTTCCTATAAAGACTTGAAAGTTTGAAAGATAACGATTCATTTTAAGCGGGAAAATTTAGAAGAAACAGTACAGAGTCAATGATTTAAAAGACAAAACAAACAAATTATACAAGAGAAGGAGAGTTGATAAAAAATCAAAGACAAACTTTTGTTTGGAGTATTAAAATTGTTTGTTTTCATCATAATGTAGACTAGAAATTATAACCAGATGCCTATATTGGGGTCTTGAAATCTATATGGAAATATGTCGTTCCAATGGTACTTTCTTTCTAAACTAGTCTGTCTTTTGTTTGGCATTGTCCTCGATTAACGTTAATAAGGAATACTTTAGACCATCATGAGATGGTCCGATAGGACTTGTTATCTTGCACATGAGGTTGTAAATAAATCGTAAATGTCTGCAATCTTTCTTAATTGTATAACCAAAATGTCATGATATAATCTGTAGACTTTAAAGTGCAGAAATAATTGCAATTCAAATGTCATGATAAAAAAAGTAAACACTTCAATTCATTCTGACAATGTTGACCTAAATAGGCCAATTTTATAGATATTCTTATACAAAATTAGATAAGAATCATAGACTCATAATAATATAGGTATTTATAAATGTATCTTAAAGCCTTATATCTTGCAATTACATTGAATGATGTTATATCATTGATTTATAATAATTACAATTCAAAGGGGTAAAATTAAGCATGGTTGCACTTTATGTTTCTAAAACCAGAACAAAACCAAATGTCATCTAAAAGAAACAGTCAGTCATAAGATCAACCTCGCATGAGCAGTTATAAATATGCTATTTAAAAAATATAACACTGAATGAACTTTTCTTACTAAAAAAAAGTCCGCTGGAAAAGGTAAAAATTTCTGTGAAATACCATTTCATTATGAGCTGACAAAAGCATACTACTGTAAACTATCATCTTCCTCTTCCGTAATAACTGCAGGTATATTTCATCACGTGCATTTTTGCAGACTATAGCCTAGAGTCGCACCTTTCATACAACAATAACTGATTCAATAATGTTGTTCCTTGAATATAGAGAAACTAATATGTTAGGAAATGTGTGGTTAATGTCAAATAATGTAGCAAATCAACAACCACAGATATCCTACATTTCAAATCTTATAATAACTGTTTTGTACGCTCGATGTATATATCAGTAAATTGGATGCCATTATAATGTATTGTAACTACTCAATCTAATAAAGATTGAAAAAAAGGAAATATTGAAATGGTTTTAAATATTTAAAGGAAGAAGTTCAGTTATTCCAGTATATGAAAGAAAATAGACTTCATATATGTAAATATAGTCCATTGCATTTTCCATGATAGTGTACGTAATATATATAGAGATCAAATGTTCAATCAATTTAGTTCAAGTCTGTATTTAAATGAACTTTTTGTTCTTTTTCTTTACAGAACTAACACCGGAAGTTAACAGTACATATGTAACAATAACTGGATTGGTAGTGTTTGGATTTCCTGTAATGACAATGACTATATTTTGTATTCTACGAATAAAGTTAGAAAGAAAGAAGCGATATAGAGGATTTTATTTAGATGACCGAATAGAGTAAGTTATTACACTGTGTTTCAATACCGGATGTGATATGTTTACAAATAGTTATAAATTATCCCAGAGACCAAAGGACGTGGACAAAGGTCATTGTCTTGTTGAAGATCAGCATAACTACATGTATCTTCTCTTGCTCAATGTTCATCATTCTCACGTAAGAAGGCGTGAGTTTACATTGATTTATATTTTGTTGATATGTATGCTCTATGAAGAGTTCCCAAAGGATTGACAAATCAGACATGTACTAATACAACAACAAAACAATGAATACCCATACATAAGATCTTACATACTTATACACTGAGGCTAAATCAAATACTCATTTAAATTGTTTAAAAAAAACAACTAAAGTTCGAAAAGTTTTTCCAAACAGGAGTAATTTTATCTATGCATAAAGGTAGGAAAAAGCATAAATTCTTAGTGAGGGTAAATAACAGTGAAGTTGGCTTCAAAGCATTCTCGAGGGTTCCTCTCAAATAATAAATATTTACTCAAATGTACTCAATAAACATGACTTAAACTTTCTTGAGTAAAATTGAGAATGGAAATGGGGAATGTGTCAAAGAGACAACAACCCGACCAAAGAGCAGGCATCAGCAGAAGGTCACCAACAGGTCTTCAATGATATTGTTGTGAATTGGATGGAATGTATTTAATCGGGTTTGATCAATATTTTGCCTCGTAAGATCAATGGATTACCGATCATTGTACAGAAACATCATAATTTAAGTAAACCAAAGAGGCGCATAATATCCTCGATTAATTATACATGTTCATGTCTTTCGCGGACTTATCAGAATGATTATACATATACTATAATGCTGAATATATTTACTGTTATGGTGTAACATATGATGAATTGTCAGTGTTACCAAAGAGAAAACGTTAACACGACTCATTGTAAAAACATCTTATTGATAAATTTAAACAGGTTTATCTGATAAAAACCACAAATAAAGGTCACCTTTCTTTTAACTCTATATAAAAAAAATATATATTTGTACTTATAAAAGACTGGATTGTGAGTCCAGGTTTAATATTAAATGATTTCCTGCTATCTTTATTATCTATCTGTTAAGGGGAAAATTAAATAGTTTTCATGTTTATTTATTGTTATTACTTATCGTGACAGTCTCACAATCTTTAAAACAATTTAACACTGATAGTAATATTCCTCTTCAATGTGGACAAAACAATGTATTAATAATCTCTGTCTTCAAAATTCTTGGGAGCATTAAATCCATTCTTTTGACAACAAAATTGTTTACAATCTGGCAAAACGTCATAATTCATGATGAAAAATACATCTTCACAGTTTCTCTGAGAAATTTATGGTGAGAAATTATGGAACGAAAGGAGTCACATCGTCTTAAAGATTTATTTATTAGATATGGTCGAATTATTACATGAGTGGCGTACGCGATGAGATATGAGACTACAATATCTAAATACCATAGAAGTAATGAATAATTATATTGTCTTCATCAAGTATTTTGAAATAAGGCATGGGCTTTTTCCATTATTGAAGACCTTGCGTTGACCTATGATTGTTAAATTGTATATCTTGCGGATACTTGTCTCATTTCCAATCATGCCACATCTTTTTCAAATCAATGACACAAAGGAATTAACATTGACGAGAAACACGTTTTATGTCATACTACAATCACATCCCAATTTACCATCCTACATTTCAGACGTAATCGTTTTTATATGAGAATGTAAATTATATCTTATTCATATAGTAAATCAAACTGCGTGTTTAAACTTTTTATATGTCATTGAACTGTTAACGAGCAATCGCCCTTCCCTAGATTAGTACAGTCAAACCACAATGTTGAATATACTGTTTTATTCCAAACAAATTCATATAGAACGTTAGACAAATAGTTCCCAATCGTAATAATAAACAGTTACTGTCTTTTGATGAGGTTGATATTTGGTTTATTGACTTTTGAATAATATGAAAATCAGTTTGTTTCTCAAAATTTGATTAAACCACATATTAGGCGGAAATACATTATTGTAATTGTTTCATTCCATATTCAAATTACAGAAACAGCGTATTTAAAGACAATTATTTACCTAAACCAATTGTACTTCAATCATGATACCAAATTATACATGAAAATGCACGCAACGGTTGACATCATAAATATCACTTTTCTTCAGGCAAATATATGTTTTATTCAAAATGAAATTAATATAGAAAAACCCACTTAAAAAATTTCTCTTTCTAACATTCTCGAAAAATAACTCCAATTTCCGAAAATTCCCAAAAGTAAAAGTAATAAATAAATAAAGGTAATATACTATTTGACAATGCGCAGCATCATAGGTGTTGAACAAATGTGTTGTAGATGTTCTTCATAAGATTTTTAAAGGTTTATTCCCAGCTATAAAAATTAGCGAGGGAACGTTTCATAAGAAATCAATTCGTTGTCATAGTTCAATCCGGGGTGTACGAAATTTTACACCATGAAAAAATTATGTACCCTGCCAGATTACAACAAGATTACTATTTTTTTTCATTTACAATTTTTTTCAAAATATACTGAATGGAGGCAAGATCTTGATCATCTTAATAAGTATTTTTTTAGATGATCATAATCATAGCGTTAAGTTTTACTGATATGCTATTTAATTTAATGGTTGGCTATCTTAACTCTTAAACAAATACTATACACAATTCAAAAATATAGATATTGGTAAATTGCAGACTAATAGCATGTCAACATCAAAAGGGTTTTAAGGCATATACAGTGAAACCTGGGTAAACCGAACCCTGATAAAACCGAATTTCAGTTTAAACCGAAAAAATTCCCTATCAATTAACGTTAATCTAACCTGATAAAACCGAACCATGTCAACACCGAATTCCGAACGCTTTTTGAAGGCTAGTTTGTAAATTTGTCTTTAAAAATTACCTGTCAAAATCGATCAATATTAATCAAAACAAAAAAGCATTTTTAATTATTTGCATGATTTAATTAAACAAACACAGGAAGACAGAGTATCCCCGAGGGTATTTGAGGTTAATTAACTGGTGAGTTGTTATTACAAACTAATTAGCATGTTTGAGTCCATGTCTACGGTGATTTTTAAGTAAAGAAACGTTAAACTGGTCAGCTACCCCCATTGCCGATAATGACAAGGAAGGAACTTTCAGATCAATTAAATGCACGTTACTCAAATAATTACGACCACAAAATCGTAACTGCCATTTTGTAGCTACACTGTTTAATTAAAAATAGTTTTAAAGCTTTTCACTGGATTAAGAAGTCATTCAACACACCAAGTCAATGGTTTTCGATTGTCGGATTCCCGTTAGAGGCCCTCTATATTTGATTCGGATGCTCCCAAAGACTTCCGTTAGCTATTCAGCAACGATAAAGTCTGAGAATAAACTGGACCCCTGCTGTTGTTTCACTCTTATCATGTGGCGAAGTATCAATCAACCAGTTTAGTCCAAGAACTCGTGTTTACAATGACGATCTCGATTCAACTACGAAATCGTCATTTGACAAACCTGGGAATCTGAATAAGTCAGTGAATTATAGATGAGAAAATAATTATCAAAAGCAAAATCCCTCCATGTCGGAAGTCTCACAACGACAAGCGTGATTGATGGAGTGGCGTTTGAATTATTAACAAAAATGAAGCAATACGTCTATCCTCATCTACTTATATTTTTTACATTTACACATTAATCAACACAAAAATAAATTGTAGTCTGTTGTGTCACCTATAATCCCTTGTCAGTAAGTGCCAAAATTATTTTGGTGTCGACTTCCGTTTACCTCTATAATTCGAACATCTGTGAAAACTGAACAAAACGCAAAGTCCCATGGGTGTTCGGTTTGAACAGGTTTCACTGTAGTGTCATTTTCGATGCTGAAGACCGTACTTTGGTCTGAAATGGTTCACGTTTTATAAATTGTTTTATTAGCACTCATACCACATCTTCTAACATCTATGATATTTTAAGATTTTCTAATAATAGAAAACAGTAAAGTGGCTGCTGATTATACCGTCTACATTTAAAAACGATGTTTTCTACTTCCTCAAGCAAAGCAATCACGACATACTTTGCTAATTTTTTTATAAAACAGCTAGCGAATTGTTTTATCCAATGGATATTCGCAAATATATATCATGAATTTACTAAACAGTAACAGTATAAGTTTTGAAATGTATTCTTGATTCTCAATTAAGCCATGCCCATAATATGGTCTCATAAAATTTAGAGTGGAAATGGGGAAAGTGTCAAAGAGACAACAACCCGACCAAAGAACACCAATGTGTCTTTAATACAACGAAAAAATACCGGACCAGAGTCGTGCTTCAGCTGGCACCTTAACAAAAATGTGTACTATTTCAGTTAAAATGGACGTAATACTTAATTCCGAAATATATATAAATGAACTAGAATTAAAAAGCATAGAAGACAAACAAAGACCAGAGGCTCCTGACAGGCACGAAAATGCGGCGCGGTTAAACATTTTTTGGAGATCTCAACCCTACCCCTATATCCCTAGCCAATGTAGAAAAAAAAATATAGTAATACGCACAGTAAAACTCAGTTTAAAGAGGTTTGAGTCCGTTGTCAGAATAGGTAACAAAAGAGAAACTGAACAAAATAACTATGATACATTAATTAACAAAGGTATACTGGCTATCACTGATATGCCAGCTCTATACCTCAATTAAACTGATTGAAAGATTATGTCTTTGTCATATTGGAATCAAGCGCAATCTTCCCGTTAGGGATTAAGTATCATACTGTCATAGAATATATGTGAAGAACATAGCCCGTATCATGTCCAAAACTGGTTTAAGAACAAATGTGTTTATATCCGATGCAAAGACCCTAAAAGTGAATCAATATTAAAGCCAAATTTACCATCTTTAATGACCTGACAACAGCTTCGTAACTATATCCCTTTTCAATAAGTCTGTATGAAGGTTTTGTTGGCTTTTGAGATGAATGCCGACATTTGTATGCTTTGTAAAGACTATTACCATAAACGATTGGATGTGAAATGTCTGAACGTGTAAGATATCTGCATGTTGATTTATATTTACGAATGAAGTCCTTGTACCGATGATAAAATTTAGTAAATATTTTGACTAATTTGTGATATCGAATACCCTGGTGTAATAATTTTTCAGTAAAACATAGATTTCTTTCGCTAATATCTAATACGTCGTTACATACACAAGCGAATCGTATTCATTACTAAGAATGTAATTGCATTTCAACATAAAAGCTAAAAAAAACAATGCCAAAAGCATTGTCAAATATATAACAATATTGCCATTATCGTCGGCAGTATTTATGCAGATGTCAAGAAAGGTAAGTCGGCCAAAGCTCTACAAGTGACAAGGGGGAAAGAAGAAAAAATGTGAACAACTTGTGGAATATATCTGGGTAAAAATATTTCAAACGACAGAATTAGTTTCGTCTTTATTGTTCTAGTGCTCATTGGTGATGTGGTTATTATAAATAACATAGACATACATGTCTGGTATCATCAATATAAAAAAAAATGTCAATTATATTTTCTATGAAAGAACAATCATCATCGAAGCACAACAGTAGGTTCTTTATTGTTAAAATCACCTATAAAAATGAGATATAAAATATAAAAGAATCGGTAAATAATATCCAGTCTGTATGGGTATTATTGATGTTTGTTTTGCTGATTATGCAAATAAAAATAAAACACCCCAAGTATCCAAATAACAAAAACGAAGAAGACAAACAAGATATCAATACTGACGAGGTTTCTGGCTTGGAACTAAGGTTTACGTCAAACAAACATATGTAATAGTTCATTTTATCCATAAGAATTGTTTATTGACAAAGGATACTGCTTATCTCTCTGTTTAAAAATTCGTTACATATTGAATTTTTCAGAACAAATATTGAAAATAGAGTTAAGAAGCAACAAAAATTATGACTTGTATACTTTTGGAAATGTGCACACATATACAATTTGTATGAGACTTAGTACCGGTAGTGTCGAGCTTTAAAACGATTGGGTAAATTTAATATGAAAACATACACCATCTTTTTATAGCGTTCAACAAGGCATGATTTCATTCACATTTAAAAGGATGACCTGTGGTGTTTTTTGCTATTGTATAAACGAACATTCTTTCAAAAAGTGTTACATATTTGTTTCATTATAAAAATTTAAATCAGTATTTTTTTTTATTTTTTGAAAATCGTAATGATAAGGATGACTCGATTTGGGGACATTGATAGCAAAATTTATCTATACCGCGTGCAAATTGTGTTTAGCTTTGCCGGATCTTTACACTTCCTATAATTGTGTTCCCAAATATTCTTGCATGGATGATTACTGAAATACCTTTCTTTGTCGACATACCCTTCGTTTCATCAAATTACTAATTTGTATTGAAATCATTAAATATTTATGTTGTCTTTGAAAATTGTCGTCGTGGTAATTAATTTGACAGACCAATTGTCCAGTATATAGTTTGATACTGTTAATCCAAAAATATCAAATTAATTAGAACTTGTCTCTCAGCTCGGGGCAAGATATTAGGGAAACATAATTAGTTACATGTTTTTTTAAAAGTAACTTTAAATCAGTAATACGATTAAATTTTACGATTGATTTCATTATTTCATTTTTGATCTATATTGTGTAAACCGACATCTGAATCATGTGCAATCTCCGTCGTGCAAGTCTTTGTCATATTTTAAACGAAAAGCTAACTCAAAAACTATATAAAAAAAGAAACCCAAACCAACCAACGAGAATGTAATCAATATATGTTTGATGGATGGATAAATCGATTTAAAATAAAAATATTCAATATAATTCACATTATTTTCGGATACAACAAGTGAAAATGAAAGAATCATCGGTTTCAGACACATTCAGATCTACGAGATCAAGATTTTTTTTTTATTTTTCAATCTGAAATTAGTACAAACGCCATAGTTGATACCGTTTATTTGATTAAAAATAAAACTTCGACAGGAATCTTCACAGACAAGCCTTATAATACCAAAGGACAAACTTCAATTTATGGTATTATAAAAACGTAAATGTATGACTTGAATGGAAGGTATTCACATTGACACTCATACCACATCTTCTTATATCTATGTGTAGGGTACAATTGAAAAGACTTTCAAACATCAACTTAAACTATCGGTTAACCGGTTAATCGGTCGAACGATTATCCGAGTAACCAGTTTGGCAAAACTGTACGATTTGACAACACTACAAATTAGTGACAAGCGGATTTGCTCCTCTGAGGAGGCTGTCACGAAACGGTTACAGGAACTTTGCGGATTTTTGACGAAACGAGGTTATAAGAAATTGGACATAGATAAGGGGTCTGCGCGCGCTAACAACAACAGCCGCAATGACCTCTTACAGTTCAAACGGAAGAGGCGCAGCAAAATAGTCTAGTTTGTTCTAACATACAATCCAGCCTTTACTAACATTTCACGTTTGATCCGTGCCAATTGGCAAACTATTGCCAAACACCCTAAATTATCCAAGAGCTTTCCCAATCCTCCTGTCTTAGCTTTTCGGAGACCAGCAAGTCTCAAAGAATTATTTGTTAGAGCTGACGTCACCTCAAATAAAAGCTATTCAATTGCAGGATGGTGCAAGTCATGTGGTAACAGACGTTGTCTGACTTGTCAACAAATACTAAATACTCAAACATTTACTTGCCACTCGACTGGGTCTGTGTACACTATATTTTGCAATGTAACTTGCAAAACCCAGAATGTTGTATACCTCCTTCAGTGTCGATGTGGCATGCAGTATGTTGGCGAGTCAGAGCAGCCATTCAACAAACGCATGAATGGTCATCGAAGTGACTACACTTGCAAGCCCGACCTACCCGTAAGTCGTCATTTGAGATCACCTGGGCACACACAAGCTGATCTCAAAACCTTACCATCACAATCAAAGACCACAACGAGGGTTGGTCGAAGGTCGACAGAGTCGCTCGGGAAAGATTTTGGATAGAAAGTTACGGACAGTTTCCCCAGAGGGCATAAATGAAAAAAACATAGAATGAGTCCCTCATTTTCCTGTCATCACTTGTTTCCAGTAACTCCGACTTTAGCATTGGCTTTACAGTTCGAAATTCTTTTTAAAATACCAGTTTAAATTACAGGGCTGCATTCATTCGGGATGGATGTATAAGTACGTAGCCACGTTCAATTATTTTACCTCATTCGATCAAATTTATTTTTCTAATCATTATTAGACTGCTATTCGTTTGGGAGGCTTAAATATGTAGTTTCTGTTGCAATTGCCCTACCGTTGTCAAATTTAAATTTTATACAAACTTGAATCGGTTAGGACATTTTTGTTTTTTTTTTGTGTAGAGGACACTTTTTCCTCAATCAGTATAACATCTAAACTGTCCACAACCTTGTGGAAATTTAGAGATTTTTGCCAGTTCACATCGAAAAATAACTGTTTTTCAAATTTGCATTTATCTTTGTAATGTTTGCCCGTTTTTGGAATTTTTAAAATTTGTATTAGCGTTCTGTTGTGTGTTTCGCTTTTTATATTATATAATATTTCGAATTTAGAAAAAGTTTCTCAGTTTGAATATTTTGACATGATTCATTTGACAATCGTGCTATTTAGTTAAAGAGGATATATGTTATCCGAAATATCTAATATTTGTTCATTTTATAGTTATTTAATGGTGATGTTGTACCCTTTTTGAATGTTATATATTATATTTTGTAGTGTACATAATCATTTACATGATCATCGCCCTGTAAGATTGATCGTTGATATTTATTCAGTCATTATATATTATATATTGAAGAACATCAGTTGTTCGACCTGTTAGTCAAATGCGTTTTGTTTAAATATACTTTTTCACTTTTTTGGTCTTTTGGAATATGTTGTTTGTGCTATTTTTAGACCCTTCTACAACGAAATTTGTTTAACATGCACACGTATAAAAATTGCGGTTTTAATCCAACACAATCATGGGTTTGAACGTAGTTTTCAATTTAGACTGGCTTATGTTTTTTCGTTTGGGCTTGTATCATATTTTCCCTCCGGTGTATATGATCCGTTCATTCTATATTGACACTTAAAATTCAATAGTCTATCTAAAAAAGAGGGTACTTTTTTTAAATGAGGGTACTTTGTATATGGCCTTCCAAATACCGTTTCGATCCCTAACATCACTGAAGAGACATTTATTGTCGAAATCCGGATCTGGTGTACTAAAAAAATATTGACACCGTATGTTTGTGACATAACATCTTGGCCACAAGTTAAAACATTTTTTCGGTTTAGTATTAAATTTATATTGAGATCCATTTTGTTACATCTTGTGATCAATTTTATTTGGAAAAACAACCTATCAGCTTTATTTAATTCACATCAAATCGAAAATCTTAGCAGTTCATTTATAAAGTTGGTTAATTGCTGTCTTCGATTGTTTCCCCCCTTATGTTACACCCATTTAATCATTTACGATTCAATTTTGTTGAAAAAGGTACCAAATTTCCGGACAAGACTACTTTTGTTTACATCATAAAAAGATGTAGTGGTACTAAGTTGATTGAAATCCTACCTGAATTGGTCACATATTAGGGGAGAGTTGAGTGCTTTCAAACATGTTTAACCTCGCCATTTTCTTTATGTAACTATTAGGAGCCTGTAACTCAGAGGTTGTTGTTGGTTCACGATTGTCATATTTATTCTTCGTTTATTGTTTTTTTTTAAATAAAAAATGCCTTTAGTTTTCTCAATTTAATTGCTTCATCATATTTTTCTTGTCTGTGCTGTTTATAGCCGACTTTACGGTATCGTTTTTTCTCATTGTTGAATGTTGTATTGTTGCATGTAATTGCTAACATCTACTTAATTTCAACTTTTATGGATAGTTGTCTCATAGGCATTCATACCACATTTTCTAATTTTTATATCATGGTATTTTTAGTCTATTTTTGATAGAAGTAGTTTTGTAAGAAATATTAAAGCAAAAACTTATGTTCATGCACTACACTATTCACAACGTAATGATTATCAATCATAAGTTAAAACTGCTCGAATGTACTGATGGCATCAGGAAGGCGCATTTCATTGAATGCACCTTACCGCAAACATGCGTATTTTCAATTAGTTTTAATCGCTCGTTTAGTAATCATTAAATGGAAAATCCGGATGTATATCAGTCTGTCCGCTATATAGAAGCTGAAACGAATACTATACGTTAGTATGATTATGGTATATGTCTGTCTGTCTTAAAAGAGGGACGAAAGATACCAAAGGGACAGTCAAACTCATAAATCTAGACCAAACTGACAACACCATGGCTAAAATGAAAAAGACAAACAAACAACAGCACACATGACACAACATAGAAAACTAAAGAATAAACAACACGAACCCATCAAAAACTAGGGGTGATCTCAGGTGCTCCAGAAGGGTAAGCAGATCCTGCTCCACATGTGGCACCCGTCGTGTTGCTTATGTGATAACAAATCCGGTAAATAGTCTAATTCGGTAGGTCACATTCATGAAAGGGAAGGGGATTGTAGTTACGACGTAAGGAACATATCCAATATAATTTGTGAAACGGTTATTCCATAACTGTCAACCAACTCGTCCGTTTACGAAGGGATGATTTCAACTTCACCATTTGGAACTCTTTCACTACAAACTCCTCAGAGTCTGAATTGACCAGTTTTTGTGCTCGACCAGTAAAAGCGAGCACACATTTTACTCGACTAGTCTCGACATTGTCTCGACTGTACTTAACTGTACTTAAGTGTACTCGACTAGGTCTCGACTAGGTCTCGACTTTACTTAATTAGTCTGATTCAGTACTTGATGATCTTTGTGTAGTCTGAAATGGTCTTGACCAAGGCTCGACCTGTCTCGACTGTCTTGACTAGTCTCGACCTGTCTCGACTAGTCTCGACTCAGTCTCAACCAGTCTCGACCTGTCTCGACTAGTCTTGACCTTCAAATTTAGTTTTGACTGGTGTAAATCAGCCCATCTAACTAAATTAAATATTGATCTTAAAAAATTCAAGCTTATTAGGTAGTTTGATTTATTGCTGTGAAATGAAAGAATTTAAATTTACAATATGTAAAAAAAAAATTATTATATAAAAATTCAGATAGGCATCTTTAATTTTTTTTATAACTTTTTCAAATCAACTTGGATTTTCATCAAACTATGCAGATATCTTACATATATATCAAGCTTACTGAATCACATTTCATTTAGTTTTTTGTTGTATTGCTGTAAAATTTAAGAATTAATGTAATCTTGGTATAAAAAGCTAGGATTTGCAATTCGGACAAAATAGAGATAGTACACTTTAATTTTTTTAATAACTTTTTCAAATCAACTTGGATTTGCATCAAACTATGCAGCTATCTTACATATATATCAAGCTTACTGAATCACATTTCATTTAGTTTTTTGTTGCATTGCTGTAAAATTTAAGAATTATAGTAATCTTGGTAAAAAAAGCTAGGATTTGCAATTCGGACAAAATAGAGATAGTACACTTTAATTTTTTTAATAACTTTTTCAAATCAACTTGGATTTTCATCAAACTATGCAGCTATCTTAAATGTAAACTAAGCTTACTAAATCCCAGGTCATTTTGTTTTTTGTTGTAATGCTGTCAAATTTAAGAATTAAATTAATCTAGGTCAAAAAAGCTAGAATTTGCAGTTCGAACAAAATAGAGATAGTACACTTTAATTTTTTTTATAACTTTTTAAATTCAACTTGGATTTTATTGAAACTATATAGCTACCTTGGTGATGTATTCTTCTTACTGAATCCCAGGTTGTTTAAAAGTTTGTTGTATTGCTGTCAAATTTAAGAATTAATTTAATCTAGGTAAAAAAATCTAGGATTTGCAGTTTTGACAAAATAGAGATGGTACACTTTAATTTTTTTCATAACTTTTTCAAATCAACTTAGATTTTCATCAAACTCTACAAATATCTTTGCAATATATTGATCTTACTGAATCATAGGTTGTTATTTTGTTTGGTGTATTTCTATCAAATTTAAGAATTTAATTAACCTAGGTCAAAAAGCTACGATATTAGAAATATATCTTTTCTCATAATTTGGGAAAAAGTATACATAAAATATTAATATAATTCCTTTAATGTTTTATTCCTTTTGGTATACACTATATAAATATATCAAAAAGGGATGAAACATTAGAAATTATTAAAATAGTTCTTCTGATTTGTGGTGATTTATAAAGCAATACTTTCTGCTTGGGGCAAACTTATTAAAAGATCACATCTACCAGAGAGTTTTAAATTCTAAATAACATTTATTCAAAGTTGCAACATCCTGTTAAATCTAAATCGCAGGGCTTTTAATTCACTAGATAAGTAATACACGAGTTTAAGAAAAGTAGGGCTTTCTTTTTACCTGTAAAACTCATGTGTACTGATGTAATTAAATCATGTATAGTGTCATGTCATTAAATTTGACAAAAATATATTTTAAAACTTCATAACAACCTGGGATTTAGTAAGATCACCAAGGTAGCTATAGAGTTTTAATAAAATCCAAGTTGATTTGAAAAAGTTATTAAAAAGCTTAAAGTGTACTATCTCTATTTTGTTCGAACTGCAAATTCTAGCTTTTTTGACCTAGATTAATTTAATTCTTAAATTTTACAGCAATACAACAAAAAACTAAATGAAATGGGATTCAGTAAGCTTGATATATATGTAAGATAGCTGCATAGTTTGATGAATATCCAAGTTGATTTGAAAAAGTTATAAAAAAAAATTAAAGTGTGCTATCTCTATTTTGTCCGAATTGCAAATCCTAGCTTTTTATACCAAGATTACTTTAATTCTTAAATTTTACAGCAATACAACAAAAAACTAAATGAAATGGGATTCAGTAAGCTTGATATATATGTAAGATAGCTGCATAGTTTGATGCAAATCCAAGTTGATTTGAAAAAGTTATTAAAAAAATTAAAGTGTACTATCTCTATTTTCTCCGAATTGCAAATCCTAGCTTTTTATACCATTGAAGATTACTTTAATTCTTAAATTTTATAGCAATACAACAAAAAACTAAATGAAATGGGATTCAGTAAGCTTGATTTTATATGTAAGATAGCTGCATAGTTTGATGCAAATCCAAGTTGATTTGAAAAAGTTATTAAAAAAATTAAAGTGTACTATCTCTATTTTGTCCGAATTGCAAATCCTAGCTTTTTTAACCAAGATTACTTTAATTCTTAAATTTTACAGCAATGCAACAAAAAACTAAATGAAATGTGATTCAGTAAGCTTGATATATATGTAAGATAGCTGCATAGTTTGATGCAAATCCAAGTTGATTTGAAAATTTTATAAAAAAATTAAAGTGTACTATCTCTATTTTGTCCGAATTGCAAATCCTAGCTTTTTATACCAAGATTACTTTAATTCTTAAATTTTACAGCAATACAACAAAAAGCTAAATGAAATGGGATTCAGTAAGCTTGATATATATGTAAGATATCTGCATAGTTTGATGAAAATCCAAGTTGATTTGAAAAAGTTATAAAAAAAATTAAAGATGCCTATCTGAATTTTTATATAATATTTTTTTTTTTTTTTTTACATATTGTAAAATTAAATTCTTTCATTTCACAGCAATAAATCAAACTACCTAATAAGCTTGATTTTTTTAAGATCAATATTTAATTTAGTTAGATGGGCTGATTTACACCAGTCAAAACTAAATTTGAAGGTCAAGACTAGTCGAGACAGGTCGAGACTGGTTGAGACTGAGTCGAGACTAGTCGAGACAGGTTGAGACTAGTCAAGACAGGTCGAGACAGGTCGAGCCTTGGTCAAGACCATTTCAGACTACACAAAGATCATCAAGTACTGAATCAGACTAATTAAGTAAAGTCGAAACCTAGTCGAGACCTAGTCGAGTACACTTAAGTACAGTTAAGTACAGTCGAGACAATGTCGAGACTAGTCGAGGAAAATGTGTGCTCGATTTTACTGGTCGAGCACAAAAACTGGTCAATTCAGACTCTGAGGAGTTTGTAGTGTTTGTTTAATAGCTTCCTTGTGAGCAGCAACCCTCTATCAAGAAAATCATGATAGGAAATGCAAGCACGGGAATATCGTATCAATTGGGAGATATATACCCCGTATGCAGGTGCTGCTGGAATGTTGCTACTTAGAAATGGAAAGTTTACAATTGGAAAGCTGAAATCATCTCTTTTGTCGTAAAGTTTTGTTTTCAACCGACCCTCATTGTCAATTTCTAGATGTAAGTCAAGATATGAGGCCGACTTAACTGTATCTGTAGTATTCTTTATCTCTAGCTCGATGGGATAGATGCGTTCCACAAAGTCACCAAATTTTGAATTATTTAGTGAAAGAACATCATCTATAGCGGAAAGTAGAGTTAAAGGATATTGCTAACTTCTTGTCTTTCTTTCTAAGAAGTTCCTTAAATATTCCTACTTTGATCAGTATGATTGAGATGGTTGAAAATATTTTGGTTCGTGAGATTCTCGAAAAGTTAAACTAATGAATGTGAACTTGTTCTGTTAACTTCATAAACAATCAACATTATTTTGATGCATAATTTAAATGGAGATCTAGGCGAAAGAGCTATTGTTTCTAAGATATTTTGCTACATTCTTAAAGTTTTACTCTTATACTAATTTTAGTGGTAATTTTATCCTAATTGTATAGACATATGTTCCCTTTACAGCACTGAAGCACTCTTCCGGGAGTCTTTCAAATCTCATGAACGCGAAGTAATATGATGAAATAAAATTTAAATACTATCAAAGACATTGGCTATTTCTTCAACTATCTAATCGATATGACGTGAAACATATAAGAATTTATAGAGCATTAAAACCTTATGATTATCAAAAAAATACCTTAGTAGGACAATTTTCATAAGAAAGAGCGAATTGGAGAACTGTTTTTCGTATAATTTTATGAATTTAATCGTTCTGAATACCACTGAACACTTAAGAAAGTAGTGAGCAATGTAACTACATGTATAACGAGTATTCGTCATATAGTATATAATGAATACGTCTTACTGTAAACACTAATATAAAAAAGAAGATGTGGTATGATTGCCAATGAGACAACTATCCTCAAAAGACCAAAATGACCAGACATTAACATCGTAAGTAGAATATGATTATATCCTTATATTGTTGCAATTTTCTGACCAAATATCTTTTTCTGTTGTTACATGTCAATAAAAATGTTGTATGTCTGTTCATTGTGCGTTGTAAAATACCCAGGGGTTCTCTTTTATCAAATGAGAGTATCTTTGGTAGATCTCCCACTCTCGATCGATCGACCGTCGGTATATACCTACAAGCAGTATGAAACATTTTTATGGCTAAAAACAGTCTTTCGTATTCTATTTGTATTCCACAATACTTTTTTTAATATACTGAGATGTTTAATAAATGATACAAGTTAAAAAATATTTTTTAAAGAAAACGAGTTTAACAGTAGATTTTATTCACATTTTATATGTATTCTAAAAAGTTTGTATCAGAAGAACGTTGACTCACTAGTTTGTAGACTCGTATCTTCTTTTCTTAAAAGTACCACCTACAAATGTTTTGTAGTGAATTAAATCTGCTCGGAAAGAATTATTGTAATGGAAATCAATCCTTGTTGCATAATATTTATTTTCATTATCTCCTGTTCAGAATCAAATACAGAATCTATAATTGTTTTTTTGTACTTTTATTCCAGCTTAGAAGGCAATCAGAGAGTTTTTTTTCTGAAGTAGCGACAGTGGTGGTTGACAAATTCATGTAACAAAATAAGGGTGTCATGCAAATAGATAAAGAAAAGAGGGAAAACGAGTTCATGGACCCCTCATTTTTAAAATGCCATTTGGTTATATGTGTCAATTTTCGTGAAAACGTAAATAGTGCATTTTTTTAATTTGATAAATATACAGCAAAAATGACGTTTTTTTTCTACATTCGTGAACATTTGATAAATAAACATGAGTTATTTGAAAAACAAATTGCACAAATTTTAAGGTCATTTATATAAAACAGAATTTACAACAGATTTAACAGAAAAGAGCTTGTGTTTATCTTTTAAAACAAAAAAGTTATGTATTTCTGTTGAAACGAAAAATACTTCAACAAATCCAAATTTTGATCAAATATATAAAATTTGGACATCATTTGACTCAAAAAGTAGCGCAAGAAGATATATTTGTTTTTATCATATATTTGATTTAATCAGACAAAAGTAGCCTATATGCAAATTGTCAGCAAAATTTCAATATGGGTTCAGAACTGTATCGTATGTCTTTTAGTAAACAATCAAGAAATAGTCAATGATTTTGCAACTTGGAACCTTGTTTTCCTTTTAAAGGGTTACAATCTATCTTAATTTTAATTATTCCAATTAACTGATCCTGTAATAGAAAACAAAGAATATGTGGAATCCTTCCATGGCAAGAAATCAGTTCATGCAGAATAAAAAAAATAACTTAACTAACAAACTATGTACTTAATATGAATTAATCTTCACCATAATCTAATTGAATACAGATATTAGTATGTTCAAACTTTGTTTAAAAGGGATCTGAAAACGATCCGTGTAACGTTCTGTTTTACAGACTTTTTGGAATCCTCTGGTTTTAATGGTCTTAATACACAACCTTAAAAAACTTTCTTCTTCTTCTTTCTTCTTCTTCTTCTTCTTCTTCTTCTTCTTCTTCTTTTCTTCTTCTTCTTCTTTTTCTTTTCTTCTTCTTCTTCTTCTTCTTCTTCTTCTTTCGTATTTTAGTCACCTGGCCGAAGGGCAAGTGAGCTTTTCCATCACTTTGCGTCGTCTCCGTCGTCGTCGTCCTGCGTCGCGTTAACTTTACAAAATCTCTCCTCTGAACTACTGGCAAATTATCAACTTGGCCACAGTCTCATTGGGTTCTAGTTTAAAATGTGTCGGTGACCGCCCAACCAACCAGATGCGCATGGCTAAAAATAGACATGGGGTAAAATGCAGTTTTTGGCTTTAATTTCAAATCAAAGCATTTAGAGCAAATCTGCAGGGTAATTGTTCATCAGGTCAAGATCTATCTGCCCTTAAATTTCAGATGAATCGGACATTCCGTTGTTGGGTTGCTGCCCTGAAATGGTAATTTTAAGGAAATTTTGCTGTTTTTGGTATATCTTGAATTTATTAAGATAGAGATAAACTGTTAAAAGCAATAATATACAGCAAGTAAGATCTACAAATAAGTCACATGACAAAATGGTCAGTTGACCACTTTGGAGTTTTACTTTTTCATTTAACCATTTTCGTAATCTTAGTATCTTTTAGAAAATCTTCTCCTCTGAAACTACTGGGCCAAATTTAACCAAACTTGGCCATAATCATCATTGGGGTATCTTTGTTTAAAAAATGAGTGCGGTGCCCTGCCAAACCAACCAAGATGGCCGCCATGGCTAAAAATAGAACATGGGGGTAAAATGCAGTTTTTGGCTTATAACTAAAAACCAAAGCATTTAGAGCAAATCTGACCGGGGAAAATTGTTCATTAGGTCAAGATCTATCTGCCCTGAAATTTTCAGATGAATCGGACATTCCGTTGTTAGGTTGCTGCCCCTGAAATGGTAATTTTAAGGAAATTTTGCTGTTTTTGGTTATAATCTTGAATATTATTATAGATAAGATAAACTGTAAACAGCAATAATGTTCAACAAAGTAAGATCTACAAATAAGTCAACATTACCAAAATGGTCATTTGACCACTTTAGGAGTTATTGCCCTTTATAATCAATTTTTAACCATTTTTCGTAAATCTTAGTAATCTTTTAGAAAAATCTTCTCCTCTGAAACTACTGGGCCAAATTTAACCAAACTTGGCCATAATCATCTTTGGGGTATTTAGTTTGAAAAATGTGTCCAGTGATCTGGCCAACCAACCAAGATGGCCGTCATGGCTAAAAATAGAACATAGGGGTAAAATGCAGTTTTTTTGCTTATAACTCAAAAACCAAAGCATTTAGAGCACATCTGACAGGGAAAAATTGTTCATCAGGTCAAGATCTATCTGCCCTGAAATTTTTAGATGAATTGGACAACCCATTGTTGGGTTGCTGCCCCTGAATTGGTAATTTAAAGGAAATTTTGCTGTTTTGGTTATTATCTTGAATATTATTATAGATAGAGATAAACTGTAAACAGCAATAATGTTCAGCAAAGTAAGATTTACAAATAAGTCAACATGACCGAAATGGTCAGTTGACCCCTTTAGGAGTTATTGCCCTTTATGGTCAATTTTTAACCATTTTTCGTAAATCTTAGTAATCTTTTAGAAAAATCTTCTCCTCTTAACTACTGGGCCAAATTAATCCCAACTTGGCCACAATCATCTTGGGGTATTTAGTTTAAAAATGTGTCGGTGACCCGGCCATCCAACAAGATGGCCGCAATGCTAAAATAGAACATAGGGTAAAATGCAGTTTTGGCTTATAACTCAAAAACCAAGCATTTAGAGCAATCTGACAGAAAATTGGTTATCAGGTCAAGATCTATCTGCCTGAAATTTCAGATGAATGGGACAACCGTTGTTGGGTTGCTGCCTCTAAATTGGTAATTTAAAGGAACTTTTACTGTTTTTGGTTATTATCTTGAATATTATCATAATAGAGATAAACTGTAAACAGCAATAATTTTCAGCAAAGTAAGATTTACAAATAAGTCAAACCGACCGAAATGGTCAGTTGACCCCTTTAGAAGTTATTGTTCTTTATAGTCAATCTTTAACAATTTTCATAAAATTTGTAAATTTTTACTAACATTTTCCACTGAAACTACTGGGCCAAGTTCATTATAGATAGGGATAATTGTAAGCAGCAAGAATGTTCAGTAAAGTAAGATGTACACACACATCACCATCACCAAAACACAATTTTGTCATGAATCCATCTGCTTCCTTTGTTTAATATTCACATAGACTAAGGTGAGCGACACAGGCTCTTTAGAGCCTCTAGTTTTTTATTCTTGTGGAATCTGATTTTGGAGGCAGAACTTTTTAAGATTAATTAACAATCATTTCAGACAAAGGCCATGAAAATGTAATTTTACGTATAATGGTTTACTTTTTACAGATTGTGACTTGGATGAGAGAATTGTCTCTTTGGTACTGAAACCACATCTTCTTATATCTATACACACTATGTAGGGACATATTTCTATTATTATAACCATATGTTGACATGTTCATGCCAATACCGGTAGAAAAGATATTCAAAAAAGTGTATAATTTTATAAATAAAGGCAACAGTAGTATACATGTAGGACTAAAATCTATGGCGGGTTCCAAATATATGGCAGATTTCTAATCGGCAAATGTGACGTTACAAATAAAGGCAACAGTAGTATACCGCTGTTCAAAACTCATAAATCAATGGACAAAAAACAAAATCGGGGTAACAAACTAAAACTGAGGGAAACGCATTAAATATTAGAGGGGAACAACGACACAACATTAAAATGTAACACACACAGCAACGGACTAAGCATTGGACAAAATTCGATGAGAATAACCAATATAACATCAAAACCAAATACATGAATTTTGGATAGAAAAGTACCGTGACACGTCTTATAGTACACTCAAATATAGGAGAAAACAAACGCCAACACAACTCAATTCCATGGGAGATTTTTAATTTCTCCAAATCTATGGCAGATCTTTTACATAACGTCACAATTCAATAACGCCATATTACATCGTATCCGCCGCTTACGATGGTGGAACCAATACATGTGAACACCATTCCAGATAAAGGTATTTCCCTCGACAGCAATTTGCAGAGGGTTTATTCGACTTTAAAGGAAGCCATGATGTGACCTTTTATCCGAAAGAGGGGCAAAATGTGATGTACCGGCCGACGCTCGCGTTGAATAATGACACTGCAGTTTCAGTACCGGACATTTTCGCAAGGAGTTATAATAAATATTTTACGACATGCAAAGTTTATAAAGTGAAAGATCAAAATACCAGAAACCAATTTGATTTAAATTGTCATGAAATAAAAAAAAGTATACGACGAAATAACATTATGTAAAAATCCTAAGTGTTCCTTTTTATTTATCTTTTTTTTTCATGATATATAAAAAAAAACTGCCTTTTTATTTGTTAAGGGACTTACTAGTTGGTTTAATAAATGTGTTAAACAGATTAAAAAATATTTATTTTTTACGGGGAGCATAATTTCAATTTTTACGTTTGTATTAAGTTATCTTTGAATTCATCATTTACGAAATGTTTTTTTTTTTACCAGTATGGAACGTTTATTTCACAAATGTTTATAGACATGCTTACATTGTCGTATATTTCCACTTGTTTAAGACAAGTCATTTGTCGTATATGTATTGCATTGCTTGCCATTTGCAAAACATTTGCCATAGATTTTGAAACAACAAAAAAGATTAGGAATCTACACAACTTGCCATAGATTAGGATTGTAAAAAGATTTTGAAACAACAAAAAAGATAAGGAATCTACACAACTTGCCATAGATTAGGATTGTAAAAAATCTGCCATGACGTCATATTTGCCATAGATTAGGAATCTGCCAATGATTTGGAGCCTACCATAGGTTTGAGCCTTGCATACATAAGAAGGACAACAGTAGTATACATAAGAAGGACAAAAAAGATTAACAGAATCATAGTAATATAGGCATTGGTATCTTATAGCCTCGTGTCTTGCAAACACATGACTGATGTTATTTTATTGATTCATAATACTTACAATTCAAAGGGATAAATTAAAGCCTGGTTGCACTTTATGCTTTTTATAACAGAACAAAACCAAATGTCACCTAAGAGAAACAGTCAGTAATTAAGATCAACATCGCTTGAGGGAGTTATAAACATGCCATTTAAACAAATATTGAACTGAATGCACGTTACTGACTTTTAAAGAGAAATTGCTGGAAAAGATACAAATGTCAATAAAATACCACTTCACAATGAGCTGACATAAGCGTACTACTTTAAACTATCATCTTCCTCTTCAGTGTTAAATGTATATTTCATTACGTGCATTTTTGCAGATAGTAGCCTAGAGTTGCACCTTTCATACATCAATAACTGATTGAATTGTGTTGTTGTTTGATTATAGGAAAAATAAGCATATAAGGAAATGTGGGGTAAAAGTCAAATTATGCAGCAAATCAACAGCGACAGAAATCCGACATTTGTTATCTTTTGATAACCGTTTTGTACGCTCGATTTATATATCAGTACAATGAATGTCCTTAGAATGTATAGCCTCGGTCACACCTTACCGGATAACACGAACGAACGCGCAAAGCCTCGGTCACACCTTAACGGATAACTGTTTTTCAATCCATACATGTCCGTTAGACATCCGTTTTTATCCGTTAGACGTCCATCCACATCCGTTGCATGTCTGTTAAGCGTACGTTTTGTCCGTCGACGTCCGTTCTGTCCGGTGGAAAACTTTGAACGGACGTCCAACGGATGAAATGTCCATTGCACGTCTGGTAGGCGTCCGTTTTGTACGGTACTCGTCCGTTTCGTTTCCGTTATACATCCGTTGGAGGTCTGGCAGGTAGATTCATCAACGGACTTCTAACGGACGTCTAACGGATAAAACAGATGTTAAACGAATGTGAAATGGACTTCTACCGGACGGATAACGGATAAAACGGATGATGAACGGATCTGAAACGGATAAATGCCAATTCAAAATTCCGCCTCAGAAAAGCCAATTAGATTTCCTGAGGTTTGTGAATTCTTATTATTCATAATTCATCTTAGAGTAAGGGCACGTATTTTTATTCACCGGGAGAAAAGCTGTAGTAAAAATACTACTCAATGTACAACAAAGTTGTGATAACACATGAAGGAGAACAAAATAAAGGGTCGAATGACGTTCTCGTTTTTTTTTTTAAATAAAGCTTATGATATAAATAGGTGACCAAACTTGTGAATGTATAACAATTCTTGGTTGTTTATTACTTCTACTGCATACTCGGAAGTCTGATTAACGCACTTGTTTTCATATCATTTGTGTATGTCTAAGTTGGATTTGTGGCCGTACACTAAGATATTAAAACAAAGTATTTCAAAATAAAGTATGGGTTTTGCTCATTTCTGAAGGCTATCATTGTTAAATTTTGTGCTGATGTGTCTTTTTTTGAGACAATCATACCACATCTTCTTATTTTAATATGTTAAATAACACAAAGGAAATTAAAAGCAATGAAATAAAATTGAGAATGGAAATAGGGAATGTGTCAAAGAGACAACAACCCGACCATAGAGCAGACAACAGCAGAAGGTCACCAACAGGTCTTCAATGCAACGAGAAATTCTCGCACCCGGAGGCGTCCTTCAGCAGGCCCCTAAACAAATATATACTAGTTCAGTGACAATGAACACCATACTACACTCCAAATTGTACACAAGTAACTAAAAGTTAAAATAATACAAGACTAACAAAGGCCAGAGGCTCCTGACTTGGGACAGGCGCAAAAATGCGGCGGGGTTAAACATGTTTGTGAGATCTCAACCCTCCCCCTATACTTCTAGCCAATGCAGAAAAATTCAGTTCAAGAGAAGTCCGAGTCTGATGTCAGAAGATGTAACCAAAGAAAATAAACAAAATGACAATAATACATAAATAACATCAGACTACTAACAGTTAACTAACATGCCAGCTCCAGACTTCAATTTAACTGATTGAAAATTATGTCTTCATCATATGAATATCAGACAAAATCCTCCCGTGAGGGGTTTAGTACCATACCATCATAACATATATGAGAAGAACATAACCCGTGTCATGCCAACAACTGGTTTATTAATAATAAGTGTGTTTAGTTCCATGTAAAGACCCTATAAGTGAATCAATATTAACGCCAAAATATGCAATCTTTAATGACTTAACAACAGTATCGTAACTATATCCGTTTTTAATAAGTCTATTTAAAGGTTTTGTTAGTTTCTGAGGTGAATACTGACATTTTTGTGCTTTATAAAGAATATTTCCATAAAATATTGGATGTGAAATACCTGAACGTATAAGAAGTCTGCATGTTGAGCTATATTTACGAATGATGTCCTTATGCCGATGATAAAATTTAGTAAATGTTTTGACTAGTTTGTGATATCGACAACCCTGGTGTAATAATTTTTCAGTAATACATAAATTTCTCTCGTTAAAATCTAAAACATTGTTACATACACGAGCGAATCGTACAAGTTGAGATATATAAACACCGTAAGATGGTGACAATGGAATGTCACCATCTAAAAATGGATAATTAACGATAGGAAATGAGAAATCATCTCTTTTATCATATATTTTAGTATTAAGCTTTCCGTTAATGATATATATATCAAGATCGAGGAAAGGGCAGTGGTCATTGTTAGTATTAGCTTTATTTAAGTTCAACAGGATAAATTTCTTTAGTATACATGCTGAAGTCGTCATTATTGAGAGCCAAAATATCATCCAAATATCTAAAAGTATTATTAAATTTGTGTATCAGATGTTGTTTCGATGGGTCTTTGCTGATTTTTGTCATAAATTGTAACTCATAGCAATACAAAAACAGGTCCGCAATAAGTGGTGCATAGTTAGTCCCCATTAAAATTCCGATAACCTGACGATATACCAAAGCGAATCTCCAAAGCGAACAAAAATGTTATCTAGTAAATATTCCAGGGCAGATATAGTATCAAAGCATGTCCAATTGACATAGTTTTTTTGTTTATTGCTACTAAAAATGACCTAAAAGAGTTTGAACATATATATTCACATTCTGACTTTTTAAATGTCATACAAGTGGGAGGTTAACTAGCTATACAACCAGGTTCAATCCACCATTTTCTACATTTGAAAATGCCTGTACCAAGTCAGGAATATGACAGTTCTTGTCCATTCGTTTTTTATGCGTTTTGTTATTTGATTTTGCCATGTGATTATGGACTTTCCGAATTGATTTTCCTCTGAGTTCAGCATTTTTGTGATTTTACTTTTTATTAGGTGTGTGAATTTTTTTCTTAATGAGAATGTGAGGCAATGTGGTATATAGGGTAGAAAAATCAAAACTTTGAACAGATTCAAAATCACCTATATAAGCATGCAATGTATCAAGTACTTCCAACGAGTTTTTGACACTCCAAAAGTAATTAATTCCACTATTTTCGAAGGCCTTATTTGAACAATTTATTATCAGGTTTTTGATTGTACCAAGTGTACTGGTAAGAATAATAGATAATTTAGTAGTGGAGCAATGGCTAGAAGACGAAATAAATCTATATTTGTAAGGTGTTTTGTGTAGTTTCGGAAGCCAATTCATAGTTGGGACTTTCATTTATTTTGGTTCTGCTTGTAAAGCGGTAGCTAAAAGTTAATGTTTGTTACAGATGTCGTTTTCTGAAAATGGAGTCAGTTGGAATGTTGGTGAATTGGTGATTTCTTTGTGTAGAACCTCAATGTAAAATTTACGTCAGACAATAATAATATTATTAGCAGCTTTATCAGCCGGTACAAAAACAAATTGCTTTGCTAGTTCTTTTAGTTTATGTTTGATACGAGAAATAGGTTTATTGTTGTTATTGTTAAGAGTAAAATGTTCTTTAAAATGTTGAATACGTATATCAACTATGTTCATTACTGAATTGAAAAAAGAGTTCAAAGATTTTTTGTCAGCTTTTTCCCGTTTTATCCATTTCAAACAGTAAGTACGGAGTGAGTCGTGGATGAGATCACGACACTCATTCCAATTAATAATTGGCAGGGGACGATATTTAGGTCCTTTACTGAGGAATGATTTTAACTCTCGGTCTTGAACGATGTTAAGATCTCCTGTTATAACATGGGAAATAGGTCCAAAAATGTATTTGGAATTACTGCAATTACATGAAGTAGGTGTATTTTCACTGATATTAACATCTTTGCACAATTGGCTATAATTAAACACAAATTTCCGGGTAGATTTCTTGTAAATATAACAAATAAGAGGGAGTTCAGTATTATCATAATATCCAGGAATTTGTTCTTTAACAAATGTCGTTGAAAATACCAGCAATATTAACAAAATGAAAACCTTTTTTGACATACTTTATTTTAATAAAATGTTTTTTATGATTTTCAGGACGATCAATTTTAGGAAACAGTTTAGAATAACAATATGCCATTATAATTTGAACGATTTCATACTTAGGACTGCTATATGAAATTGTGTTGGAATCCTCTAAAACTTATTTAACTTATTAATCGGTAATGAACAGAGCTTTGTTAAAAGATAATGTCTGCAGTTGTTTTTTGAAATAGAAATTAGGTCCGAAATATTGGTATGATTGGTCCGAAATATTCTTTGATTGCGATTTTTTCTACGACCATGAGAACGTTTTTTTTTCGAACAGTTTTAGAAACAATATCCAAAATGTTAACAGAACATTCTTGATATATTGCCAATTTCCATGATATTATCATTAAGACCGAGAGGGTAGACTGTCTGTAATTTTTTAATCCAATTTAATTCAATTATTTTCCGTGATCGAACATGCACAAATAAAGGCAACAGTAGTATACCGCTGTTCAAAACTCATAAATCTATGGACAAAAACAAAATCGGGGTAACAAACTAAAACTGAGGGAAACGCATTAAATATTAGAGGAGAACAACGACACAACATTAAAATGTAACACACACAGCAACGGACTAATTTAAAGCATTAGACAACATGCGATGAGAAATATAGATTCTTACACTGCAACAAGTGTATTACGATATTTCTCCACTCGAGACAGTTAAATTTTATTATTTAAAGCGCGAGGCTTGCCGAGCCCTTTCAATAATAAAATTTAACTGTCGAGAGTGGAGAAATATCGTAATACACGAGTTATAGTGTCGGAATCTGTTTCTCTAATGCTTTTTATCGTTCTTTTTCAAAGATTTTTAGAAACTTGTGTTCTTTATATGCGACGTCATCAGGCATTGTCGCCTTTTTTCATGACGTCACAATAGGAAAATTGAGAAGAAAACAAAACATTTAGACGTCATAATCAAATTTCGACTAATCATTTGCCGAGAACAGATTTTTCACTAGTGAGGAGAAATATTTTTCTCACACCGGTCAGGAAATGTGAAAATAGCACAAAAATTAGAGAATAACCAATATAACATCAAAACCAAATACATGAATTTGGGATAGAAAAGTACCGTGACACGTCTTATAGTTATGTGAATTCACACTCAAAAATAGGAGAAACTATATATAATAAATAGAATAATAGAATACAAACTTTGAATGAGATTCACCAGGCTGCTTATTTACTACTTCCAAAGGTTGAACTGCTAAATATTTAATAGGATGTTTGTGCGTCTTAAGGTGTTGATAAATGATACTTTTGAATTAATTGGGTCTTTTAAAACGATACAGATGTTCTTGAGTGCGTTTAAATAAATACCGTCCAGTTTCACCTACGTACTGAATACCGCATCCCGGTTTGTTTCATGTGAGTAAATAAATAAGACTGCAGTTTGTTTTTGAAGTTATATCAGTTTCAAATTTTAAAGAACAAGTTCAGTATTTAATATTTTTCCATTTTTAATGAAAAACTATTTTTAAGACTAAAGTACAAATTTCCTGTCATATTCAAATATAACATCCTACATTCTAGACTAAATCGTTATTGTATTAGAATGTAAAGTATGATATATATAGCATATTGTAAAAATTGCGTGTTTAAACTTTTATATGTCATTGAACTGTTAACGAACAATCTGCCTTCTGTAGATTTGTACAATCAAATCCTAATGTTGAATATTAATGTTGTTTTATTCCAAAACTAATGACATAGAATGCCATTCTTAAATTGTTCCTAATATTGAATGATAAACAGTTATTGTCTTTTGAAGAGGTAAATATACGGTTTCTTGACTTTTGAGCAAAATAAATATCAGTTTGTTTCTCAAAATATGATTAAAGGCCATGTTTACAGAAATAAATGACTGTAATTGTTTCATTCAACATTTCAAGAGAAACATCACGATGACAAATATTTACTTAAACCAATTGTACATCAACCATGATACCAAATTTTACATGTAAAAGCACGCAACGTTTGCATGGCACGGTAAATATTACTTTTCTTCAGGCGAATATGGATCTTATTCAAAATGCAATTAATATAGAAAACCCCACTAAAAGACTTCTCTTTCCAACAAAAAAATTCTCAAATTCCCCGAAATAAAATAAATAAATATAAAGGTAGTATTTGACAGTGCGCAACAACATCGGTGTTGAAAAGAATTGTGATGTGGAAGTTCTTTATAAGATTTTAAAATTTTATTCCCCGCTATTTTACAATTGGTGTGGAAACACTTCATGAGAATTAAGTTCGTTGTCATGGTTTAATTAGGAATGTAAGGAATTTTACCCCTGTCTAAAATTCTGTTCACCTCTGAGTACACTAAGATTACGAATTATTTTCACTCACAACTAATTTCAAAATGTACAGAATGATCTTGGTCTTCTTAACAAGGATTTATTTTAGGTGATCATATTTACAGCGTGAAGCTTTACTGATATGTAATTAATGGTGGACTATCAATCCCGAGGGTGTCAGCAGCTTAGTAGTCAGTACTTCAGATAATGCCATGATGTATAGCTTAACTTTTTAAGATTGTCGTTTATATTTATGAATTGTAAACTAAGGTTTCAAGCCCTCAGGCAAGTTGGTTCTAAATTGATTTGGCTATTATCTTTTTTATCCTTTTTCACGATATTTTCTTTTAAATCATACCCCAAGATGGGTATAGAAATATGGTCACTTGGTCTTCTCCCGACCGACAGTAAAACGCTTGCCGAAGTGGGGGCGTCCGTTTGGCTGTGCGGGATGTATCAAGTTCGCAGTCACGTCCGGTCAGAAGGGGGACAATAAATCCGATGCCTCGTGTAAAGAGAGTGTCACGCTCTTTGCACGTTAAGAACCCTTGCAACAACTCTTTGAGGGGTCCGTAGGTGGCCTGTTGCAAGGCAAAATTTCTGTCCCTATCCAATATACCCTCATTTTCCAGTGGCAGTCCAAATTTCCCCGACCATCATTCCAGATGGCCTCTATTGTATCAACCTACCTATTGTAATTATTGTGAACTTGTTCTCGTCCTGAATATGCATGAAATATTTGCCACTGGACGTTAAGCAACCAACAATCAATCTAACTTTTAAATCACATTAACATATAGACTTCAAGAACAATTGATTAACCTATAAACTTTGTATCTTAAAATGCAGTTTATGTTTAAAATTGGTTTTTTTTCATTCCTTTAAATTGTATGTGTGTAAATATTGTGTTATTCAGTCGATTTAAACATTGAATCAATGGTATGCATCCATGGCGCTTTTCTTGATTATCATTTACATGGAACGCTAAGATTCGAATATTTGAAAGCCAATGATGTAAAAATAGATAAAACTTCATACTTTGATCGTATCAAATTTTATTTTTATTTTTTGCAGTGGGCAGCCGCACAATGTCCAATGATATCAAATATAGAAGATGAACAGTACGGTACATCGTCATCAAGTGACCTAGAAAGGGCACAAACTTCCAGACGATTTCTTACAATATCCTTAACTTTATAAGAATGAACCAATCAACGAGCAATGAAGAAGTTGGCTTAAAAATAAGCTCATTAGGTTGTCAAGTATGATGAATGTATGCTGTATGATATTTGATACATTACATTTGTAGTTGTGCATGAATATGTTTATTGGTTAAGTAGCTACATGAATACGAGGGAGGTTACATAAATTGTGTAATGATACATTTTATTTGCTAATATTTCAGATTATGACTGTAACTTACTGTAATCCAATTAAGAAAATAATAAATCGGCGCAAATGAAAAATGAAATTGGCGCAAATGAAAGAATGAAATTTTCAAATCGGCGCAAATGTCATACGCCGAATATTGTTATTGCTTTCAAGGTAATGTTATTACTGGCTGTCTTGTGTTTGGGCCTTTTTGTATATCCTCACACTGATCATTGCTATATTAGAAATGAGAATTTTACCTTAAATTAAAAATTAAAAATGGTTGTACCAAGTCAGGATCATAAAAGTTGTCCATTTCGTTTGATGTGTCATTTTGCAGTGTAATATTTTTGTAAAATGAACAAAGATTTACTGTAACTTCTTCCTTTTTATAGATAATTCCGTTTGACCTAATCCACGAAAATTTAGATACAAGGATAAACAATTTTAAATTCACATGATGAATACTTTGTACACATCACCATATTTGTATGCACGCTAAATGTAAATATATTTCTTCATATAAAGTAACAAGAATACAGAATGTATTTCAATTTCAGCAAATATTGTCGTTTCCCACTTGTTCTCATTCACTGTTTATTGCTGAGATGCAGCCATACATACACGTATCATTATACAACAAAAGTCTTTTGTTATTCATCGATGTTGACACATGTAAATATGTATGTTCATATGAAGTGACATGAATCAATATATATTTCAATTCCAGAAAAACTGCCGTTGTCAACTTTGTCTCGTATGCATTCCTGACATGAGCACACGTATCATTGTAGATGCACGATTGTCCTCTATTAATTATCGATGCCGGACAAATAATCTGGCATATGATAAGAAAACATATGAAAATCAATTTTATACAGATGCCAAAGTTTTTTCAGATACGTTTTAGGTAATTGGTTGTAAAATGTTTGAGTGATTTTGGAACTTTCTGTATTCTTGTAAGATACGCTTCTGTCGGGGAAAACTGTCTCATTGAATATTTTAATTCCAAGGTATTTGAAGGTCCTTGAAATGTCATTTTTCATTGTTTCAAATTTACCGACGAAATCGTAATTCATCAAACAAGGTTGACATAGATTCTCGTATTTTGCCCAGTGCTGTTCATAAGATGACTGAAAGGTATCTGGGTCAGTTAAATATTTAACAAACTCAACAAATTTTATCGCGTCACTATGGTTACCTTCTTTACTTCTCTTTAATCTGATTATTTTCTCTGCAATATTTTTAAAAACCGGTGTGTCTTTTCGAAACATTTTGTCTTTAAAAGCTGAGAGTAGCCTTTCGAAAGGATCACGAACAAAGACAATTTTCTTGTATGTTTGCAGCTTTGTCTGAATGTCAGAGTAGGAATATTTATCCAGGGTGTTTCCATGTTTCGGCCAGGTGTCATGCACATCACCAGACCCCATTTTATTTATCACGAAATCTTTATTTGGAAAGTTATCACTTAACGCTAGAAATATTCTCTTCCAGTTTGTACATGCCAATTTCGGCATCATACAAAAGATAAATTTGTACTCGTCATTTACATACATATACTGGTAACTATGTCTCGGTATTGCTATGGGAATGTGTCCAATGTCTTTCAGCTTTCGACATACGTTCTGGAGTTGTTGTGCTCTAATTTCTGGCCCTTCGGTAAAACTACGATTACTCAAAATGTTCTCTTCGTGAGCCTATAATAAATAGAAAAAATATCCACAATTTAAAAAAAGAGCTTCTGCTTAGCGGGATATGATAGTAAATATGATTATCATTTACAGTAGTAAAGAAGATTCTTATTAGAGATCATTCTATAACAAAATTGAGTTTAGGTCATACTTAACATTGATTATTGTTTTCTATCATAACACTTGTTATCGTAACAGTTCTTTATACCTTCCATCTACCAGACTGTATTATTTTTCCAGCTGGTCCGAGTACACAGTTATCGTCCTTTGATTTTCGTTGTCCTATTACAAATATAGTCCTTAGTGCGGACAGTGTGTTACTTGCCAATTTTTTTTATACCCCTTCCAAATTTATTTCTGCATGTTTTGTCCCTCATATAGCAAGTAGGGGGGTGAAATGACACTGTAAAAAAAATTGGGTCATAAATATTAATGTAAAGTAGTGATTAGGTCCAGCTGAAAAGGGTACAAAATTAGCACTTCGGAAGCTGTCAAAAGATTTCAAGACCCCCATAACATGAAATTGTCCATATTTTGAGTTAGAGCTGATGAAGTTTTCTATAATTTTGATAAAATTTGTCCCAAAAGTAGTACAACACACTGTAAAAATATTATTGAGAAAGCGCAGGTGGGATTTTTTAAATTTTCATTTATTGTCTAAAAGAAATGCACTGCGAAATAACTGTGTACTCGGACCAGCTGCAATATTAGATTGACACTGGAAATAGAATAATATCATGCCAATGTTTTGCTTTTTCCTTAAATCTATTAAATGTGTTTTAGGACCATAATAGTGTTCTCAACAGTCAACTAAACCATCTTACATGACACAATTTCTGATCTAAACATTTGATGAACTTAATTAGTAACGTGTTGACAACTTTTAAAGAAGACTTGCTATAATTATCCAAGGAAAATAATATTACAGATTGTGAATTGTCATGCCGTTCCGTGATAAAAAAAAAAGTTAATACATAGTTATGTTTTAAAGAAATATATAGAACTGCTTTGAAGACACTCAAGTAGTCGAAAGTCTAACACTAATTGGACTGGTTAACGAAGATATATATATTTTGTAACGTAAACATCTTTCACCGCTGTATCTTGTGTTCGTGTGAACTATATATAGAGCAAGAATGGATGCGTAGGACGTAAAAAAGTCTAAACCGAATTGTTGCTGTATTCTTATTCATTGTGATTTTCATCCTTTGTACTAGTTTGAATGTTCTCCATTTAATATGATAGATTATCAATCGACACGTATTTTAATTTGTTTTCCATGCTTTAATATGGTCTGCTTTTTGGTCGAGTTGTTGTCACTTTGACATATTCCCCGTTTGCATTCTCGATTTTGTTCAATATGGACAAAATGATCATCTCCGAATCATGGAACAGTATGTGCTAGTACATGTATGTTAACAAAGCAACACAAATGTGCACCTTAACTTCTTTATGGTAAACAATTTACTTTTAATAAGTTGCAGTAAATTCACAATCTACCGCAAATGGAAAAAGTTAAATGCATAATGATATAACCGTTTACAAATTATAACAACATTTAGTTGTATAGAATATTAACTCAGCCAAAAATGTCAAAATGGAGTTTATCATTAATTCTCTACTTTCCTCAAGAAGTTACAGTATTCTCGCGTAAGAGCAACTCTTCCTAAAAATCCTACATGATATTGATTAAGAGGGTGTCCATGGAAAAGCCAGGCAGTGGGTGGCACACGACATATTTTGTTTTCAAAATTTTTTCATCTTTTTCATACCACAAATTCATTCTTTCTTAAAGTTAAATTTTGTTTTTTTATTAACTGCAACAAATTAAGAGAAAAAAAATACATAGAAAGCACTGAAAAATCTTTGAAAAGGGGAAATAACTCTTCATTTTGTACAAAATTTTGTTGCATTGTTAGTGAACTTTAAAATCATTTTCTGAGCCATCCACTGTTGATTCAAAAATATCTTTGACATATATATCCTTTGTATGATATAAACATTGCATTGGAACCAAAAATTCAGTGGGAAAAAAATTATGTTGTGCCATCGATATCATAGGATTTGCCTGATATTTACTTGGACAGCCTCTTAAAGCTTCACACAGTTATAGTACACTACCTACTCAAATATAAACCGTGTCCTAGATCTTAAAGGAGTGATCATCAAATTTAATAACCTAAATATTTCTAAATTGAATAACGAGTAGTGGAAGCTAAAAGGATATTAATAAAACACAGTAAACTGTTGTAGAACATAACAACATTGCGCACGATGTTGGTACGAATTCCATTTTCACGGGTGTCATTCGGTTTAACGAGGGAAATGATCGTGAAAGAATATCTAACGGTGGTCAAGTATTGCGAGACAATCGTGAAAGCTGTGTAACGGATCGTGAAAGAAATTTAATCGAGAAAACATAATATGAAAAGTCAATAAATAATGTAATTTGATTAATTACACTGACAAATTTACAACAAATTAAAACTCTGTCAAAATGGTTCAACATTATGATCAGTATGTGAGAAAATCCAGTTTTAAAGTACATTGTTTTCACTAAACAACAAATGGCAGATTGCTTCTGGACACTTCAATGACATAAAAAAATGTAAACAGACATGATTTTTTCCCCCAAATTCAAATAAAATAAAGTACTTTTATCCGAATAAGGGCATTCTATTTGAATAAATCAATTGGTTCTCATAATTATTTTGTATAAACATAATCTGAAACTAGGTAAAAAAAAAAATATTTACACAGAATTGATTTTTCGGATCGTGAAAGATCACGTACCGCTTTTTGAAGATCGTGAAAAGGATCGTGAACGATCTGATGCCACAAAGACGTTCAAGTTATTCCTCAATTATATGATAACTAATATTTGTTATTGGTATTGAGAAAAACTAGATTCGCCAAGATCCTCAATAAATTAAAGCATTACAAAGTATAATTATTATTTTCACCTGACCTCGACTTTGCCTCATTTTATGGATAAAGATTTAGTGGTGTGGTCAAGTCCGTATCGCGGATTCGTTAAGCTTTAGGATAACTGTCTGTTGTTGTGATTGTAAGTTGTACATTTTCTGCTTCTGCAAGGTTTCAAATAACATTGACCTCATTATCATGAATCATTTAGCAATGTTCGTTTCATGTTGTTTGGCCTTTTAATTTGCTTATATACATTGTACCTGTATGCTATAGCACCACGGTATTTGGTGTATGGTCTTCATGTCTGTCTGCATGTTTCATTTAAGGAATGACTGTAATATTTTTTCTGTCTATGAAGAAATAACCAAAAAAATGTGGTGCACACTGAATAACGCGCGTAGCTCTTGCAGATGCACGAAAAACAAGAGACAGTGCAAAAGTGGGTGCCACAGTTTAACAAATTATTTTAACTCTAATTTCTAGCAAGTTATTATATTGTTTAAAGTATTACTTGATGAGTTTTGATGTATGCGATAACATATTTTATTAGTGTTTTATTTCCGGTAGATGATATTTTAAACTTCAGTTCTCATAATTTTATGTAACAAATGTAATTTAATTAAAAAAATTATTTGCTCACATTTATATTTTAGGCATTAAGCTTAATGCCTACACACATTTTGCAGGATTCAACTATAGCTATTATTTAAGCTTAAATCCTAGGATTTAAGACTAATGCCTAACATAAGTTAGGTATTAGACTTACTGCCTAGGCGTTAGCTTATTGCCTAGGATTTAAGCTTAGTGCTTAATTTCACTTATTGCCGCTAACATATATATGTATATATGACGTCCATTGTATTTGGTATATTAAATGATAGTAAGATGTCTTTGTCTGAGCCAGTGGCTGTCGGTCAGGGTTCATATTATACTTTCGACCTTATGTTCCAAATTAATTGGCAAAACATAACTCTCACATTTGTCAGTTTCTGTAAGGACCGGAACGCCTATATTTGGTGTACGGGTGTTTGTAGAGATCTGTATGGCATGGTTCATCTGACATTGACCTCTTTTTATGAACCATTTACAATATTAAGTGTATTTAAAACTTCTAGTTAAACTCTTAATATTACAGACGTTCAACAACTATACTATCATAAGTAAAGCAGACGAGACATTTCAGCATTTGCGCTCTTGTTTTCTTTAGTCAGTAATATAAACGGCAACGTAGCAGATGTGGATTGATTTCCAATGAGATAACTATATTATAGTTAAAAAAGTACTTCTGCACAAAATGTTGGTTATCGTTCAATCTCAAATTGTTCAGAAAAATGCTGTTTTTGCTATAAGTTTTTGGTTGATGGTTAACATTTTGCTTACCCCTATCATTGCCTTAGTAGTGGCAGTCTGCCTGAAATGTACTAGACCGATACTCAGAGCTGAATTTTTCACACTGATTTAGACACATTTACATAGACATCATTCACGATCAAAATAATGCGTTAACGTTGTCTGATCTTTCACGATCAACAAAATTCAACGTTTTCATAAAAAAAAATAACACTTTTAAGGGAAACGCATACTTTATTTTTACTGTACTATCAGGTACACCAAAGATTAAATTTCAAATATATTATGATATATTGAAATATGACCTTTATAGGTACACTGAAATAGCATGTTTTTTTTTTAAATTTATTCCATAGACATGCATTGAGCCTTTTGTGTTTTTTCAGCTCCATATTTTCCATAATCTTATTGCACAGCAATGTTGAGGAAGTTAAACCATTTTGGCAGACATAGTTTTTTGTTCGGATTTGTTACCCGTTTTGAAAATTAAGCGATCTTTTCATAAATTCAGAACTAGAATTTACATTTGAATTCTTTCACGATCCGGTACCAGAGCTTTCACGATCGTCTCGCAATACTTGACCACCGTTAGATATTCTTTCACGATAATTTTTCTCGTTAAACCGAATGACACCCGTGATTTTGCTATTATAGATTAGCATGAAAATAAATACGTAGACTGGTCAGTTTGATAAAAATGTAGTGATTTCTGGTTGAATTCATTACATTAAACTTGAAAATAAAGACAAAAAAGGAACCGAAATTTAAAATATCAAGAATTATAACACTTAATTATCCCATGTTTACGCAAAATCGCCATGTCCAACGTTACATTTTGTGCAAAAGATCGGGAGTTCCGTTTTTTTCCTACGGTTTTTTTCTCTGATCATCGTAAAACTTCACAGGAGTATAACTATTGTTATTTGTTATTAGTATTCGCGTGTTAAAGCAAAATCAGTATCACTGAAACCGTAAACCGGAAAAGGGTACTTTAGAAAACGGTCTGAAAAATGTCCAAGCATAATATGCAAGGTAGGCATATATCGGGTTTGCACATTTATATCGCGAAATTGGAAAAGCTGAGAGAATTTTTTTTATGATATTATTAAAGTTTTTTTTACTTTTCTCCTGGTTAATGATATTTTTTTTGCCGGAAACCATGCGTATAGTTTCTATTGCAATTAGTTTTGAAAGTATAGCCATCTTGTCCCAACGAAAAAAGACCGCTGTATTTTCTTTACAATTGAGGTTTTAACCGGCTGGATATTAAATAAGCATGGTTAGATCAAAGATATTATAACTAGGCGGTAAAGATTTTTCTGCTTTTCTTTTTAAACAATTTAGTGTTTAATATTTTCTCGTTAGGCAACAAGGTTTTTAGATCGTTTCAAAAATTCAGCCATTTACGATATATTAATTTGTTTCCAGTTCAATTCGAATGAAAATAAAAATACATGTATAAGTTACAATACACCCAATGTATGAGAAAGAAATAGTTCAAGTTTAAACTCAAATGTTGACTAAATGAGATTATTTTATAAAAAAAAATATCAGGATCTTAGGTTTTTTTTTATAGCATATTTGTTTTATGTAAAAAACATTGTCTATCTGCAAATTTTTAATCGTCAAAAGTAACATGTATAAGAGAAAAAAAAAACATTTCTGGCAATTATAACAAAAAAAGGATATGCATAATGCCACAAAAATACGAAAATGAGAAATGAATCCCGAATGTTAAACTTCCTAAGTATTTTGCGACAAAGAAAGCATCACGAAATGATAAAATGTTGAGAGGAAACGGAACCGGAAGAAATGCAACACCAGGAGTATGTAAAAATGTATAAATATGCAAAAAATAGGACAATATGAATTCAAAATCTTATTTATGATAAAAATAAATCTGTGTAAATTTGGAAATTAATATATCGGATTCATTAATGCGAACTGCTGCCGAAATGAAAATTATCAATTATTGCCTTGAAAGACTGACAACTCCTGTAAAAAAATAATCATTTAAAAAATATCTATACAACCACTTTGAGATTTATTTGTAAAACTGTGCATTTTTTCAGACAAACCGAAATTGGTTACCAAATTAACAACAGTAAATTGACCTCATCAATAATATGCTTGAACGCCTGAAACTTTCTTTGAAATCGTCGTAATCGTCTTATTTTGAGAACCAACATCGTGCACAACGTCATCAGTTGTATATATCATACAGTAACAAGTTACTTACTCACTTACTTTTAAATAAGAAGATGTGGTATAAGTGCCGATAAGACACCTCTATATCCAAGTCACAATTTGTAAAAGTAAACCATTATCGGCCAAAGATAGGCCAAAGTACGGTCTTCAACACGGAGCCTTGGCTCACATCGAACAGTAAGTTAAAATTGCCCCAAAAATTGACTAGTGTAAAACCATTCAAACGGGAATACCAAAGGTCTAATTTATATTTTTAAAAAAATGAGAAACGATAAGCTCTTATGAACCACATCAACAAATAACAACCCCTGAACATCAGATTCATGACTTAGGACAGATGCAAACAAATGCAACGGGTTCAAACGTTTTATAGGCACCAACCTTCACCCTTACCTAGCTAACAATAGTGTAAAGATTTTAACCCTTGACATCTGCCATTGTTCGATACAAACTAGACTAAGTGTACACATGAAGGAGGATCTGGATGGGTTTTATAACATTGAAAATAATGGACAAAACGTACAGAATAAAGAAAACAGGAAAACAGGCAAAACAAGATAACGAATAGAGAACAATTGGGTGCTAAAATGTAAAGAATAGAAAAAAAAACCAGACAATATTTATTAAGAATAGAGACAATTGGCTTGAAAAATTAAAGCATGCATAATACAGAATTGAAGGACACCACATCGAGACCCTCATATAGAAAGATACAAATTATAAGACATGTTTAAGTACAATGTCTTTTAGTTTTCTTACTTTAAAGTTTAAGGAAGTTCGCTTGTCATGTTTGGGATTTTGTCAGATTTTCGGAATCCTCTGGTTTTATCCGTTTAAATGCCTTTAAAAAAATGCCCGTTGACCACCATTTTTTTTTTGAGAACTTAGACTTGTCAATAATAAAGCTATGAAAAGTCAAGAGAGAATATTTTCCCGCCAAAGTTTCAATGGCTGATATCTCGAAAACAAGCACATTGACCTATATCTATTTTTTGCTCTTTTGATTCCTTTATTAATCCCCTATCAATATAAACAAGTGTTTTGAAAATTCAATTATTTTGAAACTGAGCAACGAACATCTTTAATTCAAAATAGATAGCAACCAAGTGTTAGTATTGGTATCGATCTATGCTATGACCCAGACATTTATTGTTAAATTATTCAATTCTAACTTACCTGCCTTAACCATTTATAATTGTATATCGTAAGAAGATTAAACTTACAATTGACTTTAAATGCTGCTCCGGTCTATTAACAGTGATGTTAGAATCTGAAATATACCTAAGGGCATAAATATCTTTTAAATGGTCAACACATACATGTATATAGTTTTATTCTATGTATAATTGACCATAATATCATTAGAAATGTTTGCCAGACATTTACACATTTTAATTTCATGATATGCAGATTGGTTTTAATTTCTGAAAAAAAACTTTCCTGTTAAAGTCATATATATGAAACGAGTTTCTTGGATTTTAATGTTTTTAACTTATTGAACCAAAGCATGCATATATTATTAGATCGTTGGTTTTCCCGTTTGAATGGTTTTACACTTGTAATTTTGGGGCCCTTTTATAGCTTGTTGTTCTGTGTGAGCCAAGGCTCCGTGTTGACCTTACATTGACCTATAATGGTTTACTTTTATAAATTGTTATTTGGATGGAGAGTTGTCTCATTGGCACTCATACCACATCTTCCTATATCTATATACTAATAAAAGTAATTCTCGCATGTACGTTTGTTTTTTAATATATTTATCACCAGTCCTATCAAATTATTACGTATTCTCGGCAAATAAAGTTTCATTCAGTGGTTGTTGCTCACAGGCTCATTAACTTTCGAGTTTGTCGCCGTAATTTACTGAATCGTGACAACGATAACCAATAAGAACAGAGCACGTGAAAAGTTTGACAGATAAGTGATTAGAAAGAGTTACATGTATGACATAAAATATTCACATAAAAACAAGTTTCTCCCGTCACTGTTCTGCTTTTCAAGCTAAGCCTGTAGCGTTTCTCACGAAGTTTGTTAATTTGTATATAAGAATTACGCTTTTCAATGAATTATTGTCTGATAATTATACTTTGAAATAAAGCATCAGCATTAATAGCCCGAGATTACTCTGACGTCCAACGGCTGTTTTGCCAGACAAGCTGAGATTACTCTGACGTCCAACAGCTGTTTTGCCAGACAAGCTGGGGCAAAACAGCCGTTGGACGTCAGAGTAATGGGGCCCCAGCTTGTCTGGCAAAACAGCCGTTGGACGTCAGAGTAATCTCGGGCCCCAGCTTGTCTGGCAAAACAGCCGTTGGACGTCAGAGTAATCTCGGACTCGAGCTTGTCTGGCAAAACAGCCGTTGGACGTTAGAGTAATCTCGGACTACAGCATTAATATCACTGTGATGACAAGCCATAAGCTTGTAATGGTTGTCGTTGGTTTATATCTGTCATATTTTGTTCTCGTTAACTGTTTGGAGCTGCTAGATTTTTTCAATTAAAATGTTTCATATTTTTCAAACATACCACACGGTAATGGGTTTTCTCATTACTGAAGGCCGTACGGTTGCCTATAATTGCTAACATCAACGTCATTTGAACTTTGTTTGACGGTTTGGAGGATAGTTGTCTCAATGGCATTCATATCAAATATCCCTATTGTTACAGTTAAGTCTAAAAAAAAATGACACAAGCTACATGTATGGCCCTCGTAAGGTAAACGTCTTCCGGTGACAGTTATTAAAATAAGTAACTCAACTGTGAATTATACGACAATTTCTACTAAAAATTAAAGATAAATATACATATTTAAGCTATCATTTCTAAACTTACTTTTATATTGATTTGTTTTACATGTTAAAAATAAGCTCCCAATTATTAAACCAGCTATAAATGTAAACGGAGTTTTTAACAGTCTCACACTTTTCTTTAACATTTCACTAAATTGTAATGTGTACGAACGTTTAAATCCTCATTGTTAGAATGAAACTTGACCATTAGTAATTCATTATTATCTTTGTTTGGTCAACCGAATGTATGTATATGTACAGTAAGTGTTATTTAAGAATTCTATTTGTTTTTCTATTTAATATATAATTCATTGAATATGTATTTAAAAAATCAACATTAATCGATATATGATTAACGAACAGAGAACAAAGAAAATACAGAGAAAATTTTAGAGGAATGTATCAAAATGATAGATGATAGATCAGCATATTTTATGAAATATAATTTTAAACTCATCATAGATATACAAAAGAGATAAATGCTTCTAACCTGTGTTTCGTAAAGATGTATGAATTAATTCTAAATTGGTAAACTTCAAATTAGAGATCTTCATTTTATAAAGCCTAGGAATGCAATAAATAGAAACGTGACAAGCTGGAAAACTTCAAATTGGAGGTCTATATAGTATGAAACGTTTCACATGGAGCCAGTAAAAACCTTTTACAGCCGATTTCACTGAGTGTGTAGCCAAAGGTAATATCTTTGGTAAGCTTACTTGTTAGCTGAACCGTGGAGTCATTACTAGGTCAGGTATACTAACCTCCTTTGGAAGTAGTTTAGTCCAACAGACAGATAGATTGAATATCTGTCGAACTAGTTTTCTCTTAAAGGAGGTTAGTTTACCTATCCAGTCCGATATGCGGTTTAAATAGAACAAAAGAATTCGACCTCTTGTGTTTAGAAGGTAGAAAAGTGTAACGAACTTTGTATACAAAGATGTGTCAAGATGTCACAAAAGGTACTTTCCGTAAAGTCATTATAAATATTTGCATTCACGTTGTTTAATTTTCATATTGTACAATTGTTCACAATGCAACTTGCAAGCAATTGTTTTTAAAACGACCATAAGTCAAGCTGTGACGTCATTTCGAGGGTCTCCTTATAAACTGCTACTTTTTTTTGCTTGACATAAGAAAAATCTGGGAAAAATTACAAAAATTGAAAAATGAATTGCCAATCGTTTAAGACCATTCCCTAAGTGGCACACCTAAATTTGACATTTGGACGCAACTTCAAAGTTGAATGTTATATGACGGGGTTTTGTTAATTAATTTACGCATCGAACACACCCGTCCTATATATGTAACATCACATGACTTTTAACAGGTCAGGACCACTACCTTATATGGAAATGCATAAATTAGCATACTTATGTTCTCGCACATGTAATTGTTTATTTACATGTGACGCAATTTATATTTACCTAGGTTTTTGACCAATCCACTAAATGAGTCACAATGCATGATGGACTACTATGTGTTTACAATCAACCAAGAACACGTGTTATTTACTGAAATACAACACATTTTTTCGTGCAATGCGGGATTCACAATTTCGCTTAGTTTTTCATTTTGTGTATCCTCATTTAAAGTTCGTGATATAAAGTTTTACTTCCATGCTCAGATTAACGAAGAGTTGTTTCTATGCGAAGAAAAAAGGGCTTCAATTACCCGATAAATAGCCATTAATATGTTTGATGATTGCACAGAGATTTCATGTATTCGTCCACCACACAGCAACGAAACAACAGCGAAAAACACAATTACCCATGAGACAAACTTACTAGTGTAAAGTAAGCCGTCGATAACAGCCGGTGCTGATATTCTCGAGTACAGCAATTTTCGTATAGATAATTAAAGGCAAATGTGTGATCCTTGAATTTTGTGTACTTCAAAAAGGCGAAGAAATATTTACATACATGACAGTGTTAACAAAATCTATAAGTATTTATTTTTGTCACATTTCAGTATATGGGACTTCCAAACTGTTCCCTTTATTTTAAAGGTAGTGAATTCAGCTACTGTAGTTTCAGTTTGTTCGTTTTTTAATGTGCTCGGACATTTTCCAAACTGAATAAAATCATTACAGCTGATTTCTGATACCTGCAAAGTAAAACTTTGGTTGGCTTGCTTGCTTTGTTTGTATAGTTGTTTATTCAAGCTTTGAAAATAAGATTGACATCTTTAAACAATATATATATAGGCATAGTTTAACTTGTATATTTTATATTTAGTACAATATACAAACAAAGCAAGCTAACCAAAGTTTTGCTCTACGAACATTAGGAAATAAGCTGTAATGATGTTATCCATGTGTATGTGCGACAAGGTGGAAAATTTGATATGTTTTGTGAAAATTGCAGCGTTGGATCTATAATAAAAAATAAGATTTGGTATGATTGCCAATGAGACAGCTGTCAACAAGAGACCAAAATGACACAGAAATTAACAGTTATAGATCACCGTATGGCCTTCAACAATGAGCAAAGCCCATACCGCATAGTCAGCTATAAAAGGCCCCTATATTACAATGTAAAACAATTCAAACGAGAAAACTAACGGCCTTAATTATATTAAAAAAAAAATGAACGGAAAACAAATATGTAACACATAAACAAATGACACCCACTGAAATACAGGCTCCTTCCTATACAATATTTTTTTTTGATGGGATGGATTTCTTCTCCTTTTTTTTTTTTTTGGATTGTTTTACGCAAGTAATTTTTGGGTCATTTATAAATAGCTTACTTTTCAGCATTGAACCTATGACTGCTTACTTTACTAAATTATGTCTTTGTCGGAAAGATGTCTCATTTGGCACTCATACCTCATCTTCTTATTTCTATATACAAAGCACGTTTAAGAAAAAAAATAAAAGGTAATATGGCACCCACTGTGATCCAGAGACTTTTAATATTGGAGATATTTTACATATGTCAACAGGACAGCAGCCGAACGATAAAAAACCTCTGAGGTATATTTTGTGATAAAATTAGCAACAAACGGATATTATCGATGGATGAAACTATAAAAAATGTGTTGAGCTATATACCGTACCCGCTCAGTGGCGGATCAAGGGGGCGGGGGTTCCGGGGTATGGACCCCCCTTTTTTTGGACGATCAGTGCATTTGGATGGGGACATGTAGTTGGAACCCCCTCCCCTTTTGTCCATGGTTAGGACCCTCCTTTTTAAAATGGCTTGATCCGTCCCTGCCGCTTTCATTACACTTATTTTTAGCATACTGAATATTATGATGTTCTTTCTTTTAGTTCAGGCCCTGATAAAAAAAATTACACATTCAGTACAGAAAGAAGTGTTTCAATGAAAGTTTTCGTGTTTTTGTAGGCAGCAATGTTTTGGAATGACATTATACCGGTTTAAAAGAGCTCAAATGATTTTCTTACTGGACAGTGGTCACTTCATTGAATATTTCACTGTTTCATGTCATGAAATTAATGCAGGTTCAATTCATAACAAGGCACAAAACCGGTTCAACTACTTTTGCAAGGCGAAAAAGAAAGTCGAATCGTGAAGCCAGTAAACAATATTTTTTTAATCTGAGCATGCAAATTGAAGATTACGTTATATATTTTACATTAAGCATATTTGCAGAATAAACCATTGGTAATGAGAGTCCCAGACAATATATTAGTTGACTGTTTTCCAACTAATTCCACGTGTTTTAAGTAGTAGTTTACTCGTAGTAGCCCACAATGCATTGTAGTTCATTGATTCGATTGGTCAGTTTTTGAAGGCCGAATTGGCCTTGTGTTTTGGAAATTACTATGCAAATATATTCTGACGTCAGAAAATCTAGAGTTCTCGACCTGTTTAAGTGATTAAAACTATTTAAAAAAAATTATATTTGCATGCTTGACATGTTTTTTTCTTAAACAATTACAATTACACCGACAGTCATAATTTCTGTATTATTTAAAAAAAAGTTTTGTTACACATTTTGTTACACCTTAGTTATACAGTAACCCGGATTGGTTGACCATTGTGAAGTTGAGTTTTTTTGGGTAGCATAGATTTATATCGTTGTATTCCTTTTGTTTGTGTTAACCAATTGTCGTTCGGAATTAGTTTTTATACATCAATTATTGATCTTACAATTCTTGTAATGTAGTTTGCGTCTTATTTCTTGAGTGTCATATTTTGGCTATGTTTGTGTTCAATCATACAGTATATAATAAGTCGGTAGTTGCCCATGAATGGATTTTTTTTTTTAATTTCTTGTGACTCTTTGCGTCTTATTTGCTGATTCCAGTTGGTTTTTTGTTTTGTGTCATGTGGAGATATGGTGTTATTTTGTTTTTCTTTTGATGTGTTTGCATCTTAAATTGGGATTGCACTGAGTTATTTCATGATTTCTTTTGTGCTATATTTTCGATACATTTTTAGTCTATCTTATAGCATCTTAAGTTACAATTGTCCGACGACATAATGTGATACTTTTTTTGTTCGCCAATATTATTCATACGATTTGAATTTACTATTTATTATCTTATTTTTTTCTTAATAATAGTTTATCTACAGTCGAAAATTTGCTAGACATTAAGAGTCTTAACTTATTTAACAGTTTAACATTAGACTCAATTTTATTGTAGTAATTTTCTTGAATAACCGTCCCACTCTTATGAAAATTTTATTTGATCCGCCACTTAGTCAAGTACTATAGTAGTACACCGATGTCTTCATAATTCATGTACAACACATTGCGTATATGTATTACTTGAGTGTGAAACATGCAACAATACTCCACCAAAGCAATCCAGGAAACAATCCATCAACAAGGAAGTAAGTTAATCTTTGAACTTCAAAGGGGGTATGGTTTTCTTGTTTTAGCGCGATAATTTATTGTCCGCCTCCATCAATCAATTTTTCTTTCTTTCAAAACTTAACACTATAAGGTTTTAGAAGATCAGAATTCATAATATTTAGACGATATTTTTTTAATGAATCTTACCCCTCACTCTTTTAAACATTTTGAAGTTAAATTTTCGTTCCCGTATGTAAATAACTAGCACAAAGACTTTCATTATATTTTTTTTATTATTCATTTGAAGACTTCCATCGCACTGTTAAAACCAATATTCAGTGGCCGATCCAGAATTTTACATTAGGAGGGGCCGGGCGCTGACTGAGCTTAGGAGAGCTCGCTCCAGTGCTGCTTCAGTGAATCCCGTATGTTTAAGCTAACAAATTTTCCCGACTAAAGCCCCAGCTCGAATCTGCCTATATGCTTGAAAACGTTGTTCTTATACATACTTACCTCCATGTCATTGTCTCAAGTCTACAGTCTCTGCACCGAACACTTACAATCGGCCAAGCCGTTAATAAGACGGTGCTTAAAAGAGCAGGGGCTTGGGTTAAAATTGTACTTACTAGACAGTCTTTGATAATCTGTTACAGTTTTGTGCAAGAGTTAGTCCTTTGTTTTTTTTTTAATAATAACGCAGAACTATATGATGTTATGGAAAATATCGAGTTTGCTTGATATTGACAAATCAAAAACTCAAGTCACATGGTAATGTTTGGGATGCTTAAACCTTTGACATATTCTGTAAGTTGAAAAATGAATATACTTAAGACCTTTTTGGGATGTTAACATTTACGGTTGACTGGCATATTTTATGTAGAATGTACAACCTGATTCATTTAAAAAAAAATGATGATTCTAAAAAATAACGAAAATTAAGCATATACTAGAACACACCCGCGAAATCGCGGGCATATACAGCTTGTAAACTGTTGTAGGATGATTTTTTGTAAAAGATATTATGACTGGAGAATTTCATATAAGGTATCGAAAGCCCTCTCCCTTTTTTCCGAAGTCCGTTATGTGTTTCCTTTCTGTTAAATTCAATTATTTTTCGTGTTTCTGGCCTTATACCACAATTATTCTTCCCCTTTGCTACAATGCATTTTTTGGTAAAAGTCAAATTAAATTAAAAACTTGCACCGCTTCAAACATGAAATAAATGAAACTGCTTATAGACCATTATTATTCTAATAAAATGTGCTTCTAGGACAATTCATCAGTGCTTTTCCTTTTGAGAGCCCTATTAACATGCCAATGGTAGTATTTGAATCTCGTATAAATGACTAAGGCTCATTTGAGGGGTGGTCTGAGGGGCCCTGCATGATCCCGAAATCCCGGGCTTAAAAACATGAAATCCCGAGGTGCGTATTTTAACGAAATTCATATCCCGACATCCCGAAATTAAAGAAAAAATATTCCCGCATCCCGTAAAGATCAATCCCGAAATCCCGAGCTTAAAAACACCCGATCCCGACGTCCCGTATAAGTCATGCCTCCCTCTAATCTCTACGCTACTTTCTTTTTGGCCAAACACATACTTTCACTTTCAACCGAATAAATTTTTATGCACCATTTATGGGAATTGTGTTTTCTAGTCTGTTCGTCCGTTCGTTCATTCGCCCGTCCTTTGTCCGGCTTCAGGTTAAAGTTTTCACTTTCAACAATATCTTTTTATGCTCCATTTATGGGAATTATGTTCTCTAGTCTGTTCGTCCGTTCGTTCGTTCGTCTGTCCCGCTTCAGGTTAAAGTTTTTGTCGAGGTAGTTTTTGATGAAGTTGAAGTCCAACCAACGCGAAACTTAGTAAATATGTTCCCTGTGATATGATCTTTCTAATTTTAATGCCAAATTAGAGATTTTCCCCCATTTCACGGTCCACTAAACATAGTAAATGATAGTGCCGATGTGGCATCCGTATACTATGAACACATTCTTGTTTCCACATGTTTTACTTATTTCAATATATATATGCAACTGGTATGACCCCTTAGATAGTAAATATTTCAGAAAAAAGTAGACAGAATACAGAGAGTCTCTGTATATTATAGTAGTATAATCGTAGTTTACAGGTGGATAAACGCGAAAACATAATTGTCTCTAAGGAGGTATAATAGTTGTGGTTCTTGCGATCTAAAAACCATGATATTGAGAACGCTCTGATTGGGTTATTCATTTTTCATTTTTGTAATCTATCATACGATTGGTTGTTCTTGTGCATGTTTAAAACCGGAAGTCTTATCTATGACTAAAAGTCAGTCTGATAACGGAAACAATATCCGGACACCTATTTTGTCGTTTTTCTCCCAAAATAACTCAATCTGAATAATCATAAGAACGGATGACAAATGCGACTATGCATGTTACCCAAAGAACACAGAGGCATGATGATTACTTTATTGTGGAAGGAAGAGAAGCGACCTTCTCGTTTAATTGTATAGATATGCTCTTTTAACTGTTCTTGAACAGGGCTCCAATTTAAAAAAAAAAAAGAGTTCAGATGATCAAGTTCTTTGAAGAAGGAAAAAAAGGGAAACCAATGGCACTGCTATATCATCTCAGAAATTATATAAATTATTACCATCAGTATTACAAGGCTATGAAGGATGCATTTACATCTCTTCTGTTATGGATACGTTTGACAAATTCTGTATATAAAAAAAAAACAAGTTCCTTTTGTGGCATAACTTTATTCATATAGATTATTTCTCCTACATATCTTTAAAATTGAGAATGGAAATGGGGAATGTGCCAAAGAGACAACAACCCGACCATAGAAAAAAAACAACAGCAGAAGGTCACCAACAGGTCTTCAATGTAGCGAGAAATTCCAGCACCCGAAGGCGTCCTTCAACTGGCCCCTAAACAAATATATACTAGTTCAGTGATAATGAACGCCATACTAATTTCCAAATTATACACAAGAAACTAAAATTAAAATAATACAAGACTAACAAAGGCCAGAGGCTCCTGACTTGGGACAGGCGCAAAAAAGCTTTGTATATTGCTTTCTTTAGTTCAAATTGGAATCTCAGATAAGCATCTGGTACTTTAAAACCTCTTCTCTCTGTTCCATGTTTCTGGTCGACATGTGTACTTCAGAATTATTTCTGGCTGTCAGATGTATAGCAGAACTTTCACATAACTTCTTGATAAAACTGCTGTCTTACTCCCTTTTCGAGACTGCAAAAAAAAAAATCGAACAGGCAATTAAAGAGGGGGTTGCAACCACATGTTGCCCGTACAAACAGATCGGACTTAAGAGCTCTGTCCCGGATCTGGCACTGGATTAAATTATTTTTATACATCAGATGCGTCACAAAATATAAACATGTTATTAAATATACTAGCATATGTAATAAAGAAAAATATAAATAGAAAATGTTGAATTATCATGTATGTCCTCGAAACCACAAGATCCTACTTAATTGGCCATGTTTTCAAATCATATCAAATGTTTTCATTGGTCTTCACTTGTAAGAAAAATGCACTTCACTTATTAGAAAAATGTACTGAAGTTATTGTTAGCTAAATTATCAATGTTAGGTTATTGCATATTTTTCAGAGCTGTATCTTGTACTAATGATGAATTGAAAAAGAGGGGATGGGTATACGTACTAAACATTTGTCTGTATTTTCAACATGTCTAACAAACATATGAGAAACATTAGTTTTAGAATACGAAATATTTCGCATTCTGTAAACAGATATTAGTTTTCTCGTTTTAATTGTTTTACATTGTCTTATCGTGGCCTTTTATAGCTGACTATGCGGTATGGGCTTTGCTCATTGTTGAAGGCCGTACGGTGACCTAGAGTTGTTAATGTCTGTGTCATTTTTGTATCTTGTTGACAGTTGTCTCATTGGCATACCACATCTTCTTTTTTATATTGTAGGATTGTTAAGGTATTTTGGTGTTTTTACCCCCCCCCCTTTTTTTTTGTAATATACACCACAAAAAACATTTAATTAGGATAAAGAACTAATAATCAATAGTCCAATAATGTCAGGCTTCAGAGTTTCATATCATTTACATTCAACATGTTTATCGGATTTATTTTTACTATCAATGTTGAACCATTAATTTGTATCGGATTTTTTTTTTAACTACCAATGTTGAACCGTTCAACATTGAAAGTAAACAAAAATTAGATAAAAAATGTTGAATGTAATTGATATGAACCTCCGGTCTTATATTAAAGGACAATATATAAGACTTCTGAGGTTCATATCATTTACATTCCACGGTTTTATCAGATTTTTTTTTTACTATGAACCGTTTAACATCATTAGTAAAATAAAATCCGATATAAAAACGTTGAATATAAGTGATATGAACCTCCGAAGTCTTATGTAATAGCACTACGGTTAATAGAATAATTGAAATTCAGTTAATTGAGTGTGAGAGGCTATTTTAATCCACTTTATGAGTGTGTATTATATAATGTTACAATGTAACAAACCTATCAAACACCGTGAAAAATAACATTGTCCCCCCTGGAAATGCTTAACAACAAGACACAAAAAACTGCTACCTTTTTTTGCTCTATATCACATAATTATGAAAACACATTACATAGATAGGGAATACTGTGCTTGTGTACACGTTTGAATGTGTAGGTGGCACACTCAGAACGATCGTCTCTAGATTTTTTTTTTAAATTCGTCCCGGCCTTTCCGGGTTCACGTAGCAACACGTTTCTTTTCTTCCCAGCTATTCCTGATTATGAATTAATCCAAAACATGCATTTATCCCAATGCAACAACTATTAAACAACTCACCTATACCAATGGTGATCGTCTAATTCCTAGCTGATTCCTTTAATCGTACCTTTCTTGACGACACCCATCGTTGTATAGCTATATTAAGTAAAAATTAAAATTCCAAAAAAAATGTTGTTCCTTGAAAAAACAGGAAGTGCAACCTTATTGCTAAAGAAATATAACACCAAATGTGATTGGTTTGTTGGATGAAGGCTAAAAATATCTTATTTAAATCAATGTACATAGCTAGACAAAATTTCAAAGAAGGATAACTCATATTTTTTAATTGGAAAATAAATAAAGGGCAGATAATAATAAAATGTTCTCACTGTTATCTCCCTTGTTAAAGTCTTTTTCTTAATTATAGCTTGGTTCAATCTGAAATGTAAACAAAAAATCATTAATTACGACACTTGCAAAACTCAAACTTAAAAGATTATATAAGTTTAATGAAATCTAGTAATATATGGCAAAAACTAAGTCAATCATTAAGTCATTGTCAATATAATGAATGATAACTTTATAACCATTACTTAAGCCATAATCATGTATGCCTAGAGTATGTAAGAGATGTTTTACATCTTCTCATATACCTTCTTTTCCATGTATTTGATTGAGTTTATTCTACAATACAATTCAAATAATAGCCAATACCTTTAAATTTTAAAAGCTTTCCTTGATAATCTTCTTTCAATTCTGTAAGACTCAAATTATACAAATCTCCATCCTCTAATTCATCATTCTCTTTCCAATACTTGACCTACAATTAGAATAATAAAGTACAAATCTGTGTACTTAAATCCTCAAGACATAGGATTAAAAAGTATGTTTTTATTACACACTAATAATATGAAAATGATTTCTTTTATTATATATTGTCCTAGTGAAATAAAGTGCATAAAACATTTCAACTTAGAAATATTGATGTCTTTTTATTGTATCTATGCTTACTGAAACAAACAACAAATCCAGTTTTAGTGTTAAATTGCTTCTAAGTTCTAATTCTATATGGATTACTATAATTTGAGTTAATGATACTTTATACATTTTAAACCGTTTGTTCTCTTGTAGATATCTATCTTACAAATGTATATTGTTCTAAGTATTACAACAAAATTTACACCACAACCTCAACCAATAATCAAACAGTTAGATAGTTATTCATGCAAGTAAACTGTAGTTTTCAGGGATATATCTATTATCACTACTGGTGCATTTTTGGGAAACAACCTAGTATAATATTTTGATACTTTTAAAAATGTTAAAAATGTAACAAGATTAAATATATTCCAAATTTCAATGTATGCACAGTAATAACACATATATGTAGACATATCCCTGTTCCTATTGAATTGGAAATTATGGACATATATACCTATTAAATGGTTTGATTGTTTGTAGATACAGGGTTTATGAGTTGTAGGCTAACAGATATACCTGATTCTGAGTATTAGAATGTGGTAAAGACTTACAATAAAGAAAAGAGATTGGACAGTGAAAAAATTATTATCAAATACATAGGCTGAGAAGCAGATAGTTCAGAAGAATTTTCTCTATTGGAAGAAAAAAAGATCTACTGAACCATCTGCTTCAACTGTGACGTCAGTTTTATGAGAGGATCCTGAAAACAAACTCATTGAGTTGGCATACGTGGGTGGAGTCTGAGGAGGCCACATATGTTACAGTTTGTACTTCTGAACATGTGCCTCCATGACTCCATGTATGATTACTTGAGCTTGAATCTTCATCAGCATGATCAGGTGTAAGATGTAGGTATAAACATGGATCAGGTTCTACAATAGCAAAATCTCCATGAATATACCTACGCATTATAGCCTCACGAGCATTTTGATATAGATCTAAATTTTTATTTATGATATAAAACTCTGGGGCATGCAGCTTTATGATATCTTGCTTATTTTCCAAAGATTTCAAAAGAATAGTTCTTGATGTCATTCTTACTTCCCTGAAAACATACATTAAATAAATTTAACATACATTTTCAACTTTCAATATGACTTTTCCCAAAAAAGTTTACCAAAAATTACAAGCTTTTATCATGTTTATATTGCCTTAATATTTCAACCTCTATCTTACCTTATTATTTCAATTTATTTCTTCACCAAAATATTTCTGTATACAGTTGTAAACAGCGCTGGTACAATATATATCTACAAGAAAGAATTTTACACTTGTCAAGCTAAATGTATTAAAATCACAAACCGTTAAAACACTAGACTCAAATTTGAAATGAATCCATTCAACACCAATATTATATTGCTCCTGGCCATTTTTGATAGTAAATATTAAATCCATCATTTGGGTGAACTAGATGGAGATCTAGACTTCTAGGGAATTCAAGGTGTATGTCGACTGCGCTCAGTATCAGTAAACAAGAACTAGCTGTGTGACGGCAATGAAAACAGTACGCACGCTATAGCATCATGGTTGACTTGCATGCATACCAAAAATTATATTAATATCTTAAGCCGTTTAGCAAAATAACTGTTGAATAATGTTTGATGTAGAATGATCCCCCCCTTTTTTTTAAACTTATTATTATGAATTACAGAATCACCCCGGTCATAAATATAGCTGTTAATGTTAATGCAATGTTCTATTTAACATACAAATTAATATTTTTGACAAGTATTTTATCATACTTTTGTTGAAAAGGACTATACAAAGATGGCCATTAAAAAATGAAATTTGACCACCTCAATTTTAAACTCCAACTTTTGGCCAGATATAGCAGGTTTAAATTGTACAAAAGTAGAGCACAATATCTTTTGTACTATAAACGAGATAGTTGAGGGCAAATGGGGCTAAATTTGACCTTCTTCTTAAAAGAAATCTTAATTTAATAACAAAATCAAACACCGACTACCCGGAGTGACAAAGTTGTGAGGCCAGTTTCAACACATAATATTGCAATTACAGCCATCATGCATACATGTAGATATCGCTTATATCCCTACCTTTTTAGAACAGTGGGAATTTAACCTCTATGTGTCTTTTGTATGCCCAAAATATAACAGAACAAAAGTTGACTAGACTTACAGGTTTTGACCACCGGATGTGAAGAATTTTATTCAAGCAGAGTTATCTACCCTTTTTCCACCTAACGGTAGTTAATATAGCTACGTTGTAGCGTCTACCATTGGAGGTAGCGAAATTACATGATTTGACAGGAGAGCGAAATAAACAAGGGAAGCAATTTTATCGAACCGCATTCCGGACTGTATCCTAACAATGACTTCACGGTTCAGCTAACAAACAAACTCACCAAAGACATTACCTTTGGCTACACACTCAATGAAATCCGGTGTAAAATAATCGTGGCAATTTCACTTTTGCTGGATTAGTGGTATTATTAAAATAAATAAATATGGCATAGATCCTGACCAATTAGCTTTTAAACTATTAACTGAACTGAGAACATTTAGGTCTTCTTCCGTTTTTTCTACCTTGATTTGTATCTTGTAAAAGAATTAATATAGACTACTTTTGCTTCAAATTTCACAATAATCCTCCACAAGTTTGACGGTCACCTTCACAAACTACATGTAGTTGACTTGTACCTGTATATTATGTTTTCTTATTGTAGATTTTCTAATTTCAGTAGCTTAATAACATAGGCAATGGCAACGGGGAGTGTGTCAAAGAGACAACCAGCTGCCCCAAAAAACACAAATCATAGGCTGTTGATAACATGAACTGCAGTAGGGTTAGTTTTAAAACAGAAAAACAGCAACATGTGCAATTTTCAAAATCTATCCGTCCATCCAATTATTTAAAGGTTCATATCAATCATTCATTGTTCATTTTAAAATTCTGTCTGTGCTTCTCAGGTAGAATAATGTCTCGTATACAGTTGTGTTATTTCATAAGGTTATATAACTCGTCTAAACATCAACCCAACAATGTTAGATCTGTAAATTTGCTTTCGCAAATTTTTGGTTCTTCCCTCGCCGGGATTTGAACCCATGCTACTGTGATATCGTGACACCAAATCGCCTGCACTGCAGCCGTCCCGCTAGACCACACGACCACCTGGGCTCTTAAAAATAGAGCTTTCGCTGGCCATGTGTTACCTTTCCACGTCAGTTTTAATCTGCAGTACATGCTATATAAGGCATGAAGATGTTATTGTTACAGATCAGCAAAATTATCTATAGTAAAGGATCCTACAAATTAATGTAAGATACAGTCACAGAAAATAATTATATTCATAAGTACGTCTGAGTCAGTGACAACCCTACAACAGATGTATCCATCGGATCGCCATCAATGATGGTGATACATGGCTGTGTACATAATGTATATACAACTCGTCTAAACATCAACCCAACAATGTTAGATCTGTAAATTTGCTTTCGCAAATATATATATGTACGTCTGAGTCAGTGACAACTCTACAACAGATGTATCCATCGGATCGCCATCAATGATGGCGATACATGGCTGTGTACATAATGTATATACAACTCGTCTAAACATCAACTCAACAATGTAATTTGCTTTCGCAAATTTTTGGTTCTTCCCTCGCCGGGATTCGAACCCATGCTACTGTGATAACGTCACCCCAAATCGCCTGCACTGCAGCCGTCCCACTAGACCACACGACCACCTGGGCTCTCAATAAAAAGAGCTTTTGCTGACCGTGTGTTACCTTTCCTCGTCAGTTTTAATCTAGCGGCGTACTACAGTACATGATATATAAGGCATGAAGATGTTATTGTTACAGATCAGCTAAATTATCTATAGTAAAGGATCATATAAATTAATGTAATATACAGTCACAGAAAATAATTATATTTATAAGTACGTCTGAGTCGGTGACAACTCTACAACAGATGTATCCATCGGATCGCCATCAATGATGGTGATACATGGCTGTGTACATAATGTATATACAACTCGTCTAAACATCAACCCAACAATGTTAGATCTGTAATATTATTATTTTCTGTGACTGTATTTCAATTAATTTGTAGATCCTTTACTATAGATAATTTAGCTGATCTGTAACAATAACATCTTCATGCTTGCTTGGAAGTTGCATCTACTGCTATACACGCACCACCTGAAATTTTAATCAACGTTCAGTCATTAGGTCTTAATATGGAATTGGAAGGAATCAGAAATTGTCAGAGCAAACGATTGTAGTGATATATATATATAAAACAAAGTGGTGTACGTTCGATTTCAGTAAATAATTCCCATTACCTTGTTGAGCTAACTCTTTCATCAACAAGACACTCCTGTTAAAGGGGCACTAGCTGTCAAATTCATGGTCACCGATTTGCCTCTTATTCATATATTTAATAATAACAATGTAAAACATTTATCCAAACTATCAAAAGTCTAAAATAAACAATTTACAGAGCATGGGGTCGATTTTATGTAGCTTCGTTTTGTATGTTTTTAGTCTATACACCATTAACTATCGAGTTGACCTCAGATGACCATTTAAGCGTTTGAACATAAATATAGATATACATAGATTAAGCCAACTCGTGCAATTGAATTTTTATAGGTATGTTTAGTTCTATTTTATAGATTAAAAATATATGTTTATTATCGTTTTAACCTGTATAAGAATGATTTTTTTGTGGATCGAATCAGTAATCAATGATTTACCTTTGTTTGTTTCTATGTTGACATTATTTTCCTTTAAATGAGCAGTATTGTCCATTTGACTTTTATATATGTGCAGAAAAAAATCTTAAAAATTCATTTTTATAAATTAATATTGTTTTCTTCAATGTATATTAATATATGATATATACGAACTCTGATTCTAAATTTCATAATTTTTGGTCAATAATTAAAAATGTTTTCCATTAGGTCTCTATGTTAATTTTATTTTTTGAAGTGTTGATTACCTGATGGAGTAAGTATAAGTTGTGGAACGGCCTTTCAACCACATCAAAAACAACATACATGTGCTTTTAATGTTTGTTTATTTGTTCCGTGTGACCAAGGAGGTTATATTAGAGGTTTGCATAGAAGTATTTAAATATGTACCGGATTGTCTTTAAAATAAAAAAAGTTTGATAGCAAAGTATTGTTTTGACGAAACAATGTTCCCTTTTCACATTTGAATAGAACAACTTGCTTTCATGTACAGCACATATTAGTTTAGTGGTGTGAGGATCCAGCTTCAAGACTTGGTGTTGATCGTTTGTTACAGTATCGTTGTGGTATATCTTGCCGAAGTATGTTACTATCGGCAAATGCGTATTAATTGTTGTGTTTCGATTCCAGATATTTCAGTATTCGGTGGAGTGAATAGATTACCATCGATATACAGCTTGTTTCTAACCAACAGTACTTTCTTATAGTAAGTTAACTTATATTATGATGTAAAATCAATAATCAAAACTACAAAGTGATAATAATGTTCATAGGTGTCCTTTAATATTTAAATAGGTATAGTTACATGGTACAAATTAATAAAAATTAAAAGCACATGTATGTTGTTTTTGTTTTGATTCGAAGGCCGTTACACTACTTATACTTACTCCATCAGTTAATCGACACTTCAAAAAATAAAATTAACATAGAGACCTAATGGCAAACTTAATGACTTAATTATGACTGGGTCAAAATGGGTCAATTTTGTCAAATTAAGCTAAAAAAAACATTGATAAAGAATTATTCACTTGCAAGTGAATATTTCGACCTCATTAAATCCGTATTCGATCATGTGAACTTCAATTTAAACCCTTAGCTAGAGATGGACAACGCATGCATTTAACTTCTATATATTTGCAGAAAAAAAATCTTAAAAATTCTATTTTTCAAATTTATATTTTTTCCTTGATGTACATTAAAATATGATATATACGAACTCGTTAAATTGAAGTTAAATTGAATACGGATTTAATAAGGTCGAATTATTCACTTGCAAGTTTTGACAAAATTGACCCATTTTTCCTGCTAAAACGAATTATTATTTCACTATTTCACTTTCATTAATGATTGAACAAACAAAAATCATACTTTATATTTTGTATATCTCTCGTAGCTAGTGTCCCTTTGATGAAGTGATTATAAATGCGTTATAGTGGCAAATATTCAATTAATGAAATAATGTAGTAGGTTGTCAAACAAGTTAAAGGATCAACTCATCACGTTCATCAAAACTTGTTTGTGTTAAATAAAAGTGTTGCCATAATGATTGTTGAAGAAATTTCCCAAACGATATCCAAGATATCCCGAAATTTCGAATCATTTGTCTTGTATCTGCAAGCACCTGCGTCTAAGCGAAATGACCTCCAGTTATGGCACGACTAAAGTATAAAAAAGGGGGGACCTCGGGTGTTGTGGGTAACCATGCTCAGAAGTCATTGTTAAGCCGATAACATTTAACATTGTGTCTGTTCATTGCACGCACGCATCATTGTAGATATAACGGAATTTGATGGCACTGTCGTACATAGAGGTTTAGCGCTATAAAACCAGGTTTAATCCACCGTTTTCTACATTTGAAAATGCCTGTACCACGTCAGGAATATGACAGTTGTTGCCCATTCGTTTTTGATGTGTTTTGTCATTTGATTTTGCCATGTGATTAGGGACGTTGCGATTTGATTTTCCTCTGAGTTCAGTGTTTTTGTGATTTTACTTTTAAAAACACTTATGCATTGCATATTTAGAAACGTATGACCGTGCAATGTAAATAGTTATTAAAGGTACCAGGCTTATAATTTAATGATATCATAATATTATTATTTTTTTTAATTTTGTAACTTGAAAGCTGCATTACGGTGTCGAAATAGAAGTTATTTTAAAGTTATATTAAATAATCATAAGTCATTTTACATAAATAAGGCAAGACTCTTTTTTTCTCTTGAAGTTCGTGGCTCATAAAGTACAGCAAGTTTAATTTACAACACTAATAAGCGTAATCAAGTAACCGTGTCCGTTTATTATCAAACTCACCCATTTGTTGATAGACTGAATTGGGTCATTCTAGTTTTACATAACAAACCATGAGAGCTTATATATGTATAAAATATACATGTGCTGGTTTTTTTTTTTTATTTCTTTACTAAGTAAGTGGTCCTCATGTTAGAGACTTCACTGTGCATGTGGTTTTAATTGTGGGCTAAATTTTATGACACACTGTCTAGATAAACAAGGTAAAATGTTTGTGCGCATAAAAAAATATGTTTAACCACATCACTGTATGACTTATAAATTGACCACGTGTTGTTGTGTTTTGTTTGTTTTATTTTTTTTATTCTGTTTTTGTTTTGTACGAGTGACTCCAGTATTAGCGTTTGATTTGGTCTATTGCATCGTCCAGTATTTGGGGGATTTCTGTTATACTGTTATGTATTTAAAAGTTAAAATTTAACCCATATGCATATTCTGAAACAACATAAGTTCATTTTCGTATGTGCTGGCATCTCATATATTGATATGAACTTAATATTAAAGATACTATTGAAACTATAAGCTCTGATATATATTTTGATTATTTCTTGCTACATACACTTCTACAACAGAGTCATTAAGAAATTTGCATGCCACATAAACTTCTCCAAAATGAGAAAAAACAACAGATTCAACATAAAATAAGTTGTACGGTCACCAGACGAATAGGTACACTGATACGATGTGTCTGTGTCCAAAACTCGTAAGTTAAATGTTTCTCAGATTTCTGAGTTTATGTGCCTTGTATCTTCTTTATTGAATTATGATATTTGAACATCTGTACATTTCTGTTGCCTATATGTTAATAGTTTGTTCTATGAAAGACTTACTTTAAGGTGGAAGACCTTCGTTCGAGGAGATAACTCTTTAAATGAGTAATGCGTTTATAAAAGTCAAGTTTCATCAATTTATATTAAGCATTTACCTGAATCAGATTGAAAATTATCTATGTATACTGGAAGCTTAAAAATATATTGATAAAAATGGCTGACACAAACATACTGCTGATTTTAAGAGTTATTTCCCTTAACTGAAGTCTACCTCCTTAATTCAACACTTGTTTCTGTTATCAACGAATGTCAGGTTTCTTGACACGATTACATTATATAAAACAAAAATAGGCGGAAGATAATACCGTGGCGACATTCAAACTCATAATTTACATGATTAAGTTAGTGGGGAACCGAAAATGAAAAGGCAAAACAAAAACAAAAACAAAAACCAAATACTAAAAGTTAAATATGTTCACAAAACACTGCAGAGAAAACTAAAGACTGTGCAACATAAACGCAACACGAACAAGGCGTTTAGGAGGTCAGAATTAAAGTGAAAGATAATGTAAACAAACACGCCAGTTTGTTTTGTCTTACTCAATTCATTTTATTGTTGTTTGTTTTCTTTGGAAATAGTACAGATGATAGATATGTCGAAATGGATATTGTTCAATGAATATAGTAATAAATTGTTTTACTCATGGTAATGAAATAACTGAACTATTTGATCAATGCAGATTATTTATTTGCTACTGCTTTTCTACAAACAAATGAAGTTATTGTTTAATCACAAATTTGATGAAATAAAAACATGAATACTTGCATGAGGCAAGCAGAGTTGAAGCAGGAGGAGAATGCTTAAGAAATAAATAATTGAACAAATGCATTTCAAACAGGAATAACAATGATAAAAAAAATTGTAATTAAGTTTTAAAATTAAACATGATAAAGAAATAATGTCCTTGCTTTGTTTAATATCCAAATTATTTGAAATAAGTCCTGGTGTATTTAAAGTTGATATACATATGTGTATTAAAAGCATGTTCTACTGTTAGTTCATAGGAATAACCGTGGGCGATTCAATTCATTTCCAATTATAGTTTATCCACAGCTGGTTAGGATTCGTCTGCGAATGCATCATTTACCGTGGAACATAATCTTGAAAACAAAAGGAACATCAAGTTAAAATAGATGATATCCACCTATTAGTCAACATTATAAAAAAGTAAATCTTCAGCTTCACGTAGACATATTAGTTGTAAAAAGACTCTGAGATAGGTTCATTCATTGCGAGCATTCTTTTACACAATATATACTAAATAATGAATAACTAGCATTGCGTGTGTCTTCAATCTATGCTTCTTCTTCTCCAAGTCAATACTTAACAAACCACTATACTGATTCTTACACAGAAGGTTAATTTTCAAACAAAATCGAATAAAAATAATCTTCTTATATAAATTATCTGACCTACATGTACAGCATAAATCTTCGATAGTTCGGTTAACAATAACACTAAGATCTGCGTATTAAGAACTCACTTAATGTCAATAAACTATTGAATAAAAATAACAACAGCTGTATTGACTGTCTTGCAATTCAACTTGCTATTCCTCGAAATATTTTTTTATACGCCGAATTAAAGAATCTTGGTTATTCAGGAACATTATTGCAGAAAAATATATATTTCCATTCTTCTTTAGTTACGTAATACCATCAACTTTTTGAGGATTACATTCATGAGTGTCTTACCTCATCTGTTAAATGCTGCTTGTATATTAAATTCTTATAACTTTCCCTTGATGTTTTTTTTTTATTCGTTAAATTTGTTTTATTATTTCTTTTTTTTTTAACAACATTATATATTTATTCATCAAATATGTTTGTTACATTGTTACACCAAGAAACCAAGCTTTTCTTGATGCATCCTGTAATATTCCACCGATTGCCCTGGCTAGCAATCAGATGCTGGTATATATGTATATTTTATAATAATATGTCTTTATGTATAAATTTCTTGAAATACAATTATACAACATTTTAATACATTATGTTTTATTCTATCAATCGTCTAAACTTCTTTTTAGTGACTTTAGTAATGGATTAAGTTTCATTGTTCTGTTTTCGTTGTATCTTTTTATGTATTCTCGAACAAAAATTTGATAAACATTTACCTTTGTCAATTTCTGATTAGATACATAATATGATTTGTATATGGAAAAACCTAAGATTGTTAGGAAATAATTCAGCCCAAAATAATTTTTGTCAAAAATTTTATATCCAAAGACTAGTTGCTTTAATGATACTCTAAAATTTAAATTTGATTTTATCATTAACTCATGAATACTTTTCCAAAATTTTTCTAAAAATCGACAAGAAATAAAAAAGTGGTTATAATCTTCTTCTTCGTTACATACATTACATAGATTGTCATTCGTCTGTTTCCATTTAAACAATAATTGTTTTGTTGGTAATATGAATTGTAAAAGTTTCCATCTATATATTTTTAACTTAATTTTGTTTTATTATTAGTTCTTGTCATTTAAAATACCCGTAACCAAATTTTTTTAAAGGTGCATTTGTTATCCTGAAAATTATCGGCAGTATTTTGTTCTCGATAACCTTGGTAAAATTTGTACCATGTTCTTGTGTTTGTCGAAAGGCAGGAAGCTCTTAAGGTATCGCCTTGAATATTTCTTACTGTCAATCGATCTTGTTATTGCAAAAATTTGTTTTTAGTGACACATTAAAAGCCTATCACATGGTATAGAAGTAATATACTTTTCATGTCTTATTTACATATTAAAAGTTTGTTAAGAGGTAACTTCAGCAACGGTGTTTTTTTTAATATTCAAAATTAATTTAAATAGTTAATCAAAATGAAACGAATAGTTCACTATCCTGGTTCCCGGTACTACGTTCCAGGTTTAGGTAATAGCCATACTCTCTCTGAGAAGGAGCGTCTCCAGGGACGGGTCGCCATCTTTCAAAAGTTCGCCAACAGGCTGCGTTCTGTTAAGAAATACCTCCGATTTTGAAGGGGGATGTAAACCAGTTCAAGGTAACGTTAAGCTCGTTATATTGGTATATGTGTAACATACTGAATATTGCGACCAGGAACCAGTCTAATAGTTCACTAATTTGAAATGATAGCACATGTCTTTATAGGTAGATAATGTGGACTTACTTGCACGATGTCTGGCAATGTATTAAACTCCACTTGAAATTATGACCTCCACACATTCCGTATGATGCAATATATGGACACATTGGATCCTTGTCGTCATTGAATTCAGTGCACTCCTTCGATTGTTCTTTTGGAAAACAAACAACTAATTTTAGTATGTGGTAAATTTGAATGCAATTTATATCAAATTTGTTTATTTTTCATTTTATAGTTACACATTTTACACTAAACACTAATCTGAATCCCGGTATCTATGATGAGTTTATCTGAACAAGTATACGATTATTTCCTGGCATTTTCTTGGAGCTAACACAAGTCTGTGTAAGTGATAATAAGACCAGATTAGTATACCTCCGAGAACATGTGAAATCACAATTTTTACGACAACAAAGCAATTGTTTGATAGTATGCAATATATAATTGATATTCAATTTGACCTTTATGTAAGTTGAACATATATATCGAGGTAAAATGACACAAAAAACATATAAGTGACATCTGCATACAAAGTACAATCAATACATTGACACATATGTTCACACTCATGCTTTAATTTTATTTTAAAGGAAAATGTACAACAGAATTCCATTAGATATAGGAAGATGTGGTATGAGTGCCAATGAGACAACTCTCAATCCAAATAACAATTTATAAAAGTAAACCATTATAGGCAAGGTACGGCCTTCAACTTTGAGCCTTGGCTCACACCGAACAACAAGCTATAAAGGGCCCAAAATTACTAGACTAAGTGTTAAATCATTCAAACAGGAAAACCAACGGTCTTATCTATATTAAAAAAAATAGGTTTAGTTAAAACACATTTTATTGTCTAAATAACAATAGGATTTGATACAATTTATAACAACTTAAGATAATACTCTCCATATAAGTACAATATACAAAATTTCAAGTTGACAGCAATTATATATCCATTAGGTATCTGTTTAGACTACATGTAACTTAATATCCTCGTTGACATTTGGTGTAATGTCGGAACATCGGTTATCAATCCTATCAACATTTATATTGGAATGAAAAAAACATTTGATATCTAATTCGCTCGTAATAATGCGCCGATCCCTAGTTACCACTGAACTTGCATTTTCCAAAAATATACTTATGCCGGGCATACCTACTTTGGTGGTTAAAGTTAAAGTAAAGATATTGCCAGAAAGATGTTATATCCGTTATTCAGCATAAATCAGTTCCGTCTTGGTATTACTAGATTTATTTCACATGACTGCGGGGGGGGGGGGGGGGGGGGGGGTAAGAAGTTCGCTTATTTAAGACCAGACCATCTATAGACAGGAATTTTTGGATATATTCAACAATGAAGTGTCCAGTTATTCGTCCCATATCATGCACCCAGTTATTTTGTATACGTGTTTGGTGACACTGACAGGTGATAAGAATTCAATAATAATTATAACGGCAATTTTCCTTATCACACACATCATCAAAAAGACTGTCCTTATGCAAATTCAAACATAAGGTCCGCCCGATCAGTTGAAATAACTTTGGTAATAACATTAGTAATACTTACTACAGCTTGGGTCAGTTCCGTCAAGCTTACAATCCTCTGAAATAATCAACAAGTTTCATAATTATTTCAAAAGCCATTTGTATGAAAAAAGAACAAGTAATGATAAAAGTCGACCAAAGTTGATCTTTGTTGAACTTAACTATTTTGTTTAGATTCCTTGTGGTCATATGACTCATAACTTTGCATCTTGATCTGGCTTCGAAGTGGTAACGTTTTAACGTTTGAGACTTCCTGAGGAAATTAATACCAGAAAAGCGCATCTGATGCACAAAATTTATAAAGTTCTAAATTCATTTACACAATAAAATGACAGCTTAACGATTCAAATTTAAAATTACTCACCTATTATATTTAGAAGTTTGGTCTGAGATATTGTAAATTTTGATAGAACTGGTTCCCGGATATTATTATTGGTTTTACAGTTATCGACTTATCGCATTAGACCTGTTACCTTTTATTGCACTTACATGAACAGGATCTGCTCACCCTTCCGGAGCACCTAAGATCACAACAGTTTATGGCGGAGTTCATGTTGCCTATTCTTCAGTTATCTATGCTGTGTTTTGTGTAATATTGTTTGTATGTTTTTTTTTTTTTCTGTTTTAGTCATGGCGTTGTCAGTTAATTTTCGATTTATTAGTTTGGAATCCCCTCTGGTATCGTGCTCCCCTCTTCTATTCACAGACTGATGATATACACGTATAGGTAGTTATTTGATTTATCAAAAGATCCAAAGACATTGTTTGTCTTCAGTTATTTATATGCTATATTTGAGGAGTGTTTCTGTAGCGCGTCTCCATTTCTTTCGTTGTGTGTATTTTATTAGAATTGTACGTTTGGACCGTTTTGACTAGTTGTATGACGAAAAGTTTTATTTGATATGAAAGCAGGAATTCCTTAGGTTTTGTGAACGTTTAGACTTTCGGCGAATAACACACTATTGTAACATTCATGTTTTTTTTCTTTAAAACATTAGAAAAAAATGTAATACTATATTCATTATTTCATCTTACGGCATGTTTGATCTTCACATCTCCATCCAAGTCCGCTATCCTTCGGCACCATACATTCGGAACATACTTGACCATCCTTATAGTCGTAAGGTCTTGTTTTGTAAGATACACTTTAAAAATAAAAGAATAATCAGCCAATTTTGAAGATTTTCTTTCTCCTTGTTATTCAATCTTATATTAAACATGAAATTCATTTTATTGTTTCATTTTATTTGTCATACTGTTTGCAAGTTTAATTAACCGATTGAATATTTTTCCTCGTTCAACACCATTTTCTAGCAAATACAGTAACCGCTAATTGATATTTTATCTGGTAGAAATCCCTATTCTTCTGAGCGTCTGTTTAAATCATCTAATAAATGTATCAGTATTATACAATTCCGTCCGGTCTAATTAGCAAAATAAAGTTGATCATGATCAGTTTACTGGTATTTACACAAAGAAAAAAAGCTTGAATTAGCCTATCGATGTCCTGTAGGAACCTACACTGTCGGTTTGTTGTTCTGATCACCGGTGGAAAGAAACTAATAAACGACATTTTATATTCCGGTTACATTTGCAATCGTCATGAATATATATCCGAACATGATCAAACAAGTAAACACACATGCAACAATTAGAAAACTAATCATATATATCATGTATTTTGATTAACACATTGTGTACACCAGACGCGTATTTCGGCTTCAATGACGCTCTAATAAAAAAATCAAAAAGGACAAATAAAGTACGACGACAAAGAGCATTGAAAATTCCCAGTGCTACATTTGTCACTTGTTGCAGTATCAAACTAAAATGCATTATATTTCATTAATTTTACATCTTTGAAATCCGTTAGATCATTTAAAGATACAGCACTTCAGTACTTTGAGAAGACAAATATTATCAATTCTAATGTGACATTCGTCAATTGCGTTGATTACACACCCGTTGCAAAATATGAATATATGGTAAGTAGGCAAATTCAGGGGTGAGTTCAGTTATTTTAAAAATGGGAAGGGGGGGGGGGGGGTTCCAACCCAGGATAAAAGGGGGTTCTATTTATATCTCCCCATTCAAATGCATTGGTCGACCAACAAAAGCGGGGATCCGAACCCACGGATCCCCTGGATGGTCAATGTCATAGTTTGCTAAGGCTGTAACTATTATTCCTCCACATCGTATGCTTTATATGAACGAGTAACAGGAGGCCGATCAGTGTTAATGACGTCATTGAAAAAAAACCGTAAGATTTAAGCATTCTACCTGAAAATGCCCAATATGGAACTTATGTCAACAAACTCGGAAGATGCATACACACAGATAGCTAAATAAACAACATGAACATAAAATCAAACCAAACAATAAAAGGTTTATTCTGACAGAGGGAGTAACAACCTTAATTTTTTGTAAAACAAAACCTTTAACAGAAAATCTATAAAACATGTGTAATAAGCCACAGCCGAATTAAACATTGACTTCTGTTGTTATAATTACATTTTGGAGTAAAAGTGCAGTGATAGAGGAATTGATTATACAATACCGGATGCACTTTCATCGTGTACACGACTTTCTGCAATTTTAATTTCTTAAAGACATTTCATATTGGAAACTTTTTATTTTATTACTTAACTGTAAGTACTTACGGAGGCCAATAATCACAGACCCAATACCAAGCATTGTTCCATACTTCTTGTTGATTTTCGTGTGAAATGTACAAGTTGTCACATTTATTTACTGCACAACCAACTTTAATGGTCCTCCAATTAACAACCTAGAACAGTTTTTGACATAACTAATTAAATCATTGATGTTTTTGTTACATGTTGACTTATTTTAATTTTCAGTTGTTTAAAATTCATGCATAAAGTTGGGATTCAGAGGGGAGCGTAGATTCTTTTGATTATTTTTATAAATATTAACATATAAAATCTTCAAAATAACTTTTTGACTTTGCTTCCACGGTTGTATTTACGGATTTACAAAAAGGGTTCTCTACCATGCATATAAATTGTTTTGTATGCACGTTATTTTTATGTATTACAAACGTATAACATATCATCGATACATGTTGTTTCATTCGATGATTGTTGACTGCAAGTTGATTTACGTCCGATTTTAACGCTGAAGTTCACTCGATCGTGACATTGATAAACAATCAACATAGAGACTGAGTTCCCTTTTGTTGATAAAGTTGTGCTTAACAGTTGTTATATAATTTTGTGTATTCTTTGTCTTAAATCATTATAATTTTTCGTTCTATACACGTTTTATATCTTTCCAGGTTTTCCCTCTCACTGCGTGTCATGCGACGTTTAACGAATCTCCTAGTCAGTCGCTGCAGATGGAAATATCGGCGAATCGAGTTCGGAGTCAATAATTCAATAGCACTAGCTTAAGGAAAACTTTGGATAATATAAAGGATTTTCTTTTTCATAAAGGTTCAAGCACACTTTTTTCACGGTAAAACTAAGCCATTCAATTTTATAAAAAATCTTCACTTTGTTTAAAATTTGAAGTTTCTTATGACGTAACACAATATGAAACCCCATATGTGTGCAACGTTATGTGGCAATTTTTTCGACAAACATGTGAACGTCTCGGTTTGATTTGATTGAAGCTAATTATGTTAGACGTCTGAAGTAGTTTTGATGTACGGAAGATATAAAAATTAGATTTATAAAAAATGATTGCATTGGAAGAAATGCGCTTGTAAGGAAAACGTATTATACTATATTTTTATAATTCGTATTTACATTACAAATCAATACTAATTCGAAAACACACTACAGTATTATTTGACTTGTAAAAACAAACTTACTTGTAAATAATGTCCAACAACATTAGTCCATTTGTGTTCCGTATAATTATAATCGGCTTTTTCGTTCATAAACAAGTGAACCATTCTCTCAATAGAATGATTACTTCCTGTAGTAGCGCCTAAATTTTGACCAACACGTACACCATTCGCGCTAGAATAAAAATTACATCTGATATAAAATTATAGCCCTGTTATATAGTTAATTGAAAACCAATGTATACATACAAAAGAAGAGGAGTATACCCATTTAGACAGTTACTTAATAACATAAAAAAAATGAATGGGTTATAGCGGGTCCAACAAAAGACCTGTGACTATACACCACTTACGACTAAGATTGGTCTAAACTCATGATCAAATCAGTATACTTACGATCAATCTTAGTCATATTTTTTTTTTGAAATCGACTCCAGATCATACTTAATCACAATCGAAGTGTAGAGAGTAGTGGTAGCATGTACATTTAGTAGTATCAATGAATAAGTAACTGATAATCATATTTTGATTGGTCCATACGTGGTAGATATTCTGCATTAACTAGATGCTTGATCATTTGTTAGCTTTATTATGTAGATATAGAACAATATCAACGAGTTAACAGGAAAAGTATTAATTATCAGTGTTGTTCTGTCACGATTTATTTCACATGTGAAATCATCGGTTTTATTTCACTGAGAAATCACAATAAACCATTTCACACAATGTAATGAATACGGATGTTTGTTATGTTCTTGACGTCATAGTCTTTTCTTTTAAATTAATAAAAGACCAAACTTACACAATTTATATTCAGTATATAAATTAGAAACACATAACTGAGATAGTGATAGTAATCCTTCGAAGAAAAACATTGTTAACATTCATTTCAAGGGGTAAAGTATAATTTACACCTCCGTTGTGACCTTTGAAAGAAATCTTTTACTTTACGAGTTGACAATGGAAACATTAGAAGGTTGTAAATTAGCATTGTGTTACATAATCAGGTTATACTATTAAAAGTTAAATTTACAAGATGACTAGAACATCTTAATTAAGAATTGAATGCTTCTTTTCTTAAATTTATTGGGTGTAAAAGCGTTGACCGAACTACATTTTGTATGAGTGGCGGAAGCGCTTCATTCTAAAAATGTACGCACGGTCAACGCTTTTACAACCCTATAAAGTTACAAAAAGAAGCATTCAATACTTATAATTACATTTTTTAGCTATGATCATGAAAACACGAATTTTATATATTTTATTATTTAATTCACCTGTGCACTTTATTGTTGGAGCACGTGTTATCATGAGTGAAAAGTTGTATTGAGCAATGCAACTGCTTACGGAATAACACGTGATGTGCAGTTAGCCAATCAGAATAAAATATTATAACGAAACATATATCTAATGTAATTATTGTGATATGAATGTAAGCCATGTTTTGTATCTGAACGACACGCGGTGCCGGATTTTTAGTGCACAAGGTATCAGTTAATATGAAGTATATCCAGACACATTATTTGGATTTCGGACCAACTAGTCTTTGTTCTTACTCATTTAACCTATTATGTCTGTTTGTTTTGTACACGTATCGTTGTCAAATAATGAAATTTGAGGCGACTGTCATAAAAGTAAAAGGTTTTTAGCTAGCTATAAAACCAACCAGATTTATTCATTCATTTTCTACATGAGAAAAAGCTGTACCATGTCAGGAATATGACAGTTGTTAATCCATTCGATAACTGTGTTTGAGCTTTTGATTTTGCCATTTGATTATGGACTTTCCGTTTTGAATTTTCATCGGAGTTCAGTATTTTTGTGATTTTTTTTTTCATTAATACCACGTGGATAGCAGAGAAACAGTAATACAAATAATTAAGGTTTAAGTGTTCTTTTGCTGCAGATGGAACCCTCGATCTCCCGCACAAGAGAACATGCTACCACGATATTGTCAAGATGTTTTTCAAAATAGTTGACCAAAAGTAAAAGGCAAAATTACAACAATACACGAAACACTTACAAACAAAAAGGCTGTGCTACTTGCGTACTATATTTTAGACTTCGCAGATTGATATAATAATACTTCGTTATCTCATCATTATTTCATTAAGTATATTAATAAGAATGTTAATTTGATGTTAGACAGCTGTTGCATTGAAATAATCAAAAATATTTCGTTCAAGCATATTTTTGGAACAGGCAAGGTCAATAGTCAAAGTCACAATTCCCTTTCCATACCATTCTCGTAAATCAATTAGCCTTCATTGCAAATATAGTATTTGAAATATTTTTTAAATGTTTATTTCTGTACGCGTCTAAAAATATTTCTACTCTGTACTTACAACTCTAGGTTTGTGTGCTTAAATACACATTCGTCGGCTAATCCTTGTGCTAATTCAGCAAGATCTTGGTCCCAATCCTGAAATGGAAAAAAAAGTTAATCATCTTGAAAATAGGTGTTTACATTATTATTATGGACTGTTTTCTGTTTAATCATCGTTCAATCATACTGTTCTTAACTTTAAACAAACATGAATATAGGGAAATAGTTATCGAAAGGAATATTAAGAAGGGAGGACAAATGAAGAGGCATAAAAATCAGTTTAGTCAAAGGACGAGATACAATACAATGACCAAAAGGAAAAGCGACGAAAAGTCTTCAAAACTTACTATTCAGAAAAATAAAGATCGAGCATCTGATAATTCTGTTTAAACACATTGGAGATACATATATCAAGTGATAAGATATAAAAAAATATCGGAGTTGTAAATGTTGTTTTCTAAGCCTATGACATCTTCAAAGTCCAAACTTTCTGTATGCGTTAATTTTCAAAATCCAGGCTTTTGACGGGAAGAAAACGTAATATGCAGGGTTTGACATAAATGATATTGCTAATCCCTCACCCTTTATTTAGGAAAGTGATGCAGAAGTACGACTGAGATTAGAAAATAAATATATGAAAACTTCAGGTTCACTTACACAAGTAAAGCGCGTTACGTCACCTTAAACATGAACTCTTTTCAATAACAATAACTTGTTTTTTAATTTCCATAATTGCGATCTTTTCCCCGATTATAAGCTCAGAAAATGCTTACTTACAGTTACCACTCTGTAGCAGAATTTGCTTGTCCTTTCAATCTATAACCACGAATATAATTGAATAAGCCGATTTTAAAGTGTGTGGAAATGACTTACCAGCGACCACATATTGCGAGCGTGTTCTCTTTTCGATATGCTCTGTGTACATTGAGTGCCATGGCGGCCTCCTCGTCTGATATACGACAAGGTTTCTTGACTCCTTTAATGTGTAGAGATGCAGCTTCGGTTTCAGTATTAACCTGTTTCTTCTGAGGGTTCCTTGTTATATTCCTTTTAGCGTTTACACCAAATACTGCTTTCTTTCCACGCTTGATTCTATTATTCAAGCTTTTCCATCCACGCCATATGTGATTCCATTTCTTATCTTTGTGATTCTGATCTTTGGTTGTTCTTTTGATTTTAATTTGGTCTCTTTTACTTGTTTTTATTCCATTTCTTACACTGAAGCTGCGTGAAATAAAACCTTGTTGGTCATTTCCCGTCATATTTTTCACTTTTTCGCTCATCGCATTTGCAATCCATTTCTCAGCACTCTCGTCAGAGATCGTCGAATCGGAATCTCCATTTGATGCAGTTTCATCGTTCCCATCTCTGTAAAACAAAATATATTCAGGCTTCATTTGATAAAAAAAAATTCACTAACCAATCAAATGAGATATGCTATTGAAATTTCAAGCATTGTATTCCGTTTTATTAAACGTAATATGGTATTGAAATAAATTTGAGAAAGGAAAAGGGGAATGTGTCAAAGCGACAATAACCCGACCATAGAGCAGACAACAGTCGAAGGCCACCAATGGGTCTTCACTGTAGCGAGAAACTCCCGCACACGTAGGCGTCCTCCAGCGGGCCCCTTAAAAAATATGTATACTAGTACAATGATAATGGACGTCATACTAAACTCCGAATTATACACAAGAAACTAAAATTAAAAACCATACAAGACTAACAAAGGCCAGTGGCTCCTGGCTTGGGGCAGGCGCAAAATTTCGGCGGGGTTAAACATGTTTATGGATCCCAACCCTCCCCCATATCTCTAGACAATGTAGAAAAGTAAACGCATAACAATACGCATATTGAAATTCAGTTCAAGAGAAGTCCGAGTCCGATGTCAGAAGATGTAACAAAAGAAAATAAATAAAATGACAATAATAAATAAATAACAACAAACTACTAGCAGTTAACTGACATGACAGCTCCAGACCTCAATTAAACTGATTGAAAGATTATGTCTTCATCATATGAAGTATTCAGTTTTTAAATCGGGCTTCCTTGAATAAATTTGACATATGAATTGTATTCTTCAAGTAGGAAGACAATACATTTGGTTCTAAATCTACATTCATGAAAGTGCATTTAAAGTGTTGTTTTATATTTTCGAGTAATATTTAAAAAAAAAAAGTCATTACTCTATTCACTCCAAATAACAATACTACTTACTCTTCTGAAAGAGGTGGTCCAAGGGCGATATGGTCTGGCAGAGTAACAACACCAGTAAACAACACTGTCAAAATTAGCAAGTGCATTGCTGTAATTATGATGCTTGCAAATCGCATACAGTCGTGTATTTATACCAAATTTGCTATGCTGGGTGTGACACTTTTGCAAATTAAAATATAAAAATTTTCATTTTGTTGAATACGTAAAATTTCAAATCTGCATCTAATAGTTAATTTAACTAAGGTAATCAGTCTAATCCCAAATTAATGAAACCGCGAATACCATTTCTGATTTTCTCACCGTATATATTTGCATAACGAAACGTCTTATGACCTTTCTATAAAATTAAGGAACATATTTGTTTTGTATCATATTGTTTCGGATGATCCGCCTTTCAAATGCAGATTGTGATTTTACCACGTAATAATAATTTCACATTGAAACTACGCCTGTTTCATATCTTAAGACAAATTAATGAACAGCATGAGAAAAAATGTAATGTGAAAATTCAAACAAACTTGCAATTGAATTAAATGTAATACAGATAATAATGTGTTATAATCACACATGAGGAATGTCTGGGTCAGGGAACTCAAATTCTAAAAAAAAGATTACTTCAAATTTTCAATTCTAGCATCTCATCTGCATATTAATAAGCTATATGCCATTTGATGTGATATTAAAGATACTTAGTTTTCTGTTTCAGTATCTCGTAAAAAAGGGTTTCTGTCTACTAAATTACAAGATATATTGACAGGTTAAGTTAACCTACGACTAGCGATTTATTTGATGTATAGAATTCTTCACTTCTGGTTTGACGGAAAGACTTGAGAGAAAAAAATCAAATACTTTGAATTTATTAGTATTGACCATGGTTCATTTAAAGAATGATGGAGAGTTGTATCATTGGCAATCATACCAAATCTTCACAAAATCTTCAATTACGGCAAATGAACTTCAAATAAAACATGTGTTGTTGTTAATTAAACCTCATAAAATGAAATAAAAAAATAAGGAAATACTAATTTAGGAGCAATCATAAGAAAGCCGGCAAAAGCCACATTAAATTTAAAGAAACAATTATTACATGACTTCCGTTAAATTAAAAAAAACTGACATCTTATTATTGAGCGTTGATTAAATGCACATGTTGTTCAACCTGAAATCTGATAAATAAGATGATTCACATGAAATCAGTTTTGTTGCATTTAATCAATACAATAGATATATATTTTAAATTAAGTTTATTATAGAGTAATGAAAAGCCAAACCCGTTTGTATTCTAACAACACAGTGCTTTGTATATATTTCACCTCCCAAGCAATAAATTAAAATATCATTGATTTGCACATTATCACCCCCCATCAATTTATAAAAATCTCATTAATTTGCGCTTATGTTCGACCACCCGGAATTTCGTTAATTTAAAATTTCCTACGTTTAGTTTATCACGTGATCGTATCAACTTAAGTAAGATATCTATTTTTTCAAACATTTTATGCTTAATACATTGCACAATTTATACGGCTTTCCTATGCCGTATTCTTGTTCATGATATATACTATATTACAGTTCTTGTCCATTCGTTTTTGATGCGTTTTGTTATTTGATTTTGCCATGTGATTATGGACTTTCCGAATTGATTTTCCTGTAAGTTCAGTATTTTTGTGATTTTTATTTTTTCCATCTTTATTTTCGGATGTGCACTATTTTTTATTTCGTTATTGCTTATTAAGTTTCTACCTATCTATTGAAGATCATTTAAATAATAGGCTTACATAACATGCAAGAATAAAAACACGTTATTAATTTCATTTCATACATCCAGAGAATTCTTTTAACTTTCATATTAGAAATGATACATGTATTCAAAAATGGAAAACAACCAATTGGTATAATTCTTCATTTAATTGCAATACTCGCTTGGCGTCATAAACATTTAGCAGATATCATCGTTCTAAACATTATTTTCCTGTCAAATTATATCTATGTAAAGCGGATTTCAAGAAATTTTGACAAACATTGCCATTAACTCAAATAATTTATTTCCAGCCATGTCATCGGACACTTTCACAGATTTCCATTTTAATGATGATACATAATGATGGGGTCACTTATTTTGTTATTTGTGGTATTTAACAATCCGTTATCTAGTTGCTATTGAAAAACGACAAAAATCTACGATTTACGGTATATAACACGATGTCGTTATGCTTATTTTGACGATTTGTTGTATTTTGTTCAACTACATTGAATGAAATATACTGTACAAACGAAGTCGGTGAGCCAATGATAATTTTTAACGTCATTAAAACAGAAATTCATGTACTTGTGTAAAAAAACTATAAAGTAGTAATTCTATGATTTTAATACAAGTTTAAAAACGTTTTTCGCTAATTTTATGTGCTTTTTATACAAATATTTATCTGTTTTGAGTGTAATATTTTTTGGATGAGTACAGTGTTGGTATTTGATTTTGTCGGTACCACTGTCCAGTATTTTTGGTGATTTCTGCATTAAGTTTTATGCAATGTTTTTTCACATTTGCCTTCATCTCATATACCTTGAAATTAGAAATGACACCAAAAGTAGAATGCCTGTTTCATATGTTGAAATTTTTCTTGATATTGACACTGGTTGACGACTTTAAACTAGAATTAACAAGATTTCAATTGTCAATTACCAATTTCGCTGCAGTAGCATATCCTCTATAATTGTATGTCGTGTACATATCTAACTCATAAATTTATTCTTACGAGTAAGCTCCATTCATGCTGAGAGAAAGCATGGACCTTATTCGATAGGCTTGCAGTTTATGTAACAATCATTGTTATCGTTCTATTATAACTTTGAAAATACTTTGAACGACAAAATTATTTTATATTTCTTCCTGGGCCCCGTTCACACGACTCTACACTAACAGTTGATGTGAATGTATTCACAGGACTCCAAATCAATCCTTTATGGGTTGATTTAAAATAAATATATAAGTAAGCTATGAATGTGGTTGTTAAATTTGATAAATGCTTATTGTGCTTCTTAGTTCGATATTTCTTTGTATTTGTTCTAATTGAGATTGTGACACAGTGATGACTACTGTGCCCTATTTTGACGATTTTACCTATTATGTCTGTTATGTTAACGCATCGTTGTAAATATAATGGAACTTGATGCGACTGTCATATACAAGTGAGATGTTTAGCGCTATAAAACCATGTTCAATCCACCATTTTTCTTCATATGAAAGTGCCTGTACCAAGTCAGGAATATGACAGTTGTTGTCCATTTGTTTGATGTGTTTTATCATTTGATTTTGCCATTTGATTAGGGACTTTCCGTTTTGAATTGTTATCGGAGTTCAGTATTTAGTGATTTTACTTTTTATGAACTTCTAAACACAAATCGATGATACAAGCACTAAGTTTTTTCTTACGAATATTTTTGTCATATTTTCAATGACTACATAATACTGACTAATACTGCGCATTGATACAAAAAAAAAAAAAAAAAAAAAAACATTATGAGAACACAGACATATTTTTTCATGGATATAACTTTGATATAAGAAGAAAATAAAAATGGAATTTAAACTATTCAGGTGTCATTACTGCCGTCAAATCTGTGTATAGGACAAGGAGAATAACATTTGATGTTATATTTAGTATATATGAATTTGAATTTAAGACATTAAGCTGATAAATTTAAGAAGATACACTTTTATCACCTGGTTTAAAAGGATGTGTTTTAAAAAAATCTTATACTTTGTACAAAACCCTGTACAGATTTTTATTTGTACAAACTTGTAACTTGTTCACGACAAATATACAATTTTACAAATGAGTATAAAATTCGAGTATTTTTTTTGCCTTGAAAATAATGATTAATAAAAGAAAATGTTTACACTAACTTTTTGTGAAGACTTGATATTTTTATCACTTAATTTTACAGTGACGGCTTTATTTTTTATCTATACTTAAGTTTTTTAAATTTCATGAAAGATGTGTTTGAATAGGCCAAATGTTTACACCAGTGTTAATAAAGCTTTCTCAATAGGAGCCTCTGGCCTTTGTTAGTCTTGTATTATTTAAATTTTAGTTTCTTGTGTACAATTTGGAAATTAGTATGGCGTTCATTATCACTGAACTAGTATATATTTGTTTAGGGGCCAGCTGAAGGACGCCTCCGGGTGCGGGAATTTCTCGCTACATTGAAGACCTGTTGGTGACCTTCTGCTGTTGTGTTTTTTTATTTTGGTCGGGTTGTTGTCTCTTTGACACATTCCCCATTTCCATTCTCAATTTTATTTATCATCCTTTTAATAAAGTGTTATGTATTTGCTTGACGTCTTAATGTATAAAGATAACGGTTGCTACATAAACTGCTGAGTTGAGCCTACTTGCTTTCATGTTGGTATCATCCTAATAAGAATACATTTATGAATCTCAAATCGATAATGCATAAATTTTATCGTAACCATGAATAATGCGTTTACTGATACGCTGTTTCTCTGTCAAAAACTAGCAAGCAACAAGTTTTCGTGGCTTTATGGAGCTCGAGTCAATCCCTGAGTTTTTGTTTTTACTTTGATTTGTATCTTTGTTTCATACCATATGAGTATTTGGACGTATGCGTATACTCGTATGGTTCAGTACGAGATGGACCATACTTTTATTTGAACTATTTTACCTTCCAACATTTTAAAATGCCCAATGGGGGTTTTACGTGCAATATTGCTCCTGATGTACTACATAACCTTTAAAGGGGCCTTCAAATGTATTGTAATGTTGTTTATTTACTTCTTCATGTTTTTATAATCCTATAGCCCTGGTAGATTGCTTGTTTTATTCAAATTGTGGACATAATTGTTCTTTCAAAATATTTCAATTTGAAGCCTCCCATGAAGGAAATCCCCTATAAATATTGACAGATACCAGGTATGCCATATGGGGTCATTGTAGACAAACATTTATCAAAAATTGTATTGAGTTTTACAAATTAATTTACAATTAGACGAATAAAGTGAATCAGTGTGCATTAAATCAATTGAAATTAGATTGTTCTAATCCTATTTTGCAAGAGAAAAACTTGCCTGTTTTGCGGCAGCATGTACTGCAATTCTTTCTGTATTCCATTATGCAGTTTTTAAAAAATATTGTGTGTCAAAAGTTCTATATTACTGACATCATAACAAGAGTTCAATATGCTTGCATCTTTACCAATTATATCATCAACCCTGCATCCCCCATGCCCTATCAAAAACTGGTATTCTCATAGTAAAAAGCTACCTTTTTGAATCTTTTCATTAGTTTTCAACACATTTTATTATATTTTCTCATTGAGTTTAAACATTGAGTCTATTGTCGTGATATACGGGAGATTAACAAATTATATAAACGTGACTTTTTATAATAGCATTAAGTTTGCATTAAAATTACTTAATTGAACTTTTTATATTAATTCGATATTTCTGTTATGTTGATCTGTAATATACATTTGTATCTATTAAACTTGACCAACTTCTTAAAATCAGTCAGACGTACACATACAGTCAGACCGAATGCGTTTTTTTTTCAGTATCCAAATAATCCTATGACCTAAAACATCTTCTCAATGGTTTAATCAGATTTGGCAAACAGCACACTATCTACTGTTGACTTGGTTTTGGACAGTCTTTGTTGTTGTATACCATATACAGATATCCTTTACTCTTTACAAAACTTTGAACTTTTGAAATACTAAGACTTATATAGATTATCAAATTGTATTTGGAAAAGCTTTAATTATTTTGGTCCTCAATGCACTTTAACTTTGTACTTTATTTGTCCTTATTAACTCTTTTTTTCGAGTTTCACCAATGAGTCTTTTGTAAACGAAACGCTTGTCTGGCGCAAGTACAAAATTTCAATTTCAATTTTATGAGTTTTTTTTACTTTCAGATTATGAGAATGGTAGTAAAAACAAAGCACACTTTAATTTATGTTTGACTACTTATTAATTCCGGAGCACCAAGGACCACCCCGGTTTCTTGTGTGGTTCTTGTTTTTCTGGTTTGTTTTCTTCTATTTTTTGTACTGTTTACTGTTGTTTGATTGTTTGTCAATTGGTTTTGCCTTGGGTTGGTCATTATGTTTTGGATTTACGATTCAAATATTCCTTTGATATCTATAGGGTCTTTTTTTGTTGGAGTCTATGTAATGAATTGTGAATACAAAAACTGATTTCAACACTTTTTAGTTTAGATTAAAAATATCAAGACTACTTGGCACGATTTCATATTAGAAATAATAAAGATATTAGTAGGGGCATTCACAACTGGAAAGTCAAAGAGAAAACAACGACGTTAGAGCACAAAAAGACAAAAGACAAAGCAGTCATAAAACACTATAGAGAGAGCAAAGGTTATGTTATGCAACACAAACCAGCTACTAATGGGCATTATCTCAAAATTAGGGGAAAGTTAATGGAAACAAACGCTTGCCGTTTTGAGTTGTTCTTAAACATTCATTTTGTCTTTTTGTCGTCTTCTTTAAAGGGCGTGTATGATGGTCGAAATGTTGAATTCAGCAACTATTAGCCCTTCCTCTAGATTTTGTCGAACAAGTGTTATTGACATGATTTACTATTGTTATAATCAACTGTTCGCAAAACATTCAATGTGGTTTAATACTAGGGATTATCTTCACGAGGAATTGATTATTTTAGCAATATTTCGGGATTTTGGGTCCACAATGCTCTAGAACTTCGTACTTTGATAGGCCTATTCAGTGGCGGATCCAGGGGGTCCGGGGTTGGACCCCCTCTTTTTTGGCCGATCAATGCATTTGAATGGAGCATATAGGTGGAACACCCCCTTTTTACTCTGGGTTGGGAAAACCCCTTTTAAAATGGCTGGATCCGCCACTGCCTATTAGTTTTTCTGATTCAAGAGTCACTGATAAATCTTTTGAAAAACGAAATGCGCGTATGGCAAACAAATGTTTAATCTTGGTATCTATGACAGTGTATCTGTATATTTTTTTACACTTGGTGAACATTTTTAAAAATATCAAATAAAGTAACTGAACTAAGTTAACAATGCAGATTATTTATTTGCTATTGCTTTTCTACAAACAAATGCAGACATTCTTAAATGATACATTTTATGAAATAAAAATATATATGATGTTGGTAGCTATAGATTAAAACAGGATAATTTGACAAGTATAATAAAAATAAAAGGGTAAGCTTACGTAAGGAATAATCAAACAAAATATTTACAAAAGAGTAGCTTATTTAAAAGAATAATCAAACAAAACAATCACAAAAAGAAAGCATAAGTAAGGAATATCATAAAAAATATTAACAAAAGAGAAAGCATAAGTAAGAAATATCATAACAAAATAATAAAAAAAGAAAGCATAAGTAAGGAATATCATAACAAAATAATAACAAAAGAGAAAGCATAAGTAAGAATAATATAACAAAATAATAACAAAAGAGGAAGCATAAGTAAGGATAATATACAAATACAACAAGAGAAGCATAGTAAGAAATAAAAAATAACAAAAGAGAAAGCATAAGTAAGGAATATCATAACAAAATAATTTAAAAAAAGAGAAAGCATAAGTAAGGAATATATAACAAAATAACAACAAAAGAGAAAGCATAAAGTAAGAAATATATAACAAAATAATAACAAAAGAGAAAGCATAAGTAAGGAATAATATAACAAAATAATAACAAAAGAGAAAGCATAAGTAAGGAATATCATAAAAAAATAATTAACAAAAGAGAAAGCATAAGTAAGGAATATCATAACAAAATAATTAACAAAAGAGAAAGCATAAGTTAAGGAATATATAACAAAATAACAACAAAAGAGAAAGCATATAGGAAATAAAAATACAAAAAAGAGGAATTGATGAGGAATAAAAACAAAATCATTTGAAACATTAGTTACAAGAATAACAAAAGCTATACAATAAATACTTGATATATTTTATAACTGAAATTTATAAAGAAATAAATGTCTTTCTCTCGCTTAATATCCAAAGGTTTTCACTATGATATGATGTTGTAAAGCTTGGTGCACAAATGAAAATTAAAAGCATGCTTTACTACAAGTCCCTAAGAATATCTGTGGGCGATTCAATTCATTTCCAATTATAGTTTATCCGCAGCTGCATGGTTATAGTTTTTCTACGAATGCGTCGTTTACCGTGGAACATAACCTTGAATATAGAATAAAATTTCAGAAATTAAAATAGTCAATATCCACCTAAATTAAATTATTTTTTATAAAGTAGATCTATACCTTCTATGTCGGAGTGTCGATTGCTAATTGACATTTGTTTTAAAAGTGTAGTCGTTCTTCAATTTACTATCAATTTCATTTTTACTAAAATCAGAGAGAGGTTTAAGTTCTCGACCTACATAAATCTTGCAACATGTTTGCATTAACTGTCTCCAAACAAGAGGCTCTTAGGTAAATTTGTCTCGTATATTTAAGTTGTCACTGTCATGCAAATGAGAGGTTTGTCTGCCTATTAAACCAGGTTTTATCCACCATTTCTATATAGAGAATGCCAGTACCAAATCAGGAATATCGTTTGATGTGTAACGATGTGTTTGAGCTTTTGATTTTGCCATTTGACTACGGGCTTTTCTTTTAGAATATTCCTCGGAGTTAATTTTTTGTTGTTGTTATTTTAAGACTTTTTATTTCTTATAAGAAAAACTAGGTTTTTATAGCATATCAAGAGCTTGACATATCGTTTATATAATTGTCTCTTGTCCCTTGCAAAAAAATATCTAATTTAAATTATATCTTTATTTTTATTTGTAACTGTGTTTTTATCTCGTTTAAATATCCCAGAAATCCATTTCCCTCGTAGAGTTTTAAATTTTCAATATAAGTTTTTTTTTCCATTATTATCATATACACGATATTTCGGCAACGGCAATTCACAAAGATTGAAAACTTATGTCGACATCTAATCAAAATTAAGAAAACAGTTTAAGAGATTTAATTGGTAATTCATGTCGCTATGAGCAGTTAAATGGACTTACTTGCACGATGTCTGGCAATTAATTAAAGCCCATTTGAAATTTTCACCTCCACACATTCCCATTGATGCAATAAATGGACCATTGGATCCTTGTCGTCATTGAATTCAGTACACTCCTTCGATTGTTCTGTTGGAATACAAACAACTAATTTATGTATGTAATGAACTTAAATTAAATGGTGGCACTTAGTTATAAAATTCACTGTCAAGTTTTTTTTATTATAGCTTCATAAACGCTGCATTAACGCTCGATTGTCCCCTGACAAGTTCGTAGAGCTGACATAAACATGCTCAAGTTTATTGTTAGTGAAACTAATACCACTAATAGCATTTCCCGAGAACTTTCGAAATCTCTATGACATCATTATACGACAACTATTTATGTGGATGGTTTGATAACTGGCAATTTGTTTTTTTTATATTGGCCTGTATGAAAGTGAGGCTAACTAAATGACCATATATATCTTAGCAAATTTATGCATTGGACACATAGGTAACATATGCATACATAAAAACAATACATTGAGATATATATGTATAAGTACGTCTAAACAAGTGAAACCGTACGACAGATCCATCCATTGTAACACCAGTGAAGGTGATACACAACTGAAAACACATATCATATCTATAATTACTATATAAATATAAACACTCATTCTGTCAAGCACCTGACCACATATAGTTGATATAGCTGTTACATGTTATCTTTATTTTCTAATGGGCAAACCTAGATATCTGGTGGGTATTCAATAGACTTTTATGGACGTGGACCTACCTGCTTTCAAGCAGAAAATATAAGAATTCATTGATAACTTTTGGCATGTGTTTAATATGAGTATTTCAAAATGTGACAGAACTATTGTTATGGAGTTATAATTGGTTGAACCATTTAGAATAATCCTTTCTGGATCTTGTTCATTCAAGAAGAAGAGATAGGTATCGTCTTGCATTTGAAACTCGCACTTTCAGCTGACCAATTATATACCTCAATATTTCTTCCCAAGGTCAGCGGTTCTTCTGACTTACTACACCAAGAAAACTGATATTATTAGTTACATAGTGTGCTAGTGACATAATACGGTATATGGGTTACTGACCCCATATATACCGTATTACGTCACTAGCACACTATGTAACGAAACTTATCTTACCGACTATCTTAACGTGTGAAATTAAGACTAGTGATTCTCAAAATGAGCATTCAAAACTGTTAGCATTAAGAAAATACTTCCATTTATCCTACAAAAACAGATGCCAACAATAACGACTTGTAAGGTTTAAATGTGTTTTATGAACTTATTTCAATCTTAATCATCGATTTCTTCGTCTGTTGGAACTTTTAAGTTTTTTTCTCAGTACCGTTTGGTTTTTATAAAGGGACATAACACCATTACTAACCGTGTATGAAATAAGCCCCGCCCTCTTCTTACCCAATATGGAATATAAAAGGGACGTAACTCCACTACTAACCGTGTATGAGATAAGCCCCGCCTCCCTACTAACCTAATATCAAATATACACGGTTTGCACGCGGACGCTTTTAACCAATCATATTCCTAGAAATGTGTAGGAGGTAAGATAAATATATATAGGTTACATTATGTTGAGAGTGATGCTATCAATCGAATTTTAATTACTCTTAGTTAAATCATAGTTAAATCATAGAATATTTTATCATAATTTCTTAAAAAGAAAAGATAAAAGCTTTATGTGTTAGGTTACAAAATGCATTGTTGGGTCGTCCGTTTGATATTTTGACATATATAATCACAAGTACCATTTCATTAACGTTATATCATCATTTGCATTCGGCGTAATAATGTATAATAATTGTTGTTTATCAATCCTCTCAACTTTATAATTTATCACGAAATATTTACATTTCAATAAAAATAAACGATAAATGAATTTTGTCCGCTTTATTGTATAGATTGCTAGATGACGATGAACATTTCCGGTTAATAAAGCTATGTAAAGAAATACGTCCTACCCATTACTTCAGATTTCATCAATTCCGAATAACTTTCATTAGATATACTTACGACAGTCTGGATCAGATCCGTCAAGCTTACAATCGCCTAAAATAATCAATTTGTTTCATAATTATTCAAATTTCTGGGTTTGAGCGTTCCTAATGAAGGTTAATCCAGACATGCACATCTGACAGAAGAAATGCATATTGTGCTTATTTAATCAACATAATAAAATCACAACTGAAAGTTAAAAGATTTTAAAGTTCACTCTTACTATCAATTTCAATTTAGTCTTTTTCGTTCATTGTTTTTTACATAAATAAGGCCGTTAGTTTTCTCGTTTGAATTGTTTTACATTGTCTTATCGGGGCCTATTATAGCTGACTATGCGGTATGGGCTTTGCTCATTGTTGAAGGCCGTACGGTGACCTATAGTTGTTAATGTCTGAGTCATTTTGGTCTTTTGTGGATAGTTATCTCATTGGCAATCATACCACATCTTCTTTTTTTATATATTACGCTATCACAAGTTTTGATAATTTTTGCTCTTGTATAAACCGGCAGTTATCTTCTTATTGGTTGCATACAGAAATTCCAATAAAACATGTATATATTTTCTTTATTTTGTAATATGTATGTTATTTAACTAACATATATATTCTTCCACTTCATCAAGTGTCGATGATATTTATCCAATCGAAACAATCGAAACAGTAAAATTTCGATTTTTTAACATGCGATGCTTACAAACGTTTTGAATATTTAAAATTAAACTGTCGAGAGTGAATAAATATCGTATTGCACGAGATTTGGTGGTGGAATCTGCTTCTCTAAAGATTTTTAGATAATATACAGACAATCATAATTCATTTTTCCGCATGATCTGAAAACAAATGTGCTCCTTTTATGTGACGTCAACAGACATGGTCACCTTTTTTTATGACGTCACAATGGAAGTTCAAAAAGAGGGAAAACAATTATACGTCATAATCGAGATTTTTAACAATGACAAACTAAGTTCAATCAAACCACATGTTGATTAAATAAAAATAATCAACAGGTCAGGAAAAATATTAATCGAGTAAGAATTAGAGAAATGAGGATAACATACAACTTTTGATTTATTGAAAAGATACCAACACATGGTTATTCCTCAGATGTTTCATTTTCATTTTGTATTTGCTTAGCCTATGTTGTGCGTTTCCAATCTTTTCGTTGTGTTTTGTTAGATTTTTGCTCTGACTTATCTCATGTTATCTCTCGGTGTGTAATTTTGCATAAAATGGGATTGGGAGTTCCTTAAAGATTTGTGATTTTCGGCAAATGACAAACTATATTTTTGGATTCGACATCACTGATGAGTCTTTTGTAGACGAAACGCGCGTCTGGCATATATACTAAATTTAATCCTGTTATCTATGATGAGTTTATTTACACGCAGTAATTGTAACTGATATGTTTTTTATTTGTTTTAAACATTTATTTGGTGATTTTTAATATAATATTGAATATTATAAAAATTAATCTCAACTTACGGCATGCTTGATCTACACATTTCCATCCAAGTCCACTGTCCTTTGGTACCATGCATTCAGAACATGCTTGGCCATTCGTATAGTCGTAAGGTCTCAATTTGGAAGATACACTTAACAAAATATAAGAATATTTTTTTTTAAAGTTTTGCTTTCTCCCTGTAACATAATGTTTTATTATAGCTCATAGGTATATCAATTCGATATACTGGATTACTATATTTGTAACAAAAGTCAAGGACAGCTGTGCATTTTATAAATAATTAAAAAGTTTTAATTGATGTTTATATTAATGTTTAATGTTCTGTTCGACCCTGCTTCTGTCAAAATCCATTATTTATTTAGCTGGACGATACACATTGTATTACTATATTTATATTTGTGGTAGAGACTGCCATGTTTTCTTAACCGTCTCGTGAACTTGGTGCACGTGTTAATTTTCAATCTTTGTTAGGTTTAGAATCATATTCAAAACAGTGTGGCTGTGGCCATTGATTGACGACCTAAATTATCCCATTGACTGGGACAGATTAGGTGAACGTTTGTCTGTAACGACCACTGATCACTACTTACTTATTATGGAATTTAAACTGTGGGGTAACCAAAGGTTCTTAACGTCTTCAATAATAAAATAATTCGAAAAATTAATCAGGAATAACCTTTATGTTTTGATTTATATTATTGATATAAATCATAACATCGTGTTATTCCTGATAAATTTTTCGAATAACTTCATTTAGGTGTTGAGAACCTTTGGTGACCCCACAGTTTAAATGTCTTTAACAAGTACATAGTGAGCAGTGGTCGTTACAGACAAACGTTCACATAATCTGTCCCAGTCAATGGGATAATTTAGGTCGTCAATCAATGGCCACAGCCACACTGTTTTGAATATGATTCTATTCATTCAGTTGCATTAATTAGTTAGTAGCAGTATAGCAGTGCAAAAATTCAAATCAACTTTTCACAGTCCCTAAAAATACCGCCAGTTCGTAAAAAGCGTATTTCCAGTAAGAAAAGTAAGAAAAGTGACACACCAGTTGTACATATTTTCAGTTATACTGAATTGACATTTGACGGAAATACTAAGAAAGCAAGGCTTCAGGGCTCCTTCAACTTTCACCAAAGAGTAGTTATTGGAACTATTAAATGAGAATACAGGACAGGATAATGCAGTCATGCCCAAAATGCCAGCATTAACTCAACCTACCACCAGTTCAAACAACATGGAGGAAATTATTCAAAATCAAGGAACTTTAATTCAGTCGCTTTTAGTTCAAGAATCAAATATCATTAGTCAACCTGCAGTCGTTAGAACATTCTGAAGCAGATTTTAGAAGGCAAGTACATTAATATGGCTGCTCTACTAAACAATCAAGAAACGTACAAGATTACGGGTCCGTTCTGCTTATTAACCATCGCGATCCTCGACTTCAAAAAAACTTGTCAATTCAACAATTTTTAGAAGCTTTCAATATTTACAAAAATATTATTTGTGAAAAGCAAGACCGACTCATCGAATTCAATTTGTATATTCAAGATGTCATTGATATCTCTTCAAGATATAAAGGTCCCGTGTTCTACGAGTATCACAAGGCTTTCACAAATAAGGTAGCTGCTATCAAACTGACCCACGGTAAAGTTGTAGATTGGTCCAGCAGAGACGAAAAACTCTATTGATCCATCACAAGTGGACACATTTTTAAGGAATATGAAACATGCGATAGTCTTGGGCATCTCACAGCTGTTTGTCAAACGTTTCCAAGCTTTGGTTAATCGAATAATCGATCTATACCAACTTCTAATCAAACTCATTTTCAGAAATAACAAGTTGGGAGTAACGGTCGTGCTGATTCCAATACAGATATACGAGGACGCACCGTTCTTTTCTTTCGTGGTCTGGAAGTGAGTAAAACTTTCAGGAAATTGTTCCAATGGGACAAAATGTTTATTCGCCCATGTCAATACTAGATCATCTAGTGGTGCTACTCCGAACAGTAGGCCGTCACAAGAACAACCGTCGGCTAAGGATTGACTAGTGTCTACGCCTATTGATGTCGATCAATCATCAATAATTTAATAAATAAGGAAGACTATTCATTAACCTATATAAGAATTGACGACGCTATAAGTATAAGTAAGTCATTAGGAATTGAAAGTCAATTATGAAAGTGTGACGTAACCGATACATTCAAATTAATACCTGTACATAATTCTTTATGGCGATTGTATGGATTAAAATGGAATGACATGTATTATTTTTATACTCGTTTAGCATTTGCTTTCCGTTCAAGCCCCAAGATATTCGATACATTATAAATGGCAATGTGTTGGATCTTAAACAATAATTATGGTTTGCGGCACGTGTTACATTTATTTGACGATTTTCTCCTGATTAAAAATCCTAAGTCACTACAAGGAATATGAACACAATGTTATACGTATTTAATAGTTTAAAGATTCCTCTCAGCGCTCATAAAACAGTCGGTCCATCTACTTCATTAGAATATATAGACATAATACTTGATTTAAAGCACATGGTTGCTGATATTATTAAAGGAAGCAAGATGTTTTCATAATTGGGGGCGAGTCGGCAGACCTTTATTCATAGGGATTTTAACACTTTTTATAAATAAGGCGAGTTGTCAGACTGATTGTTTAATGGGATTTTACCCTTTTTCATAAGTGGATCGAGTTGGTAAACAAGAGTGGGGCGAATTTTTAGAAAGTGGCGATTTAGTATGGGCCAATTAGCCAGTGGGGCGAGTTGACATCGTTTCACTAGATTTTATGAATTGTAAATTGTTTTTCGTTGAATTTAAAACAGCTGGGATGTACAATAGTTATCCCATTTTGACTTGGTGTGTCAGTGTAAGATCACCCTCTTGCTTACTCATTGACATTAACACCCTCCGTAAAAGAACTTAATCATCATGTTACAATTACAAAGAGATGCAGAGATGACATGGCAATGAGGTTTATATACCTAAGTCAGTAGAATGGTATATCATTTTTTATCAGCGATAACGTTATTAATGTGTCCGATTTTCATTTATTTACGGATACTTCATCAACAATTGGATACGGAGGTTATTTTAGGAAAAAATGGTTTCAAGGAATTTGGCCCGACGGTTTTATTCGGCCCGATGAGGAGTCTTTGGCAATGGCTTACTTAGAATTGTATCTAATTGTTAGTTTTGCTATATATTTGCATTTCTCATATTGTGTTCAAGTTTAGTTAACCGACAAACATTTTTCTTATTTCAACAATTTATCACAGAAAATAAATTCGCCGCCATTGAGAGGTGTATTCGGTCTTGTAAACTAAAGTTGTTCTAATGCATTCAATAAATTTATAGATATAAAGCAGGTATGTACGGTCTGAATGGGATTATATTTTTTTTATAATGTTCAATCTACAAGGGTTGTCATTGACTTTGCAGAAAAGAAAACTTGAATTAACCTATTCAGAACTTTGATATTCTGTAGCAACCTACTCTTCCGATATTCTGTTCCGACGTTGGACGAATCCAATAAACAACATTTTAAGGTATTGATGTTTATTTTTCAATTCTATATATTTTAAAAATAAAAATAAAAACAATCACAGTGATGAGATTTCTGTGACTTGTTAGGGCTGAGTACACATCCACAAAATTCCAAATCGTCATAAATATGTACATATTGATCTTTACCACAAGAGGTAAGCATACCAACAATCATAATTGTATTATATTTCGTTAATTTTAAAAATCGAATACTAGGACCATCCACATTTTCTTTGTTACTTAACTGTTAGTACTTACGGAGGCCAGTAGTCACAAACCCAATACCAAGCGTTTTTCCATACTTCTTGTTGGGTTGGGGTTGATATATACAAGTTGTCGCATTTATTCATTGCACAACCAACTTGAATGGTCTTCCAATTAACTACCTAAAACAGTAATATGACAGTCAATTGTGAACTATACATTTCTATGTAGCAACATTCCATCAGCGCATACATACGCAGTATATATATCCCAATTGATACGATATTCCCGGGTTTGTATTTCCTATCATGATTTCCTTGATAGAGGGTTGCTAGTCACAAGGAAGCTATTAAATCAAGCGTTCCAAATAGTGAAGTTGAAGTCATGACTTTGTGAATTTTACGGAAGCCATCACGAGTTGTTTGACAGTTATGAATAACTATCTCATATATAATATCGGATATGTTCCTTATGTCGTTACTACAATCCCGAACCGGGTTTGTAATAACATAAGCAACACGACGGTTACCCTTCCGGAACTCCTGAGATCGACCCCCAGATTTTGGTGGGGTTCGTGTTGCTTAGTCTTCAGTTTTCTTTGTTGTGTATTGTGTACTATAATTTGTCTGCTTGTCATTTTTTTTTTAAACATAGCGTTGTCATTTTTTTTCTCGATATACGAGTTTGACAGTCCTTCTGGTATCTTTCGCTACTTTGTGACATTGTATGTGATCCTTGAATTTTTTGTACTTTACTATCGATTGTTCATCTATTTATATATATAGTGACGTGTTCAAGGGGCGTAGATGGAGTACGTATCCACCATTTGATTGGAAAACTAATAAATTTTAGAATAAACATTGTTTAACTCCCTTCAATCGGCAGTACACGCAATTTTAACGTTCCTTTAAATAAAAAAATCGATTTTGGTGCATTTCAGTTGAACCGTATTCAAATCAATTTACAGTAAATGCAAGACTCGTCATGTTTAAAACAATATTAATTTAAAGATAAATCATCTGTTAATTTAACATTTCGCCTCAGCATTATCGAACAAAGTTATCTGTGATTCTATTATGCGATCGCGATTAAATCATGTGACAGACAAGTTATATTAATCTATCATGTGAGCGAGACTTAGTCGTGAGACAGTCAAGCTTTGTAATTTCATCATGTGATCGCGATTAAATCGTGATTCTATCTTTCAATCGTGATTAAATCGTGAAACAGTCAAGCACTGTAATTCTATCGAGTGCACACGATCAAATTTCTGCAGTTACATCATGTGATGCAGATTACAACATGTAACCGTCAAGCTATGTGATTTTAAGCGCGAATAAATCGTGAGACAGTCAAGAACAGTAGTTCTATCATGTGACCACGATTAAATCGTGTTATAGTAAAACACAATATGTACACCATACGTTTTGAATTTATAGTAAAATGTGACAATCATGTTAAATCTCGGATTAATCATACTGATTCAAAGATTAATGGTGTTCTACGTTTGACGTAGTTTGTGTGTATGGAAATGATACAATTTTCATGTATAGAAGTGTTGCAAATAAGCAAAAATAAATTATTTAGTGAGAGAACATAATCTTTATAGTGGGCAGTGAGTTATATTGGTGACCCATTGGTGACCTTCGGCTGTTGTCTGCTCTGTGGTCAGATTGTTGTCGTTTTGACACATTCCGTATTTTCTTTCTGAATTTTATATATCTTAATGAACTTACTTGTAAATAGTGTCCTACAACACCAATCCATTGATGGTCCTTATAATTATAATTGTCTTTCTCGTCCATATACAAGCCCACCATTCTCTCAATAGAATGGTCACTTCCTGTTGTAGCGCCTAAATTTTGACCAACATGTACACCATCAGGACTAGAACAGAAATAAATCTCGGGTATCAGATTAAAGCCTTTCTTTGGAACCAAGTATACATGAAAAAATGATGTGGAGTAATTTTCAATTAGACAGTTACCAAACAACACATCTAGCGGCCAAACCGTCTTCAAAAAAAAAAGATGTTATGTTAAAAAAAATGACTCGAGGTATAGAAAGTTGTTATGATTTATAAATTTATTTATCTAAAAACAATTAACAGATGATTATATCTTTCATACGAAGCGAGAATTGAATACCTCTTGTTATTATACTTCAAGTTAAAATTGTCAGATTTTGATTGGTAAAAAGGTAATTGGCAACACATTTTACATAGAATGATTTTAAACCCAAATGGATTGAAAGTTCATAAACAAAAATAAAGCTTTATGTAAACACAGAAAAAAGTTATATCTGACGGTTGTAAATGAACTTGACGTTACATAATCAGGTAAAACTATGAGAGAAGTTAAATGATATTAAGGCGAGAACATGTTAATCTGATTAAATATAAACTCTGCTATGTACCTGACCAACAAGTGTTTTCTCTTACTCCTAAATGACACGTGCTAAGCAAATAAAGACAACAGTACTATACCGCTGTTAAAAAGTCATAAATCGATTGAGAGAAAACAAATCCGGGTTACAAACTAAAACTGAGAGAAACACATCAAATATACGTCGAAAAGAACAAAACAATAGAAATACTTAAGTGCAACAAAAAATCTAACGATAATGCAAAACACTTAGAAACGAACTATAAAATAACAAGTGCCATTTTCCTGACTTGGTACAGGACATTTTAAGAAAAAATGGTGGGAAACAAAGAGCAGCAATATCAATTATCAAGTCTCAGGTTAAGCAAGGCCGACGATTGAGCCTACGGCATCCTGAAATCGAGGAGAACATGATACGTCGATATTATCGAGGATGTCTTAAAAAAAGATAATAATCACCATGGTCAAAAGTAAAAGGCAGAATTAAAAACAACGATATACGAAACGATACACAGAAAACGAAACCAGGCTAAAAAACACCAAATAATGTGAGAGTACTTTTACTCCACGTTGACTACCTTTTTTCAGTTCATGGTACATGTAACGAAAGGATAACTTATTATATAATTTACAGGGTTATATTTTTCAAACTAATATAACATTGGTAATGACAAACGAACCATTTGACGCTCGACGCCGTTACTTCATCGTTGTTTAAATTTTAAAATGTTGGTATATTAAAAACATATACTTGGGATGTGAAATCGCTGCGTCGTGGAGGCTACATGGTTTGATATATTTCGTTGAAGCTTTTAATTTATCAGGAATAGGGACCATAGTCAGTTTTAATTTTAGTTAAGGAGACAATATAAAAAAAAATGCGATGCTAATGAGACAACTCTCCAAAAGAGACCAAATTAAATGACAAAGAAATTAATAACTATAGGTTACAATACGGCTTTAAACAATGAGCAAAGACCATACCGCACAGTCAGCCATAAACAGTTCCAATATGACAAATGACAATGAAATTCTAGAATCTGACTCAACCATACTCATTAGCAGAAAAGGTTTCCTGAATTATTTCGCCCATTGAATTTTTCTTTTTGTGTTGGTTACAACAATTTAAAAATTTTTTTCTAGGTTCTGCAGGACAATTCTTTAGGTATCATTTTTCTTTGGACGCCCCCCCCCCCCCCCCTTTACAAAAATAATCATCACTTACGACTGCAGGTTTGTGTGCTTAAATGTGCATTCATCTGCTAATCCTTGTGCTAAGTCAGCAAGTGTTCCATTCCAATCCTGAAATAAAAAAAAAAGTTGTGCTGTAAATTAAAATGTTTAGGCTATTTTCATTTTAAATCAGTTCCGGATCTATTTTCGCTAAAGTGATTTATGACTTCTTAAAAGCGATAAACTACTGTTGCCTTTATTGTTTTTTTCAGTATAAATGTTAGTGTTTTTTCTTCTCCAGTGTCTTCTTTAGATGGTGTTTATATATATATAAAAAAAATATATGTATAGTGATTGTATGCTTCTAAAGATAGATTAGCATCCTGTAATTAAAAAATGTATACTGAAGAGATGAGTAGATGTTCATTGCGTGTATTGTATCAGAGATTCTTGTTTAATTCCTACGAGAAGGTAACACCTCCCGAAACGAAAACTTATTTTCATAAATAAAGGCAACAGTAGTATACCGCTGTTCAAAACTCATAAATCCAGGGACAAAAAACAAAATCGGGGTAACAAACTAAAACCGAGGGAAACGCATTAAATATAAGAGGAGAACAACGACATAACACCGAAACGTAACACACACAGAAACGGACTAAGCATCAGACAAAACAACACGAGAATAACAAATATAACAAGAAAACCAAATAAGCTAGAGTTAGAGTAGGGGATAAGGTCTCTGCGCAATGCTAGGCGATGTTGTCGTAGAAGTTAGAAATAAAAAGTACAGATTCCATTACCGGTCGGAGAGGAAGTTACAAATCAGATCTACTCTAACATCGTAAGGTTGATTCTCTAGGCACTTGCTATATATATATATAAATTTGATATATATATATATATATGTGTGTGTGTGTGTGTGTGTGTGTGTGTATGTGTGTGTATTGATCAGGAGTTGTGTTACTATTTCAGAGGCTACAACTGTTCATCAAACCCCAAAGGAATGATGTGAACAATTACAGATAAACGTACGTATAGCTAATGCTATTTTAAATTATTTTGCTATTTTCTACAATTCCGTTTCTGATTTCTCGATTATAATTTTGGCGAGTTTTTACTTTTTCCATGAGGCACATGATGGAAGCCATTTTGTAGTTGGATGTGCTCATCCTTTCTTTTTGCACTCCTACTTTTGTTGGGGTTCTTGTTCCTCAGTCTTATGTTTTGCTGTACTTTTTGGAGGACGAAGTTGTAGACTGTTGTTTGTATTTTCTTCGTCATTTCCATTTTTGATCATTTTTGGTCATGGTGTTGTATTGTTGTTCTTTTATTCTTTGTCGTTTTGATAAATGGTTATGGTGTTGTAAGTTTTTCTTGTGATTGTTTACTGTCTTCATGGTGTATTTTGCCTCTGTTGAATAATTTTTAATAAAATGAATTAAAGTTGATTTAAAAAGTTAATGTCAAGTACTTACCATTGTCCACATATTGTTTGCGGATTCCTTTTTTCGATACGCTCTGTGTACAGCCACTGCCCTGGTGGCCTCCTCGTATGATAAACGACAAGGTTTCATGACTCCTTTAATGTCAAGTGATGCAGCTTCGGTTGCGCTATTAACCTGTCTCTTTTGGGGATTACTCATAATATCCCTTGTAAGATCATTACCAAATACTGAATTCCTTCCAGGATTTCCAGGTTGATTACCAAATACTGAATTCCTTTCACGTTTTTCAGGTGGATTATCAAATACTGAATTCCTTCCTCGTTTCATTCTGTAAGAATGGTTTTCAGTTTGCTCTCTTTTAATTGCTTTTATGATATCTCTGTCTGTAAGTTTTCGTGTACTAGAATCTTGTTGATCATTTTCAGTACTACTTTTCTCTTTATCACTTATCGCATTTGTTATCAGTTTCTCGGCAATGTCTTCAGAGATTTTCGAATCAAAATCATCATGTGGTGGATTTTCATCGTTCACATTTCTGTAACACAAAATGTATATAGGCTAAACTCGATAAAAACTACAATTAAATATATTAAACCTTCAAATGAGGTTTGTCATAACATTTATGCATCTTTGTTCGTTCTTGCATTGCTTTGCGTAACATGAAACTGAAGCTTTTCAGTTTTTAAAGGTTTTATATATTAGCTGTACATTACATTTTGATGTTGATGTAACTGTATCACAATGTTATTTTACAAATTACATTGTTTGAACTACAATCGTATTCCAATCTTTATTTTATAAGAATAGCAGATGATTTGATAAAAGTGATGGATTTTCACGCCTATATTTAACTGATGTCCTATGAACTGACTGCATATATCTGAGGGAAAATATTCCAGCTATATTAATTCATTTAGCTGAGAACTAGTATTCGATATTCCGAGAAAAAAAGAATTTTCCACCTGCATCCCGAAAAATTAATCAATGATTTCGAAAGTACCCCTTCTAGAGTTCAGTTTATTAATTTTCCGCAATTAAAATCAACAAAATTATTTAATGTATACTAGCTGGTCTTGATTTTAATGATAAATATATATTATATATATATATATATCATTAAAATCCAGACCAGCTAGTATATGTAACATATATCAATTTACCTGTCTGAAGATAAATTTGTGTAAAAAAAATTAATTATATTATATTGAATTATATGTAACCAATACAAAGCATAAAATATATATAGATTATAACATTTTTCATATCAGACCCCTTATCAGCCAGAGAGCCGACAATGGGCTGATAAGGGAGTCTAATATGAAAATGACATGTTATGTTCTTTTTATCATAAACTTCAGCAGAATACATACAGAATAAAACTATTTTTAAAACTTTGAAACAATGCAGTTGTTGTTATATTTGTTTTCATTTTTCAATAATCTATATTTTCCAGATTCTTAATATTTTGTATCCAATTGTGTTGTTTTACACCATTGAGGTGTATTTTCCGGAAGCAGTTGATATAAAACGGAAGCAGTTGATATAAACCGGAAGCAGTTGATAACAACAGTCATATCAAACGTGTAATACAATTCTTAAAATTCAATGAATAATATTATGTACAAATCAATTTTATAAAGGGGTACAATTATACCATCATTTTCTTTTAATACTAGTATAGGATAAATTTTGTGAAAGGTCACGCACTGTCAGACTGTCTTTCTTTTATATAATACTTATGCGGAACATCAAAGATGAGATTAGTTTTTAACCCGACATTGACTCATTAAAATATACCACAGAACTTAAATGCACTTGAATACATTGACCTCTTATCTTGTCGACTTTAAAGTCCGTCAACAGAAGAGACCGTGATGAAATTTGAAATTTAAATAACTCTTAATTTTCACGGTAACGTAGATTTTCCAACAACGTCGTAGTGATAAGTTCATCATTAAAGTATTTGAAAAATATTACACCAAGGTCGAAAATAGCTCTAGTTTTTAGTAAATTAAGAAAATGGGAATCGTCTGAAAGAAAGAAGATCTCCACTTGTCCACTAAGTTTAGCTTAGTTTGTGGACCTATGTTGCTGGTGGATAGTTTAGAATCAATAAAAATCATTTTAAAAACCTATTTGGTAAAAAAATTACATATAATTTACAGTGTTTTGTTGTGTTGTTGGTTATAACTCGCAATACACATTTTATATATTTAACGATTTATTTCCGATTCGGAACAGCCATAAAATTAAATAGATCATGAAATGTACATCTACCAAAGGCAGAAAATCTCCACCATATTTAATAAAATATGCAAATTGATATTCACAATATTTAGTTTATTTCCATATTCAAAACATTTTGCATTATTTTATAATTTTTAAAGCTTTTTAGAGAATTTATGGAATTTTAAACAGCTATTTAATGATTTGGTTTAGGTACACTATTGAAAAAGGAGAAGTGTTATGACTGCCAATATGAAAACTTTCCACAAATGACAAAATAACAGCAATTATTGTCTATGAAGAACTGTGATACTAAAACACATCGGATGGCATTGTCATAAATGAACGAAAATTAAGAATTGAATGCTTCTTTTTGTAAATTCATGGGGTGTAAAAGCATTGACCCAAGTACATTTAGTATGAGGTCGGAATGCAGACAATAGCAACAATCCCGGCAGTATTGAGGGACCATAAATTCATTTATGCTTTACATAAATACCTTTGTTGAAACTTGCATTTAATGTAATTATTTTGAAATGAAGGTTAATTTCCGATTGACACAAGATTGCATTCAGCCAATCCAAATAACGTATTATAATAAGTATTTATTGTTGTACAAGTTATTAAGATAAATTTGAATTTGCAAGTAGCTTTGCAATCACTGGCATGATGATAGGTGCATTTTCTCAAGTGAGAAGATAATACATACCGTTCTGAATCTACATACACAAAAAGTATTTTTTTTCTTATTATACATGATTATTAAAAAAAATCATACTTTGCACGCAGAATATTAATACTACTTACTCTGCTGAAAGTGGTGGTCCAAGAGCGGTGTGTTCATGTGGTAAAGCAAGAACACCAGATAAAAGTACTGTAAAAATTAGCAAGTGCATTGTAAAAATTATGATACTTACAAGTCTCATGCAGTCGTGTATTTATACCAAACATGTTATTCTGGGTGGGACATTCACTTTGCAAATTAAAATTTAAAAAAAGGACACTTAGGTTATTTTCATTATGTATATTACCATAAATTTCAAATCTGCATCTAATTAATGTTTAATTGAAAAAAGTTAATCAGTGTAATCCAAAATTAATGAGACCGCGAATAAAATTTATTTGTTCTCACATATTATAGTTACATAACGGTACGTCTTAAGACCTGTCTATGAAAGCAATGAACATGTTTGTTTTGTTTGACATTGTTTCGAAAGATCCGCCTTTAAGATGCAGACTAAATGCGAGTTACGTAAGAAGAATTTCGCTTTGAATCTAGGTCTGTAATATATAGATTTTAATTCAGTCTGAAATTAAACATGTTTTAAATACTCGATTTCTCGGTCCTGATACTCGCGAGTACTCAAGTACTCGAACAAATCTTTAACGTCGAAACATGAAAAATCCTCTCGGAAGGAACGGACTATGCTGTTACTGCTAAAACACGTTTGGCGATTAAAGATAAAGCTATGACTAGTTTATAACATATAGAAGTCTCAGGATAAACGTCAATATTTTGTGAATAGATATAATTTTTATTAGTAGTACGAATGATATTTCAATGGCACCTAAAGTGAGGGGAAATGTAAGGAGAAATATCGAAAAGATTTATTGAAGGCAAATGACTATCCGAATACTGAAACTGAACGGAGTACTCGTTGTCATCCCTAATTTAAAGACAAATGAAAATACAACATGAGAGAAGGTCTTTTGGCAAAATTCAGTGAACTTAAACTAAGGATGATGCAGATACAGATTAGTATGTAGTTACATAATGAAATGAAATGAGGACGAGGGAACCCATTTAAAAAAGAGATCACCTTAAAATTTCGATCTGCAGCTGCATGTTTAGTTAATATAAATAAGATGTGATATGCGTGCAAATGAAACAAATCTCCGTCCAAGTCATAATGTATACAATTTTAACAATTATAAGTCAAATTAAGGCCTTTAACATGGAACGTAAGCCCAACATGACCAATGTAAAACACAGCCTACAACGCATCCATCGCCCTATACCACTCGAACAAATAGGCTACATAAAAATAAAGCGTTCAGTAGTCGAAGTAATGCCTTTCCTCCTTGGCTTAATCTAGGATTGTAATCCAGTAAATGATGTATACTAAAAGTAGATATGTACAAGTTGTAATCATCGGGACGTAGACTTTTGCATTTGTTATTAAAACTATGAAATCGCACATTTGAACATTTGTGTTGGCCATGCTTACTCATTACATGGGTCATAACTTAACCAACCCTCACTAAGAGATGTTAAAGAAAGGGAGTTTACAGATGGGTATGGTCATTACTTAAAACTTAAAAGAGGGACGAAAGATACTAAAGGGACAGTCAAACTCATAAATCGAAAATAAACAACGCCATGGCTAAAAATGAAAAAGACAAACAGTACAAACTATAGTACTTGTAAAGCAAGTACACTTGATTACCAGACATTTTGACAGGTCAAAGTTAACCTGCGATTAGCGGTTATAATTCTACATTTCCAAATTCTACATAAAAGCTTGACTAAAAAAGTCTGACAACTTTCCAATACTATTCGGTATAGGGAAGTTATCATCGATATTGTGGAAACTTAAATTTAAAGAACAAAGTAATTTTCTGGGTTTTTATTCTTCTTGAGAAATACATGTCAATTTCTTTTTCAACAGAATTTTTTAACCGATTGTCCTAGATAATTTACACACAAATACATTATGATACAAACATACGACAAAATCACCAATAGCTGCAAATGAACTGCAAATAAAACATTCTTGATGTTGTACAATAACCCGCGATGAGAACAAATTTAAAACAGGAGATACAAATTAAGCAGCAATTATACGGACTCCGGTTAAGGTCACTTTGAAAAATATGTTGAAATTGCGAGATCCGTTCAATCAAAAATGAAACTTCGTTATTGAGATGTTTAAGACGTGATACGTTTTAGTGCTTTTAATCAATAATGATGATAAATATATATTTTAGCTTAATATAAAATAACGAAAGGCCAAACCTGTATGTGTTCAACCGTAAAGCATTATATGTATATACAGATATTTCACTTTCCAATCAAATCTCATTAAATTGAGCTTATGGTCGACCACCCGGAATTTCAATAATTTTAAATTTCAAATATTAATTATATCACGTCTAGATCTATCAAATGTAGATATCATTTTAGATATATAATATTATAATTATTATGTATATTACATGTAAAAAGTATTGGACATTCCCACGTGTTCTTATACTCATTATTATACCACACGCCTACCTGTTATCTAAACAAAGGTTCTATCTGATTCGATTGATTATTGATATTTGCTCAATGTCCAGTTGCAAATATTTCACGCATGTTCAGGACGAGATAATTTGAATGTAGAGCGATTATTACTAGAACATAATTTCTCTTTCTTTTTGTACTTGCTAGTTTTTGGTCGCGTTAAATAAACAGCTCCAGTTCTATTTTTTGCGGTAATATTTAGCATACAAAGCAAAGAGGAAACAACAACTGTTTTCTTTTGAAATCATCTTCCTTAGATGTTGTCGACATGATTATTATAAACTTTCCTCCAGTGCTTGTGGAAACACAGTAGTAAGATAATCGTATAGCCGTCCTCTTTCATTGTTTAACTAAGAGACGTCTTTGTATGTACAAATGAACTAAGTTGCATTAGTCCGGCGAAATCACATGTTCAAATGCAATCAATGACTCCCACGCAGTCTTTTTTCTTTCCAAGCAAAGAGAGAACCGTATCACAACCGGTAAAGGCATTGATCACAATGAGTGTGTGCGATCACTTATTGCCTAGTACATTTGAAAGACCATTGATAGATAGTAATCCAAAGTGTTTTGCCTTCCCAAACACACTCCATACTTCGTTTACCCCTATGTCACGGAATAGCGAAACAGTAATGACAGCAAATACAGTAACGACTGTTCGAATCATGACTCGTTTAAGTTCGTGTTTCACTGCATCGGATACATGCACCATGATTATAGTGTCAGCCTCTTAATGTGAACATGGTGCTAAGTTTGAAATACATCACGTGGTGGATAACACTGAATATCCTGTTGCTACAACTACTATACTCATCAAAAATTGCATCCACTCTTGGTACAGTTTTAAGGTATTTTATTAAGGTAAGGACATACTAATCAGCATACTCGTTAGGAAACACCTTGAAACTGTAACAATAGTGGATGTAGTCTCGGATGCGTACATAGACAATACTGGTAGTTTGAAGGCTGCTACACGAAGCAAGAGCTACATTGTGGGGAAAGAGATTACACAGACGAATCCAGGGTCAAAACAAATTCCTCAAAATTGGCAAAGTGTTCTGAGAGATGACGACAATAAGAAAGAAATTTTTAGTTTTCATTCACAGCAGCTTGCTCAATAAAATTTTGAGGAAAATTAAGGTAGTTGTAGCAACAAATGCTCAGGATGTTCAGAGTTATCCACCACTTGATGATGTCTCAAGTTTAGCACAATCGAACAGTCGATACTGATGTCATTGCTGTGTCGCTATTCCGTGACATAGGGGCAGAAGAACTTAGGTTTGCATTTGGAAGTGGGAAAAACTTTAGATATAAAATCTATACATGACCTTTCAAATGCACTAGGCATTGAGATATTACACGTTTGCTGGAAAAGGAACTGCGTTGGTGACATGGATGGCGTTTGAAGATGTGACTTAAGCATTTAGAATGAGTACAAAGCAAGAAAACATGCGTTTTTGGGAGAGGAAAGACTTATTGAGGCTATTCCCACGACTCGGTCTAGTCCTTTTCAGCATGTAAAGCGTGCAATATACCATGGCGGCTATGAATGAGAAACAAGCTTGGGATTGGTTCTTATGCTTACTAGTCCAGACGCTTATGAATGGCGAAGGAACAAATATGATCCATGGGAACCCTTTTGAACTCTTAGTGAGGCCTCTTCATCTTATCAAGAGCTTGTACATTATGGATGTAAGAAACAATATCAGTCCTTGTAAATTTGGAAAATCAGCTCTCCGAGTATGCTGATTGGGTATTATGTCCTTACCTAAATAAAATACCTTGACACTGTAACACGAGTGGATGAATTCTCGAATGCGTATGGTAGTTGTAGCAACAAATGTTCAGGATATTCCATTTTATCCACCACGTTATGTATTTCAATTTGAGCACTATGTTCACATTAAAAGGCAGACACTAGAATCATGGTGCATGTATCTGATGCAGTGAAACACGAACTTAAACGAGTCATGATTCGAAGAGTCGTTACTGATGATGCTGTCATTACTGTTTCGCTATTCCGTGACAATGGGGTAGACGAAGTTATGGATTGTGTTTGGGAAGGCAAAAAACTTTGAATTAATATCTATCAATGACCCTTCAAATGCACTAGGCAATGAGTTATCACACACACTTATCGTGATCCATGCCTTTACCAGTTGTGATACAGTTCTATATTTGCTTGAAAAGAAAAAAGACTGCGTGTGAGACATTGATGGCATTTTAAAATGTGACTTTAACATAAAGAATGATGATTGATCAACCTAAATCACCGGGGTTTAACTATAAGATCGCACCACAAATTTAACAGATTGGGTTAACATGGTTAACGAAGCAAGAAAATAACTATTTGCGCAAAAGGGAAGGCTAATTGAGGCTATTCCCTCAACTTGATCTAGTCTTTTCCAGCATGTAAAACGTGCAATATACTAAGACAGGTATTTAGGGGGACGAGCTTGGAATTGGCTCTTTTTTTTTCTTCTTCTTTTTCTTTTTTTCTTTCTATTTTTTTTTTCTTTTTTTTTCGGAATTGGCTCTTATGCTTACCAGTCCAGGCGCTAATGGGGCCTCATCATTTTGTCAGAAGCTTGTACATGTGGATGTAAGAAAGAATGATGTGAAAAATCGTGTCTCCCGTAGACTGTCTCGTGTGCATGAGGTAATGATCGTGAATGAACATGTCTTTTTGGCCGAATTGTAGTAGCAGTTTTAAAAATGTTTTAGTACTTTTAAAAGTTATTTTATTTTGTTTTAATCAATCTATCCAAAACTCTACACCATAGACTCATCTTTGAAATTTACGCCAGATTAGATTTTTTTTTTTACCGGAAGTGATAACTTTGTATTTAAACTTTTACAGCAGAATAGAATAAGTGGTTTTGAGGATAGCTTAAAGCCAGCACAATAAAAAACATTTTCTTTACATTTTGAAAAAAGTAGAATATATAAAAAAAGAAATTGATATTTCTATGTCCGCCATTTTGGATATTACCGGAAGTACGGTTTTAAAGAAATATGTCTTATACATTGTATTCATAAGAAGCACCAAAGAAATGGTTCCTGCACAATGTAATGAAAGAAGCAATATGTTTAAATATATTTCAATTACCCTCCCTAAAAAATAAGCTTATTTTAGTACAATGTCCGCCGGAAGTAGGGTTTTTCAAGACATCTAATCTATATAATATATCCAAAAGTAGTAAAAAACAAAGGTTTGACCAAATATTATGATAGTAGCATGATTATAACACCTTTTCACATACTAGCCTTCGATATTGGGCTGATTTAAGTATGAAGTCCGCCATTTTGGATTTTACCGGAAGTGCGACATTGTGATCAAATGCCTCTCTATTTGAAATAAAAGAGTAATAGATGAGGAAGGTCTATGCCAAATTTCATGCTTGTAGCAGGATGTGATGTGCACAATTTTTCACAAAGCCGCCGTACTACATGTGTAAATACGTACATTCTCATTTTGAATATTGTTTTTATTGGTATTTATAGTGATTTTGTTATCAGTTAATCAATAAGGCCTAGACATCACATGAAATCCGGAATGATTGTAATTGTATAAATGTAGTTTAAAGAAACAAATAACCATAAGCACTTTCCTGGATCTATAATCTGTCGACTCCTGTATCTTGGCATGTATAGCACACATTGGATGTGATAATTAAGTCTTAAACGCAAATTTTTTTATCAGTTGTTATAGGCTTGATAAACCATTGATTTTCCCATATTAATCTTTGTTACATTAGTTGGCCTTCTTCGAAATCATATTTATCTTTGTCATCTCAGAAATACTTGTCATGAGTAAATTTTTATCCTGGCCATTACTACAGTAAAATTAGCATAACATTGTTTTCCCCCTTTTAGTCTTTGTTTTATTGGAATTTAAAACAAAATGCATAACATTTTATCCTAATCAGTACTACAGCAAACATATAGCATAACATTTGACTGCATATACAATAGTGAAGATAAACCGATGAAATAATAAATCATCTTCTCAAAATTTTCCGGTTTATATCATATATAAAATAATTTGATCAAAGATGTCGTCTTAAATAGACAGATTGGATTCCAGTACACAGTGTACATTTTTGTCATAGAGTTATTGTTCCACAGAATTCAATTAATTTATAATTTTCATAGAATCAAAAGAAAAAATCGTTTTGCTGTACAAATTGTAATATGTACAGAGTTTTAAAAGTTATCAGTGTTTTATGAACCTCTTAATACAAATCGACGATACGAGCAATAAGTCTTTTATTTCTTTCGCATATTTCTATGACAACATGATACTGTGTAGTACTAAGCATTGATAAAAAAAAAACACGTTTTAATTTATAAGAACACAAAAAGTTGTTTTTATTATTGATATTATTTTAATATATGGAAAGAATGAAAATAAAACTTAAAGTATTCAGGTGTCCTTATTTCCAGTTTTAGGACTGGGAGAATAGCACTAAATATTCGGTTATAGTATATCAATTTGAATTTAATACATTAAGCTGATAAATTTTTATAGAGGATACACTTTGTATCACCTGGTATGAAAGGGTGTGTCAAAAAATACTTGTACAGGTTATAATTTGTACAAACTTGAAACTTTAACACGACATATATGCATGTTTACCCTCACTTTTTGTAGAAACTTGATATTTCTATCCATCCATTCAACAGTGAAGACATTTTTTATATATCTCCTTAAGTTTTGTAAAATCTCAGGAAAGATGTGTTTGAATAAGCCAAACGTTTACATACGTGTTCATTGAGCTTCTTCTGTATTTTTTTACTTCCCTTTTTTATATAAGATTAAATATCTGATTGCCATCTTAACAGAATTTGATAACGGTTGTCACATAAACTGTTCAGTTGAGTCTATTTATCAGCTGGGATACTCTTTGTAAGAATAAATCTGTAATCATCAAATCGACGCTGAATATAGTTTACGTTCACCATGAATAATGAGTTAACTGATACGTTGTGTCTGTGTCGAAAAATAGCTAACAACATGTTTTCGTGGCTCCGAAGTTGTTTTTATTTTATTTTGATTTGGATCTTCCAAATGGATTAATGAGATTTGACTATAGGCACACTACTGTTGACTCTGTTTTAGACATACTTTATCGTTCTGTTACATGTACAGATCACTAGATTGGTTCCCTCCGTAAAATATTCAGTATGCCTTCGGGATAGACAAGTAGTGTCAACATTTCCAACGGGCGGGTACCAATCTAAGATATCATCTACTTCCTTCCAGATGATGAAAATGGTAGTGAAATTTAAACAGAAAAAGGTGCACCCAAAGTTTTACTACTTTAAAATGTTGGAGCATCTGTGGTCACCACCGGTTCTGGTGGGTTTTTTGTTACTCAGTGTATATTGTCCAATGTTGTGTTTTGTGTAATGTTTGATTCTTTGTCGATTTTTTTATTTTGCCTTAGGTTGGTCAATACGAGTATAAATATTCCTTTTATATTTTTCGCCTCTCTTTTTGGTGGATTATGTGCCATGAACTTGTGCATACAAAAACTGAGTTCAACTCTTGGTTTTTTTTGTCAGATTAGATGTCAGGACTACTTGACACGATTCCGTTATTGAAATAATAAAGAGGCTGTCAACTCTAGTTAGGGGACATTCAAAACTCGAAAGTCGAAGAGAAAACGACATGGTTAGAGCACAAAGGACAAAAGACAAACCAGTCATAAACCACTATAGAAAAACAAACACTATGCAACACAAACCCGTAACAAACGGGGATTATCTGAAGTCAAAGTTTACTGAATTAAAGTAAACAAACGTTTACAGATTTTACTTGTCTTTTACAATTGATTTTGTCAATTTGTCGTCTTCTAAAAAAAAAACGTGTATGATGGTAGAATAGCTATTGGTTCTTTTATGTAGGTTTTGTAGAGCGAGTTTTGTTGACATGATTTATCATTGTTATGGTTATAATCACAAATCAACTGTTCACAAAATTTCAAATCTGTTTTGAGATGTTTAATACTAAGGAATATCTATCTACGAAATAGATATCTTAGCAAAATTTGGGAATTGTCGGTCCTAAATGCTCTTTAATTTCGTATTTTGTTAGGCCCTATTAGTTTTTTCGATTCAAGCGCCACTGATGAATCTTTTGATAAACGAATTGCGCGTCTGGCGTACCAAAGTTCGATCCTTGTATCAATGATGATAAAATTGAGAATGGAAATGGGGAATGTGTCAAAGAGACAACAACCCGACCAAATAAAAAACAACAGCAGAAGGTCACCAACAGGTCTTCAATGTAGCGAGAAATTCCCGCACCCGGAGGCGTCCTTCTTTGTTTAGTTTTAGGCTTGGTGATCATCTATAAAAGGATCAAATAAAACAAGTGAACTATGTGAACAATGTAGATTATGTATTTGCTATTGCTTTTCTTCGAACAAATGCAGTCGTTCTTTAATAACACATTTTATGAAACAAAAACATATTTAATACAAGTACAATTGAAATAGGATGATCTGACAAAAGAGTAATTTAAGTAAGGAATGATATAACAAAATTATTACCCAACAGTTCGCATAAGTAGGAAATAATATAACAAAATAATTACAATAGAGTAAACAAAATAGTAAGCGTAACTAAGGAATAATATAACAAAATAATACCAAAAGAGTAAAATAGTAAATCAAAATAATTCCAAATACGAATTACAAGAATAACATTTTTTTTTAAATATCTTTTATAACTGAAAATGATAAAGAAATAAATGTCTTTCTCTCGCTTAATATCCAAAAGGTTTTAACTATGATATGATGTTTTTAAGCTTGGTGTACAAATGAAAATTAAAAGCAGGTTCTACTGTAAGTCCATAAGAATAACCGTGGGCGATTCCATTTATTTCCAATCATAATTCATCCACAGCTGGTTATGATTCTTCTTCGAAAGCGTCATTTGCAATGGAACATAATCTTGAAAATATAATAAAATACAAGAAATTAAAATAAACAATATCATCTTTTAAATCAACTTTTTAAAAGTAGATCTATTACTTCTATGTCGGAGTGTCAATTGCAAAATGACATTTGTGTTAAAGGTGTATTTGTCTTCAATTTATAATTAAGTTTACTTATTTCTAAGATCAGAGGGAGGGTTAAGTTTTCGAAAACCTACATTAATCTTGCAACATGTTGAATTTACTGTTTACAGATAGGAAGATCTTAAGTAATTCTGTCTCGTATATGAAAGTTGTCGTTGTCATACAAGTGAGAGGTTTAGCTACCTATTAAACCAGGTTTTATCCACTTTTGTCTACATTAGAGAATGTCAGTACCAAATCAGGAATATGACAGCAGTTAGCCATTCGTTTGATGTGTTTGAGCTTTTGATTTTGCCATTTGACTACCGGCTTTTCTTTTGGAATATTCCTCGGAGTTGAATTTTTTTTGTTGTTATTTTACTTATCATTTCTTATAAGAAAAACTAGGTTTTATAGCATATCAAGAACTTGATACATCGTCTATATAATTGTCTCTTGTCCCTTGCAGAAAGAATCTAATTAAAATGATATCGTTGTTTCAGTTTGTTGCTGTTTTTTTTTTGTTTTTTTTATCTCATTTATATATACTGGAATCAATTTCCCTCTTATAGTAATAAATGTTCAATACAAGTCATGTAAAGTTTTTTTTTCATTATCATCATATAAACTATATTTCAGCAACAGCAATTCACAAAGAAAAGATTGAAAACTTATGTCGACATCTAATCAAAATTAAGAAAACAGTTTAATAGGTTTACATGGTAGTGCATGTCGCTATGAACAGATAAAATGGACTTACTTGCACGATGTTTGGCAATTTTTTAATGTCCAAGGTAAATATGCACCTCTACACATTCCCATTAATGCAAGACGAGGACACACGTCCTCCTTGTCGTCATTGAATTCAGTGCACTCCTGCGATTGTTCTGTTGGAAAACAACAACTAATTTAAGTATGTGATGAACTTAAATTCAATGGTGGCACTTAGTTATAAAATTCCCTATTAAGTTGTTTATTTCATTATAGTTTCATCAAAGCTGAGTTCACGCTCGATTATCCCCTGGCACGTTCTTGGAGCTGACATAAACCTGTTCAAGTTATTGTTAGTGACATGTTATCATGTTGGTGCACCTCTGACAACCTTCGAAATCTCCGTTACATCATTTTAGGACAACAATTTTTTGGGAGGTTATGATAATTTTATATAATTGATATGGACTGGTATGGAAGTTAACATATTTACATTGTATCAAAGAAATTGAAGTAGTAGACACATAGGTGACATATTCTGACATAAACAGAATACATTAAGATACATATATGTATAATGTTAGTTTATTTCCTAAGGGTAAACCAGGATATCTGGTTGGTATTCTACGTTTTTTTTATCGATCTGGACATACCTGCTTCCAAGCAGAAAATAAAGGACTCGTTGATAATTTTAAGCATTTGTTTAAAATGGGTATTTTAAATATGTAATTCACAGCAATTTTGTTATGTAGGACTTGTCATGGTCTGAACATTTAAAATTATCCTGTAAAGATTTTGGTCATATAAAAAGATAAAAGTATCGTCTTGTTTTTTAAACACGCACTTTCAGTCAATCTATAATATCAATAATATGCCCAAGTTCAGCGGCTCTTCTGACTCCCTACACCAATAAAACTGACCGCTATGATATACATGTAGGTGCAATTTTGCTAAAAGCAATACTTTAAAATGTTGACTATTAACTCTACCAATCAATTAATTACGTATCTTACAATATAGTGCCATATTCCTGTATAAGAAAAGATCAAAACTTTAGGGCTTAGGTTACAAAATTCATAATTGGATCAACTGTAAGATGTTTACAAGTACCATCTCAGCAACTTAATGTCATTATTTGCATTCGGTATACTAATGTATTGTTGCTTATAAATCCTCTCAACTTAAGTATTTATCCAAACATATTCATATTTGAAAAAAAAAACGGCTTGATGCCGTTGAATATTTTCCAATTGAACAAGGCTATGTACAGAAATGCAATTTATTCATTACTTTACATTTCATCAGTTCCTCATAGCTTTCATTAGATATACTTACGACATTCTGGATCAGTTCCGTCAAGCTTACAATCACCTAAAATAATCAATGTGTTTTCTTCAAATATTATCACTTTGAAAAAGGACAAGTAAAGATTAAAGTCAGGCAAAATTCATCAGTTGAATTTGACCATTATGTTTGGGTCCATTGCCCACACGCCTCTTAACGTTGGATTGCTTGCTATTAAATTTTGGGTTTGAGCGTTACTGATGAAGGTAAATCTAGAACAAAACACATCTGACGGACGAAATGTATAAAGTGCTTATTTCATTAACAAAATAAAGTCACAGCTAAACGATTAGAAATTTCAAAGTGCACTTCTACTAGCAATTTCAATTAAGTCTTACGATGTGAGAAGTTGTGATTATCTTTGCTCCTGTACATATGTATCATGGTTATTGGTCGCATACAGAAGTTCCAATAAAACATGTGTTTCTATTCTTTTTTTTATAACATGCGTTTTATGAATCATACATTTATATATACAAAATCTGATTTATTAAAAGAAATGATAAGAAGACATGGTTATTTCTCAAACTCTACATTTCATTTATATGTTATATTGTCAGTGCTTCTGTAGTGCGTTTCGGATAATTTTGCTGTGTTTTGAAAGATATGTTTGCTTGAACTGTTCTCGCATCATTCTCCTGACGTAAAATTTGTTTGACATGAAATCCAGGGCTCCTTAAGTTTGTGAAGGAGTATACCGTCGATAAATGAAAAACTATATTACCTGCAGTGATTGTAACTGATATGTTTTTTTTATTTGTTTTAAACATTTATTTGGTGAATTTTAATATGATATTGTAACATTACCAAATACAGAATTCCTTCCACGTTTGTCAGGTGGATTACCAATTCCTGGTCTCCTTCCACGTTTGTCGGGTGGGTTACCAAATACTGAATTCCTTTCATGTTTGTCAGGTGGATTACCAAATACAGAATTCCTTACACGTTTGTCAGGTGGATTACCAATTCCTGGTCTCCTTCCACGTTTGTCGGGTGGGTTACCAAATACTGAATTCCTTTCATGTTTGTCAGGTGGATTACCAAATACAGAATTCCTTCCACGTTTGTCAGGTGGATTACCAATTCCTGGTCTCCTTCCACGTTTGTCGGGTGGGTTACCAAATACTGAATTCCTTTCATGTTTGTCAGGTGGGTTACCAAATACAGAATTCCTTCCACGTTTGTCGGGTGGGTTACCAAATACTGAATTCCTTTCATGTTTGTCAGGTGGAGTACCAAATATTGAATTCCTTCCACGTTTGTCAGGTTGGTTACCAAATACTGAATTCCTACCACGTTTGTCAGGTTGACTACCAAATACCGAATTCCTTCCTGGCATTCCAGGTTGATTACCAAATACTGAATTCCTTTCACGTTTGTCAGGTGGATTACTAATACCTGGATTCTTTCCACGTTTGTCAGGTTGATTACCAAATACTGAATTCCTTCTACGCTTGATTCTGCCAGGATCGTTGAACCATTCGTAATACCGTTTCATTGTATTGGTTGTTTCATCATTGTCCCCATCCTTCTTGAATTTCCTTGGGTTTTCAGTTTGCTCTCTTTTAATTGCTTTTATGATATCTCTGTCTGTAAGCTGTCGTGTACTAGAATCTTGTTGATCATTTTCAGTACTACTTTTCTCTGTATCACTTATCGCATTTGCTATCAATTTCTCAGCTATCTCTTCAGGGATCATAGAATCGAAATCATCATGTGGTGGATTTTCTTCGCTCACATTTCTGAATAACAAATTGTATTAAAGCTAAACTCAATAAAAACTACAAGTAAGATTTACCATAACAATTATACATCTTCGTTCGTTCTGGCATTGCCTTGCGTTTTTACTTTAACATTTTAACGTAACATGAGACTGAACATTTGCATTTTTTAAAGGTTTTATATATTAGCTGTACATGTACATTGTTGATGTAAATGCGTCCTTTAACTCTCACAATGTCATTAAATAAATAATTTTGTCTCAACTACAATCGTACACCAAACTTTATCATAAAGATTTCCACGCCTATATTAAACTGAGGTCCAGACCTATGTATGAACTGACTTCAAATATCTGTCAATATGAGGGAAAATATCAAGCTATGTTTAGACATTTAGCTAAAACTAGTATTCGATATTTAAAAATAAAAATATATTGACATCTCTTATTGTTGCAGTATTCAAAGTGTTAATAACATTGATTCGTTGAACACAAACTGTAGATGAAGTTTGGAAAGTCCTGTACAAACCCCTTTTTTAGTCATTCCACAGAAGAAAAAAATCAAAATAAATCTGTAGGAATTTATAAGATTTACACATATTTAACAAATTTAAATTCTTATAAAGAATGATTTGTTTAGATTTTTTTTATCAACAATGTCTGCTGAAGAGACAGAGAGGGTAGGAGGGTGTCATCCCGAATTTTCGACAAAAATAATTTAAGATTATTATAATACTGAAAATAGTAAAGACTGTTTTATAATTTGGCAAACTTTAAGATATTTTGGTTACCTTTGCAAGTTAAAAACAAATATAGGGGAAATTGGTAGAAAATTCGGCGAAAACCTTTTATATATATCACATATTTGTTTATAAAAGAAATTGCGAGTTTTTAGTTAAGATTGACATCTTAGACTAGTATGTGAAATGCATTTGCTCTTTTGAAAATGTACATTCACGCACGTAACGAAAATATATAAATTTCAATTGATAAAGAGAGGCTCGTTTTCCCTGACTTTTATGATTAAGATGAAAACACAATGTTGACTGCTGTACCCCTATTTTTGACATTTTTACTATTTGAGTATGTTTGTTTTGTTCACGCATCGTTGACAATGTAATGGAAGTTGATGCGACTGTCATACAAGTGAGAGGTTTAGCTAGCTATAAAACCAGGTTCAATCCACCATTTTCTACATTAGAAAATGCCTGTACCAAGTCAGGAATATGACTGTTTTTATCCATTCGTTTGATGTATTTGGACTTTTGATTTTGCCTTTTTATTTTGGATTTTCCTTTATGAATTTTCCTCGGAGTTCAGTATTTTTGTGTTTTTACTTTTTATGCAAAAGAGAACTTTCCCTTTATACACAATATTTTCAAGTAAATACAATGTAATCATACAGTCATATAACTCCTGATTACTCCACTGTTTTCATAAATTATTTAAAGGAAATCAATGGATCTCGTAAAAATTACGACCTCAGAATATCTTTCAGATTTGATTACTATTTGCAACATTGGTACTAGATATATCATGCTGGAATTTTCTTTCTTATGCACCGATTTTGTTATTCATTTTTGGAAGAGGGGAAGCACTTTTTTATAGATGAAATGTTTGGCTAAAAGTCTTCAAAGGCGCATTGCTTGTTCCGAAATGGAATGAAAAAAAATAGTTTATTTCTACTGAAAATCATTTTTAGTTTGATAGATTTACTTTTCAAAATGTTTCCATTGAAGTTGTCCTAATAAGATCTAGACATTCAATTAGGTTGTCAATGAATTTAAAACGATCATTGGTACATGTATTCGGTAAATGGTCATTGTCATAAGATTCTTTTATTTAAATTCATTGGAGTGTAGGAAGTCATTTGTATTAAGTCGGAAAGCCTTTTATTCCAAAATGTGTTCACGGTGAACGCTTTTACAACCATATAAAATAACTAAAACAAGCATTCAATACTTAAAATCTTTGTGCTAGGATCATGAAATCACGATTTATATCAAGCTTTAATTTAATTTACCGGTGCACTTAATTGTGGAAGCTCGTGTCATCATGAATGTTACATTTCATTTTGAAATGACGCAAAATTGCTGTAAGCCAATCAAAATAACGTATTCGTTGAAACTTTAAATCACTGTAATATAATTATTTTGAAATGAAGGTTAATTTTAGAATGACGCGAGATTGCTGTTAGCCAATCTAAATAACGAATTATAATAAAATATACATGTAATATAATTATTGTTGTATAAAAAATCAAAATAAATTTGAAATTGACAAGTAGCTTTGCAACCACTGTCATGATGATGCATGTAGGTGCATATCCGCAAGTGAGAAAATAATCAATACGGTTCTAAATCTACAGACACGAAACGTGTATTTAAAGTATGTTTTTCTCATAATACATTATCATTTAAAAAAAAAACATTCATACTTTGCACGTGAAATAATAATACTACTTACTCTTCTGAAAGTGGTGTTCCAAGAGCAATATGTTCATTTGGTAGAACAAGAACACCAGTTAAAAGCACTGTAAAAATTAGCAAGTGCATTGTTAAAATTGCGATACTTACAAGTCGCATGCAGTCGTGTATTTATACCAAACATGTCATACTGGGCGTAACCCTCAGTTTTGCAAATTAAAACTTGAAAAAGGACAGTGAGGTTATTTTCATTATGTATATTTCCTTAAATTTCAAATCTGCATCTAATTAATGTGTAAATTAATTAGTGTAATCCAAAATTAATGAGACCGCGAATAATTTCATATTTTCCCACATATTATAGTTACATAACAGTACGTCTTAAGACCTTCCTATGAAAGCAAGGAACATGTTTGTTTTGTTTCACATTGTTTCGAAAGATCCGCCTTTCAGATGCAGAATAAATGCGATTTACGTAAGAATCATTTCGCTTTGAATCTAGGTCTGTAATATATGGATTTATATTCAGTCAGGGATGTCAAAAGATCTGAAATTGAATATGTTTTAAGTACTCGGTTTCTCGGTCATGATACTCGCGAGTACTCAAGTACTCGAACAAATCTTTAACGTCGAAACATGTAAGATCCTCTCGGGGGGAACGGACTATGCTGGTACTGTTAAAACACGTGTTGCGATTATAGATACACCTGTGACTAATTTATAACATATAGAAGTCTAATGATAAGCGTCTATAAATTGTGAATAGATAATATTGTTATGCCCCACCTACGATAGTAGAGGGGCATTATGTTTTCTGGTCTGTGGGTCCGTTCGTCCGTTCGTCCGTCCGCCCGTTCGTCCCGCTTCAGGTTAAAGTTTTTGGTCAAGGTAGTTTTTGATGAAGTTGGAGTCACATCAACTTGAAACTTAGTACATATGTTCCCTATGATATGATCTTTCTCATTTCAATTCCAAATTAAAGTTTTGACCCCAATTTCATGGTCTACTGAACATAGAAAATGATAGTGCAAAGTTCAGGTTAAAGTTTTGGTTAAAGTTTTTGGTCAAGGTAGTTTTTGATGAAGTTGGAGTCACATCAACTTGAAACTTAGTACACATGTTCCCTATGATATGGTCTTTCTTATTTTAATTCCAAAGTTTTGACCCCAATTTCACGGTCCACTTAACATAGAAAATAATAGTGCGAGTGGGGCATCCGTGTACTATGGACACATTCTTGTTATTAGTATTACGAAGGATATTTAAATGGGACCTGAAGTGAGGGGAAATGTAAGGAGAAATATCTGTAAGATTTATAAAATGCAAATGAGTATCCGAATGCTGAAACTGTACGCAGTACTCGTTTTCATCCCTAATTTAAAAACAAATAAAAACAAAAGAAAATACAACATGAGAGAAGGTCTTTTGGCAAAATTCCTAGAACTTGAACTAAGGATGATGCAGATACATATAAGTATATAGTGACATAATCTAATGAGGACCAATGAACTCAATTTAAGGGGGTAGACCTTGGTTCAGAGAGATAACTCTTTAAATCAGTTATGCGTTTGTAAAAGTCAAGTTTTGTCAATGAATTTTAAGCATTTACCTGAAACAGATTGGAAATAATCTATGTATCCAAGAAGCTTAGAACATATTTATGAAAATGGCTGACACAAACGTACTGATGATTTTTAGAGTTATTTCCCTTAACCTAGGTCTACCTCCTTAAAAAAGAGATCACTTTTCCGACCTGCATGTTTTACTAATATAATTAAGATGTGGTATTTGTGCCAATGAAACAAACTCTCAATCCAAGTCACAATGTATAAAATCTTAACAATTATATGTCAAAGTAAGGCCTTTAACACGGAGCTTTGGCCCTCATTACAGCAAGCTATAAAGGGTCCAGAATGAAAAATGTAAAACATAGCCTAAACCGTATGCAACGCCCTAGACCCCTCGAACACCTAGGTTGCATAAAATATAGCGTTTAGTAGTCGATGTAAAGCCTTTCCTCGGTCGTCGGATTTATCTAGTGTTGTAACACAGTACATGATGTATAGTGGCAACTAGATGTTGTACAAGTTGTAATCTCCGGGACGTAGACTTTTTACATTTGTTATTTAAAAAAAAACTATGAAATGAATATGTTGGCCAATATGTTGTGTCATAACTTGACCTACCCTCACTAAAAGATGGTAAAGAAAAGAAGTATACAGATGAGTGTGGTCCTAACTTGTACATCAAGTAAACTTGATTACAAGATATTTTGAAAGGTCTTTTAACTTGCGACTAGCGGTTACTATGTTGTATGGAATCTTTCATTTCCAGTTTAACGAAAAGCTTTACTTAAAATATTTGACAATTTTAAATTACTAGTATATATAGAAAAAAAGGTATCATCTTTATAAATAGAACGTAATTTTTTTTTATTGAGAATGGAAATGGGGAATGTGTCAAAGAGACAACAACCCGACCAAATAAAAAAAACAACAGCAGAGGGTCACCAACAGTTCTTCAATGTAGCGAGAAATTCCCGCACCCGGAGGCGTCCTTCAGCTGGCCCCTAAACAAATATATACTAGTCCAGTGATAATGAACGCCATACTAATTTCCAAATTGTACACAAGAAACTAAAATTAAGATAATACAAGACTAACAAAGGCCAGAGGCTCCTGACTTGGGACAGGCGCAAAAATGCGGCGGGGTTAAACATGTTTGTGAGATCTCAACCCTCCCCTCAATCTAATTAAAAACCGATCTCTCATCGCTTCTGTTTCTGATATGTCGCGTGGGAGATCTAACGAAACCGGCTTTGAGGTCACATGTGAGTGAACTAAAAGTTATGAATTTATAAAGATATGCAAATGAGTTGACGACCTATTAATAAGCCAATCAAAAAAGTTTATGAATTATTTTGACTGACGATTTCGTCGTAAATAAAATGAGTTACATCCCTTTGCCTAACGTTAAACTTCCAAGATCGTGGAAGACTCAATTTCATTGGTCGAAAAAGACACACCTACGAGGTCACTCACATGTGACCTCAAAGCGGGTTTCGTTAGATCTCCCACGCGACATATCAGAAACAGGAGCGATGAGAGATCGGTTTTTAATTAGATTGCCTCCCCCTATACCTATAACCAATGTAAGAAAGTAAACGCATAACAATACGCACATTAAAATTCAGTTCAAGAGTCCGAGTCTGATGTCAGAAGATGTAACCAAAGAAAATAAATAAAATGACAATAATACATAAATAACAACAGACTACTAGCAGTTAACTGACATGCCATCTCCAGACTTCAATTAAACTGACTGAAATATTATGATTTCATCATATGAACATCAGGCACAATCCTTCCCGTTAGGGGTTTAGTATCATACCATCATAACATATATGAGAAGAACATAACCCGTGTCATGCCAACAACTGTTTTTAGAATAAATGTGTTTAGTTTTGATGCAAAGACCTTATCAGTGAGTCAATATTAACGCCAAAATATGCAATCTTTAATGACTTGACAACAGTATCGTAATTATATCCCTTCTTAATAAGTCTATTCAAAGGTTTTGTAAGTTTCTGAGGTGAATACTGACACCTTTGTGCTTTATAAAGAATATTTCCATAAAAAATTGGATGTGAAATACCTGAACGTATTTAATAGAAGTCTGCATGTTGAGCTGTATTTACGAATGATGTCTTTATACCGATGATAAAATTTAGTAAATGTTTTGACTAGTTTGTGATATCGAAAACCCTGGTGTAATAATTTTTCAGTAATACATAAATTTCTCTCGTTAAAATCTAAAACATTGTTACATACACGAGCGAATCGTACAAGTTGAGATATATAAACACCGTACATTTGAAGAAGAAAGTCATGTTCTGTTCGTTTCTTCTTGAGAAGTACAGAATAATTGCTCATACAAAAGATTATTTTAAATCGATTGACCTTTTAGATAATTTACCCACAAACATTATATGACACAAATATACGTCAAAATCATCAATAAATGCAAATTAACTGCACATGGACATTCTTCATGTTGTTAATTATCCCGCGATGAACAAAAATTTAAAACAGGAGATACAAATTAAAGAGCAATTATACGGACTCCGGTTAAGGTCTCATTGAAAAAAATTTCGAAATTGCGATTTCCGTTCAATCAAAACAGACATTTCGTTTTTGAGTGTTGATTATAAGCATATGCTGTTCAACCATAAAGCTATTATATAAGATGTTTAACACGTGATAAGTTTTCATGCTTTTAATCAATACAAATGATATTTGTTAGCTTATTATAAAGCAATGAAAGGCCAAAGCCGTAGGTTTTCAACCGTACAACATTATATATATATTTTACCTCCCCATCAATTTATAAAAATCTCATTAATATAAGCTTATGGTCAACCACCCGGAATATCAATAATTTAAAATATTTAATATATATCTCTAGACCTTATCAATTGTATTCAGATATATAATATTATATGTATTTTTACATGTAAAAAGAATATAAAAAATATACCTTCCCACGTGTTCTGATACTACACGCCTATCTTTAATCTCAAAGAAAGTTCTATCTGATTCTATAGATGATTTATGTTTGCTAAACGTCCAGTGGCAAATATTTCATGCGTTTTCAGGACGATATAATTCGAAAGTATTCACATAAGTAGAGTGATTATTAGTGAAACATAATAATACAGATGAACATTTGTTTCCTTTAAATAAATAAATTCATTTTTACATTAAACATTAGAATCTAAACTTGAATATTTAGCTTGTATATAACATGTATCCTACACCATGCTGTACACGTTTCCTTTATGGTTCGAGAAATGGGTTTCCCTTCGAAACCCAACTTGAAATATATTTTTTTCATATAAAAAAAATCGAAATATGTTAAAACTTTCCTGTCGGAATTGAAATTAAGAAGTTAAACGAAACTAATGACAGTCTATTATATATTTTGTGAAACTGAGGAAATGCGACAAATGTTTTTTTAATTTTTTTTGATACATGGTCATTATATGGAAGACTATATAAGTTTCGATCAATAAGGAGTTGATTAGCAATGAATGTGAAAGCACAAGATACAGTTTTTCATTATTTCTGAAATAGTGATTATTTTTATTTAGCAACAAAAGAACTTAAAACGTAAAATGAATAAAATTCCAGAAATTCGATCATGTCATCATGATTAAATGTTGTTATATTTGAAACCAATAATAAATCACAGCAATTTAATATCCTTAGAAAGCAGAGTATACGAGAAGACAACCAATCAATAGATGACTTTCCTTTGAAGTTTTATGTTGAAAATTAAAAAAAAATTATGAACGACTGGTTAAAGGTACTGAATTTATAGAAATAGTAAATGTACCGAAAAAACGTAAGTAAATTCTTGGTAGTGTAGTAGGAAGAAAGATACAAAAAAAGATGTTCAAACAAAAACTAACATTGTCATGTCAAAAAACGAAAAACGATCAAACCACAAACAACAGTATACAAAACACGACATAGAAAATTAAAGACTGAGCTACTAGAACCCAACAAAAACCTGGGTGACATCCGGTAATACTAAAACCCAACAAAAACCTGGGTGACATCCGGTACTACTAGAACCCAACAAAAACCTGGGTGACATCCGGTAATACTAGAACCCAACAAAAACCTGGGTGACATCCGGTACTACTAGAACCCAACAAAAACCTGGGTGACATCCGGTACTACTAGAACCCAACAAAAACCTGGGTGACATCCGGTACTACTAGAACCCAACAAAAACCTGGGTGACATCCGGTACTCCGGAAAGTTACTGAGCTACTAGAACCCAACAAAAACATGGGTGACATCCGGTACTCCGGAAACTTAAGCAGAACTTGCTTCACATGTGACACTTGTCGTATTACGCCTATAAAACACATTTATAAGCTATGTCAAGTGATTAGGCATCACACAATATCAGATTGTAAATTGACTCATATCTGTATTAGCAAATTAATAAATCTTTACTAAAGTAATGTTTCAACCACTTATTTCAAATGTATATGAATCTGATGTTTTTTTATGAATGTTGAAAAACCTTCTTAAATACTTGAAAGTGATATTGGTATAAAAATAGGCATGTCTATTTCTCATTGGAAATAGAGTAATGATTTAATCAAGTTATGTTATAAATTAGATTAAAGGAAAACAGAATTGTACTTTTAGAATTCAATAAGGCTGCAACTCCTTGACAGTGATATGATTATTACGCTGATGATATTGCACCAAGCATAAGAGTCACCGTTTAAAAGTACAAAGTTTCATGTTTATGTCGTCGGAAACATTTAAATCCTTATAACTGACGGCCAATTTTTTAATACCAGCTATAAACATTATACAAGCAAACTTTTATACTGAAACTCTATAACAGTATTTTGAAAATTGGAAAATCACTGAATGACATCGAAGAAATCGTGGTTAATATTTAAATTGAAGTATGGTGCTTTGCTGCAACACTATGTGTAATAAAAAAGCTATCAGTTCTAAGGTCATTTCTTTATTACGCAAGTTTAGGGAATATCATATGATTATGATATATAATTACAAATGATTATGATATCATTTAAGATAACACAATGATGAACATATAAATTGATCGTATTACGTGTTATTTAAAATTTTGTGCAATTATTCTTAACATTTTTTTATGTACTAAAAGGCTGGGGTTCATCTCCCAAGGACATATCTTTTACTTGTTTTAACTGTACTTAAGATGGACGTTATGTACTAGTATATATAGTGTTAAATTTGCGGGTTTTTTTTTTATTGTCGAGCCTGCGACTTTTGTCGCAAAAGTGATACATAGGGATACTACATTCGTCGTCGTTTTTACTGAGCTACTAGAACCCAACAAAAAATTCATAAAGTTTTTGTAAAATATCATATGGCTTTTTCAGCTCGATTGATATTGATCCTTTTACAAATTCAATTGTCTTCGTATGATATATATATATATATATAGAGAGAGAGAGAGAGAGAGAGAGAGAGAGAGAGAGAGAGAGAGAGAGAGAGTATCTTGTATACTTATTGACTGGGTATGAGGGGAATAGTAAGTTTACTGCCCCCTCCCCCTTTTCCGTCGTAAAATTCATAAAGCTTCCACTAAACCAAGTGTCTCCCCTATGTTTGCAGTTAGTCGAAGGCTCAATAGTAGTGGAGAAAAAATAATAAAAAAATTCCTCTATTGTAAGAAATTTCTGTCCAAGTTTATTAAAAACCCAGGATGATTTATGAATCTAAAATATGTTTAAAAAAATTTAACTGTAGACTGTATGTAATGTTAACTGGAAAATTTCCTTCTAGATACTAGCTTTAGATTACAAACAAGCTTCTGTCTAAGTTTGGTAGAAATTCAGTATATTTTAAGAAAGTTATTAAAATTTCAAAAACTTCAACCACAGAGTGGACATTTGTGAACGCCCCCGCTGACGACGACGAATGTAGTATCCCTATGTATCACTTTTGCGACAAAAGTCGCAGGCTCGACAATAAAAAAAAAACCCGCAAATTTAACACTATATATACTAGTACATAACGTCCATCTTAAGTACAGTTAAAACAAGTAAAAGATATGTCCTTGGGAGATGAACCTCAGCCTTTTAGTACATAAAAAAATGTTAATAATAATTGCACAAAATTTTAAATAACACGTAATACGATCAATTTATATGTTCATCATTGTGTTATCTTAAATGATATCATAATCATTTGTAATTATTATTCATAAACATGATATTATCAAAAATTAATCAAATACTTCAGTCATACTTGAGATGCTTTGTTTCTAAAATATACATTTGTTTGTTCAATATCACACGCGTTGTTCATTGAGGCTCTATAAGGTCTATTGAAATACAAAAGAATAACTTACAAAAAAATAAAAATTGAGGAATAAATGAGCGTCGAAACATACCAAAGGGAAACGAATGTATTTATTTGGCTTTTAGTGTTCGTGGTAAAGATAAATTAAAACAACGCATCGGACGCATGGAATTTATAAGTGAAGTGTTGTTTTCGGTTATTAGAAAAACAAATTTTTTTTTAAATTTCTTACACAATCTTTTGAAAAATTTAAATCTTATATTATGAAGATTTCATGTCCAACAGCATTGACGGCTTTATGGTCTTCACTGGTAATATGTTACAAATAGAGGAATTTTTTAGCATTGCTAATAAGATCGACAATCTGTTAAAATTTACATATGAAGTATCTGAAGAGTTAATGACCTACCTAGATTTAGAGGTTTATAAAGGTAATAGATTTCATATAAATGGAATCTTGGATGTCAAATCTCACATTAAAAAGACAGAAACTTATCAATATTTGCCACCTAATAGCTCTCATCCACAGAGTACCTTTAAAAGTATCACTGTGGGAGAAACTATACGGCACATTAGAAACAATAATAATGAAATCGATTTGAACAAGCACCTAAGTAACCTTGAACTAAAATTAGTAGCCAGAGGATATAATAAACGAATTACTAGAGATCTGATTTCAGATACTTGCAACAAAGTTAAACGTTGCCATACATTAACTAGAAAGACCATTAAGAAAAATATACCTTTGACTCTCATAACTAAATATAACCCAGCAGTTAAAGGGCTGGGTAGAGCATTAAGAAAGTCCTGGAATAATTTACAGTCAGATGAAATATGCAGACAAATTTTTAAAAAAGTGCCTATCATTGCGTATAAACGCAGCAGAAATCTTAAAGAATATTTTGCCGAAACCCGGCATTAGTTGGGAGACTTTTGAAAAGGGACCCAAGGTAGGCCACTTATAGAGTGAGCCGATCTAAAAAAATCCCGAAACACCGTTATTTTAAAAGAATTAATACCTTAGGCAATCAGAAATAAAGAAAAACGGTGTAAAGTCTTGAGTTTAGCTATGTATGTTGGTTGAGGGAACTCTTGTTTATAAAGACAGAAACTTATCAATATTTGCCACCTAATAGCTCTCATCCACAGAGTACCTTTAAAAGTATCACTGTGGGAGAAACTATACGGCACATTAGAAACAATAATAATGAAATCGATTTGAACAAGCACCTAAGTAACCTTGAACTAAAATTAGTAGCCAGAGGATATAATAAACGAATTACTAGAGATCTGATTTCAGATACTTGCAACAAAGTTAAACGTTGCCATACATTAACTAGAAAGACCATTAAGAAAAATATACCTTTGACTCTCATAACTAAATATAACCCAGCAGTTAAAGGGCTGGGTAGAGCATTAAGAAAGTCCTGGAATAATTTACAGTCAGATGAAATATGCAGACAAATTTTTAAAAAGTGCCTATCATTGCGTATAAACGCAGCAGAAATCTTAAAGAATATTTTGCCGAAACCCGGCATTAGTTGGGAGACTTTTGAAAAGGGACCCAAGGTAGGCCACTTATAGAGTGAGCCGATCTAAAAAATCCCGAAACACCGTTATTTTAAAAGAATTAATACCTTAGGCAATCAGAAATAAAGAAAAACGGTGTAAAGTCTTGAGTTTAGCTATGTATGTTGGTTGAGGGAACTCTTGTTTATAATGTTATGTTGTGGCGGTGCCACGAGGTTTTCCCTCCCGAGAGTATCTACGTGGGAAAAATATTTTTTCTGTCACTATGATCCATACATACTCGAGACATAGTGTCACCGTTTACAATTTTATCTTTTCTGAACGAAACACAGATTCCATAAATCACAAGCTAGTTGATGGAATTGCCATATTTTATGACCAGAGTGGTAATAGATATAGACCACACGAGTACAAGGCAACACTGTAACAATCCTCATTCATTCAAATGCCTTCAGACAAAGATAAGCTAAAGTTGAAATTGAATAATAAGAAAAGAATGGATTTAAACCGCTTAAACTTAAACGAACCCACTGGTGATGTCAATATGCCACAGTCGGCTCAACAAGAAATACGTAGGCCGAAGTTCTCCGAGGAAATACAAGTGATTCCGCAGGAGGGGCCTGGCAATCTAGTGAAACCAGCCATCAATGAGCTTAGGACTCTAATGGAGGTGAAGCACAATTTGAACACTATCCAAGAAGGGCTAAGGTTAGCCAAGGGTTCGAAAATACTGCCTCCCTACATGAGTGTTGATATGAAATTTACTCCAAGATTGATGGAGCATCCATCAAAAGAACACATCAAGGAGAAAGTTCGAGATATACAACAGTATCTTAAAACAGTTGCCTTATCACAACTGTCAGAAGCACTTGCTAAAGGAATTCGAGAAGTGTCGAAACAACTTGACGACATACTACAAGAAGCAGACACTAAGCTTCAAGAATCAGAAAAATACGACGAAAGAAGGGAACTTTTTAAAGCAGCACAAGAATTAATTGAGGAGTACAGTAGTAAACTCCAGAGTTATAAAGACTCTCTGGCCAGGAAGCCAACTGTGGCTAAGCCAAAAGACAAGTTCAAAAAGAGATTTTAGTGGAATAAAGCAGGATTTTATGTGAACTTTAAATATTCCCGAGAAAGAAAATTTACAGTTACTAGTTTTTAGTATAGTTTTTAGTGCTTCATTCAACTGTATAGTCGGACTTTATTTGTGAACTTTCTTATTTGATGGATTTTTGCGTTTCGATTTTTTGCGTTTTGATTATTTCTTTATAGTGTAGAATTTGTTGATTAAATGATAGATAATATTTATGGAAGTATGTTATTATTCTCTAGTGGGCTGTCTTAATGCGCACGCATGTGTAGTTTAGATTTGTCAGTTTTTATTGTTTCCTTCTCGGCAGTGATTTTCTTTATCAGCATGGGTAGCAGACGCTTTAGAAAATCTTATAGATTAATAAATCGCAAGAGAAGGGTTAATTCAAAAACCCAAAGAAATAAGAGAACTCGAGCTGAGTTCAATAAGAAATTTATTCTTAATTTTACTAGAACAAAATTATCTAATGAAGAGATCCTCCTACTGAGTAAAGGAACTAAATTTGTTCCGAGCCCTAATATATTTCATGTCAGAAATAATATTATGGCAGATTTTATAGAATTAGCCAGGAAAATGAGATGTAGGTTTTGTTATTCTAACACATCAGAAAATACAGAACTCCATTCATTATACTTAAAAACAGGACATGTACCTCCAAGGTGCAACAATGCTCTTGAAAATTATATAACAGACACAATGCTGGCTATATCTAGCTTGGAGGTGAACTCATTTAAAGACAATTTGTCGAGAGTAGAACGTAAATCACTATTTAAAATTTCTAATAATTCTGAGATTTATATTTCTAAAGCAGACAAAAATAATACTACAGTATTAATAGATAAGAATAACTATACGAGAGCAGGAGAAAATCACCTACGTAGCATATACTACGTAGAACTTGAACAACCTAATACTGCATCTATTAGTAAAAAGATAGAAGAGATAATTAGGAAATTGTTTTCTCAAAAAGAAATAGATATGAAAACATATAATTTTCTGACACAGAGTCATAACCCAAAACATGGGCACATGTATTTTCTACCTAAAATCCACAAAATTAACCCAGAGGTAGTTAAAAATATTATTAAACAAGGTTTTAACCATTCAGATATTGAGGTTGCATTTAGACCTATTGTCAACAAAAGCAATTCCCCAACTTGTAGAATTGAAAAATTCTTAGATCTAATTTTTAAACCTTTATTGAGGAAAGATCCATTCTTCATTCAAGACTCTAAAGATTTTATTGTAAAATTAGAGAAAGAAAAGATAGAAAACAAATGTTTTCTGATTGCCTATGATGTTACTTCGATGTATACAAACATGCAAATAAAAGATTTGCAAGAAACATTAGTCAACAATTTAGAAAAAATTGACAAGCTATCATATAATTTTCAAATCCCCAATTTAGCAGATTTAGCTGAGCTAATTAAAATAGTATTAGAAAACAATGAATTTGAATTTAATGGACACATCTATAAACAGATAATAGGCGCCCCCATGGGAGGGATTTTATCGCCTACGTGCACAGATTTACATCTGGCCTCTATACTAAAGATGATATTAGATAAATTCCAGTACAGAACACACATTAAATTACACTGTCAATATAGGGATGACGGCTTTATGGTCTTCACTGGTAATATGTTACAAATAGAGGAATTTTTTAGCATTGCTAATAAGATCGACAATCTGTTAAAATTTACATATGAAGTATCTGAAGAGTTAATGACCTACCTAGATTTAGAGGTTTATAAAGGTAATAGATTTCATATAAATGGAATCTTGGATGTCAAATCTCACATTAAAAAGACAGAAACTTATCAATATTTGCCACCTAATAGCTCTCATCCACAGAGTACCTTTAAAAGTATCACTGTGGGAGAAACTATACGGCACATTAGAAACAATAATAATGAAATCGATTTGAACAAGCACCTAAGTAACCTTGAACTAAAATTAGTAGCCAGAGGATATAATAAACGAATTACTAGAGATCTGATTTCAGATACTTGCAACAAAGTTAAACGTTGCCATACATTAACTAGAAAGACCATTAAGAAAAATATACCTTTGACTCTCATAACTAAATATAACCCAGCAGTTAAAGGGCTGGGTAGAGCATTAAGAAAGTCCTGGAATAATTTACAGTCAGATGAAATATGCAGACAAATTTTTAAAAAAAGTGCCTATCATTGCGTATAAACGCAGCAGAAATCTTAAAGAATATTTTGCCGAAACCCGGCATTAGTTGGGAGACTTTTGAAAAGGGACCCAAGGTAGGCCACTTATAGAGTGAGCCGATCTAAAAAATCCCGAAACACCGTTATTTTAAAAGAATTAATACCTTAGGCAATCAGAAATAAAGAAAAACGGTGTAAAGTCTTGAGTTTAGCTATGTATGTTGGTTGAGGGAACTCTTGTTTATAATAATTGAGTCAATACATGTATACGAAAGTGTCTAAACTTTTGAGTGCTTACGTCGGTTTTAAATACCAAGCAATGATGTTGATTAAGACGGTTTTTAATCAGTGCCTGGTTATTGTTAAATTTATTCTTTTTTATTAAATTTGTGATCATATTCCTAACATATAGTTGTACCTATGATATGATTACAGCTCAGCCTCGATAGTATTTTCTAAAGATACCACGGGATTCTGCCTATACTGTGAATATTTGAAAAGAACACTATTGGAACAGAACTGCTCTAGACCTTCCATAGCATGCACCCGACTTCACTCCAGGATATTTTGGGACTCGTGTTACCAGATCTTATAGGATTCAGTACTTTAAGGACTGAAAGTTGTCATACATATAGATACCTGTGGATCTTCAGAACGCTGACACTGTTGTACCATTAGTCTATATTCTGTCTCACTTCATCGTCGCTGTATTTCATTGTACGTTTCTCACTTCGAAATTATGCATTAAAATTGGCCTAAAACTAATTTAATCTCTTTTTTAAAGTGTTTAAAAATTTTGCAGATAAATCTTCTTCAATGAGGCTGTTCCATATGTCCACGACTCTTTTGGTGAAAAAATACTTCCTAAGATCCAGACGACTTCGTTGTTTCTTCAGTTTCATTGAGTGGCCTCTTGTCGATTAAGTTGTGTTGTGCAACTCTAGTCAACCACTTGTTACTCTCTTGTCGTATAATCCTGTTAATAACTTGTAGGCTTCTATCATACCACCTCGCAAACGGCGGAAACGGAGGGTTGGAAGTTTTAGTATTCGCAGGCGGTCTTCATATGACAGGTCTCTCATTGTAGGCAACTGTTTACATCCTCCAGATTCTGACTTACAAGTGCCTTAATCTAGTAATGTAAATGTGCGATTGTCTAGGTGGACAAAGGAACGGCGAGAGAGTCAAATAGTATGATTAGCTTTATTGATTTGATTGTGAATATGATTTGCAAATAATCGAAACTTTTTATCTAATTCGAAAAGTGCATATGGCGAAGGAAAAATAATGCGGCCAATTAAGGAAATGTAGGCTAAATTTAAACTCTTATGAAAGCTTTATGGACTGGCTTTTTAATCTGCGGTAATGCTTCATAATCTAGACCCTCGTATAACCGTGTCCAGTATATCGTTAGGTTAATTATACTCCTTTATTTAAACATTTAATGCCAATGAAGGGGATAAAGATCTTAAAACGACCTGAACAATAAACATCAACAAGTTATTTAAGTAATTGTAGTACCTAAGATTTATTTATTTAATCAAGGTGTATGTCTTTAATTAAATGTAAAGATCCAGGTCACGGGGTTTTTGTTTTAAATGTCAAGTTAGAAATAATACATGCATTGAAATATTGCATTTAAAATTATTTACGGCATTTCCAAAAGATTTTGGAAGAGTTCAGCTAGTTTGTATTAGGATAAAAAAAAAAGGATGCAACGTTTTATTTGGAGTGTGAATTTTCGTCTCGCAAGAAACGAAAAACTGATGGTAGGTTGATTCAGTTGGATTTTTACTAAAATTTGTGTGAATAGTTACGTTAAAAATGAATGAAGGAAGATTAGGGGCGGTGAAAAGACAGGAAAATAGTAATCGGAAATATATGGTTATTATGAACGATGTTGCTAAATATAGAAAAGATGCTCTAAAACATTACTTTGACCAAGAAAAGAAAGAAGAACAACAAAGGAACGAAAGATCAGCTGGACGTGTACGTAAGAAAGCTGTCCAGTCAATGGTCCTTGAAAAATGTCTAAAAATGAGTAGAGAAGATACTTTAACTTCGCCAACCGGAAATCTATTTGGACACTACAACGGTCGCCCGATTGCATCGTTTTCTACGGATGTCGAAAAATATATTGCAAGTAAAGATCCAAAAGTTAGAAAAGAAAGAGAAATGGACTTCTTGATGAAGAAATATAAAGAAACTGGAAAAATACTTGAAGAAGATCAGATGAAAAATAAAGTGAAACATTATTTTCAATCACGGTGGGGTGTGCATTACAAATCGGAAGACAAGGAGAAAGGTGAGTCCGAGGTAGTAGAACAACCTCAAATTAGATTTAAAGATGATAAGCTGCCAGATATATTTTCTTTCTATAAGACAAACATGCAAACTCGAGTTAAAGGTAAAACTTCTGAGAGAAGCACGAGTAGAATTGAAGTTCGAGATGAAAGTGGTCAATATGTTCCTTTGGATTCCAGTAATACGTTGAAAGGCCGACGTAGAAGCATGTTTCCAACCGTAGACAATTCGCCACGACGTCAAAGTACGATCAGAAGACCCAGCCAATTACCACAAATGTCAATGCAGCAATCATCAAGACGACGAAGTGAACTAACACAATTTCCAAGTCAGACTTTACGCAAGAGGAGTATGCTTCCTCCAATTTCTTAATTGAAAATGTCGAAATTTGCTTGTAACATAATTTTTTTTTTAATTTCTGACTAGTGTTTCATAGCTTAAAGAATAACTGACGATGAGGAGAATTCAGACATGGTATGTGTCACTTAGCCTTTAAACTTTTTGTTAATTAAGTTATTAAAATATTCAAAGCAATAACAAAATACATGTAAATTTAAATATTTTTTTCTGTTATGTCTTTGCAATTGTTGATCGTAAACTTGTATGTTATTAAGGCCGTGTCCGTTTATACTTAGTTGTGCCTACACTCGAAGTCAAATTTTCAAAAACATACATAAAGCCAATAAAAAAAGACATAACAATAGAACTACGGGTAACATCCAAACTCAAATAATCACGCATGCAGACAGTTTAATGACAATTTTACTACAGCATAACATCATTATTGACCAAATATTTTACCAAGTAAACTAAACATATACATCAGTTTATATTTTCTTTTTAATTTCAACTCAAAGATAGTTTATGATTTACATATGACTAAAAGGTCAAATGCTCCCTTTTAAATTTTAAATTTTTTTTTATTTAAAAGATTTTTGTATTATAGACATATTTCTTGTTTGTATCTCGGACCATCAATCTTAAGCAACAGACCTACACACGCGGACGCAGGCCAAAGGGTCTTTCATTTATCTTCACATTTTGTTAGTACTATTTGCATCTTGGACCTTCAAAATTAAGCAGAAAACAGACACACGCTGACGAAGGAAAACGGCTCTTCATTTATCCTCACAGTTTGTTAGTTTTATTAACCGGATTTTTGTGACAAAAATGTCGGTTATTGATTTGGGGATGTACGGCGGGCGGGCGGTCGGGCGGCGGTCGGTCGGGCGGGCGGTCGGTCGGTCGGGCGGGCGGGCGGGAATCAAATGTTGTCCGTGCATTAACTCATGAACCGTTCAACCAAAGCTTTTAAAATTTTAATATGTTGTTACTGACAACTAAATGAAGGTCAAGTTCAATAATGGCGATTTTGACTTTTACCGTTCAGGAGTTATGGTTCTTGAAAGATTGAAAAATGGAGTTTACAGTCGTGTCCGTGCATTTACGCATGAACTGTTCTACCTAAGCTTCCCAAATTTTAATATGTTGTTACTGATGACAAAATGGAGGTCAAATTCAATAATGGCGATTTTGACTTTTACCGTTCAGGAGTTATGGTTCTTGAAAGATTGAAAAATGGAGTTTCCAGTCGTGTCCGTGCATTTACGCATGAACTGTTCTACCTAAGCTTCCCAAATTTTAATATGTTGTTACTGATGACAAAATGGAGGTCAAATTCAATAATGGCGATTTTGACTTTTACCGTTCAGGAGTTATGGTTCTTGAAAGATTGAAAAATGGAGTTTCCAGTCGTGTCCGTGCATTTACGCATGAACTGTTCTACCTAAGCTTCCCAAATTTTAATATGTTGTTACTGATGACAAAATGGAGGTCAAGTTCAATAATGACGATTTTGACTTTTACCGTTCAGGAGTTATGGTTCTTGAAAGATTGAAAAATGGTGTTTCCAGTCGTGTCCGTGCATTTTCTCATGAACCATTCAACCAAAGCTTTTGAAATTTTTATATGTTGTTACTGATGGCAAATTAAAAGTCAAGTTCAATTATGACGATTTTGACTTTTACTGTTCAGGAGTTATGGTTCTTGAAAGATTGTGAAATGGCGTTTCCATTCACGTTGTTGCATTTACTAATGAACCATTCAATCTAAGCTTTTCAAATTTTAAGATGTTGATACTGATGACAAAATGGAGGTCAAATTTGATATTGACGATTTTCACTTTCACCATTCATCAGTAATGGTTCTTGTGATATTGCCAGGACACAAATAAATATTAATAAATCCGGTTTGCTGTCGTTGTGACAGCCTCTTGTTTGAATGTAAATTTGAAAATATAATTACTGATAGTTTCATCTAATCTTTTAAAGGTTACCAAGATCGCATACATTGTATAAAATTTAATATAATTTTTTTTTTTTTTTTTTTTTTAATTTAATGAATTTAAATTTTTTATATTCAAATTATTAGTTTTTGATTTTGCTCCAAAAACAGTTCTCTTCATGATGATCACTGTGCATAGAGATACTATCTATACTTTGTGGTTCCATGGTCGAAAGTTTTATATGTGCAAATGAAAAGAGACTTATGAAAGATCAAAGCTATTTCCATTATTTATCTCGTTGCAGTACACAGACACAAAGTTTAAAATGTAAAGGTCACTTGCAAAATGTGAAGGTCAATTGCAAAATGTTAAGGTAACTTATTTCATTTCGTTTTAAATTTTCAAAATTAACATTCTGTTCCATAATGAACGCGGTAAATAATTATAGCAAATACTTTTTCAAACCATGGTTGAATTAGTTTTAAAACTAGTGTGGTGTTATATTTGTAATATTTTTTGTATAGTTTTTTTTTTTTTTTGTCTCACTTGCTTTTATGTTTGAATATATGTACAGGAACTGATAAAACAAGATGTACTAATTGTGTGTTCTTTTGATTATGAATTTGAATGTAGATGGCAATTATAAAAATAATATGACACAAAGTAAGAATGGAGGTCGTACGGGAAAATCATAGTCAGTGTAGTTGATATTTTTATCAACTAACATGTTAGTATACTGAACGAGCAATCACTGAGTATTAACCTTTTTTACAATAAAGGGATATTTTATAAATCAAGGAATACTAGGAAGACGATAAAATAAATATTTTTTCAATGCTGTGAATACAAAAAAAAAAGGGGGGGGGGGGAGAATGCAAAGGGGCGTAACTAAGTTTAGATGTATAAAAAAACGGAATTTACAAAAAATGATAACGCATTCATAAGGTATATTCAAAAAGGAGGAAGTCCATAAACAAAGACAAAATCAATCGTTAGAATGTATGAACAATTTAACGAAATTGAATTGAAAACAAGTGTCATATTCATGACTAGATACATGCATTTTTCTTAGAAAATTGGGGGTGACTGTATTTAATTTTCCTTTTTTCATTTAACTTTTATAACTGCTGGCTTATCATTGTTTTACTTGATATCATAAATATTTCGAACGATTGGTGCATAACACATGTCATATATCAGTTTTTACAAATATAGCTACATAATATGTGATATGATTTGACTTTACTATAATGATTTTGAATGTTTATGTTAATAAAATAATGATTTTAAAAACTTGTATTGTGAACAGCTGTCACGACTTTTTCTTTTTCGATGAGCATCTACCTCTCTTTCTTCAAACCCATAGATCCGCCATTGATGATAAGTGCTACAAATTTAAACATTAGATTCTATTTGTATATAACGGTGCCAGATATAATGTCTTTTGGCAAACATTTGTAATGTACATTGTAATACTTACTGTTTTATATGATAAGATTAAATAAATACAAGTTAAAAACTTATATTGACTACATTTATATAAATAATAAATTAGGTCGATCATTGTTTAAATGCATGTCCTTATGTCTATGCTTGATATTTCCCTCATTGACAATCAAACCCCATCCGCTTTCTTGAGACCTAGAGTTGTTTACATTTTGTCTCTGCTTTATAGTTGTCTCATTGGCAATAATACCACATCTCACGAATTGAGACCTAGAGGGGTCAATATTCCCGTCCTTTGGGCTCTGCTGAATAGTTGTCTCATTAGCAAACATGTGTATAGTGACCTACCGAATTAGACTATTTACCGGATTTGTAATAACATAAGTAACACGACGGGTGAAACATATGGAACAGGATCTGCTTGCCCTTCTTGAGCACCTGAGATCACCCCAGTTTTTAGTGGGGTTCGTGTTGCTTAGTCTTTAGTTTTCTATGTTGTGTTTTGAGTACTATTATTTGTCTGTTTATCTTGTTCTTTTTTAGCCATGTCGTTGTCAGTTTATTTCGATCTATGAGTTTGACTGTCCCTTTAGTGTCTTTTGTCCCTCGCCCCTCCTTAAATAATAAAAACAAATGTCAACAAGTCATATAATGCAAACGAGAAAAAAGTACTAAACAAGAAATTAAAAAAAATGTGATAGACAACAACCCAAGATAACACTGACGCACAGGCTCTAGACTTGGGACTATTAGTTACATAGTGTGCTAGTGACCTAATACGGTATATATGGGGTCAGTAAATTCCATATGGGGTGAGAGCGAAGCTCGAATCCCCATATGGAATTTACTGACCCCATATATACCGTATTACGTCACTAGCACACTATGTAACGAATTTATCTTACCGACTATCTTAACGTGTGAAATTAAGACTAGTCATTTTCAAAATGAGCAAGTCTTTAATACTGTAAGCATTAAGAAAATACTTCCATTGATCCTATGAAAACAGATGCCAACAATAACGACTTGTATAAACGTTTAAATGTGTTTTATGAATTTATTTCAATCTTAATCGTCAATTTCTTCGTCTGTTGGAATTTTTTTCTCAGTACCGTTTTGTTTTTATAGAGGGACATAACACCATTACTAACCGTGTATGAAATAAGCCCGCCCCTTCTTACCTAATATGGAATATAAAGGGACTTAACTCCACTACTAACCGTGTATGAGATAAGCCCCGCCTCCCTACTAACCTAATATCAAATATACACGGTTTGCACGCGGACGCTTTTAACCAATCATATTCCTGGAAATGTATAGGAGGTAAGATAAATCCACATACATAATATGGTAAGGTTATTATTAAACCTGATTATTAACGCTTAATCATTACCCATTACCTGGCACAGTGGTGTAACAGCACAGTTAAAAAAAACTGTCTCGATATGTAGTAACATTAAATATGCATATTATGATACATTTTTTTCACTGTCTTATCATTCTATAGTTGAAGCGTTCTTTGTTCAGGTTTTGATATAGATTCGTATTCAAGCGTTTAAATTTAAAAAAAAAATTAAACTACACTGGTACATGCAGATACTGCGTCAGCTTTCATTGGTTTCAAATTAAGGCAGAGCGAGATAACTCTATTTTTATTAACGTATGATACACATTCACAAATATTTGCAATGCAGACTTTCATGACATTAGTTATGTACTAGTATTAGTATTAATTTGGTTGTTGCGGAGCGTTTTTCAGGATTTTAATTACCTTTAATATTCAGGAATGTAAAAAAAAACATTCCAATAATGCATATTTTTTAATGTAGAACATGCATTGTTAAAAATGGTCTCACTACAAAAAAAATAATTTCTTAAACCATACATTTGTCAACAGATGTTCATTATTAGGCATTATACAGCGCATAGATGACATAGATGTGTAATGATTGCCAATTAGAAGACTTTCAACATAAGACAATATGACTGGAATTTAATCATTTACAGCGGATTCCATTGAGTGTGTATCCAAAGGTAATATCTTTGGTTAGCTTGCTTGTTAGCTGAACCGTGAAGTCTTTATAAGGTAAGGTATACTACCCTCCTTTCAAAGTAGCATAGTCCAACAGACAGATCGATTGGTTTTCTGTCTGACTAGTCTATTCTTAAAGTAGGGTAATTAACTAAACCTAACAATGACTTCACGGTTCAGCTAACAAGCAAGCTAACCAAAAATATTACCTTTGGCTTCACACTCAATGAAATCTGCTGTAAAGGGTACTGTAAAGCCTTAAAAGGTAAAGAAAACGCATTCTGTATAGATAGCGACAAAAAGCACACACGATTATATCAACCAGTTCATTTATCAGTAAAAGTGACGTCATCATGATAAATTATGGTATTATTGACATGAATACGACGTTAGAAGTGACCTTTCTGTGTATACGATTATACCAACATGTGAGTTATTCAGTTATAGAGAAGTCATCAGGATAAAGTATGACAATATCGTCATAAGTATGATTACATATAAGAATGCTAAATTTTGATTGGTTGATAGCCATTGTATTTTTCGCATATTCTAATATTTTTTCCTCTTTTCAAACGAATTTGCCTGTTTTTCACCATTGCCGGTGAATTTGCATCAAATACCATGGTATTTGCCATTTTGGATATTCCTTTGCGTCTTCCCACCAAAATTATTCGGAAACTTTCTAACTTTATCATGTTCATTAAAAGACAACATGGTTAAGCACTATATTGATCGAGTTAAACAGAAAACTTAACAAAAATGTCGGATATAAAGTGGAAAAAAGACGTATATATAAATGAACTATTTATGATGGAATAACAATGATTTTACACATAGATACCATGACGTAACATAAAGACAGCACTAACACGTATATAAGTACATGTATAGTTCCCGCGGTACTACGATTTCCCTTCTCTGTACAGACAGTTTCAATCAAAATCTAGCGGCTTGAGAAATTTCTCAGTCCCTCGACTGGTATTTTTCGCAAATACCCCTCCATAACATGATATATCTGTTAAAAATAAACTCATCAAAGATACCAGGTACGAAATTTTGTATTTGCATCAGATGCGCGTTTCGTTTACTGAAAGACTCATCAGTGACGTTTAGATAAAAAAAAAAAAAAAGGAGTTAAAAAGGCCAAATAAATTACAAAGTTGAAGAGCATTGAGGACCAATAATTCCTAAAAATTTTGCTAAATACAGCTGAGGTAATCTATTTCTGAGGTAGAAAAGCCTTAGTAGTTCAAAAATTCTAAGTCTTGTAAATAGTTAATTTATAAGTATGACCATATCAATGATAAAGTATTTTATCTTATAACACATGATGATTTAAAATAAAACCATTCAGACTTTGCACGCAAAATACTAAGAACTATTTACTCTTCTGAAAGTGGTGGTCCATGAGCAATATGTTCACGTGGTAAAGTAAGAACACGAATTATTGTAAACAGTTAATTTATAATTATGACCAAATCAATGATAATTCATGTCAACACAGAAGTGCTGACTACTGGGCTGGTGATACCCTCGGAAACTCCACCAGCAGAGGCAAAACTATATATAACTTCTTCTGGTGAAATACTACTTGCTCTTGCGCTATTCAAAATACACAGCTGAATAGTCACTTTCTTTTTGATATGATACCTTAAACACAAACACCTTCTATGTTGTTGGCACTGCATGATTCCTGAAAAATTATAAAATTTCGACTTCGACAGAGCCACGTAATTTACAAAGGAATATTTTCACCGCATAAATAAAAACACCTTTGCAAGATAAAAACCTCAGAAATATGCCATTTGTAAAAGGTCTGCATTATTACCTTGATTAAAAGCGAAAAATAAAAGTGAGTATTTGCTGTGAGATAAACGTAAAGAAAAATCAACATAACATAAGTGTACCCCTTCAATCAAAAATGAAAGAACAGAGGAACAATAAAAAAAAAAGTAAATTTGAGAGCACTGAAAATACAAAGATTTGTGCCAAATATATTGCCCATCAAAAATATCTTTGCCTTGGAGTTGATGTAGCATAGTGCCATTACACAGTCTTTAGTATTTGCGAGTATAATGATAAAAAAAGCATTAAACATATTAAGTTTATCGATTATGTTATTTAGTAAGAAAGAGACAGGGACAATAAACAAGATTAATACGGCTTTGAAACAAACGAAAAGAAAGACAACAGTCCCCAAACACATGAACAATACCAAACATCAGATAGGAAACAAAATGCCCCGGAAGGTTAAGAAATTCATATTTCGCAAGAAGCACCCCGTTAATATTCGACTAAACTTTGCATGCGGTGGTGTGACTTATTTCATATTTCAAAATGTTAACATAATCATAAGGAGGCTCCCGCAGGGTCAAAAACGACCTTCGACTTCTGGGCTTTTTAGAGGCGACTTCCGACCTGAGGGCCTTCTAAAAACGACCTGCGACCTGTAAAATTTGGAAAAAACGACCCCCGACTGACTTCCGTCCTCTGTGTTGGGAAAAAACGACCTGCGACCTGTACATTTCCATTAAAAACGACCTGTCGGTGAATTTAAAAGCGACCTTGCGACCTGAGGGGGGTACCCTGTGGGAGCCTCATAAGGACGATCGTAAAACCGTTCAGTGGAATTGCTCCAACTTTAACATCAGGAACTTTTCTAATAAGTAACACACTTAGATTAAAGGTTAAAACTCACTCGAGTAAGTTGGATTGTTTTTATATTGTTGTTGATCTGTTGGGGATATTTAGGAGATAACTGTATTGTATTTTAAGCTCCGACGGCATCAATTGGGGATTTGATGGTCGCAAATTAAGTTTACTGGCGACGCGTTAGCGGAGACAGTAAACGGATATTTGCGACAATCAAATCCCCAATTGATGCCGTCGGAGCTTAAATACAATATTGTTATCTCCATTCTAATGAAACTGACAGAAAACAACGTTAAAACATGTAATTAAAATCTGTCATATGCCGTCTGTGCTTGCGCGTACGTCCCATAGCATCAATTGTCAATTGATGCCATGTAAAAAAAATTACAAACGTTGTTGCATTAGAATTTGGTTTATATGCGCTTAAAGCTTTTCTTATAATCAGTTTTCCAATTATGTTGTTTGCTAATATATTTAATTTCTGAATGATGATTTTCTTTTAAGTGAAGTGTGATGTATCATACGTTTTGTTTTTATATAATTAGGATAAATCAATTTAAAAAGAATTTAGCCTTGGTATGATATAAAGACACAAGTTCACCTCCTGTTTTTAAAAAGTGTAGTTTTGCTCAAACTTTAATTTTCTATGTAGTGTAGTATTTTGTTGACTGTTGTTTTTACATGTTTTTGTCTTATTTCTTTTGGTCAAGATATTATCTGTCTTTTTAATTTGTGTTTTTGACTTAACGTTGGTATTTTCTACTTTTTAGACGTATGTCATCCCTGGAACAAGATCTGCTTACAATATTAACTTTACATTTTGTAGCCGTTCAGTCCAGGGCCTTTGTGATTTACATCCTTTTTATTGTATTTGTTTTTAACATTTAGAAACACTGTTCATAACTAAATCACGCGATTTTCACAAAGTGTCACGCAAAATTCCGATGTCAGTGGAAATAGTCAAATAGTCTACGATTACTCTCAGGTCTGTGCATAGTGTCTTTTTGTGTCGGGATGTATAAGTACCGGGCCACGTCCACTTATATTTTTGTCCATCTGATGAGATAAGCCTTTTTCAACTTATTTTTATAGTTCGTTCTTATGTTGTACAGTTATACCACTGTCCCAGGTTAGGGGGAGGGTTGGGATCCCGCTGACATGTTTAACCCCGCCACATTATTTATGTATGTGCCTGTCCCAAGTCAGGAGCCTGTAATTCAGTGGTTGTCGTTTGTTTAAGTGTAACATATTTGTTTTTCGTCCATTTTTTTTTCGTTCATTTTTTTTTTTTTTTTTTTACATAAATAAGGCCGTTAGTTTTTCTCGTTTGAATTGTTTTACATTGTCTTATCGGGGCCTTTTATAGCTGACTATGCGGTATGGGCTTTGCTCATTGTTGAAGGCCGTACGGTGACCTATAGTTGTTAATGTCTGTGTCATCTTCTTTTTTATACAGATATTATTTCTTGGTCTTGAAAGTTTTTTAATTAGTTATATGATCGACACTAAATTTGATGAAAGATCAAAATTATAAAAAAATATATGAAACTGATTTCATGTTCATGGCACGTGTCTTGAATAACTAATCTGAGACATGACGTTTCTTATCTTTGCATTTAACCAGACAAAACTGATAACCTCTATTATATCGTTCTTCAGTCTTTCTTGTAGATCAGAGTAAGTACAGTTTAAATTCTTTCATTGGTGAAAATGTGGAATGATTATTATTTTTCCAACGGTTTACAATACTTTTAAACAAACTGCAACTTCAAGTTATTTGGACATGCATATGTATCAAATAATACAACACAAACAAGTCGCCGCAATATACAATATGTTTTTCCTGTATTCTTCACAAGAATGAATTATATGAATATTTTTTAATGATTGTACTTATTTATTTCATATAATGAATTTATCATGTCTCCTTTTGCATTTACTACACGCGTAGTTCAGGTCCGATTCCTGAACCATTGTTCAAATGTATGAAAATAAATTGTAGGCTTTTCAAAAGTGTTTCGTTCTTACCAAAATATTGATAATAAACATAATAATTTGCATGAAGTTGGTAGGCTACATAATGACTTCATAGAGGGATGAATTTTAAGCTAAATGTATGCTATAACTCATACTCATAATCTTGCAAAGTTACGATACACCTATGTATACATTGACGAATTAGGTAATATACTTTATTTTGAGATGCTTTAATAACTTAATCAAGCCATTTCTACGAAAATCTACATAATCATATTACAATATATATCTTTAGCATTTTTTTTTAATGATTTACGTTAATATTTCCTACATAATGTTGACCAAATTCAATACAACATTTTCCAGATCTTGAGGAACATATAGCAAGATGATTAATGTGCTTTGTCTTGCGTTAATGGTATGCAGTAGTCTGGCTGTTCCACTGTGAGTAATATGATATTACATGTCAAAAATACTGTAGCAAATACAATAATCCGGCTAAACGGTACAACAATGAACATTTAGTCAACGAATGTCTCTTCGCTGATGCTTGAGGCCAAATTATTTAAAAAAAAAACGCGAACAAAAATATTGCAAAGCTGATCTAATCGAAGAGGTATGATTTTGGGCCCTTCAATAGCAAAAAAGTAAATTTTTCAAGCTTTCCAAATGTTTGTAATTTGTAAAAAAAATATGCACAGGTTGATATTATATGGACATTTGAGTGCAGATAGGTTACTTGTCGATATGATGTCATAATGCCGTATTTATAAACATGATTTTGAACCGTAGTAAAAAAGAGAGGCCGACCTATAAAAATAGTAGAAAAAATATATTTGAGACGGACACATGTGTGTGTATATGAATTTTTTTTTATAAGCCAAAAAGTAAATTTTTTTTCACACCATTAACAGAAACAATGAATCTACTCAAAAGCCTTTTTTACAAATTTACATCGACACAGATGCACACAGGAATGAATGAGTGTATCGTATTTCAAAGACATTTTTTGTAAGATAATTGTAAAAAACCGTCATACCAATTTAAGTCGTGATACCAGTTGAATTTTGCTATCAAGAAATCCATGTTTTCAATGATAATGCAAAACATATACCCCACGACACTAACTAAAATGGAAATCCTGGATACTCAAAAGTCTGTTCTATGTTCCTTTGGAATTTCAACCAAAGATGAAGAACTGGATAGTCCATCACTGTATTGGATATAAAGTGTCCTTACAAATAACGTTATATTGCTTGGTCTTCTAAGTGATCCAAAAAAACCTCTTTCTAGATTATAAACATCAACTGTATCAGCAATCAAAGTCGTTAAACTACAAATCCCAAAGGTGGCGTAATTCAGATGTAGATACTAATTCCAAAGATCTTTTAAAGTACATGCAATCAAACTCTCTTATATCTTGCAATATTAATAAAACATTGACTTTTCTATACTTTACACAAGCATTCCCCATTCATGACTAAAACATTTTAAAAGACAAGTCTAAAGTGTTGGTCCGTAGATACAAGTATCTTATCTTAGGGACGAATGAATCCAGACTCTGATTTAATTAAAAAAAATCTTTTAAAACTGACATTATCGAGATGCTTGCTTTCTTTCTTTCTTATGTAGAAGCTTCCTATCGTAGGAACACCCTTTACTGGGTTATACGGAATATTTAATTACATAAGTGGGTAAATCGTAGATTTATTTTAAGATGCTTGATTTCTTGATTGACAACATATTTTTAACCTTTGGAGAACGTAGTTATATTTTCAACTAACCATTGGCTTTCCCATTGAAACCAACAGTGTCCTTCTTACTGACGACTTTTTTCTATTATTCATATACAGATGACTTTAAAATACATGAACGTCTTAGGAAGAAAGAAAAAAAAATAGCAGTATCTTTTGACTTTGTATAGATATCACTTAATAATTCAAAATTTGGAGACAATGTTGAATGCATTCATTCCATCGAGCTTGAGATTGAGGACACAACGTTAACCGATACAGTAAAGTCTGTCTTATTTTTGCCTCTCTCTTAAAGAATATATTTTTCACGGATATGTCGTATCTAGAATGCCGCTGTTTTTTTCCCTGATCGTATCACTGATAAAAAGACTGATCATCGATTTTGTACTATTTACAACAAATCGGACGCAGACACAATGTTTTGTAAACTTTTATGTGTTTTCGTAGTTTACCTGTTGTAATGAACTATTATATTATTTATGTATGTATTTCTCTGTACTTATCGTTCTTGCGTGAACACTGAAAGCCCCACCATATTTCGTATGTGTCTATCCTATACCAGAATTTAGTAATAGTTGGTTGGTGTTTTTAGATGTCTGTCAAAACTGTTTTTCGTTCTCTGAAGTATCAACATTTAGGTTGTTCATTTACTCTTTTGAATTTTTTTTCGTTTAGTAAAACGGGATAATTTTATTCCTTAACGGTGTATATTTTTGTTTTTGTTCAAGGTTGTATGGTAACCGATAACTGTTCATAACGTTAAAATTGAGAAAGGAAATGGGGAATGTGTCAAAGCGACAACAACCCGACGTTGTATACCGGTTTGTTCTCCGTTGACAGTTTTCTCATTGTCATTGCATCGCATCTTTAAATATCATGTTGCATTCAGTAGAAGTAGAAAAAATAGATATTTTTAAAGATTTGAAAATGACGAATGGTTATATATCAGCATGATTAATATCATCATAAATGTAAGGATCGAAATTAGTTAAGCCAGACGCGCATTTTGTCTACAAATGACTCATCAGTGACGTTCCGATTTTCATAAATTTATTCATCAGTCTATATGCGATCTTACCTATGTAAATATCCGTTAAATGACTTAATTCAAATATTATGTTAACAGAACAAGTACTTCAGTTCCTCACTCTACTATGAGCGTACAGAATGCAGTAGCAAAATTACAGCAAATTGTGAGACAGGAAGTTGCTGTTTTGTGGCAAAGTGCTGACACAAATAAAGATGGAAAATTTACTGCCTCGGATATGAATGTAATTTTCACTGATTACGATCATGACAGTACGTTCATTATGTGTTATTTTTTTTTATTAAAAGTATATCCATATATATTAGGAATATTTCAAATAAAAGTATTCAAAGTTTTTTTTATTATAAATACTTTTTAATAGGAACAATATTTAGGAAGTAATAAGCAGTAAGATAAACTCAAATTGAATTGCTTACTTTTGTCAATAAATTACGATCGAACACGGTTCCATGTTAGTATGTACCTTTAACACTGAATGAAAAACATTTATATTACGCTCTATTTTACAGATAAGATAGAGTTATCGCACTTTGTTCACACATCTTTTGGCAAGGCTATTTATTTGTCAGAAAAAGTTTTTCATAAGTCTCAAAGAGAACATTAAACATATTTGATTCAAAAATTTCGGGAAAAAAATAAACAATCAATATCAATGCATCAAGGACAAAACCTCGGCATAATGAAAAAAGAACAAAGCGAAACATTGCACGCAAAACAAAGGATTCAGCAATACGATAATTTTGAATATTAGTAACATTTTTGTAATTCTCAATTGAAAAAAGACGTATTTTAACCTCATCAACCAGATCATGCAAGCTAACGGAAATATTCTAATTCAAATATGTACTTTTTTAATAGACGATAGTGTAATTACGAAAGCAGAATTCATTGGGAGATTTGCTCACAATCAACCAGAGATGAATACCATAGCACAGGGTCTGTTTCTTACATTTGATGTCAACAGAGATGACACTATAACTCATCATGACCTTGATCTGTTTTATCAAAGAATGGATAGTGATCGTAAGTTAATTTTATTGTAATAGAAGCAAAAAAAATACTACTGTTGCTTTTTTTTTTATTGATATGGTCATATTTATTGATAAGTTTACAAAACCTTGAAATGTTCAAAAAACCTCCAGATTCCCCCTCCCCCAGAAATTGATTATATTAGCTGTAGTTGTCAAAACCTATCGAAAGTTATGGGTCATTAATTCTCTCCAACTTCGCTCTTGATTTGGATATGTTTCCTGTTTGATTTAAGCTTCACATATGTGTTTTTGTAGACAAAATACTGGCAAACAAACAGTTATATTCTCAGATTTTATGATAGAAAAAAGTTTCCTGGTATTTGTTAATCATTATTATTATTTCTTTTACGAGAATGGACGTTTTGTAGTTACCCAGGAAACGTATATTTTATTTACATCGTATCTCCCGCAAAAGCACACAAACTGTCACTTATTTATCTAAGTTTGATCTTGAACTAATATATTGAAGTCATAGTTCAAGGTATGATTAAATACCTCTACATTTAATTTGTAATTCTTTTATTTGTTTCAACCGCATTATTTCACTATAAAAGCTTTTGTGTTTTTATTTTGCAGATAGCAACAATGTAAATCAGTCAGAATTCACGAAGTATTTCACAGAAGTAAGTAAGAGTTCTTGATCAAGGGTTTAAAATGATTTATTCATACAAATTGCCGGCATAATCATTTCCGAACATATCCCCAGAAGACAATGACGATTTATTCACATCTAGAATAACATAGAGATAAAAAGGACAAGTCATATAGACGCATAAATGCATGATGAAAGGTATAATCTTGAAATAGCGGTTTTTCAGATTAATGGTCATAAATGAATTGTAGAAATCCGAAGTGTCAAGATAGTTGTTTAACTGCAATATCACCGTAGTGTAAACAGAAAGTTTTTCTGCACTATCAGACAAATATTTGATGAGTTTCCGAATTGCTCGTATCGATTATCGTTTATAAATTATTGAGTAAATGTTTGATTATTCATTTCAAATATTCATTTATTTTTGTCAACTTTCTATTGAAAATGTTTCGTATCTTCTAGTATGTATTTCCGTTTTTTGCAGAGTATCTAGCAACAATAAACAAGTTCTTCAATTTATTAGTGATTAACGTGTATTATATTGAAATATTTTAATATTTATGTTTTTATTTATCGTTATAGGTGATGACTTTACTGTTTGTTATTCAATTACAAGGAGGAAACACTCCCGTTACAACAACGGCTTCTGGGTAGAGCAACAAAACGCAGAATTTATTAAAGTTTTTCACCTGTTTCTATCAAGTTGTACCATTTTCTTGTATGAACTTATCATATTGTTCCAATCATCTGCCCCTAATCATCTGAGACAGTCACACAATTATTCTGTTTTCATAGTCTGACTATATGACAAACTGTATGATAGCATACAATTTAAATTTGTAACGTTTCCCTTATTAGGTGAACATATTTTCTTGCTCGTAAGTGTTATAATAAGATATCTTAAATTTTCTTTATGTCTTAAAACAACCACAATTTTTCAATTGTTGTCTCCTCTGGTAACATTCGTTTTCTTCACTATTGCCGCAGGAGCGGATCCAGAGGAGGGGGTTCCGGGGGTTGGACCCCCCCCTTTTTTTTGAACGATCAATGCATTTGAATGGGGACATGTAATTGGAAACCCCCTTTGTCCTGGGTTAGGAACCCCCCTTTTTAAAATGACTGGATCCGCCCCTGAAATTGGCCATCAATTTGAGATTTTGCGACAATAATAATGATTATTTCTGAATTAAGAATATCCTATATAAAGAATAGATTCCAATATTAACTAAGGTTTCAACTCACTCAGCCAAATTTGACCTTTGATGGATTTGGATATTACTTAAAGACATTTTGATCAAAGAACTTTTCAACCGTTTGGTTCTTATACATCATTGTCGTTCAAATAAATACAGATAGTGCATCGAACGCATGCAATTTATACAGTGTATTTTGACCTTTTTATATTGATTTAACCCGTATGTTGGGGGATGTTCGTAGAGCAGAACACGTTACCTTATTGACACCCACAGTCGCGTCCCGATTGGAGTTCTCGGGATTAACCAAATTGTTAATTTTTTTATCACCATTATTTGTATCATCTGAATGGATTTATATTCTTTCATAAATCATATATAACAGGTTTTGGTAAATACATGAAGAATATAATGAACATAACATTTTATTAATTGTATTCATCAGGAACGTTCAAAGTTAACTTTTCATGAGTGAAGCAGAAACATTAGTTTCTGAATAGTTCGTAATAAGGAAGTATGATAAGAGTCATATTTACAATGCAATTGCAAATAAGTCAACTTGTTCAAGCCTTAAAGACGATGAATGTTTGGGCAGGTTAGTTAAAGACAAATTCAGATACAATTAGAAAAAAATTGTCATTTCAGAATTTGACTTCTCATTACCTGAAACTGTTGCGAGAGATTTGCATGTTGTTCCTCGATCAGATTTTAAGATGAAGTAATAATCTCAATCAAAATTAACTTGACACTTCAATTAAGGCAAATAAACTAAATTTTGAAGAATTGCAAAATTTCAAAAATGGAGCGAGCCATGGTACGTGAACAAAATAAGCGTAGCACTAACTATGCGAATTCCATAAAAGAAAATAAGACATAATTGGCATATACAGATAGGTCCACAATTCAGGTTTTTCATTAATAGACACATGTCGCAAATGAGATGAAATTTAGACCGTTGTAAAGTGTCATCACCTTGAACATATGAGTGGTTTTAAAGCTGCGACATATACACAATGTTACTCTCTTCAACGCACGTATATTTTACATTTTATATTATTCCATGTTTTATACGATACCTATAGTATTCATTTTGCTTAGTATTTAATTTTCTATGTTGTGTCTTGTGTACTATTATTTGTTCTTTTTTAGCCATGGCGTTGTCAGTTTATTTTCGATCTATGAGTTTGAATGTCCCTCTGGTATCTTTCGTCCCTCTTCTATACTAATCTTATAAATATTTTATTTGTGTGTTCTTTAATTGGTCAGGGTCTTTCATTTCAAAGCCACTCGAATTGTTTATATTAACGTTATATATCAAAGTTGGTGATACGATAAGATTTAGCAATAAAATTCCAAAAATGAACATAAATAACACTGTTAAACGAACAAACTTATATCTGATATTGCAAAACATGCTATGATCTTTTCAAAGAGAAGAGAATAAAGTTTAAAGCGGTTTTTACTACTTTGATAAAACATTTTGTATTTAAATGGGATACAGAATTTCATTCCAAAACTTCTCGAGTTGTCTATCTTAACGTTATATAGTAAGGTGTGCAAAATACAATCTGTTTTTCAAAAGTCCAAACAATGGTCACATTTGTGTACGGTTTTTATGGCTGTTTTTGGATCTATATATCGGAATTAACCACTTTTATTCTTAAACCAGTTGTTCGTATGAAACGGTTAATATTATTCTCATAAATTTCATGTTGGTCTGATACTTAACCGTTATCGGGAAGGATTGTGCTTGATTTTCATATAATGAAGACATAACCTTTCAATCAGTGTGACTGTGGTCTGGGGCTGGCATGTCAGTAACTACTAGAAGTCCTTTGTTAATATATGTCATTGTCAATTTGCTTTTTTCTTTTGTTACTTATTCTGACATCGAACTTGTACTTGTTTTACACATATTTATACTGTGCGTGTGTGTTTGTTCATTTTACATTTGTTAATGGGAAGGAGGAAGGTTGAGATCTCACAAAACATGTTTAACCCCACCACATTTTTGTGCTTGTCGTAGTCAGGGGCCTCTGACCTTTGGTAGTCTTTTTGTTTATATATTTAGGTTCATTAATATGTTTCGGAGTTTAAGGTAACATACATTTTCACTGAACTAGTATACATTTTTGCTGATAAGCAAGCTGAAGACCACCTATGGATGTGGTGTTAAAGTAAACTCATCATAGATACCAGGATTGAAATTTGTTTTTGCGCAGGACGCGCGTTTCGTCTACAAAAGACTCATCAGTGACGCTCAAATCAGAAAAAGGTCAAATAAAGTACAATTTCAAGAGCACATAACACCAAAAATTTCTTAAAATTTGCCAAATCCAGCAAAGGTAATCTATTCCTGATGTAGAAAAGCCTTGTTATTGTTTTGTAAACAGTTAATTTATAATTATGACCATATCAATGATAATTCATGTCAATACAGAAGTGCTAACAACTGGGCTGGTGATGACCACTCTTTGGCCTTGGGCTGGGGTTTTTTTCTTTTTGGTCGGGTTGTTGTCCTTAGAAAAATTCCCCGTTTTCATTTTTAATTTTATCTAATTTCTAGATCAGAAAGTTTTAAGCTTCTTAAATCGTAATTAAAATTGTCAATGAAGTAGATTTTACCATTACAGTTTGATCCTTGTTAGCGAAACGGAAAGTAGGTTAAATAGAAAATAATAAAAAGAATGCTAATGACACTGTTTTGTAAACATTTCAATTGACTGTGTCATTCAAATTTTCTATTGATACAAATGCCCTCAATAAGAAAAATATCAAAGGACTGTAAATCACCACTTAGCAACATCTTTATGTTGACAAGGGGAAGAATGTAAGGTAAAAGCAACAACGGTTGTAATGGTATTCGTTCATAAACTGTCTGCACCTGAATAAATATCATGTTAAAATATTTGCAACTCCTCGTGTTAATGCAGTCATTCTCATAGTGATTATATACATACTGCATGTACATTGGTGATTTAATAGTTTTCGTTTATACTTGAGATTCACACTTAATGTTATCCACTCCTCTATTCTAAACTTAATTCTATGGCAACAAATTTGACTTAACCCCCTTGACAACCACTGTCCAAATTAAAGTAATAACAAGTTTGCAACTGTTTTTATTTCGAATATTTCACACCTTTGACTTTGTCAGCATTACTTTTTTTGTCATCAAAAGTCATGATGCCACTACTTCAAACAATATAAATAATTAAAATCAATTAAAAATCTGCTTTTCTCCTTTCATAGATCACTCTTTTCCAGTTAGCTGTTTTAATTATACCACACTCTTGCATCAAAGATTTTTACTGCGAACACGACTTCAAAAAGAGGGACGAAAGATACCAGAGGGACAGTCAAACTCATAAATCGAAAATAAACTGACAACGCCATGGCAAAAAATGAAAAGGACAAACAGACAAACAATAGCACATAAGACACAACACAGAACACTAAAAAAAATTAAAAAAAACACGCACCCCACCAAAAACCTGGGGTGATCTAATGTGCTCCAGAAGGGTAGGTAAGCAGATCCAGCTCCACATGTGGCACCCGTCGTGTTGCCTATGAGATAACAAATCCAGTAAATAGTCTAATTCGGTAGGTCACATTTATGAAAGTGAAGGGGATTGTATTTACGACGTAAGGAACATATCCGATATCATTTGTGAAACGGTTATTCCATAACGGTCAACCAACTCGTGATGGCGTCCGTAAAATTTACGAAGAGATGATTTCAACTTCACTATTTGGAACGCTTGATTTAATAGCTTCCTTGTGAGCAAAACCCTCTATCAAGAAAATAATGATAGGAAATGCAAGCACGGGACTATCGCATCAATTGGGAGATATATACACCGTATGTAGGTGCTGCTGGAATGTTGCTACTTAGAAATGGAAAGTTCACAATTGGAAAGCTGAAATCATCTCTTTTGTCGTAAAGTTTTGTTTTCAATCGACCCTCATTGTCAATTGCAAAATGATGTCTTCAAAACAACATCCTATTGGATCTGTACACATTTCCAAGTTATATATGTAATCTGGCTGTCGATTTCTAAACTTCATATCCCTATAAATATATGTACCAAACGGTCGAAACACGTGATGCAAAGATAAAAAAAAAACCAGTACATTGATAATATATTCTGTCTAGTAATATTCCGGACGATGAGTTGTTAGCAATAGGAGGCTTAACGAAATAACGAAAATGCATGCCACTTTTATTTTTATAAACCGCAATGTTGGCAGACAACTGAAATAACTCCATAAAAACACAAAGCCTAGACACTATCATGTTCTGTATAAATTATTATGTATCAAATGATTGATTAAGGATTTAAGTATTGATTATTCACTTTGAAACCAACCATATAGCAGTACTGAGAAAAATCGGAACACTTGTTTGAAGGATTTATGTACTTTTGGAATTTCAAAAGCTTAATGTTTTTTCAAACAACGGTACAAAAAGTTTATTTATCTTGCAAACATATCGAATGATATTCTGCTAAATGCATTTCCAACAGCTTTTTCCTAATACCTAACTCAACTTGACTTGATGTATATTGTAAAACTACTTCATGAATAATTGGTGGTGTGAATCAAATACGAATAGAATTCTGTTAAATTATAATAATTAGTTTTTGCACGTATAAGAAATATCCTCTCTTCTTGTATAAAACCTCAAGTATATATTAAAAAAACATCAGTCGGGTCTTGAAAAAATATATCATTCCAACTATTTGTAAATAAATATAGGCAATCTTATTTTGGAGGAAAACAAACATTGTATAAGAAAACAAACGAAAATGTGAAATGATACCATCAAGATGCTTAGATTTTTTAAATGAAAATATATTTTGAATGTTTTAAAGGACATGTTTTATAACACGCCTTCGGTATGAGATACAACTGTATGTAACGAATCAGTCCTTTGTGTGTAAGGAAACCTCTGGAAAACTTTCAAATAATCATCAATTAAACGTTCTCTATATGAATGATCTCATATTAAAGTATTCATAGTTTTGAACAACATCTTTTCCATTCAATCTAAAATAAATGGTACAACGGATACCATTAAGTCTACTAAATACCATGACTAACAGTCAATATTCGAACGTGAATTTATCAAAACCTTTCAACTTTTTTTACTGTTTTTTTTTATCAGAGCGTCATTTATAAATCTTTTGTAGAAGGAACTAGCGTTCTCTACACCTAGTATCTCACTGTTGGTTTAGTATGTTAGAGCTTGTGGTTTTTATTAGGAAGCATTGTGCAGTTACAGGCAAAACTTATTTGCAACTGATGAGATGAGATTGTTTTCTTTCACATTTTATACAATGTTATCAAGTCAAATCAATTTAAATGATGTCCTGATCACAAAATATATATACATTACATTACATTGCATAAGGAAACCAAACCTATACCCCCGCGAAACTTACCATGGAGGAAATCCAGAACAATTAAAAGATAGATCTATATTGCCATAAAGTTTAAACTGTATAATTGCAAAAACACAAACACTCCCAACAGAACTAGCTGTATTTTCAGACAATCTTTTAGGCCTTTCATACAGACAGGCAATACATCCATTGCAAAGGAAAAGCAAGGTTTTCAGAACATACCACATGATTTAATTATAAAGATGTAAAAAAAAAATAACTTTCGACCTGTTATTTTTTTATTGAAAATGAGGTAATGAATGAAATTCATGTGTATACTTTTAAATTACAAAAAATTACATGTTTATTTGGAATTTCAAAACAATCAACGCAATGAAACGGGATTTTTACATTAATGTGAAACTACAAACTATAGGAGTGGCGTAAATCCGAACTTGATACTAAAATATCCAATGATATTTGCCAGTACAAATAATCTAAGTATATTTTCTCTTGCAACATTATTCAAGCATTTTACCTTTCTATTCTTTACAAAACAAGGGGCGAACGATACCAGAGGGACAGTCAAACTCAAAGATTGACAACGCCATGGTAAAAATAGAAAAGACAAACAGACAAATAATAGTACACAAAACACAACATAAAAAATTAAAAAGACTAAGCAACAATAATGCTAAAGGTATGCCTCAATCCAAACTAAATGACAAATTAAAAGAATTGGTCCGTTTTGTATCCATAAAACAAAGAAAGCCAACGTAGATACAAATGTCTTTTGTATGGAGGTGTAAATCGTACTGTGTAAGTAAACACTTTGATTAAAAGCAAAATCTTATCTGGTACTAGCCAAAATGAAAACTTTCTTGATTGACAACATCTTTGTTACTTTTGGAGGACATATTTTCAAAAAACTATCGAAAGCCTGATGGAACCAATTGTCCTCTCTTCTTGTCGACTCGTTCCTATATTAATATGAGGCTGACTTAACACAGAAGCCTCTAAGAAAGAATAAAAAAAGCTAGTATTATTCTTGAAATGCGTGTTCCACTAATAGATAATGTTCTCTCACTTAATAATTCACAGTTTGGTAACTATGTTGAACGCATCAATTCCATCGAACTTAAGATGAAGGATACAACAGATACAATTAGGGACTGGCTCATTGATCGACTTAGATCTAGAAATTGACAATGCTGGTCGGTTGAAAAACAAAACTTTACGACACAATAGGATGTCAGCTTCCCATGGTTAAATACTTCATTTATAAGTAACATTCCAGCAACTCCTACATATAGAGTATACATCGCCCAGTTGTAGGACATATCAGGGCTTGTATTTACTATCATGCTTTACTTGATAGAAGGTTGTTGCTCAAAATGAAGCTATTAAACCAGAATTTCAAAATGGTGAAGTTTTAATCATCCCTTCGCAAATTTCCGAATTTTCATGAGTTTGTTGACCGTTATGTATTATCTGTTTTACAATGACGACAGATATGTTGCAATTATCGTAACTACAGTCACATCCTCTTTGCCAAATGTTACCTACCGACTTAAATTTCCCCTTTAGATCAACAGAGATAACCCCGGTATAATATGAGTTTTGTGTTGTTGAGTCTTGTTTACAAGGTTGTGTGTGATAACTGTTGTGTTGTCTTTTAATCGTTTCACCATGGTATCGTCAGTTGTTCGACAATAAATAGTTCATATTTTGGATGTTAATTCTAAGATTATATACAGCTTGTTTCTAAGTACACGAGGGTGTCACTTACCATCAGATTTATTAGTGGCTATCGAATCATAATAATAAGAAGAGTCTAATAAATGAGAAAGAACCACTCATTCTGAATACGGACTTGGGCATGTAGTTCACTACATCAACGATACATCAAATGTAAGTGTAGTTCTATCTATATTTTTTATTATCCCATTAGACGGCCAGCTGACGGGATTTTCTCACTGCGTTGAAGACCCATTGGTGGACTTTGGCTGTTGTCTGCTCATTGATCGGGTTGTTGTCTCTTAAAAATAAACAAGTACATTTCTATTCTCAATTTTTTATTGCAAACTCTGAATTCTGAATTTTTGTCAATAGTTTATTAGTTAATTGTATGATCTGCCAGTACATTAATAGGTATCAGTCGATATGTCTGCCGAAAGTACATGTTCGGAATCTTTGAAATTTTGCTCACCAGCTTTATTTCTTTCTGTTATATTCAATATAAATGCTGAATACAAGCTCATCAATGAGTGAAATTCAGTAGGCTATATCCTGATTTCAGTTATTGAAAAAGATGACAACATCCTGATTTAGTAAAAACAAATAGCATATCATAATGTTCTTGCATTAATTTGTACTGTATTCTTGTCATTGTAATGTTTCATTTTTTATTTAACTTGCCATAAACGGGGAGGTTTGGCTAGCCCCAAAACCAGGTTCAATCAACCATTTTTTCTTTAAATGTCATGTACCAAGTCAGGAAAATGTTGTTATCTTATAGTTCGTTTCTGTGAGTGTTGTCTGTCGTTTTTATGTTTTTTTACTACACTTAGTGTTTCTGTTGTTTCGTTGTTTTCCTCTTATAACTGATGTGTTTCCGTCGGTTTTAGTTTGTGATCAGATTTATGACTATCGAACAACGGTATACTACTGTTGCCTTTATAGTTAAAAGTGCATGCGTTAATGTTTAGTGGTTTCGGGATCCACCGATTTGGCACAAAGCTCGATTTCCGAATATAGGCATCTGGATTCTACGTTTTGTGGAGTCCGAATTTAAAAGGGAACTACCCCAGGTAATTTAATCATACAAAATTAGACATATCTGAAAAATATTATCACATTACAAAGTTAATCTTTAGATTGAACTTTGTTAGTCAGCTTTTCCATGAAATTAGAGAATTTGTTAGTCACTAATCATGCAGAACTAAAATTTGTTAAGTTCAAACATTTTCAATCGATGTCATACAGTGAGCGTTTAGTAGCTATAAGTCAGTTTATTTCGCATTTGCTGAGAAATGCTGTCAATCAGCAAATACAGTGTTTCCTTCTTGTGTGCTGAGCTTTAATTTGTCTTCGATAAGTACTTTCATTATTTTCTTTAGAGCTCAGTATTTGTTTCTCCTTTTTTTAACCACAGCTAGATAAGCTAACCTGATAGATGTTCTGGTAGTAACAGTGTTTAGATTGCTGTTCTATTGGCTTAATACACTAGGCTCTTTACAATGTAAAAGAAGAACATTTATTATAAACCCAACTACAACTTGAATACTATATAAGTTTTATCTTCTGATAGTTTAACTGTAAAGAGTAGGCTCTCGAATAAATAGATGTGATATTACTATTGTAACATAATAACTTTTTTTTGACACATCACATTATTAATAACGAAGTATAGATCCATAAATTATGCCTACTGTTTGTATTGTCAGTGTTGGTCCAATTTCAACAAAAAACATTTAACAGTGTTTAGCATAATTTGATTTGGCTGTAACTCCTGATACAGAAAATGTTTCAGTCGAGTGATATAATGATTGGTACTTCTTGGAGAGAGAACATATTGAATTATAGGTAGCAACCAAGGTTTTCTTGGTGCTTTTATGTTTAAAAATGCACAATTTGTTCAAAATGTGCTGACTTTGTATATAATGTACCTAAACGTCAAAATTTGATTTTCTGATTAGTAATGCTTTTGAAATACATCCGTTTAAGAAACAAAATATAATCTTTTGGTGATTAATGAAACATTTGAAATGTAAGGCCTTATAGAATTAATTGCATAACAGTGTGGTCGACAGTAAAACGTTTGTAGGTTGTAACTTGTTTTTCAACGGCTATGATTTTATGCTCACCCAGTCTGTCAGAGGCCTTCCAGTGGGGATTGAAATTCACTTGTTACACATTCCGATACATAAAATGAAACTTTCTTTTTACAAAGCTTGAAAGGAATTTGTTTTAAATATTTATTATAATCATCACATACAACCGTGTCATTTATAAGAATAATAATGTTCAGAGATGATATTATTTAGTAATAATAAAAAATAGGTTTATCTTTGTAAAAAAAACTATTAAGTTGATGGGGTTAAATCACAAAATATCTCATTGATTAAGAGCACAACTACTTCTACGGTGTGATCATTTAAGAATGGCCTACTATTTATTCAATGCGTATACATGTGGGTTTTGTTTGTGAAGAGTTCTGGATAATTAAAAAATCATTTGATTTCTTTGTTTAATACCATAAAACGATTCATTCTTTCAGATATTTGTCACTTTGCCTTATCTTCAAGTCCAACACAATTTCTCACGTTTCTTACAAAACTTATATTCTTGTGACGTATTCTTTTGTTGAAAAAAAAATGTATAGATATAGATAGATATAGGAAGATGTGGTATGAGTGCCAATAGACAACTCTCCTCCCAAGTAATAATTCATAAAAGTAAACCATTATAGGTCAAGGTACGACCTGCAACACGGAGCCTTGGCTCACACCGAACAGCAAGTTATAGAGGGCCCCAAAACTACTAGTGTAAAACCATTCAAACGGGAAAACCAACGAGAAACGAAAAACACATATGAACTACATAAACAGACGACATCATGCATTGTAACTTTTATAGCCAATTAAGTAAAAAAAATAATCTGAAAGAACGTGCGATATCATATAAGAAAAATTGATGGTCAAACCATAACAAAAAATCAAGTAAAGAATTTTAAGTATTCAACCTTTATAGCTTGCTGTTCGGTGTGAGCCAAGACTCCGTGTTGAAGGCCATTTTTATTTATTTTCAAATTACAAAGGTTATTCCTGATTAGTATTTTTAATTATTTTATTTAGGCGTTTAGAACCTTTGGTGACCTCACAGTTTAAATTTCTATGATAAGTGCGTCGTGAGCAGTGGGCATTACAGACGAACGTTCACCTAATTTTCCCCAGTCAATGAATGGCCATAGCTACACTGTTATGAATTTCATTCTATGACATATTCTAAAGGTATCAATTATAACCTAAACATATCCAGATACTTTCATTTTGTCCTGAGAATCATATTTGTATTTTGGATTCATTTGAGATCACCCCCTTGTTTTAGTGGGGTTCGTGATGTTTAGCCTTTAGTTTGTTATGTTGTGTTTTGTGTAATTTTGTTTGTCTTTTTCTTTTTTAGCCTTGGCGTTGTCAGTTTATTTTCGATCTATGAGTTTGAATGTCCCCCTGGTATCTTTCACCCCTCTTTTGTACTTTGTTTTCGTCTTCAAATCAAGTCCAACTTGCGAATGATTTTTGCCAACATTCCAACACATAGCATGGTATTTAAGTACCCCATCGGATGATTTAGAAAAGACATATTCTTTCCCTATCATGGTTTGGTCATAAATTTATAATATAAGAAGATTAGTTTAGTACTTTATGATATAAATACTTCAACTACTGAGGTAAACTATTTTTATAACCCTCTATGACACAACAAGTGTTCAAAGAACAAGAAAATAAAAGTGAAATAAAATTAAAGATATTTTTGGTTTTATTGTGCTCGTATTGTGGTTCTATAAGTATTCAGCTGACCAATTCATTGTATGAGTACTTCATACTATTTCTTAGCAACGTTGTTGAAAGACCTTTTGTACATTTGCGACGAGTTTCGTCTTGAATGACTGCTATCATGGTATTTAAGTTAAAATCTTGAAGCATTTTTTGCAATTCAACAATACGGACTTGCAATATATGGGAGGATTAACTGACCAGTAAGTAATCTCAATTTCTTTCAATTTTATTCAACATTTTGACTAAAAAAGTTTTCGCTCGTTTAATTTTCATAAAGTTTGACGAAATATTTACTTTGACCTGTTGACAAAAATATGAAAATTTCTAGAAATTTGAACCACAAAGTTTACAGGATTAATTTGGTTGGATATAAAGCAGTTTGACAAACACCAAATTTGATCATTGAAAAGGTTGCTTTTTTTCCTTTCTAATAGTATGTGATTGAAACGCTCATCAGATTTTCAAGAGTTAACACCCTTAGATGTTCCTCCTTTAAGTTTAAAGTAGCAGCTAATATTTGAATTTCAATATGATAACAGTAATTTGGTATCTTCCAACATTTGTCTGATTCTATTGAGTCAAAACTCTTTAATATATGTTTAATATAACGGTAAAATATTTCCCACCTGTTCAAGGTAAAAAAAAGTACTTGTTCCGACGTGATTTCTAATTAACATGTTAAGTTATTCGTGTACCACTGTGTTTCTCATATATGTAATGTATTTAACTATTTGAACGCCTTGCACTGAGTTGACAACTGAAATTTTAATAGGACATCCGTCTTAACTCGAGATTTTTCTTGACATGAACAGATATTAAATGTTAAAATAATACATTTGAAAATAAATTGTATTTGCAAAGCTGAAAAGAAAATCCCGAATGTCTATCCTTGTTATAGATAAGGATGGGGCTGTGTCAGCTATGGCACGATTGGTATATGTTTTTCGATTCAATTTTCTTTCGTGCTATACAGTTTTATTATCATAAGAAAACAATAATTTCATTCATCTGGTGACAATCTCGAAAATAATGTAGGATATGGAAGATTTGACTTTAACTTTAAGGATGGGACGCACAAATGTTTTGGTCTCTTGATATTTCTCTAGTAAATCTTAACTTTTCTACTTTTTCGTTTTTCAATAATCAGTGGTAAAAAGGTATATCAAATGCCCAATTTGACACGATAGCCTGGTAATATCTGATGTTTAGAGTTTGTATATTTTTCTGGGTCGTACATTAGACATCGTAGATCTTTTAACAAATCTCTCCAAATCGACATAACGCTTTGAAAAAGATTGAGAAAAAAACCGGCGAAGATTTTTCCAAATTACATGTCTTTCGATTTCATTTATATTTACATTCATAATGTTCTTGCATTAATTTGTACTGTATTCTTGTCATTTTGTGTTATATTTAACATTGCCATAAACGGGCGAGGTTTGGCTAGCCCCAAAACCAGGTTCAATCAACCATTTTTTCTTTAAATGTCATGTACCAAGTCAGGAAAATGTTGTTATCTTATAGTTCGTTTCTGTGAGTGTTTCATTGTCGTTTTTATGTTTTTTTGCTACACTTAAGTGTTTCTGTTGTTTCGTTGTTTTCCTCTTATAATTGATGTGTTTCCCTCGGTTTTAGTTCGTAATCAGGATTTATTTTCTCTTACTCGATTCATGACTATCGAACAACGGTATACTACTGTTGCCTTTATAGTTAAAAGTGCATGAGTTAACGTTTAGGGGGTTCGGGATCCACCGATTTGGCACAAAGCTCGATTTCCGAATATAGGCATCTGGATTCTACGTTTTGTGGAGTCCGAATTTAAAAGGGAACTACCCAGGTAATTTAATCATACAAAATTAGACATATCTGAAAAAATCATCACAATTACAAACTTAATCATGATTTAGGTATTTTGAACTTTGTTAGTCAGCTTTTCCATGAACATAAGGTACTTATAATTTCAGTTTTCTTTAGAGCTCAGTATTTCTGTCATTCTCCTTTTTTTAACCACAGCTAGATAAGCTAACCTGATAGATGTTCTGGTAGCAACAGTGCTTAGATTGCTTTTATATGGCTTAATACACTATGCTCTTTACAATGTAAAAGAAGAACACTTATTATAAACCCAACTACAACTTGATACTACTTATATTTAAGTTTCATCTTCTGATAGTTTAACTGTAAAAGAGTAGGCTCTCGAATAAATAGATGTGATATTACTATTGTAACATAATAACTTTTTTTTTACACATCACATTATTAATAACGAAGTATAGATCCATAAATAAGCCTAACTTGTATTGTAATGTCAGTGTTGGTCCAATTTCAACAAAAAACATTTAACAGTGTTAAGCATAATTTGATTTAGCTGTAACTCCTGATCCAGAAAATGTTTGAGTCGAGTGATATAATGATTGGTACTTCTTGGAGAGAGAACATATTGAATTATAGGTAGCAACCAAGGTTTTCTTGGTGCTTTTATGTTTAAAAATGCAAAATTTGTTCAAAATGTGCTGACTTTGTATATAATGTACCTAAACGTCAAAATTTGATTTTCTGATTAGTAATGCTTTTGAAATACATCCGTTTAAGAAACAAAATATAATCTTTTGGTGATTAATGAAACATTTGAAATGTAAGGCCTTATAGAATTAATTGCATAACAGTGTGGTCGACAGTAAAACGTTTGTAGGTTGTAACTTGTTTTTCAACGGCTATGATTTTATGCTCACCCAGTCTGTCAGAGGCCTTCCAGTGGGGATTGAAATTCACTTGTTACACATTCCGATACATAAAATGAAACTTTCTTTTTACAAAGCTTGAAAGGAATTTGTTTTAAATATTTATTATAATCATCACATACAACCGTGTCATTTATAAGAATAATAATGTTCAGAGATGATATTATTTAGTAATAATAAAAAATAGGTTTATCTTTGTAAAAAAAACTATTAAGTTGATGGGGTTAAATCACAAAATATCTCATTGATTAAGAGCACAACTACTTCTACGGTGTGATCATTTAAGAATGGCCTACTATTTATTCAATGCGTATACATGTGGGTTTTGTTTGTGAAGAGTTCTGGATAATTAAAAAATCATTTGATTTCTTTGTTTAATACCATAAAACGATTCATTCTTTCAGATATTTGTCACTTTGCCTTATCTTCAAGTCCAACACAATTTCTCACGTTTCTTACAAAACTTATATTCTTGTGACGTATTCTTTTGTTGAAAAAAAAATGTATAGATATAGATAGATATAGGAAGATGTGGTATGAGTGCCAATAGACAACTCTCCTCCCAAGTAATAATTCATAAAAGTAAACCATTATAGGTCAAGGTACGACCTGCAACACGGAGCCTTGGCTCACACCGAACAGCAAGTTATAGAGGGCCCCAAAACTACTAGTGTAAAACCATTCAAACGGGAAAACCAACGAGAAACGAAAAACACATATGAACTACATAAACAGACGACATCATGCATTGTAACTTTTATAGCCAATTAAGTAAAAAAAATAATCTGAAAGAACGTGCGATATCATATAAGAAAAATTGATGGTCAAACCATAACAAAAAATCAAGTAAAGAATTTTAAGTATTCAACCTTTATAGCTTGCTGTTCGGTGTGAGCCAAGACTCCGTGTTGAAGGCCATTTTTATTTATTTTCAAATTACAAAGGTTATTCCTGATTAGTATTTTTAATTATTTTATTTAGGCGTTTAGAACCTTTGGTGACCTCACAGTTTAAATTTCTATGATAAGTGCGTCGTGAGCAGTGGGCATTACAGACGAACGTTCACCTAATTTTCCCCAGTCAATGAATGGCCATAGCTACACTGTTATGAATTTCATTCTATGACATATTCTAAAGGTATCAATTATAACCTAAACATATCCAGATACTTTCATTTTGTCCTGAGAATCATATTTGTATTTTGGATTCATTTGAGATCACCCCCTTGTTTTAGTGGGGTTCGTGATGTTTAGCCTTTAGTTTGTTATGTTGTGTTTTGTGTAATTTTGTTTGTCTTTTTCTTTTTTAGCCTTGGCGTTGTCAGTTTATTTTCGATCTATGAGTTTGAATGTCCCCCTGGTATCTTTCACCCCTCTTTTGTACTTTGTTTTCGTCTTCAAATCAAGTCCAACTTGCGAATGATTTTTGCCAACATTCCAACACATAGCATGGTATTTAAGTACCCCCATCGGATGATTTAGAAAAGACATATTCTTTCCCTATCATGGTTTGGTCATAAATTTATAATATAAGAAGATTAGTTTAGTACTTTATGATATAAATACTTCAACTACTGAGGTAAACTATTTTTATAACCCTCTATGACACAACAAGTGTTCAAAGAACAAGAAAATAAAAGTGAAATAAAATTAAAGATATTTTTGGTTTTATTGTGCTCGTATTGTGGTTCTATAAGTATTCAGCTGACCAATTCATTGTATGAGTACTTCATACTATTTCTTAGCAACGTTGTTGAAAGACCTTTTGTACATTTGCGACGAGTTTCGTCTTGAATGACTGCTATCATGGTATTTAAGTTAAAATCTTGAAGCATTTTTTGCAATTCAACAATACGGACTTGCAATATATGGGAGGATTAACTGACCAGTAAGTAATCTCAATTTCTTTCAATTTTATTCAACATTTTGACTAAAAAAGTTTTCGCTCGTTTAATTTTCATAAAGTTTGACGAAATATTTACTTTGACCTGTTGACAAAAATATGAAAATTTCTAGAAATTTGAACCACAAAGTTTACAGGATTAATTTGGTTGGATATAAAGCAGTTTGACAAACACCAAATTTGATCATTGAAAAGGTTGCTTTTTTTCCTTTCTAATAGTATGTGATTGAAACGCTCATCAGATTTTCAAGAGTTAACACCCTTAGATGTTCCTCCTTTAAGTTTAAAGTAGCAGCTAATATTTGAATTTCAATATGATAACAGTAATTTGGTATCTTCCAACATTTGTCTGATTCTATTGAGTCAAAACTCTTTAATATATGTTTAATATAACGGTAAAATATTTCCCACCTGTTCAAGGTAAAAAAAAGTACTTGTTCCGACGTGATTTCTAATTAACATGTTAAGTTATTCGTGTACCACTGTGTTTCTCATATATGTAATGTATTTAACTATTTGAACGCCTTGCACTGAGTTGACAACTGAAATTTTAATAGGACATCCGTCTTAACTCGAGATTTTTCTTGACATGAACAGATATTAAATGTTAAAATAATACATTTGAAAATAAATTGTATTTGCAAAGCTGAAAAGAAAATCCCGAATGTCTATCCTTGTTATAGATAAGGATGGGGCTGTGTCAGCTATGGCACGATTGGTATATGTTTTTCGATTCAATTTTCTTTCGTGCTATACAGTTTTATTATCATAAGAAAACAATAATTTCATTCATCTGGTGACAATCTCGAAAATAATGTAGGATATGGAAGATTTGACTTTAACTTTAAGGATGGGACGCACAAATGTTTTGGTCTCTTGATATTTCTCTAGTAAATCTTAACTTTTCTACTTTTTCGTTTTTCAATAATCAGTGGTAAAAAGGTATATCAAATGCCCAATTTGACACGATAGCCTGGTAATATCTGATGTTTAGAGTTTGTATATTTTTCTGGGTCGTACATTAGACATCGTAGATCTTTTAACAAATCTCTCCAAATCGACATAACGCTTTGAAAAAGATTGAGAAAAAAACCGGCGAAGATTTTTCCAAATTACATGTCTTTCGATTTCATTTATGAATTTTTTAAAGAAAGAGAATGATTTTAAGCAGATTATACATTGTAAGCATAAAAGATTTGATTTTGCAAATATTTTAACTAATATATAGTATAAATGCAAAAGGCAATACAAATCTAATAGAAACACATCCAGTTTGCTTTATATAATATATCATCCATATGAAAGTTTCATATTAAATCCATCAGACCACCTGGTCTTTGTATGAATATTTATATTTACTATGAATGTACTTTGGTTGCATATTATATCCTACAGTAATCGAGCAAATAAAAATGAAAATTCTACATAGGCGTGTAAAATTGTCTAAACTACTAACTTCCTTACAGGGCATTTAGTCATGTGTTAAATATATATGTAATGATGAATTGTCAGTGTGTGGGTTGTTGGAATGCTTTGTTTTGCAAAAAAATATTTGTGATGTCATTTAACATAATACATGAGTCGAATGTACATTATCAAGGCAATGGATATTTTATGCAGCAATTCATTATGCGTCAGATGTATGCTGCTCTCTGAGCACACATTTATAGTTTTAATAATGCAAAAATTATCGATACTTATTTTATAATAAAAAAGATTCTACAGGTCATTTTCCCTAATAAATAAATGTTTGATATTGTACAGTACGTTACAATTTATTTCAGACACGACCCCAAATACTTGGTCGCTCGAGCACGCTTGATGAAGGTATACAGAAACACGTGTCGCTCGCATGTATATCAGCATCAAAATACGGGCTTTTTAAATTCTTCACAACTCCATTTTGGTTTTCAAAATATGTATATATGATTTTATTAAAGGAGTTTTAATGTAAATAAAGAAAGGTTTCATAAAGATGTTTCAAGTTCACTGGTGTCACCAGACATAATAACTGGTGTTACGCATGATAATGATTGTATATCAGGAGGAGCTTACCCTGTCTAAGTAGATTAGGAATTTATGCGATTCCGACCATTTACTCCTACGCTTTTCTGTTTGTACCGGATTTGGTATTATCTTACCTGACATCAGAATGTTGCCATCAAAAGTATAAAACAATGTATCACTACATATTCATTAACATTGAATTTTAGTAACCGCAAAAAATAACATTTAAAATATCTAGATAAACACATAACAAAAAACCACATGAAGTGAAGTGAACATAGTCACTCTAGCTATCCTTATATTGAATTAGCCCAACAGGCATGGGTAAAAGATATCCATTTAGATGGACCATTCATACATTTTGTAATAAGCTAAAACTAAGATTATCAAAATTCAGCAAATAAACATATTGTATCCGTTACTAGATGTATACTCTATGTATTTTTCTTTTAGCTAATAAATTGAATGAAAAATATTTTAAAATGTATTTTTTGAATCCGTCGGCTTTTGACTTCATCAATTAAATGTTGAATGGTTTTGAATTTACACGAATGGGAATTTTTTAAGCAAAAACCGAAACATCCGAATATTTTCTGTGCATTTTAACCAAATCCTAATTGATATGACTACTTGTAACTGCCACGTTGATTTCAACAAATAATTAAAGCTATAAAGCAAAAACTATCTTTATGGGAGATTGGATATGTACTTAAGTGAAACGACTAATATGTAATTTATGGGGCATATCTTCTGTAACTTCCACGAGAAGAACTTTGACACCAGTCGCCTAATGGTATAAGATATAACTGATTGGTAAACTGACATCAAATTTAGACTAGAATAATAAATTATTCAAGCACACTTTTTATATATGTATATTTAGATATGGAAATCACGTCCGTGGAAATGTGAAAAAAATATGCGATTTTTTTTATCAATACGGCACGGTCCTGAACATGCATGAAATATCGGCCACTGGACTTTAAGCAACTTACAATTAATCAAATATTACAGCAAATATCATTAATTTGACATAGTGTGCTTTTACATGAAGTAGCATACAATACTCAATTCTACTGAGATTGTTGTTCTATAGAACTGCACTGAACAAACAAATTACTGAACCATGTTACTGGATCCATCGCTTCACGCATGGTCTGGTATTTCTTGTCTACCACTGAGTCAGTTTTATCTATAAATTGATCTCACCATTATAGAATTCAAGTAAATTTTATTACTCTTACAAAACAAATATAACATTGGAATAGTAATGGAAAAATATTTGTCTTCATTCAAAATTCATAAAAATAAAAATTTCTAGTTTTGAAAACGTTGTCACATTCAGAAATCGCTATATGAAAGGACTCAACACAATGTGGATACAAAATGGAGTTTTGTTTTATTTCCATTACATAAATGATGATATATAAAAAATATATGTAAAAGGAATAACAAATATATTTGGCAGTATACATATAACAGACCATACCAGCGGCCTATACCAGATAACTCCGAAAACAAGACGTATACATTTGTAGAAGGATCTGCTTACCCTTCCGGAGCACCTGAGATCACCCCTAGTTTTTTGGTGGGGTTCGTGTTGTTTATTCTTTAATTTTCTATGTTGTGTCGTGTGTGCTGTTGTTTGTTTGTCTTTTTCATTTTTAGCCATAGCGTTGTCAGTTTGTTTTAGATTTATGAGTTTGACTGTCCCTTTCGTATCTTTCGTCCCTCTTTTGTAGTTGTGAACGTCTGTGTTAGTTAGTCTCTGGTGGAGAGTTGTCTCATTGGCTAATATTCCAAATATACAAAATCTACTTTTTTTATAAACAAATACATCATGACTTGGAACAGACACCGGACACACACTTTGGTGGGGTTAAATTAGTTTCACGTGCACACAACCCTATCCCTTTGACAATTCAAATCGCACGCTTTGAGGTAAAATGCACATTACGTACAGTCAAACAACCAACACAACTACTAAAAACAAAATAATTTAATTAATTTAGAAAAGTTTTATTCATGTATTTAAATATGTTATTATTTTAAATCATTTTAAATTTTTTTTCAAATATATTACAAAACGCCGCTGACATAAAATTGAACCTCAATCAAGGTAATAAATTATTCAATCGTTCGTACATAAATACATACCTTATCATATTTTTGATTTACATTATGAATCAGGAAGAAAAGCATTAATAGAATATGTAACTAGTTGAATCAGCGTACAAAAAAGTGGATGTTTTTTAGCAAAATGACTGTTTTTGCTTTAATCTTTTACAAATTTTGACTTGTATCAAGAGTTGTCTCATTGGCACGCATGCCACATCTTTTTATATCTATGTGTATGTATAAATGCAGAACAAGTTCGTCTCAAAAAGTCATTCAAATATTTTTGCTACTCAGCTTGGTCTGTTTATTGAATATTTATTTATTGTTTGTGTGTTTATATTGTTTGTTAAAATTATAACCGAATTTGGAGGATATACAGTGTTTTGTATCGAATGAAGTTAAATATGTACGAGACAAAAATGCCTTTCGGATCTGCTCTATTTCTAAATATGTTTCTACATCTGTATGCCTTGTCATATGTACATGTACATATATACCATCAAAATTTCGATCTGAGAATTTAACATACAACGGCATCTGGAACGGCAACCCATTTAATTTGTTTTAGTAATAAGCTGAATAAACTGTTTTCTGCTCTTTAGTCGGGCTTATGTATCTTGACAAATTCCCCGTTTCAATTCTTAATTTTAATATGAACATGAATAATATTGAAAAGGCCGTACTTTGACGTATAATAGTTTACGTTATACAAATTGTGACTTGAATTGGGAGTTGTCCCATTGGCACTCATACCACATCTTCTATTTATCCATATTACATGCCTTTACAAGTTGAAATGTACTTATCGGGCTTATGGTTTATGTCTAAATCATTCCAAGTTTAGTCATGTCAAGTCAGCTCCATTCCTTCACCGTAGATTTGGTTCTGGCAGACGACAATGATATTGTGATTACTTTTCTATACTGCTTAATTTGCATATTTGTTGAGAGGTAACTAAGCAACGGAGCAGGTAAGGGTGAAAAATGTCCTAATGACTTTTCTATCTGACAATTCAATACAATAAAAAGAATTATTTATTCCAATATAAAAGAGACAACTGTTTCACATTCAGTAAAACTTTAATCCAACGATTCTCCTGCCGTTGGTGAATTTGGGACAAATCAAACTTAATCTTTAAGTATCTGATCATTCAGACGTAAAAATATGAATATTTTTGATACGGTTTATAATTTCTGCAAAGAGAAAGTGAAACCCCGCCTGTTTTATATCTTTGATAGAGACATAGCTAACAGGGACATGTTATTTTTACCTGACAGGTAAAAGCAATAGATGAAAGGTGTAGATACATTGCCGCCATGATTACATCCGTCATCTGACGCGGATCCCTTTGTCATTTGAAACGGTGTAGTATAGCTTGATGAATACACAACTTTTACTTCATTATGGCCAATAAGGGTCATTTGTAATGTGATACAGAAAATCATACGACGGGCCGCCGAATGGACAATTTCAATTAAATTGACTTAAATAAGTGGAAGAATGGCGAGATTGAAGTTTCTAGCTGGTTCAGAAATTCAATTTAGATATTGTCGGATTAAGTCAACTTTTCCAGACATGATTCAGTTTTGGTATAATCATTTTTACACATCTACATGTATATATGACGATTTAGGATAATAATGGCTATTAATACTGGATGACATTTGGAGCGGATACATTGTATCTCTTTTGAAATTGTCTCGTTTTGGTAAGTATCATCTCTTATGACAAATAGTTACCAAAAGAAGCGCGAATTTTGTTTCTTTACGAAATGAAAACCAAGAGTTGCAGTTAAGTACAATCTTGTTCTTTGTTCCTTGGTGGATATTTGTCTCGTCGACAGTCATATCAAAGCTTACTTTTTTTTATAAATATTTAGTCAGTAAACATTTAATTAGTTTCCCCATTTATGAAAACTACTGAAGTCCGTGCGCAAGCCACGTGTTTCGGGATTAATTTGGGAATAGTTTTTAATCTACATTTATATCTGTAAGACGTTCTCTGATCTAGCGCGGAAAGTAGACTTAATGCGTGAGAGTAATATTATTGTACTGAAAATTAAGAAGTACTGAAAGGTATTATATGTTTACTCAATTGATATTCAAATACCGTTAAAAGATGACTTTTCGCCACAATTTAACAAAAAGATTGCACTTTAACCTTATAGCCTTGTTGAAATAAGTGATATTGGAGGTTTTCTTCAAGTTATATAGTTTGTTTGTAGTGCTTGTATTATTTTGTTTCATTTTTGTTTCTTTTCTTGTTTCATTTTTGTTTTGGTTTGTTTTGACTTTTGAATTAATTCAAAGTGTTTCCATTCCTTTTCAATGTGTCTTTTAAGAATAGGACCACGTGCAACAAATTAAACATATGTAAAGTGCTGAATAGACTAAACTAAGTGTAGTATATTCCTACGTTTAAACATTTAGTTTAATTGACCTTTCATTGTCCCAAATAGATCTTTCATATAAATTTAGTGTAGGTTATATTTGTATTGTAACTTCAAGGCATACAATAATTTTCTAACATTTATAATGATATGTTATCAAGAAATAGAACAGATGATACTGCCCTAGGCAAAATATATATACTTCTTCCAGTACATCACATAACTGGCAATAAAGCTGATGGACAGTGGTCATTGTACTATGATTACCATACATAATTGAATTCGCACATTTGTTTATATTAACTAGATACAAGTCACATGATTCTGACCACAATTGTGTTTTGGTCACTTCAGGTATTTCATCTACATCCATTCAAAATGTCCATGGACGTCTCAAATAACAGAATAGGACACAATTTTACAAACAAAAACCGCCCGTAGACATATTTGTTTGACTTAAGTTAACATTTGTGTCAGTAAAATTCCTATTTTTATAAAGTAATATTAGTTCAGGGTTCTTGAATGGATTTTACCAGAAAACATTAAAAGACTTTTTTTCAAATATTTAAAATTTCTGCGTTGCGTCTATATATGAAGCCATTTTGAAAATATCCAAAACCTTCATTCATCTCATTTCCGTTTGTCTTCGGATTTCTTTCGCCTTTTCCTACATTTTCTTAACATTTTAATTTAATTTTTTTATGATGACCTTACTTTAAGTTTTGTACTATTGATGTCATGCAAATGTAACAACAAAAAAAGAAACTTTAAGAAATACCACCAATTTGTGTTAAACGTTTAGAAAATATGTTAATTCCATATTCCATTTGATTTTCCCTCCTGTACGCAACAACATCAAAATAAAAACTTGTATCTGTCAAATGGAGAAAAAAATGATAATAACTTATGCATAAAATTTTGGCATTTATTATGAATCATTATTCAAGTGTTTTACAAGGACATATTAATATGTACTGAGTTCATAATTTTATGTCATAGTTCCCCTCATTACAAATCTATTGTTTTTGTCATTTTTTTCAATAGAATATCAAAACTTTTTGAGTTTCAAGTCAAAATTTGTATACTAAAATTTCTATATGAAATGGAAACCTCGTACATGTATGTAAGTGAAAGTAATTGGAAGCGAAAAATGCTGAAAGCGCATAATTTAAAAAAAATATTGTTAGTAAAAATTTGAATAATATGTATTTTATAAAGGTTAAGGTACTATATCAATTCACACATCTCCTACTTTACATTTAAGATTCACAGGTGTAGATGGGATAGATTGATTAGTTCAATAAAACATTTCCACTTTGATGATAATATAGAATGTAGAGTCGGCCTACCGCTATACCATTCACTCACGTATACAGTGTATCCACTGATGGATGCAGTATGTATGTAAGTATAATTTAATAAAAGATCAAAAGTACTTTGAATAAAGTTATTCCAATTTTAATAGGGAATTTTGATAATGAAAATGTATTTTGTTATTGGGTTGAGAAAAATTGAATTCATTTGCGTGAACGTGTCAAATCATATCGATTTTTTTTATGAAACAAATATACTGTGAGAATACGTCGGATATTTATTTTTTTTTTAATTTAATTTGCTCATATGTTCCAATTAAGTTTGGGTTTTTTTTAGGATGAAAAAAAAGTGGTTTTGGTATTTTTAAGAAAGCAGTTATTAATTCATACGTGAAATTAAAAATGCCAAAGTTATATGCCTAAGAGGAATATACACAGAAAACTGTTTCTCAAAATCTCTAAATCGATGAACTTTTTTCATATTTTTCTTTATTTTTCAAATTTAGTTCTGAGCCAGATACAAATTAACTTTTGTTGTTTCGAGTTCCTCTAGATTAATTTACAAAGACGTGGAGTAAACGTAAATTAGACAGAAACCTTAACGTCAAGAGACATCTGCAGATCTTCAAGGATAGACAAGTATCTCAGTACAATATCCAAAGCTCTAAATAGACATACACGAGAGTTGTCTCTGGCACTTATACCACATCTTCCTACATCTATAAATTAGACATGTTTAGATAAAAATGAGACTATGAAGATACTGTTTTTTCCACGCAAAAATAAAGGACCACATATAATGAGATGTGGGTTAAACTATCAACCACTCCATCTCGTGAAAAAAAACGGATCAGTGAAAGAGAATTCCCTTACAATAATGCGCAGCTCTGAAAAGGTTCTCCGAATTTGTAAAAGTTTACCCTTATATATCAAAGTACAACCTTCAAATACATTTACTGACATTAATTTATAAGTACTAAATCTACTGAATGTGAAATACATGTATATTATCATATCATCAACATAATGTAAAGTACTTTCCATTAGCCGTTGTAGTTCTTGTTTAAACTCGATAGCCTACTGTTCAATTGTTACATTCTTTTTGACTATTGCACATATGCTGAGTTTGCTTTTATACAATAATAATTTCCATCGTTGTACTGGATATCATTCAAATCTTTGTACTTGAAACTGGGCTGAACACTTACCGAAAACATGTTAAATTCATCGTCTTTGTTTGAAATGTCGTTTATTAAATGCATACAAGTAATGTTTTGGTGCACTCCCTGTGACCTTAAATGACACTAGCATGCTTCCATAGATATACAATGCTTGAGGGGCTATGACAATGTATGATATGAAAGCTTTGTTTATCTGATCATTATTTGATTTGTACATTTGGCAATCTTCCAAATCAGTTCAGTACTAGGACCTTACAGGTGATAGTCATGTGTAGATACACATGTAAATACTTTTTTGTCTGACAATCCAATGTTCCATGCATTAGGATACATGAGCGAAATGAATTAAAGAAAGGAGGAAATGCTATCTTATTGAAGCAACATAACCATTTATTAGATACTCATCTCTCGACTCATCTGCGTAACAGGTGGTGATTTCACAACCGGAAATGTTCAGGCTGCCGACTAATCCGAACGATTGTGATATTTCATGCTACGAAAATTTTGTACTGCTTTATTATATGTTATCCTTAATCAAAACTGGTACAATTTACAAATTAGTTTCGAATATAACAGCAACCCAACGACTCAAAATTAAAGAAAAATTTAATGGTCAATATACGATCTTCAATGGGAGACAAATGTAATATAGCAATCTCTAAGAAATCACAAGTCCAGAGTACTGTAAATACATTTTAGTAAATTTCAAATATCCGACATCTACACCAAGTTTCCTTAATGCCAACTCATTGAGAATAAAACCAAAGATAACCATCGACGAGGTTTTTGACTGGAGACAATTACATGACAATGTGGTTGGATTTACAATTTGTTGCTAATCACTTTCTCTTTTAATGATGATTCACTTCAATTTAGAATTCAAATAACGTCAATATTGCCATAGAACAAAAGAAAAGGATATTTTTTCTTTTCTTTTAATAAACAAAAATATGTGAAAGTTCTTTCTTTTTTATAACCTTCCATAAACTATGATTCCCTGAGGTTTGATATCTTCGCAATTATTCAAAAGAAATATGTCCGCCGTTTACCATGATGTCTTAAATAGCATGCATTTGAATTACATTCTACAATAAGAATTATTTGGAGTCATCAAAAATTAAAGGTAGTAATACAGAGTTGCATTTTTTTTTAAAAACATACAAAAAGCATTGAAACATCCTTATCAGAGCTTTTGACAAATGAGTACAAATTCATCTTTGTCAGTTAAACAACATTAGCAATACATTAAAGATCAGTTGTGTGAAAAAGTATAATAAAATTTATTATTTACTTAATGTGTTTTAATGTAAGACGTTAAGTGAGGACATTTTAATGCATTTATCATACTTCAGAGAAAAGTCAAAAACTCCTGCAAAGGATTTGTACCTTTAACCATCGTATACTGTGTTACTTAAACATTCATAAAAGGGCGATTAAATTCTGTTTGCATTTTTTTACAAAAAAAGCTGAGTGATGGTGTAAGTATAAAACACTACAAAAAAACCTTCGCCACCTGTAAATGTAAGATGACACAATATTTTGTCTGATGTAGACCTATCTACTTCTGTTTTACATGGCTTAAACTTATATACATTATTGATACATTATTGATACATTTTGCATTGTTTTTCCTTTAATACCTTTTGTTTTCCTTCCCGCCTTTACCCGTTTTACAATGTATTACAATAAGGAGATGTGGTATTACCATCGAAACAACTTTCCACCCCGAATACATGTATATCATAAAATAACAATGGACAACTAGCTACAATATATAATAGGAATGTATCATTAACTTATTCCCATTCATTTTTTTTTTAAATGTCGATGTCTTTTACTTCTGAGTTTTGTTCCATGGACTAGCGCTATTTTAAAGGTTACCGGGAACTTATTTCTTTTTTATTTTACTGATATCTTAATTTTTTATCGTGGATACTGAGTAGCAGGTTAATTGAGCTGGTTGGGGAAAATCTAGAGCGGTCCAAATCGGGTTGCTATCAAAAACATTGTCTTTATTTAGTTTTGGGACTCGTCATAATAGTTGTGGCTAAAAAGATATCATGAAAATTTCATATGAGTTTCTTTAAACAGATTTGTATAATTTTGAAGCCTGATGGTATTTGTATACTAGTATATATTTGCTGACATTTTAGATTTTTTTCAAAATATCTTGTCGATTTATACAATAGTGTGATACTCATTAAAACTACTAGTGCTTAGCAAAATCAGAATTGTATGAGTTCATAACACAAGACAACAAGTTGAACGTACCCATACTTACCTTACGTGGCTGTGTACTTGTACATCCCGCACAACCAAATGGACGCCCAACTTTAGCAAGTGTTTGATTACCGATAGGAAGATAACCAAAGAGACCATACTTTTATTCCGCAGTCATTCATTGGGTCATTTTATCAGTAATCCTCTGAGTAAAATTTTTTATACATGATCAAAACTCTACTATATAAAAAAATTTATAAAGATTAGTTTTAATCTAATTCATTACATCCACTGCCATCGAAATTCAAACATATAAATTTGGGAATCCTAGCAAGAACCGTATTTCATTGAATAAATTTGATTGTGTAAAATGATTTGTTTTAAACACGAAAAAAAAACCATTAAACGGAATACTTCCATAATTCTATAAAGTTTAAATAATATTGATGCTTCCAATGGTTTTTGTGATAAAACAAAGTAGTAAGCTGACATTCAGAATCATATTTCGGATTTGCATGTTAAATTACTAAGTTATAGAAGTTATTCAACATACGAAATCTCATTTTCCTTGCAATGGTAAGAAGCTGTGAATGGAAGAAGACTACACAAATTTGTTTAACTTGTGTATCATCCCTTTTTTATATAAGCAAATGAAATATGTTTAAACTAGCTGCGACTGTGTAACAGGATGTTTTTTGGAAAATACTCTGGTTAATAACGTTCATAAACGATTAAACTATTAACATATTTATTTAAAGGTGTTCGACTTTCTTTCAACAATATAAATTTTAATGATACTTAACCTGAAAAAATGGCAAAAGTACAGAAAATCTACTTTTTTTAATCTCACAAACTTATGTATATACATATATATATATATATATATATAATATATATATATATATATATATATATATATATATATATACTATAATGTTCTATTTAATGTTGGGGCTATTACCAGTAGACAATCAAATTCATATCGTTCACTTCAGTGAACTTGGTATAAAGGTATTCTTTAATGACTAATTTATTTGTTATACGAATCAAACATATTTGTAGTTAAAATTATAAATATAAATAACATTCTCTACTCGTATTTCAATTGACTTTTACATAAAGGGTGTTGTATGGAAGCATAAAATATATCGCTCACATCACAACTTTCAGATGAATTTTACAAAAGTTAAAAGGTCAGATATCACATTTGTCAAGTTTGTGAGAGGAACCCATTAGCACATTGTTGTTTATATATTTCTTTTAATAAAACACTTTACATGAGCTAAAGAAATCTAGCATAGATTTTATGAGCATTACATAACTCTAGATTATTTACGGTTCAAGATGAATGAAAGAGTTCAATGCTTTGAACTTCTGTGCGTGGGAAGTCTTTTGATATAATAAAGATTGCACTGAATGTGGCCAGAAGTCCTTGAAAAAAGGAAACATTTTGACTTTACCACAGGGATATCCTTTATATAATATAAAGAAATGAGACCCATAGTTACGTTTATAATTAATTATGTATGTATGAAGTTTTATACATCTAATTCTAAAATAAAAACATAAACTTAAAAGAGTTATAAAGACCCCATCAATAATACAAACCGGAAATGGTATATTTGTTACGTTTGTAATGTTGTGTATTGTGTCTATCGCATTAATGTTGTATGTACAACCAAAAAAGCTTTTATTTTTGTCATATATTGTACTTATAAAATACATAAACGATAACAGTCAATGTGCATATTTATATCTAGCATATATATACTATCAATAAATCTCATAAAAGTGGCCTTCATTGGGGCCTTGTAACATTATGCATGAATCATTACAAACATATTTGATACTTAACTAGTTTTAATAATATTCATATATCATTTATGTTTCATGTGAGTGAATACTAATTCTTAATTATATTTTTTAAAATATTTCAACTTTGATGTTATGAATGAAAAAAAAGCTTGACATTTGTGCATTTACATAGGAGTAATTTTAGTAGTAAAATAAAAAATAAAAAACTCTTCATCTCATTGACATTTTAATAAAAACAGCAGAAATACTGAAAAATAAGATGTGTTCCAATGTAGGCACAGTATTGTGAATTCTGAGTAAATTTATAAGATGCTTCTGTAAAGGAAAATATGTATCATATCAATAGTAAAATTATTGTTATCATTAAGAATTTCATTAATTAATGTATTTATTTGACGAATGAAGTTCCATTGCACATCCATGCTACACAATAATTCAATATTTGATTGGCACAGAATTCCTGACCCGGATACGCACTAGACGGAAAAAATAAGACGGAAATTTGACTTCAAAGTCAGTTGTCAGGCAATGATTGTCCAAACGCAATTCTTGTGCTATTTGATCCAAGAACTGTGTCTGGACATCAGTGCTTGTGACGTCATCTACAATATCCAGACACTAATCACCAGACGACCAATATGTCAACACAACACAAACAGGAGTACAAATAACGATTGAATTACGCCATCTTGGTTTCCATCGGACAAATTAAATGTGTAATTTTTCAGGTGATACTAGACGTTGTTTCATATCTTCTTTTGTTATTTTATCAGTTATGATTATTTTAGCTAAACAATCTGTATTATATTATTTATGAGTAGACGACATAACTTTTGTAATCGCTGACGTATATCTTTTCCATCGTTAACGTATGATTAATTTATTACGATAAAAGTGATGCCAGTCGAATGCTTATGGAATTTTTTATTGATCCACTTAAACCATCTACCATATCGAAACACTTTCATTCATTCATGGGAATATAGTGTACCAACAAACACGAAGATGGTACTCATTCATTTCTTCAAATTCACTTTTGTCGTCCGTTGTATATTAATTTAACGTTTGTTAACATAATTGTTTTGCTAATGCCGTTTTTGGCAAAGTTTTGTTTTCCAAATTGAAATAGCTAAGATCTAGTGTCTTCAGGTAAAAAAGAACACATAGTAATCAGTTAATGTCTGAAAATGTATAAGGGTCAGTTGGTGTCTGCAAATGTATTATAAGAAAACATCACATATCAACACTTTGGATGGAGAGTTGTCTCATTGGCACTCACACCACATCTTTCTATATCTAATTAAAAGAGATGGTATATGTATTTAGTAGACTTAAAACACTACATAACAAACACTTGGCATTACTTCTGCCCTGTTTTAACAAAAACTGGGACTTTAAAATTTAAAATAATAATGACTCTATGTATCTTAGACTGCAATATTTAAATACTTTTGCATATTCATAATTCTGCATTTGATTATAAGTTTTAACAATTATTGGCCTTTCAAACTTAACAAAAGTAAAGTGTACAGTTCAGTTTTTTATAACGATTCTTTCTGACATGAACCAGATGTATTAAAATACATTCATATTCATGTAAATGATGACAACAGTTTACATAATTTGACATAAGTTTTTTTTTAAATTTTTAACAAAATGTGCCTTTTCACTTTTCACTAAAACATTCACAATATTTGTCAGCTTAATAACCACAAAAAATCATCATGCACTTAACTTGCCCCCTTAATCATGTATAACTCTTCATATGAACCAGAACAAACCTTATAGTAATTGACTATTTTGTAAGAAAACTGTCATGAAATAAAACAACTATTCAGCGTACTAGTAACTGTAATAAGAAATATATGATAGATCAAACTATCCACAAAACACTTCTATTATGTATCCAAAATCCAAAACATTTGGTGGTGTATGCACAATTTCAAAACTGTAGCAAATGTTGACCTAGATCCAAGATTAAGCTGATATTAACCAATTATGTAAACAGGTAAATTGCAATATTTATGCTGCAATGACACAGTGATAAATGTCGTTGTAAGAAACACACAAAGACGACTATAAGCTGATATAAGATAAACACATAATGGTCTGTGTCTGCAAGTGACTTTCGATAGTTTTGACAGTCGGTCACAGTTGTTCACAGTACTAAAATGACTACCACTTATATTGACAAAGGCTTTTTTGTATACAGTTTTTTCATTACAAGATATTTACAGATGTTTATAATATTAAGGCTTTGATAATTCAATATTACGTAAATGAAACAATTTGTTTCACAATTTCAAACACCATCTTTTTCTTGTTTGCATATCAGATATACGAAGGGTTTCAGTTTTTGCAGTTTAAATGTCGCATCATAAAGTAAAAACTTGTGTTCCATCTTTGTAATTACTGTCAGATATTTAAGTAGGCTTGTTTACTTAAAATAAACATTTTAACCTCAGATATATTTTTAAGTTTATGACTTAAATCTCTAATACATCATTTCAAACAGAATTTGGGAGTGTCTTATTGTTTTCAGACTGAACAACAAATAGCTTTTATCATTTATGCACATCTTTTGTTTTAGGACATTTTGAACAAATACAGGTTGGTTTGGTTTAGGCATATAATGATTTAAAACAAACAGACACATTATTTACATTCATGAACTCCAACATTCCGAACACATTTTGATATAACGTTCACGATACCAGTTTAAAGCATCAAATATGCATTCCGATAACTAGTGTCCCTTTTGATACTCCAGGACAAACCATTTGATAACTCAAAACCTAATACAATCTTTAAAGATCAGATAGTAGCAACAAAAAAAAGAACAAAAAATCAAAACATCAATATAGGATTTGAACATATTTTCTTGGCATTAATAATTCGATATGCAATCCATATCTAGTATGTTATTATGTGACCTTAAATCGTATAATTAGTTTAATAAATAGATTCATAAAAAAACTTCAACGTGACAAGTACGAAAATTCAATGTATAACATGCCTTTTTTTAAATGAATGATTCAAAATTGACATTTAGTTTTAAGTAAAGGTCAGTATAAAAGCCCCACCCCTTACCTCCAAAAAGGCAACATATCTAAACCTGAAACGATTGATCATGTATCCACCCTCCACCAAGCTAAATGTTGTATAATCTTTATAAAATTAACAGATGCATAAATAGTAAAACAACAAGAAACATCCATTACCTGTCATACGATTGCAATATTTTGGCTGGTAACAAGTGTGTATTTCCAGGAAAATGATTTACTAATGGTTATACCAGGTAGACGATAGAGAACAGTTTAGACGGTATAACAGTTTAAAACTAATGTCTCTAGTAAGTTGAATTACAGAGACGATTAACTATTTGACTACTATAGAACTAATTCTAGTTGGTCTTCTTTATAACCTTGTAGTGATTTCGTATGGTTAAGAGCATCAAGTTAAAAGTCCTAAATTTCAATTTTTTGCAGCATGATCATGCGGTTAAATCAGCCATAAAATTGACACATTTAGACTGATATTGTGTATTTATAATATGATTTCTCAGTAATAAAAACACTCATCATAGATACCATAATTCATATTTTAAACTAAAAAGTCCTAACGTCAAACGATAATCAAAATTTGGTTCAACTGATCCCCATTTATCTTTTTTTCACATGTTTCGTAATTTCAAAGTGAAGCTATGCTTTAAGCAAAGGAAATGGCCACTTATGCTTAAGCCTTGTGAATTTCTTTTGTTTTTGAAAACTTCTTGTGTCAACAAACTTTACCACATGTAAATACATCATCAGTGTCTATTTTTTAACTGTTTGGCAATGACCTTGTTTGGTTAGCATTAAAACATTCTATATTAAGCATTGGTGCATTCTAATCATTATGAATAATAAAACTTCACGATGTTCATTTACTAAAGAACAAAACAGATTTGTTCAAATGCAAATGAATTTTTAACAAATCAACTGAAGGTGCACATTTTTTTATGTAAGCTTTAATTTGTATAACTTAAATATACTATACTTGTTCTGTTCGTAAATTTACTATGAAGAGTTACATGTTGGATAAGTGATATGCATTACAATTGTTATTGTTTTGTGTACAATATAAACTAAACTCTTAGGCATTAAGATTTATTACTGTTGTTGTTATAATATACACAATTATTACGTGTTGTTATTGTTGAGCTTTTATATTTTGAAAACAACATTTCCTAAGACGTAGCAAATTATCCATATTATCAAATTTTAGAACAGTATCTTAAGGAAACGAGAAAATATGCCCTTATTTAAGAAGTAAAAAAACATTCAAAGAAAATAATATAAAACGCCGTGGCAAGAAAACTAAAGGACCATTAGAAGAAAAAAAAAACAGTTGACAAAACGCAACATAAAAACTTAAGACTGAGCAAAATTATCCCCACCAAAAACCAAGGTGGAATCATAGATATGAAACTGACATATACCAATTTTTGTTGTATCAGCCATTATTATATTCACCTCATTGTTAAATGTTTAAAAAACATTGGGCAGGGGAACAAAAAGCCTCATGTTTTTCTTTATTTTTCTTTAAATATGAAACATATAATCAGTTTTTGAAACGACCAGATCTCTCCTTGAAGTCTTTAAAAAGAGCAAAATATGATAAAAATTAATGTAATTCCGGCAATCATATATATGATTTAATCAATAATACCTATATGATTTAACCAAGAATTCTTTTATTCCAGTGGTGTAATATGTAAATTCAATAAGCTTTAGTGCTGCATAATATACCCATCATCTACCTTTACACATCAGGTTATAACCTTATTATTATATGTTTATTGAACAGCGGTATACTGCTGTTGCTTTTATTTATACCCCTTTTCCCCCTTTATTGAATATTTTAGTTATCATAATGTCTCTTCCTGCAAATTTGGAAAGTTTTAATCAAAGACATGCGCAACAATATCATGTTGTTCCAATTACTCTTTCAAATTTTAAAAAGGCCACTTTTATAAAACTGTTTTATCAAAAAAAAAACATGGATATATTCATGCAAGGTTTCACTTCTTAATGTAGTACCACTGTGTTGTCATTCATGTCTGTATTTAATACTATTAAATAGAAGTCGAAATGCTTGTATAATAAGCTTATCATAGATATTCGATTTGTTTCACTCCATAAGGCTGATTAAGGTTGAATGGAATACTGTTTCAATGAAGAATGAATCGGTTTCAAACACATCTTTACTTCACTGAAACAGGAAGTGGAATCTAAAATAAGTAGACAAACATAAATTATTCGACGAAAGACTCCTCACTAAAATCAAAAAGATAAGAGGCCTAAGACCACAAATAATGACCCCGCTTTTCGTTGTCCACGAATATAGTTCCTTTAAATTATAGTGTATTTTTCCTTAATTGTTTTTCTTTCCCTTCCTTACTCATTTCTTATATTTTATAGGGTGGAAATGAAAGAAGAGAGGTGAAATAATTTTTTGGATGTTGTATTTAAACTGATTTTGATATTGAGTGAGTGATTAGACCATGTGCAAAAGGGTGATATTTACAGTTTTCGGAACATCTCTTGACTTGTCAATAGGGATATGGATGTGTATTGGCTAAATTTGTAAAAGTGATTGCTTCAATATTTCTGAATTTTGGATATATATTTGGACTAGTACTATACATTACACATACAAAAAAATTGACAAAAGTGCATGGGGCAATTTTTTTAATGGTACAAAACGTTATAAAGAACTGATAGAGAAATTAATTGTGGTATGTGGCCAAGAGACGAGGAACAATTCAATACACACAATGTAAGATTGATCAACACTTATTATAAATAGATGTTACAAAAATAATTCCAATGAACTAAACGAAATAGGATAAAAAGCAATACAATTCATCCAAAAATTCAAAAAAACAGAAGACATAAGAGTGTCAACATCTGGTATTAATTTACAGGTGTCTATACAATATGTCAAGCCCTATATCGATCCCGAGTACAGCAAAAATAATAAAATAGTTTTAACAAAACTTTCTCATAATATATCATCTGCACCCATTTCCTTGAAAAACTTTGTTTATATATCACAAGAGACGATCACTTACAGTGTTGTTGACATGAAACAGACACACATTTGGAACAGAATCTACTTACCCTTCCAGAGCACCACTGAGATCACCCCTTATTTCTGGTGTGATTTGTGTTGCTCAGTCTTCAGTTTTCTATGTTGTGTTCTTGTACTTTTGTTTGTAATTTGATCCTTTTTTTACCAAGCGTTGTTAGTTTATGGTTAAACTGACGAGTTTTATTGTCCCTCTAGCAATTTCCCCAAAATACATAAACAAAATTTTCATTAGAAATTCTGGCCATTGCTAGAAAATGTACTGTTTAAACAATATGGAAATTAAATTTAAAAAAGGGGTTATCGGAATCGTTATTGCAGTAAACATCTCGAATTCTTAATGCTACACATCATATTTGTCGATGATCAAATGTATTGCAAGGAGTTCTGCATCCAAATAAAATTTCATCAAATGTCTCCCCATTAGATACGTTTATTTATATTTTAAAAGTATAAAATAAGATGCTGAGTACATAACAATATCACAGGTTTAAAATATTGCGGAGTAAATAAAATGAATACTTACACTATGGCATTATATTTGCCTACGGGTATATTAAATATTTAAAAAAAAAGTTAAAAATAAAGAATTCTTCTGCTATCGGTATTTTTCATTAGAGCAGAGTGAATGTGTGTCATGGAGTCATAGAGTCATGAATGATAAACATATCCTTTATTTTCCATTACTCGAAACTGCTGTAATGGTGTATAAAAGAATAAGCCTGTTTGGTCACGCATAGTTAGTCTGGCAACATTCAAATACTTAGAGGACCTGACCCCATCTACTTATGATTCATATCGATTTGAAAATAACACATCATTTGTATTACTTTTTCATTCATTATCTTATGTTATCTGAATAAGCGTATGAATAAATATCAATAATTACGTAATTTTTAAGTCTGGTATTTTTGTCACTGTGGTAATGTTGAATTTTAAATCGATCGAGTTTGCTAATGAAATTCCTAATTTCATCAAAGGTTTTCAGGTGATTATTTCAAAAATTCTATTTACTGAAGAAGAGACCAACAACCTACTACAACTACTAATGAAATAATATAGTATTTTAAAATTCAAAGTTTTGCATTAAAACCTTTTATTGTCAAAACCCCGTCATTCATTCAGGACCACATACCAATGATTACAATGGAAATGCATTGCCTTTTCACAACGAGGGTTGTATGCAAACCACTTTTACGGACCTGATAAAATGATGTAAAAGAAAAAAATGAACGAACATGTAATTAGCATCAAAACAGACACTTGATAAAAACAAAATGAAACCAATCAACAATCAGAAACTAACTAAATATATTTCTATATTTAAACCATCTAGGGTTGGAATACTATTATCCAAAGTTAAGCATCACCCTGTGAAACAGCTGTAGACGGCTTTTAGCACAATGTGATAAACAAACATATTATATAACAAAATCGTGAATAGCTATACATGAATATCATGGATATATACGCATACAACATACAACTTTAGTTTAAACTTGCATGGAATTTAAATAGCTGTTTGGGGACAGATGCCATCATTGATTCACGATCAACTACCTTGAATGACAAGCTCTTACCTGCACGAAGTTTGACAAGCTGTGAAGGGATTACCATTATCGAAAGATAAGCATTTCCCTTGAATGACAGATTCTAACTTAAACGACTTCTAAACAGCTGTGAAGGCATGATCACCATCGATGGTGAAGTATCAACGTTATATTTTAAAAAAAACAAAGCTTTTACTAGTACGTATTTTGAATAGCTGTGGACAATTTACCATTATCGGTAGATTATGAGCAGCAACATTAAGTGACAAGCTCAAACTTAAAGATGCTCGACTAGTCGTGTATCGATAGACCTTTAATGGCGTCCCAAGTTCAGGAGTCTGTAATCCGGGCCTGTTATTCAGTGGTTTTCGTTTGTTTATGTGTTACATATTTGTTTTTCGTTCATTTTTTTATATAAATTATGCCGTTAGTTTTCTCGTTTGAATTGTTTTACATTGTCATTTCGGGGCCTTTTATAGCTGACTATGCGGTATGGGCTTTGCTCATTGTTGAAGGCCGTACTGTGACTTATAATTGTTAATTTCTGTGTCATTTTGGTCTCTTGTGGACAGTTGTCTCATTGGCAATCATACCACATCTTCTTTTTTATATCAATCTTTCTTTTATTGTAACGTGTCGGTACGTTGAATTTAGAATAAATGGATATCATTGTCATTATTTATCTAATAATTTCAGCATACGATTTAAATAAAATGTCAGTTCTAGATATTTATATATATATATACAGCTTGGAGAAGGAAATATTTGTATTGATATATTTCTTAATGCTGAGAGGTTTCCATATTGATTTTTAAAAATCACATAAACAAAAATTACAATGTGATAATATATTCTTGAAATAAAAAATGTGTATTTCAATAGGCCCCGCTCCGTCTATCTTCCAAAACTACATACTGCTGGCTACAACAAATGTATATCATAACTATTAGAGTTTTAGGCAAACCATTTTAGCACCTATTTAAGTTTTTTTCTTAAAATGTAAAAGAAACAACGCAAGAAAATAAAAGGAACGTGAAAAAAATATGAAATTGGTGACACAAACAAAAACCACGAACTGACAAACTTACTTCTAAAAATTACCGTCATCGGTGGCAAAGCATCAACCTTGCATTACAATTAAAGTAGTCTGAAAAGTTGTGGAATGATTACCATCATCGATGGATATGCCCCTTTACTTACACACCATGTTTTAAAAAAAGGTGTTTACTGATTACCACCATCGATTGAGAAGCATTTACATTGCATCAAAAGCTCAAAATAGTAACGATTAAATAGTATACATTTGTGGGGTCTTATCTATTGATGGTGTAGGTAAATACGTGACTATGATATTCATCTATTTCAATTTCAACATGCCGACAAATGACAAAATAGAAGACTGAAACTCAATCAAGTTACAAAACGATGTAAAAGCATTAACGATGCATCACAAGCTCGAAATGGTAAAAATTTAAATTGTGGATATAATCAATAGAGACGATCATATTTTGAACGCTCACTCTGTTAGCGCTTATGGACTGTATGCGCATTTCGCACATTTCATTACATGATAGAGGACATGTTCTTCATTATATATAATTTTAACGATTACATTGTTTAACCTTTCAAAATGGTAAAAATTTGTTTATGATAAGTGATACCTTTAAACTTGAAATTGTGACATTGAAAAAAGATGCAATTCGTCAATTTATTTATTTTATTGTGATAAAAACAAATTATCTTGTAAAAGAGCTTGCAATCTTATTGCAGATATATATTCATTGGGATGTCCAAATTTACATGTTTTACCAATAATATCCAATTAAATTATATTTTTTGTATAATCAAATTAGGCAACATCTTCGTAAAGATGATCGGTGACAAAAAGTTTATGAGGTAAGACTCTTGCTTATATTTTTGCCCTTATATAAATATATATAAAGACTTGTAAAAATGACTTTCGTTATTTAATAAATTTAGATTAAAAAAAAGGTAGAATTTCAATCACAACCATTGATGTTGATTCAAAAGAAATAAAAAATCAACTACAATTCAATTGATAAAGAAATGACTGTTAAGCTTTTTTCAATTTTAAAATTCAAATGAGTACACTTTTGTATTGAATGCTTAAAGCGTAATGAGTTTCTTTGTCATTTGTACGAATGATCACTTCTTTTTCCATGTTTTGCCCTATAGCAAGTGTGTATGGGGAGAACAACCTTTATATCAAAGTAATAATCATAAGTTAACGGAACATGATAAAATATATTGTAAGGAGTTTGTCTGAATTTCCGGTAAATGTCTTTTTTGTTTAATATTTCATACATAAAATAATTATGTATGTTTTTTGTTGCTGCTGAATTTTTTCGTCCTTTTACAATTGAAATACTTTCTGTCCATGGAAAAACTACGACCACATTAGACGTGTCGTCATAGGCTGATATTAAAAGCCATTGAAGTTTATTTTATAATGAACTCCTTTGATCGCATAAAAATTATAGATCATGCAGATCAATCTTATTAAAGCATACTTATAGTAAAAGATTTACAAAAGTTGAAAACAAAGAACGTTTGGATATAAAATCAAACAGTTAGTCAAATTGAACGTAGGAAACACAGCTACTGATCTCGTTTTCAGATTATTCATTAAAACAATTTAAATATAGTGATTGAGGACGACAACAGATTGTTTTCAAAGGTTAAATTATCCTTGTTCAGTATAAAATACCTACTGTTGTTACTGCAGTAAAGACTTTTAGGATTTCAAGGAAGGTTTTTTTTTGTCTGCAGAATTTTTTTCTGAATAAGAGCATTTTCTATGTTGTGATGTTATACTATTGTTTCAGAAAAAGAGGAAGAATTGGTACCATTAAAACGTTAATCCCACTGCAAATGTTTGCACCTGTCCCCAAGTCAGGAATCTGATGTACAGTAGTTGTCGTTTGTTCATGTAATTTATACGTGTTTCTGTTTCTCGCTTTTTATATAGATTAGACCGTTGGTTTTCCCGTTTGAATGGTTTTACACTAGTAATTTTGGAGCCCTTTATATCTTGTTCTTCTGTGTGAGCCAAGGCTCCGTGTTAAAGGCCGTACCTTGACCTATAATGGTTTACTTAAATAAATTGTTATTTGGATGGAGAGTTGTCTCATTGGCACTCATATCACATCTTCCTTTATGTAATTATTTAAAAGATTGTTTTTTATTAGCAAGTGTATTATAGAATAACACTCTGTGAATGTTATATATATAAGACCCTGTGTAAATTTGCTTCTATAGATAAACGCTTTTGTTGAACGAACTATAAGGATTTCATTTAACATTTGGTAAATTTCTATAGGATACCAAACTGAACAAAATCGATACCTTTCAAAAGATTATTTCTGATGTTTTCTTCTGAGTTGATGTCTACATAATGTTAAATTGAGAGAAAAATGCTTATCCAATCACCAGAATGGATTGTTTTTTGAATACACTGTATTTTCCTATTTTGTAGCCATCGTAGTTTTCTAGTTCTTTGCAATATAAAAGAGGAATGCATAGATATTATTGAAAAATACAGATATTTGAACTACGTCAAATATAATCGACCTTTAGCAAGTGCACGTGTACATGTACATGTATAAGACTTTGGTTTGTGTTTTGGAACATTAAAATGTGAAAAGGAAAATGACTTTTGGTCTGTTTATGTAGAGTTCTTATAAACAACTTCTTCAAACAGTCACAGACTTTCCATTGAGATTGTTAAACATGAAATTGGTTAGTAGGTATATTGCTTACAATTGCATATGGTCCATTCCCAGTCGATTTGTGTTTACATATTCGGCCTTCTGTTGAAATTACTTTCATTTGACATCGTATGATATCTTTTAAGTCATTTGAAATCTAGAGAATACAAACTTACCATTGTGATTGCAGATAATAAAACTGTATTTGTAAGGGGACACATTATGTCATACACATTTTAAAAGATGTTATTTTCAGATCAACACATTAGTCGAAAATAGGTTTAGTTCCCTGTGGAAGGATATGTGTACGTGGTAACCTTAAACTGTTCAAATATTGGTTCGATTGTCTTAATAGTTATTCTCTTATTAGTCCAGCGGCTACAAGCATATTTCAGACGAATTGTGCACATCCTGCTACAAGCATGAAATTTGACATAGACCTTCCTCAACTTTTACTCTTTAAATTCAGATAGGGATGCATTTGAAAAAAAAGTCTCACTTCCGGTAAAATTCAAAATGGCGGACATCATACTTAAAAAAAGCCAAATATCAAAGTCTTGTACGTGAAAAGGTGTTATAATCATGCTACTATCGTAAAAATTGGTACAAACCTTTGTTATGTACTACTTTTGGATAGATTGTATATATAAGATGTCTTAAAAAACCTTACTTTCGGTAAAATCCATTATGGCGGACATTAAAAAAAAGGACTATTTTTTAGAAATGGTAATTGAAATGTGTTTTAACGTACTTCTGCTATCCTTATATTGTGCAGGAACCTTTCACACGCATAAAAAAATTAGTTTAGTTTAAACATATTTATTTATAGTGGATTGGGAAACAAATTTTTCAACTTATATTAATCCTTTCCACTTTGCGGGTGCGAGTGCTGCCTTGTAGCGGCATTAGTATACTCTTTTTCGGAATCTACAAGGGTGTATTTAACGTGCAAGAGATATGGCTCTCTCTTAACACGGGTCAGCCATTTATCGTCCCCTTTCCGACGGACTATCATCGTTTCCTCAAGACCATAATCGCAGATGGTGTCAAGGGAGAGTCGAAAATTGAGTTCCTGAAATTTTCATCCCAAACGGGAATCGAACAAGGAACCTTTGTGTTAGTAGTCTGATGCACTACCCACTACACCACAGCTCTCATAAAACATTTATACGACAAATTAATCTACTTCCGGTAATGTCCAATATGGCGGACATAAAAATATTATTTTTTCATTTTAATATTTAAGTTTTTTCAAAATGTTAAAAAAAGGATTTTTTTTTGTGCAGGTCATTAATCTTTTGGCCTCAAAATCACTAATTCTCTTTTGTGTTTAAAATGTTTTCATACAAAGTTAACACTTCCGGTAAAAAAAAAACTCACCACCGTAAGCCACAGGCACTTGTTTCTATCCATGGGACGACCCACTACATTATACGTCTATAATGGGTCTTCCCATGGATAGAAACAAGTGCCTGTGGCTTACGGTGGTGAGTTTTTTTTACCAGAAGTGCTAACTTTGTATTAAAACATTTTAAACTAGTGCCTGTGCCACACGCATACAAAGCAGTGCAAAGAAGACCTGATATCCACATTTAGAACGACCGCTGCATCCTTTTTCATCCATAATATAAAAGCTCCTCACAAGATGATGAGGCCTCAGAAAAAGTTTTTTAAAAGGGTTCCTATGGATTCTCTTTGTTCCTTCGCCGTCCATTAGGGCTTGGACTGATCACTTCATGTGTATTCTGTTTCATGTATAAATGTTTCAAAAAGGAGATGACAATACCAAATGGCAAGACAAAAATGTTTCGTAATGCCAATTTTGTTTTCCGTGTTTTTGTACATACTGTTGTTCTGTTATTTGGGTTTTGTTCTCATGTTTTTCGTTTTGCAATTGAATTGTCTGTGTTTCTCAAAATATTTGTTTGTATTGCATCACAAAATATTCTTCTACCTTTGAGAGCATTTATAGATTAACATTAAACAATCATTTCGTACGACCACGAACAAAATTAGCCAGGAATGCATTCATTTTGTTTTTTTGCGATTGTACGAACTTACGAATTGTTTAACCTAGAAAACAATAGGTGACAACTTATACTTCTATTGATTTGTTTATTACCCAGAAATCACTTTTTTCAAATTTTAATCTATGTCATTCAGATTTTAATTCGACCTTTCTTATGAGACACTGAAAAACGATGGTTGATATCCCAGTGCAAAATAATATTTATGCAATCTAACATTAAACAGTAAAGTTAGAAAGTATGAGGAAGTAGTAGAAAAAGATGTCTACATATTTCAACTACAATAGACAAACTTCTAATGACATCTTGTTTTGGCAACATGGTTTACTTTATCATCATTTAATGTATGTACATCGGTTATTTGTCAGTTATTACGTATTGATCACGACGGACAAGACTGTTTTCCGGGTTCAGTTATTCATGCTATAAGTACTTGATAATTTTCTTATATTAACTATGCTAATCAAATTGTTTAATTGGTTGTTTCCTTTGTTAAACTAAACAACAAATGAGTAACGAGAACCAAGTGTACACAATAGGAAATAAACATTTTAAGTAACACAGAAGGCAGCGTATAGATACTAATTAAAAATTGAAATCATTTAGGTTACTAGAAGTTTAATGAAAGTCTTTTTTCTTCTAGTCATATTACAATTAATAATTCTTTTCTCTAAACCTTTACCATTTAATACAGCAATGTAATGCAAAGAAAAACACGATTATTGTCTATAATCAAACACCAGTATAAGAAAGCAACAACATTAAGTAGAAGAAAACATTTTCTAAACCACACATATGGTTGCCACTTGCACATAATCGTATGAACAAAGATAAAATAAAGGTAACGTTCATTAAGGTTTTTTTCATTTATTTACCTCCTACTAGTATATAATCTATACAATGAAATATTCAACGGCATGGTTCCTTCTTGGACATAATAAACATACAATGCATAATAGATTGAATAAACGAATTAATTTTTTATGATTTTTTTTTCATTACAGAACATAATTTAGGCTACAAGCTGCAAAAGTATTTACATGAATATCATGCCAGGCATATGAAACAATTCACTAATGATCGAATCCATCATTATACATTACAGTGTCACTGTATTTGTTGGAGGCCTCTCATAAATTGTTATTGCCTGCAGTGTTGTATACGTTCATAATAATTAAAACTTGATGAATGCTACTGCATATATTTATGTGAAACAATAATTTATGCAAAATCAAATATATTAAATTCCGAGTTAATTTTACTTCCAGCACTGATACACAACAGAGGGGTTGTGTTTTCGACATTATGAATTTTGAAACAACAGAAATGCAAAGGTTTGATAAGAACATCTGGTTTGATCCTTTTAGATCGAAAATAGAAATAGTAATAAAGAGAGGCAAAAGATACAAGATTGACATTCAAACTCACAAGTCGAAAATAAACTGACAACGCCATGACTAAAAATAGGAAGACTACCAGAAAAACAATAGTACACAAAACACACAATAGAAAACTAAAGGCTGAGCAACACGAACCGTACCAAAAACATTTGCTCTTGAAGGGTAAGCTGATCTTGCATCATATGTTGCATCCGTCCTGTTGCTCATTTTAGTACAACCTTTGAATGTAATTAGTTTAATTCGATTGGTCCAATTCGTGGAAAGTGGACGGGATTGTAGTTACGACATTCCGAACATATTTGTTATCATCTGCGAAACGAATATTCCATGACGGTCAACCAACTCATGATGGCCGTCCGTAAAACATACGAAGGGATTATTTCAAATTCACCACTTTTGGAACTCTTTGTAAAATAGGTTCCTTGTGAGCAAATCATGATATGAAATACAAGCTCTAGGATATCTTATCAACGGAGAGAGATATACTCCGCATGCAGGCGCTGCTGGAATGTTGCTATATAGGAATGGAATATTCCCAATGGGGAGCTTAAATCATCTCTTTTGTCTTAAAAGTTTGTTTTCAACTGACCATCGTTTTTCCCCATTTCTATATGTAAGCCAAGATAGTAGGCAGACTTATCTATCTGTTGTATCCTTCATCTCAAGTTCGTTCGGATTAACGCGTTTAACATAGTCATCAATTTTGAATTATTTGGTGAGAGAACACCATTTATATAGAGGAAAGTAATGTTTGAGAACACAGCTTATTTCTTTTCTTTCCTCCTGAGAAGTTTTTGTATAAGGTTAGGCTCATTTGAATGAGAAACAAGTCGGCAAAAAGAGAGACACAGTGAATGCCGATTGTTTGTTAAAAAACCAAATAATATCATTCAGATATTTAAACATTAGTGTTTAATAGTTTTTAATATCGATAAGTTTGTCTAAATTAGTAATATGAACTACAGCTTCAAACTTGTTCTATTAATATTCTATTCTATATTGCAAGATGTATGTAAAGTGTAAAATATCTTTCCAATACTTAAAATGTACAGATTGTTTTAGCCTCGTCAATGATTCATCAAATTATCATAATTCTAGAAAACATGATTAATTTTACTCTTTTAGCAATTTAGGGCGCCAAACAAGCTCATATCATACCTGCTACTACTGTTTTGTTGATTTTGCAAGGGTAATTGATCGAACTCAAAATAAATTCCCAAAATGTTGGTTTTTTTTATATACCGTTGTACAGTTTCTTGACAATCGACGTGGATATATACGTTGTTAAGGTAATGTTTAAAGAGTGTGTATGGTATTTCATAAAACTGATGTCACCATTCATTTTTCAAAATCTACATTTAAGTTTCTATTGTTAATAATATGATTAAATCTCTAACTTTATGAGGGATACACCCTTCATACTTGCTTAGTCTGTTTTCGTTGTCTATAGCAACCATCCAGACATGATTATTGACTATTGCAACCAATGATATGTTCCTTTTTTGTTTCAATATTGACAAAACATTTTTATTGAAAATGAATATCTAAAACGTAAACTCATTCGAGCTTAAGTCTCATAAAGTACAATTTTATTGAACAAAAGGCAGATATGGTGAGTTATATTTGTGTGTCAAGCGTGGGTGGTAACCTTCATGGGTAATAAATTCTTTGATATAGAATTTGAAATTTATAGAAAAGATTTGCAAATAGAGCATAGAAAAATTAAAATGTTTGAAAATTATAACAGCTTTATTTAATTGAAAAATCTGTGATTCAATCATACAAAAAAAAGGGAGTGGCCGTAGAGAATAGTGATACGCACTTAGTATGATATGATAAAAAGCAATTCGTATTTTAACTTATATGCTACTCTTACGAAAATCCATTCCTTTTCAATAGTAACTTCATTCCAAAACTATATTTCAAATCCGTAACATGCCAATGAATTAAGTAATAAGGTAATGGTTTTAACATAGACAAATCAAATGTATCTGTAATACGGTAATGTATGCAACTGACTCAAAAATATATATCATTCAAATCGGGATACCGCTCGACTATGTGTAAGCAGTAATCCTCTAACAGTAAATGTAAAATGCAGTATGGGTGGTGGGGGGGGGGGATATATTGATGAAAGACTATATTACCTTTTAAGAAGATACATATAAATGAGGTAATCGGCTGAGAACAAATTGAGTCTTCAATTATTTTTTTTTTCGTTAACATTCGTTTTTAATTGATCGTCTTATTCAACATTCAGAAACAGATAAAGATAGAATGTTTATTCTGCCTGTATTGCAAACATAAATCCATGAAAACTAACCCAAATGATCCTTACCCTATAACGAAGAATTTTCTAAATGTCGGTTGCTTAGGATTTGTATCTAAAAGCCTTTATTAAATAGATACATCTCATGAATATAATGTTTACTTATTAAGAAAAACAAAGTTCGAAGTAAACACACGAAAGAAACAAATACAACAAATATAGCCTAATAATGTGCTTCATATGTCTTCAGATTCACCAACACACACTATATTCGAATAGTCATTTTAATTGTAATTAAAAAAAGTACTGCCTTTTAATTAAATATGTTTTCAAGATGAATTTATCGCCATTATGACATACTGTGGATTCATTATTATTCGTTGGATACCAATTTTCGTGGTTTTCGTGGGTACAGGTGAACCACGAATTCAAATGTTCAACGAATACACTTATCAAATAGGTTTTGTATACAGAGATTGGCAAAACCACGAAATTAAATAGCCACGAATATGCAAAATTTCAGCAATCCACGAAAATTGATACCCACGAAAATAAATGAATCCACAGTACAAATTCAATAAAACTGACTGTGAAATATGTTTAAATGTGAAATTATTTTTTTAAAGAGTATTATAAAAGTAATAGATACATATTTAATATATAAACCTTTCCTGAGGTGAAATTATCATATTGGTTTAAAATGTTTATTTCTTTGGTGTTCTAGCTGAACGATAATTCAACATACACATGTACATATAATTGTCATGGCTAAAGTGCATACACTAGCGACGTTCGTTCTCATGACATTTTATACTGTTTCCGAAATTTAAAGTACAGCTCTGCTAGTAAAATCGATATTTTTAAGTCAACTTTTAAAGTCTTTTTTGTTTTGACGTTTTTAAGTTATGTGTCCGTTTCATCCATATGATGGGTTTGGACGTTTATGATGAAGATAAAGCCAGAAAAGAGCTTCGGACGTTTCTCAATTATAAAGTGGTATTTTTCTTTCAAGAATACGTTCTATCATTCAATATCAACTTGGAAAAAATTCTATGAACATAGTATGTTGCAATTCTAAAATTTTTCGCTTATCATGCTTCAGAAAAAACAAAGCAATATGCAGTCCTTGATGTAAGAAGCATTCAGTGAAAGAATCGTACTGATATGTTCTTCCACTGAGGGTATGTATTAAACCTGCTTCAAACATTAAATACTGCTAGTCAAGATGAACCATATAACCCATCGTTATACAGGAAAGATGCATGGTTTTATACTTTTTATATCTATTTCAAAGGTAAACCATGCATCAGAGGCTTTTTGATCGTAACCTTAAGGTCCATTAAGTATTTCATGTAAAATAAGAATTATCCTTGTAGCATTTTATAGTAATTTTTTCATGTTGGAAATGTACATTTACATGTGAATCATTAGAAAGCTGTTCCTCTGGTTAGAGGCAGTTCTCAAATTATTCACATATAGTGTCTTCTGTATTTACGACAACCATACAAACAGATGCAATTGATTGAAATCTACTACAGAGGGATCTAAAATTGGTGGTCTTTTAACACCGGTTTTTGCTTACCAGGTCTCTTAAGCAGTTTCGACTGTATTTGGAAAACGTTTTGATAACTAAAATGCTTTGAGGGTAAATACAGGTAATATATAAAGGACTATAGGATATGTGTATTTATCTTCAGAAGTTTTTACTTAGTTTGTTCATGTTTGCAAATGTTATACAATATACATTCACTAGTCATTCCTGGAAAACAGTACTGTAGGTTACAGTATTCATTCGCGTGCATATTGAATTAGTCACATTATTTACCTTCTGTGTTTGATTAATTTGATAAACTCAACAGTAAAAACATTTTGCACAATAGACAGGTAATCAGCCTTAAACAATAGTAATACATCAAAAGAATTAATCAGAGGTTCAAAGAGGAATTAAAAAACACCCACACAGCAGTCAATAATTCATATTTATGGATTTTATTATTTTTTGTCCTAAAATACATACCCAATATCACGCAATTTGATAACTTATAATAAATAAAACGAGGACTTTTTAAAAAGGTAATCTCTGGTTAAACACTTTGAAACAGGATGTCAAGTTATCCCTTTTGATCCTCAATTTTTTTAGCTGATGTGTCTCGACGCATTATTTTGATGTTGCGTACTTCTCATTTGGTGATTGGCAACACCTTCATAAGAATTTCTATTATTTTTACTTTATAAGGGAGTTCACGTTCAATGAAAAATGTTAAATTTTCTATAATCTCACCATTAAACCGTTACATTTTATTCTTTCATTTTCTCTAAGCGATAAATTCAGGTCGTTTTTCGTTGATTACTTCGTTTTTAATAACATTCAATTGAAACATACACATAAACGGAGAATAAAATCCCTCACCTTATAGAAAAATCCATTCCAACGACAGCTTATTAGCATAATGCGGATATAATAAAATTGTATTTAGTTATGATATGTGAATGCACTATCCATTACTGGCAAAATAACTATACAATAAAGAGCGGAATTGATGTTTTTTGTAAAAAAAAGAAATGATTGGGTCGGTATCCATGTGACAGGAATGAATTTCTTTCTCGAACTTTTATATAGAAAAGCCATGGGATCCTTTTGATAACAATATTAAACCTTTAATTCGGGGGAAAGGCAGAGAGAAGTCAAGTATTTATTTAATCTATTAAAACCTTGAAACCCAACAATAATTGTATCATATATCAATATATATATGATACACTTTATATAATTGGTACTACCAGTAAATCTTTGGCATACATAGTTTTTACAAGGTTTTAAATAATTAGCCAATACATAAAAACAACAGCTGCCATTTTATAATGATAAAAATGTATAATTCCCTAGTTTCACTTTACTACTTACTAAAATTCGAAAATATTCCGATCGTTCAAAAATATGTATTACACAAATCGAAAGATCTGTTAAAGTACATACAGCCTAAGTCTTAAATCTGGAACAAATTCTAAACAATTGCATACCATTTACACAAGTCCTCTTTATTTTAAACATAAAGACATATAGAAAACAAACAAAGAAGAAGTGCATACATCTTGGAGGGACGAATCACAAATAGACAAATCCATTCTGATTGATAGTTTCGCTGTGTTTTTCATGATTTAAACCTTTCTAAACTACTGTCACCTACCATAAGATTGATGCTTGAATGGTTTGATTGTCCAGAAAAAAAGGGCTTTTGTTCAGTAAATATATTACTGAGTGTGGACTCGCAAGGTTTGTACTGCATGCATAACACAAGAATCTTACCATGTCGACAAATCCGGGTTCTTTTATAGTTCATTCTCTTTTCTTCGTTTTTGTTTTGTTTTGTTTTTATCTTTATTTGCAACTTTTAAATTGATTTACTAGATTTGATAAAATTCCTACCTACTCTTTTCTAAAAGTTTTAATATTTATCAAAGGTTTAATACGCCAGACGCGCGTTTCTTCTACATATAATTAGACTTATCTTTGACGCTCAGATCAAAATAATTATAAAGCCAAACAAGTACAAAGTTGAATAACATTGAGGACCCAAAATTCCAAAACAGTTGTGCCAAATATGTCTAAGGTTATCTATGCCTGGGATAAAAAATCCTTAGGTGTTTTTTTGAATCAAAGTTTTGCAAACAGGACATTTATAAAATGACCATATAGTTTATATTCATGTCAACACCGAAGAGCTGATCACTGGGCTGGTTATATCCTCGGTGACGAAACGTCCACCAGCAGTGGCAGTGACCCAGTGGTGTAAATAGTTATCAAAGGTACCAGGTTTAATAATTTAATACACCAGACGCGGGTTTCGTCTACATAAGACTCATCAGTAACGATAAGATCAAAATAGTTATAAAGCAAAAACAAGTACAAAGTTGAAGAGCATTGAGGACCCAAAATCCCAAAACAGATCGTCGATATCCCTGTGAACGCCAACTGTATAATATTTTTTCCCGATTAGTTCACATCCAGATAGTGTCAATGAGAATAAGATTTACTTGATTTAAAAATTTTGAACTGTCCATTGTGTCAATTTTATGTAGCAACACTTATGCTGCAAATGAATGTGGATTACAGACATCTACGATCCAACATGCAGGAGTGGAAAATGTCCATGATGACAATCCTAAACAAACTTCGCCAACGTTGAAATTGAACAGGAATATCTTTCGTAAAACGACAGCAATGGCGAAGGAAGCTTCAATGTGTGGGCAGCGACATAATATAAACGTAACGAGAATCCTAGGTTGGACAGCTTAAAAGGTTAAGACAAACATTTGCAGCCACATATACTCAGTAATATTTAAATCCCATAGAAAATATTTTCGGTGAAATTAGAGACATTCCTGCGAACTTTAACTCATGTGCAATCATTATACCACCTGAGGTATACGTCATTTTAATTTATGATTGAACCGAAATTAAAAGAAATTGATTCGACTCAAGACCAGGATATTCAAAACAATGTAAGCCGATTTCAGAGTAAACAATGATACTGACTCTAACGTCAGTGTTATTTGAAAAAAAGATATGCGTATGCTACTTTTTCCAAAACGTTGTAAAATGTGTGTATGATTTGTTAGTTCCACACACAAAATATTGCTCTTAAAATAAACTCGAAGTACACATGATTGCATTTTGAAATAAAATATTGGGTCCTTTTTTCACACAGTATACTTACTGCTGAAATGTGATAATTTGGGTTAAAACTTTTTAAATATCACTAAATGTGTTTATAGTAGATTTTAGGCTGCAATCGTATACCTGGTAAAGGGAACCAAACAACAAGTATTCTACCCAGAGATAGAATATAAATAGTTCCCCCAAAAAATGAACATTTTTTTTAACGCTTTAATTGAAGAATCTTGTGAAGAGGAATCGCTCTTCTAATTTGCTAAATAATACATGTTGTAATTTTGTGTACCATCAAATTGCATAGAACTCATCCTTTTCTTCGGGGTCTTACTTATACTGCAATAACTTACACTGTTGTTTTATGTGTCAAAATTGATAGTAGTAGTTGTAAGGAAAGTAAAAGTTTGAAAATGTTTAACCTAAAATGATTTCATCATAAATACCTAGCTTTGAATTTCGAACGCCAGACGCGCGTGTTGTCTATAAAAGACTCATCAGTAGATCTCGAATTACACTAGTAAAACATACCATATAAAGTTCGACGTTGAAGAGCATTGATGTCCCCAAAGTCCGGAAGGATTTGCCAAATATGGCTTAGGTAATAAATTGCTCGTGTAGAACACCTTTATTATTTTAAAGAATTTAAAACTTAGTAAATTGTTAATTCATAATTACGACAATATCAATAATTCATGTCAACACTGAAGCTGGTGGTACTCTCAGGGAAAAAATCTCTACCAGTAGGGATACCAACCCAGTGATTGTAAATAAACTTATCGATATCAGGATTAAAATTGAGTTCGACAGACGCGGATTTCGTCTACTACAGGTTTATCAGTGACGCTCGAATGAAAAAAGTTAAAATTTCCACATAAAGGTTTTGCCAATTAGAGCTAACATTATCTATTCCTTGGGATACTATCCTAAATATATCTAAAAATTCATAGTTTTGAATCATTTGTTTTATAATCATGACTATATCAAATTATATTAACACAGAAGTGCTGAACATTGGGCTGGTGACTCACTCGTGGAGGAAACCTTAACCAGCAGTAGCATGGACCATGTGGAAGTAAATAGTCATTATAAATACAAGGATTTTTTAAAAGTACGTGATACAAGACTACAAACAACAAATCAATGACGATCGAACACAAAAAAAGTACAAATCTTTAAAGAAAATCAAAGACGAAATTGAAAACCAAAAGTACCGGGGCAAAAAGTAACTAGGAGAAGATACAAAATTAAGAATCGAAATCAATGACAAATCCATAGTAAATATAAAATTATACATGTTTTTTATCGTGTTACTGTTTGTATATGTTAATCAAATATCTTACCCTTATTTTTTGGAAGAAAGTTTAAATTAATGATAGCGACGTAATATGATGAAACGAACAAAAATTAGCTGATTTTGTGTGCGCTAGATGCTGTTGCGTCTGCAGAAGACACATCAGTGACAGTCGAATCAAAACATTTTACATATCGTTATTGATAAACATTTAGAATAGATTTGTAGTTGTTGACAAGCATTGTAGTTGTCTTTCTTTTGACACAAACAATCTTGTAAAAGAGGGACGAAAGATACCAAAGGGACAGTCAAACTCATAAATCTAAAACAAACTTACAACGCCATGGCTAAAAAATGAAAAAGACAAACAAACAACAGCACACATGACACAACATAGAAAACTAAAGAATAAACAACACGACACCACCAAAAAAACTAGGGGTGATCTCAGGTGCTCCAGAAGGGTAGGCAGATCAAGTTCCAAATGAGGCACCCTTCGTGTTGCTTATGTGATAACAAATCCGGTAAATATTCGGTAGGTCACATTCATGAAAGGGAAGGGGATTGTAGTTACGATGTAAGGAACATATTCGATATCATTTGTGAAACGGGTATTCCATAACGGTCAACCAACTCGTGATGGCGTCTGTAAAATTTACGAAGGGATGATTTCAACTTCACCATTTGGAACTCTTGGTTTAATAGCTTCCTTGTGAGCAGCAACCCTCTATCAAGAAAATCATGATAGGAAATGCAAGCACGGGAATATTGTATCAATTGGGAGATATATACCCCGTATGCAGGTGCTGCTGGAATGTTGCTACTTAGAAATGAAAAGTTCACAATTGGAAAGCTGAAATCATCTCTTTTGTCGTAAAGTTTTGTTATGTGTAGCGCAGTTAATTATGAGATAACAATTGAGCTTTTATAATTGCCATGTAATATATGACGATTTATTTGATCTCCCTGTTAATCAAGAATGTTTTGTTCAGTAAGTTCTATCAGAGAGCGCTTAGGTTTAACGATACAACATTTGAAACAATAACTTAATTGATGCATTTACATTTGATAGAAAGCGTGACTTTTTGGTATACTACATCTTAATATTTGCATATTTGCAGCAAAGTCTTAAACTAATTTTAAGGGTAAAAAAAACCAATGCGTCGAGGTCAACTTCAAGAGGGTAGTCAGTTATTAGTTGATAACCAAAAAACATTTTATCACTTGAAAACAAATTGTCAAGAACAAACGCCTCATTTTCGAGGCAGCAGTAGATTACCGATGTTCGAATCTAGATAATTAGTTAAGAATTAATAAATCAGTATGAGACCAAATTTAAGGGAATGTGATGAATTCCTAACTGTGCGAGATTTAGAAAGCATTGTTTTATAAGGAAACTATTGTTCATTGATTGTTTAAAGAAGTACAAAGAGAGATTGACGTTAAACGTCTCATTCTATATTCATTTCCTTTTCATACATGTAATAAATCAAAGCATAACTGAACAGAAAAGCAGTGCAGTTTTAACATCAAAATCAACGATCTAAATATTCTGTATTTCCTTCTTTGTAAATCAAATAAATTGTTCTCTCTTTTATTAAAGGGGAGCTAGCTGTCAAATTCATGGTCACCGATTTGACTCAAATTCTCATAGTTGATTTATAACAATGTAAAACATTTATCCAAACTATCAAAGGTCTAAAATAAACAGTTTACAAAGCATGGGGTAGATAATATATAGGTTCGTTTCGTGTGTATTTTAGTCCAGACGCCATCTAATTAACTATGGATTTGACCTCAGGTTACCATATAAGTGATGTAAACATAAATGAAGATATGAATAGATTACACCAACACGTGCAATTGGATTTTTATAGGTCTGTTTTATTTTATTTCATAGATTACAAATAAATGTTTCTCATTGTTTTTAACCGTATAAGAATGATTTCATGTGCATCGAATTAGTAATCAAATGATTTACCATAGTTTCACTTTCATTGTTGACATTCTTTTTCTTTAAATAACCAGTACACGTACAATGCATGCGTTGTCAATCCGGATTTAAAGAGGTCGAATCATTCACTTGCAAGTGAATAACTAATTATCAATGTTTCTTTGCGTAATTTGACAAAATTGAACCTTTTTGGCTGCAAAAAGCGAATTGTTATTTCACTATTTCACTTTCATTATTAATTGAACAAAAAAAAAATCAAACTTTAGATTTTTTATATATCTCGTAGCTAGTACCCCTTTAAGTTCTATCACATTTCAATATAAAAGAAGTATTTAATATCATTAATCAAGAAAAAATCTTTGTTAGTTTCAGATAAGGTTAATAATATTTTAATTTATCATATTTATAAAACGAAATTGTTTTAAACTGTGAATTTTTTTCATTGTGAGATAGCCTACACAAATAAAACTGACAGAAGGGGGATAACTGTTGTCATTACTATAGTCTTTACCAAATAGAACAATATATAAAAAGATGTAAGTAAAACAATTTAATAAACATTTGGGGAATTACAATTCTTTTCTATTATCAGTTCAAATATCTTCTTCTCTTAATTTTTATTTTCATAATACATTTATAATCATAACGTCGCAATCTTTTTCCAAGAATAATAAATCATGGAAATAACATTAGTATCAACAGATTTTAACAGATGTTTCAAAATGTGTTAATTAACTTTCAATAAACAGACGAAGGTGTATAAAATGTGTATGCGTGATCTCCAAACAGAAAGTTACTGTGTGGATAGGTTAATAGTGCCTTCAATGCACTACAATACGAATTCACACTCAAGTATAATATCATCAGTTTTGTTACTGTTACCGTTACGTACAGGCAACTGTTCTAATAGTTAGTATAAGTGAAAGCATATTCAGGTTACAAACTAAAAACGAAGGAAACACAACAACCATAAGAGGAAAATAACGGATCACTGGAATCACTGAACTGCAACAAAAACAAACGCTAACATACATAAAAATGGACTATATGATAATAACTGACATATTCAAGACTTGATACAGGACGTTTTAAGAAAAACAATGTTGGGTTGAACCTGGTTTTAAAAATAAAATTGCATAGTGTCGATTGTAGTTGTTTTTCCTAATAATTCAGATAAAATGTATGCGTTCGGAGCATACCCTCCAATAAAGTAGTCGACTGGTTTATCAAACTCCGAAACAGTGGTGACATCTAGCTACGCTTATTTACAGAGAAAGGGAAGTATGACCCGAACGATAACGCTGTATGAAGTTTGCTGGTTTATGTAATGGTTGAATTGATTTAAGAGAAGTGAGATTTTAATGGCCCTTTTATATTGATACTTTTGAAGACGAGAACGGTTACGTTAACTTCTACAATATACGTTTTAGTGAATAATAAAGGTGTATCATTGTGATTCAAGCTGTAAATTCAAACTGCGTTTGTGTGGTACTCTAAATAATTATTTAGCATAAAAACAATATAACTTATTTTATGGCTAATCTGCTTGAATAACAAATACGTTGTTAAAGACATGACAAAACAACAGGGTATCATTATTCAAATTTCTAAAGGGTTGATTGATTGATTGATTGGTGTATAACGCAACTTTCTGCACTATTGTGCTATTACGTGTTGGGCAGGTTTTTTTTGTGGACGAAGCTAGAGTACTCGAAGAGAACCACCGACCTTTGGTAGGAAAACTGACAATCTAGTTAATTAAGATTGGATTCGGGTGCACCTGCTTCATGGGGATCCACACATCAGTGTTGGCATGCTAGTATACCAATACCAACCAAATTATCAACTTCACTTTGACTTAACTCCAAAAATTAAGGTGACAATGTTTGCACTCAGCGGAATTGCAAACTTGTCCCAGAGACTGTTGTGTCATGCTTAACGATGTGAAATATATAGGAGCTTTTTTAAATTGTTTTTAAGGACAGTATGACGATACATTAAATCAATTCGTGTATCTCATAGACAGTCTCACAAATGTCAATTTTTTCTCACAAAAGTCAATTTTGTCTCACAAAAGTCAATTTTGTCTCACAAAAGTCAATTTTGTCTCACAACAGTCAATTTTGTCTCACAAAAGTCAATTTTGTCTCACAAAAGTCAATTTTGTATGCAAATTAGATCACAGAATCCAAACTAAACAAATTTGCATACAAAATTGACTTTTGTCGCCCAATTTTCAAATTCACAAATTTGTTTAGTTTGAATTCTGTGAACTAATTTGCATGCAAAATCGACTTTTGTGACACAAACACAAAATTGACTTTTGTGAGACAAAATTGACATTTGTGAAACAAAATTGACTTTTGTGAGACAAAATTGTTATTTGTGAGACAAAATTGTTATTTGTGAGACAAAATTGACTTTTGTGAGACAAAATTGACTTTTGTGAGACAAAATTGACAAAATTGAATTTTGTCTCACAAAATTGAGTTTTGTCTCACAAAATTGAGTTTTGTCTCACAAAATTGAGTTTTGTCTCCCAAAAGTAAATTTTGTCTCCCAAAAGTCAATTTTGTCCCACAAATGTCAATTTTGTCGTCACAAAATTGACTTTTGTGAGACAAAACTCAATTTTGTGACAAAATTCAATTTTGTGACAAAATTCAATTTTGTGACAAAATTCAATTTTGTGACAAAATTCAATTTTGTGAGACAAAATTCAATTTTGTGAGACAGAATTCATTTTTGTGAGACAAAATTCATTTTTGTTAATTTTGTCTCATAAAAGTCAATTTTGTCTCACAAAAGTCAATTTATCTCACAAAAGTCAATTTTGTCTCACAAAAGTCAATTTGGTCTCACAAAAGTCAATTTGGTCTCACAAAAGTCAATTTGGTCTCACAAAAGTAATTTTTGTCTCACAAAATTCAATTTTGTCTCACAAAAGTCAATTTTGTCTCACAAAAGTCAATTTTGTCTCACAAAAGTCAATTTTGTCTCACAAAAGTCAATTTTGTGTCACAAAAGTCAATTTTGTGTCACAAAAGTCAATTTTTTGTCACAAAAGTCGATTTTGTATGAAATAAGTTCAAAGAATCCAAACTAAACAAATTTGCATACAAAATTGACTTTTGTGAGACAAAATTGAATTGCGTCTCACAACAGTCAATTTTGTTTCACAAAAGTCAATTTTGTCTCACAAAAGTCAATTATGTCTCACAAAAGTCAATTTTGTCTCACGAAAGTCAATTTTGTCTCACAAAAGTCAATTTTGTCTCACAAAAGTCAATTTTATGTCACAAAATTGAATTTTGTCTCACAAAATTGAATTTTGTCTCACACAATTGACTTTTGTGTTTTAATTTCCATATTAGATAACAAAAGTCAATTGTGTATGCAAATAAGTCTATATTTGCATACCTTTTTGACAAAATTGACTTTTGTCATGACAAAAATGAATTTTGTCTACAAAAATGAATTTTGTCTGCAAAAATGAATTTTGTCATCACAAAATTGAAGTTCTCATAAAACAAGTCTGTATCACATAGTTTTGTAAGACAAAAATGATTTTGTTATGACAGAATTGAATTTTGTACAAAACCACAAGAGTCCCATTCGGCGCCCCGTACCGTGGACGTAAATTATTGTCAACCGACCAAAACACATTTGAATCTATAATACATGTGACAATATAGTTATCAATTGAATACAAAAATAAACAAAACACCATTGCAATATCAAAATATGAATGCGGTGAGGGATTATTAATTTGTAAAGTTTTTACAAGAAGCAGTGTTATATCTGCATAATTGAGCAAGCCAAGTTGAATATCCTTGTTAGGGACCACATATCCTTTATCATTTTCTAACAATTCATTGATAAAATAACAGGCATTATCCATCAACACAACACGGTAACACATGTTAAATCAAAATGAGGGAACCTATTTTATAATTTGTATCTTTCATTATATACTGTATTCATGTTTGCAATTCAATATACAATTTGTGAAACTGGTCATCATTATTTCATGTATTTAGAAAAAAAGAGAATAAAATAGTATTCTATCAATCATAATGCTTAAATCTTATGTCTGTCATTCTGCCTGCGGCACTTATGATAATTATATGGTTTCCTTGAAATCAGAAACTCGTGATTTCTTTAAATAGAATAAGAAGTAGCTATAAAATTTCAGGTAAGATATGTTTGATATTTTCTATTTTCATGTTGTAGACTCTTTATTTAAAAGTCAAACGTTAAAAAATATTCATAGAACCTAGTGATGTTTGGTAACAGTAATTTTACAATAAAGATTTACGTATGGCATATTGCATCTGTACGAATACTTTACTTTATCCTACAATTGACCTTTCTACTATACTACTACAGGTGTACAGATAACACAAATTGATATACGTATGCTAGACGTATACAGTCTACTGGTATCCTGCTTCTGTTGCGAGCAAACATTTATGTCAGATCACTGTTTACGTCACAGTTCAATTTGGGGTCCTCACTGATGTTTGAATTTAAGTTGTTTCGATTTCTTTCAAAACAACAAATCTAACGTTTGAATTAGAAGAAAAATTACAACATTAATTGTAGGATTAAGACAATAACCGTTGGTGTCTTTAAATATCAGCTGCACTTGTAAACGTCTCGAAACATGAGTAATATAACGCTAATGCGCGCTTTACATCTGTTTCCTAGCCTCGTACAAATACACCTGATATCTAAAGACACTAAACAGTTATTGTCTATTTCTACAGTGATAAGAATATAGATATCGATGTTGCACTATACGTGAGAACCAACACGATTGTTTCATTCGGTCTTCTATATAATTAAAAGAGGGGGCGAAAGATATCAGAGGAACATTAACAATAAATAAACTGACATCGTCATTGCTACAAAAGAAAAATGCAAGCTAAAAAAAAACAACAGAGAAAAAAAAAGACTTAGCAACACGAACCCCTCAACAATCTAGGGGTGATCTCATGTGTTCCCGAAGGGTAAGCAGATCCTGCTCCAAATGTGGCACCCGTTGTGTTACCCATGTTATTACATATCCGATATTATATGTGAAACGTATATCCTATATATAACGGTCATACAACTTGTGATGGTGTTCGTAAAATGTACAAAGAAATGATTTTAACTTCACCATTTAGAACTCTTGGTTAAATAGCTTCCTTGTGAGCAGCAACCCTGTATCAAGGAAATCATGATAGAAAAAAAGCAGGGAATATCGAATCAATTGGTAAATATATACTCCGTATGCATGCGCTACTGGAATGTTGCTACATCGAAATAGGAAGTTCACAATATTGGAAAGCTGAAATCATCTCTTTTGTCGTAAAGTTTTGTTTTCAACCTACCTTCATTGTCAATTTCTAGATTTAATATAAGATATGAGGGAGACTGAACTCAGTGTCTTTTTGTTGTTGGGATATACAAGTACCTGGGCACGTCCACTTTGTGTTTCTGATAGATATATTTCTATTTGTATCAATCTGATGAGTAAATATAAAAAAGAAGATGTGGTATGATTGCCAATGAGACAACTATCCACAAAAGACCAAAATGACACAGACATTACCAACTATAGGTCACAGTACGGCCTTCAACAATGATCAAAGCCCATATCGCATAGTCAGCTATAAAAGGCCCCGATAAGACAATGTAAAACTATTCAAACGAGAAAACTAACGGCCTTATTTATGTAAAAAAAAAATGAACGAAAAACAAATATGTAACACATAAACAAACGACAACCACTGAATTACAGGCTCCTGACTTGGGACAGGCACATACATAAATAATGTGGAGGGGTTAAACATGTTAGCGGGATAGCCTTTTTAAACTGATTTTTATAGTTCGTTCTTATGTTGTACTGTTACGCCACTGTCCCAGTTCAGATTAGGGTTGTGATATCGCCCACATGTTTAACCCCGCGTTCTGGTATGTGCAAGTCAGATCCCTGTAATTCGGTGGTTATCGTTTGTTAATGTGTTACATATTTGTTTGTTGTTCTTTGTTTTGTACATTAATTAGGTCGTTAGTTTCTTGAATTGTATTACATGTTTCATTTCATTCCCTTTTATAGTTGTCTACGCAGTGTGGACTTTGCTCATTGTTGAAGTATATACGGTGACCTATGGTTGTTAATTTCTGTGTCATTTGGCATCTTGTTGGGATTTGTCTCTTTGGCAATCATTCCACATTTTCTTTTTTGTATTTACAGTATCTTTGGTATTCTTTACCTCTAGTTCGATCGGATATGTGCATTTAACATAGTCACCAAATTTTGTATTATTTGGTGAGAGAATATCATCTATATATTGTATAGCAGAAAGTTAACAACGGATATTGCTAACTTTTTTTGTTTCATCTTAAGAAGCTCATGTATGGAAATCTGCCTCATAAGAATAAAGGAACACGTCGGCAGGAAGAGGGGCACAGTTGGTACCAATTGGAATGCCGATAGTTTGTTGAAAACGCGTCCTCAAAACGTAACAAAAATGGTGTCAGTTTAGAAATCAAGCATCTTTATGTTGTCAGTTTCGGAGAATTTTTTGTTTGAATCAATGTGATATTTTACAAAGAATGATACATTCCTTCCTATGACAAGATACTTGTATCTACGTTGGTCTTTCTTTTCAATGAACCAAAGCAATACTAACTCTTTCAATTTGTGTTTTAGTTTGGTATGTAGAATACTTGTGTAAAGTGTGAAAAAGTCAAATGTTTTAATTCTATTGCAAAATAAAAAAGAGTCTAAGATTGTATTTACTCTTAAAGATCGTTGGATTTTTTTAGTATCCACATCTGATTCACGCAACCTCTAGAAAAGGTTATGTTGATTGCTGATAAAATTAATGTTAGTGATTTAAAACAAAGGTTTCATGGAGCAGTTAGAAGACGTAGCAATATATCGTTGTTTGTAAGGACACTTATGTAGTTAAAATATCCAATACAGAGATGGAAGATCAAGTTCTTCATCTTTGGTTGAATTTCCAAAGGAACATAGTACAGACCTATGAGTATCCAAAATTTCCTTTTTACTAAGTGACGTCCAGATATACGTTGAGTTTCTTTATTTGCAGTGAAAAACATATTTGTTATGGAAGTAGGACAAGTGCTTTGCAACATTTGAATCTTTAAAGATTGACGTAGGATGAGTATTGATAGACCCATTCATTTTCTGAATTTTGACTTATAACAACGACGTCATATCCTTAAACTATTCGGAAGGGTATCTATGTCTTCTTTCTCGCATTTAACACATAGCCTTACATAATCCTCGACTGCATCCGTCAATTCTGATTTGTATCAACGACCTCACATCCTTAATCCATTCGGAAAGAGTGTCTACGTCTTCCCCTCGCGCTTAGCCCAATGTCTGGCATAATCCTCTACTAAATCCATCAGTATTTTGAAGTTGTATTTCCAAGTGATGGATTTAACCTCACAATAATTCTGACCTTTGGATAACACATTTCGAAGGGAAGTGTTCATGAAAATGTTGAGGTCACCGGTAAAAACGTGGCTAGCCGGATTATATATGAATGGGGAACTAACACAGGTGAAATCAGGAGGTTTTTTACTTGAAGTCGTCAATTTGCAATTGTTTTGGTATGGGTATTAGAAAATGATTTATATCGATTGGTTTTTTTTAAAGGGAGATACTTTCGATTGATCTAATTTGGGTCAAAGGATTTCTTAAGTAGACAGCATCGAGACCTTTATTGGCAAATGAAATTTTTTTCGTCTATTCCAATGCAAACTGGTTTGGAAAGTCTGTGAGTGGCGATATCAAAAATGATAGCTGTAAACTAATGTTTTTTGTTTGTTTGCATTAAAGGCAAAATGTTATACTTTAGTCAAATGACTACTCACGGATCATACAATTGTAATTCATACAGATCTAGATTACCGCATTTGTTTTTATCTTATTTGTTACTCTCTGCTGTCTCTACATTACAGTTTTGGTAAAGACATCAGTGGAATATTCAAATTTACGAATAGCTTTTTAATTCCTACGAAAAAAGCGAAAAGTAACTATATCCACATTTGCGAAAGCGAATGTTATATTTCTGTGAATGGACCTTACAAAATTTCCCTTTAAGCACAGACTATCTACAATTCGTGATTAGATCTGTAATTGTATGAAGGTAAATGAAGTTAAAAGATTATTTTTTTCATGAGTCTATTTTGTAGTAAGATTTAGAAATTATGAATTAATTTTAATGTATTAATTTTTAGTTTTGCTTATCATCGATTCACATCATATTTACTAAGACCAAGCTGTGACTTAAGGATTAAAAAAAAACAATAAAAGAGTATTTTATTTACTTGTTATTTTCCCATGCTAGTATATACACAATTATGTTATGTCATACAAAAGAAAGAATATGAAATGAATATACAATATCTACAAATAAACTCATCATAGATACAAGGAATAACATTTAGTATTTACGCCAGACGCGCGTTTCGTCTACAAAAGACTCATCAGTGACGCTCGAATCAAAAACGTTATAAAGGCCAAATAAAGTACGAAGTTGAAGCATGCACTTTTGTTTTAATTGATTTTCGTATATGCACGTATAGAGCATAAGATGCCATATTAGAATGTTTTTTAACAGTTTATGACTATGATTTTCTTTTGTCATAGAGCCAAAATGATAGGAAACGCATGTACCGACTTCTCATTTACAGGAATTATATGATTCAAATTAAAGAAATCAGCATGCGTAGATAATTACATAGACAGAAATTGTACTTAAATATCCAAGGATCCAGTACATTCACCTGGGGTTTAATAATCTCATATGGAAAGCCACAGCGACTGTGGTTGCGTCGATTATTTTTTTTATGGATAGCCAATGTCAAACAATATCAAGATAAAGTGTTCTGGAATTATAACAAACTGCGTGTTGCATTTATCATGTTTATATAGTATTAAATTTGTATTGATGTATTAACCATATGTTTTGAACCTTTGTTTAAAAAATGTTAAAAGGTCGAAAAAAGTGATTGAGATAGATCTAACTGCAATTATGTTGCATTGTCAAAACTTATTCATTCTTAGATCTAATCATTTATCAAGTACAGTTGATTCATAAGGAAAACATTGTTTTCTGAAAATTACAGGGAAATTCCTAGAAGTATTTTTAGAATCGACAAACAGTAGTCAAAACAATAAACAGCTGCATCCTGTGACATACATCACATGATCCGGCCGCGCTGTTGAAGGTGCATATCAACTTTGTAAGTTCACTTTAATATTATAATATTTTTAAATAATAATCCAAAAAGTATATGCTTTATTTGATTATCTTTGTTTACATGTTTAACACGATGATGAGCGTCTGCATGTATAAATGATTAAGGTAGTGGTTGCTAAATTGTCTTATTAACATATTTTAATTTGAAGGATACATTGCAATCAGCTTTAAACATAATTTGTTATAAATACATTGCTGAAATCAGAGTTTTAACTCACAAATTCTTTTTCGATCGTACAAAATATTTTAATGTCTCTTTAAAACCCTGTCTGATTAGAGCACGGTATGTACCACTCTTAGATTAATAGGGTCCCATGACTTGTCTTGGGGATATCTAGTCTCTCTCAATCGATTTACTTATGTCGTAACTACAATCCCCTTCCCTTTTCACGAATGTGACCTATCGAATAAGACTATTTACCGGGTTTGAAATTATATGATCTACACGAAGGGTGCCACATGTAAAGCAGGATCTGCGTACCCATCCAGAGCACTTGATATCACCGACAGTGTTTGGTTTGGTTAGTGTTGCTTAGTCGTTAGTCTTCTATGTTGTGTCTTTGTTACTTTTATGTGTCTGTTTGTCTTTTTATTTTTAGCCATGGCGCTGTCAGTTTATTTTAAATCTATAAGTTTGACTGTCCCTCTGGTATCTGTCATCCCTCTGTTATGACTTTTAACTAGCGGTATATATACTACGGTTGCCTTTATTTACAATACTTTTTATTAGCGATATCATCGAAACTAAACATATATTTTGATTAGATTTTAAAAATCTCCGGTCTTTAATCATATAAAATTGAATACAAAAATGTGCATGTAAAAAACTTTATCTTTGATTCTTTCTATGACATAAAATGTAAATTATATAGAAACCAGTCATATCTAACCAGGTATATTTTTTTTTATCTCTTCCAAAAGATAAATGATTTGTGATTTCTTAGGGAAATAAAAACGGAATTATACAAAAAACAGCCTAACTATTTTTTTAAAGAAACGCTGTGTATTGACTTAAGGAAGCTGGCTTGTCACGTTTTGGATATTTTGTCAGATTTTCGGAATCCTCTGGTTTTATCCATTTGAATGCCTTACAAAAATTTGCCCGGTGACCCCCATTTTTCTTTTTGTAAATCTTTAACATGTATAATAATAAGCCATCTGTAAAAGTCTTAAAAAATTTTAATTACTTTTAAACAGTTTTTGAGAACTTCACCTTGTCAATACTAAAGCTATGAAAAGTCAAGAGAGAATATTTTCCCGCCAAAATTTCAATGGCTAATATCTCGAAAACAAGCACGGTGACCTATATATTTTGTTTGCTCTATTGATTCCTTTATTAATCCCCTATCAATATAAACTAGTGTTTAAAAAAGTTAATTACTTTGAAACTGAGAAGCGAACTACCTTAAGGGAAAACGGTAGCATTACATTTTCCCAGCATTAGGTTCGCCTTTTGTGTACCCAAGACAGGTGAAGGAAGTCAACTTAGGAGCGCTGTGATTGGATGTAAGGGTACAATCTATTTTTTTTATTATTAATCTATGAATAACTGCAGTGTGTAAATTTACAATATAAATTTTAAAACCTATTGAAATATTTTCCAGAGAATTATTCGAAAAGGCTTCCAAAATTTCATAAATTTGGTGCAAAATGACGGTGGGCATGGATAACATAAACAAGCTCCGTTGGAAATTGGTCATGATACTATTTGGCTTCATTTTTTAGAATACAGTAATAAAGTACAAACACCACACATAACTGTTTTATCCAGGTTTTTATTGTAAAAACCGGTAAATTTAGAAAATGTCAGTATTGTCGACTATGGCAAAATAAATAATACCGTTTTCCCTTAACACAGTCACAGACAGCAATGTTAAGAACTAATAATGTTTAAACTGTATGGGTATTCACCGATTGTTTTATATATTAGGAAAAAGTGCCCTGCAATGGGATAAACGTTAAAAGGGACAATTTAGATACACTTTTTCGAATGGCTTTAAGGTTCTACATTATAATGTTACAAATCATAATTTAAACACTTCTTGTGAACCCCGATATAAATTCTCTCAATCGATTTATGACTTTTAACGGCGGTGTACTACTATTTTCTTTATGAGTCTTTGCACATTTATGTTATATCTATCATCAAATGTTGATTAACTCCTAAACAAGCTTATTAGAAAATATACCCACCAGCAACGTTTCGCGTGTAAATCACTGTAGGTTGCATTTCTGTAAATATTGACAATGCAATTTCCCATAGGAACTCCTTTTACGGCTAAAACTGTACCACTTTTACTATGAAGTTTTGAAAAAAATCTTATCCTAGAATTGAAAGTTCATATGCACCACATTTTTTTTTCGAAGGTCAAAATATAGGGCTGTGCGGCATATTTTCAACGTTTATATGCCCTCAACTTCTCAGAGTTTAAACTTACACTAACTTTCTTAACTACCCCTACCTCGAATGAAAGGTTACCACAGATTTCAATGTAAACAATATGTACGTGTTTATTTACTGGTAACATTCCCAAGTTCTGTCTCTGCGATATGGAACACAGAGAGCATAACTGGGAACCAGTTTGTAAACAAAATTAATTTTCTATGAATATTCAATTACTCCCCAAAAGAGGCGTGTTTTGAGAAACAGCTGTATTTACAAAGTGCAACCTGTAGATAGCAATTGGGCATTGAAAATTTAATCGAAAATGCGACATATACTCCTATGGAATTCATCAGAGATGAAATGCCGGCGAATCATAGGTGCATTCTATGTTTTTGTGCAATTGTGACCACAGAAAAGGCAGTGTATCTTCCTTCACTATACTGCATATCCAAATTATCTAATTATACTTACATATCAATAAATAGAGTGTATCCGGTTGATGCGACTATTCAGAGCTTCCGTTTCCTATCACAATTTCCCTGACGGATGTTTACTGCTCACAAGGTAGTATGTTCAAGGGCTCCCCGTGGTAAAGTTAAAGTCATTGCCTAATTGGAAAGTAGTATTAAGGACGCTATCATGATATGGTAGACCATGATTGAATATCTGTGTCAAAGATGACCACGAATATCTTCCTGTAGTCGTAGCTACAATCCCGTCTTCTTTTTCTTCTATTGGAATATCATCGCATAATGCTAATTTTTAAAGATGACCACGTATATCTTCCTGTAGTCGTAGCTACAATCCCGCCTTCTTTTTCTTCTATTGGAATATCATCGCATAAGGCTAATTTTTATATAAAACTGTAATTTCAAAGAGCAAAACGACAGGTTCCACTCGAGAAGGATGATGTGTTTATCATCACCGAGCACTTTGGGCCTCATCCTAATATTTTGATTGTTGTTTTTGTTTGGGTTTACCAATGTTTAAGACTATTGCGAGTCTATTCCTCTATATTCGTGTTTTAATATGGTATAGTCAATTTAGTTGGTTTTTTGTATGTCACTTAGGTATCTTCTACCTCTTGTTTGCTTTTAGAATTGTAAATCAATTTAATTCATTGTATGTTTTAAACTCTCTTGGATTACACCAAAATACGAGCAACCTCCATTGAATAAATCGAAAGCATTTTGAAAAGTGAATATTCTATGTTATCTTGAAAGAACGATTGGTGCGTTTTAAATTTAATATCAACATAATTTTATATGTAATCAAAACAGAAGCAGACTTCAAATTCAAGTTTGGTGAAATGCTTGTAAATGGAATCTATATTGTGAGTATCTATTCTTTTGAAATCCATGTTATCAATAAACTCATCATAGGTACCAGGACTAAATTTTATATATACGCCAGACGCACGTTTCGTCTACAAAAGACCCATCAGTGACGCTCGAATCAAAAAAGTTGAAAAAAAAAAAGTTGAAAAAAAGAAAAATAATACGAAGATGAAGAGCATTGAGATCCAAAATTCCTAAAAGTGTTGCAAATACAGCTAAGGTAATCTATGCCTGCAAACCTTTTCTCTCGTCATCATTTGATCACTTGTTAGGTTTTGTAGCTAAGTTTTCTAAGTTTTCTTAGTTTTTGTTGAACTTGTTCTTTTTTTTGCACGGCCCTTGTCAGTATATATTTGACTAATGGGTTTGCATGTCCCGTTTAGTGTCTTTCGCTTCTCTTTTATAATCTATTCAAGTTTTTTTTTGGATTTTTTTTGGCCACGGCGTTGTCAGTATATTTTTGACTAATGAGTTTAAATATCTTTTTAATGCCTTCCGCTTCTCTTTTCTAACCTATTGATGATTTTTGAGGATTTTTTTGGCCACGGTGTTATCAGTATATTTTAACTAATGAGTCTAAATATCTTTTTTAGTGCCTTCCGTTCTCTTTTCTAACCTATTGATGATTTTTGAGGACTTTTTTGGCCACGGTGATGTCAGTATATTTCTAACTAATGAGTTTAAATGTCTTTTTTAGTGTCTTTCGCTTCTCTTTTCTAATCTATTCATTTTTTTGGCCACAGCGTTGTCAGTATATTTTAACTAATGAGTTTAAGGTGGTACCCAACACTTTCACTAAAATTAATTTGGCTCGTTTAATTTCATAAAATTTTGTTAAAGTATTTACTTTGACACTTTAACAAAAATATAAAAATTTTAAAAAATTTGAACCAACCGTTTTGTCAGAAAAATTACACTGGTTATATAGCAATTTGACAACCACCAATTTTGATCATTGAGAAGCTTAATATTCCTTTTACAACACAACGTAATTAAAACGTTCAGCTGACTTTACAGAGTTATCTCCCTGTAGTGTTAGGTACCACCTTAAATGTCTTTTTTAGTGTCTTCGCTTCTCTTTTCTACCTATTCATTTTTTGGCCACGGCGTTGTCAGTATATTTTTGACTAATGAGTTTAAATGTCCCTTTAAGTGTCGTTCGCTTCTCTTTTCTAACCTATTCATGATTTTGTGAGGATTTTTTTGGCCACGGCGTTGTCAGATATTTTTTGACTAATGAGTTTAAATGTCCCTTTAAGTGTCGTTCGCTTCTCTTTTCTAACAAATTCATGAATTTGTAGGAAAGACTGCTTACCATGTATCAACAAGTAAGAGCCAATGATCGCCAACATGTATATTCTGAATGTAGCAACGATGGAAAATACAGTGATGATGATTCTTCATCTGAAGATAAACAGGTATTGCTGCACTTCCTGAAGAATAATGGAACTAAATATGCAGATGAATTAGCCAGCACTTTTAACAGTACAGAAAGAAATAATAATAAATGTTGTCGAGAAGAAATAAACTTCAATACTCTTATTAATGAAGGTTCTTGCTGCATCGAAGATGTGATTGAGCATACTGAAATTCAATCTGGATCATCTTTACATGGTTCTGGTGTAGGAACTGATCTTCAGTCGGAAGAAATTTATGGCGAGATGGCTACGGATGACAGGAATAATAATAACCAGATGCGTTATAGCTCACAAGATTTGGATTTGTCAAATATAGAGAGTCGACAAGAAATACTGACTGCCGAAGATTTCACAACTAAAGTAGACTGTTTTAACTGTGCAAATGTGTCAAGATTAACCGATGGAAAATTGCTAGCTAAGGGCAGTCATGTTAAATTTGGCAGGTACTCCCACAGCACTAAGACGAACGATTTCTTAAAGAGACGTTTAAAAGGCAAGTTCGGCTTTCCGTACTTTCATCATGCAATTGTAACCGACATTTTTTCCAGTGAATCACACAGGATAAGCATTTGTGTAGTTAATTTTACAACTAAGACAGATGTTGGCACAGTGAAAATAGAAGTAATTGAAGAATGTATGGACATTAATCTCGAGGAAGAATATTTGTTCTTAGTTGAGTACAAATACTTATCGTTTACTGCTGACGAGACTATAGCACGTGCGAGAAGTTTAAGAGGAAGCAGATCGTATAACCTGTTTACCAATAATTGTGAACATGTAGCAATATGGTGTGTCACAGACATAAAAGCAAGTTTTCAGTCCGATAACTCAGGTGATATTATTCAAAGCTGGTGTACCTGGTTTGCTGCAATGCTGGCTAAGATTTTTCATTTAAGATCAGTTTCAAATGATATAGTCTCTGCCACTAAATTGTTATTCTTGCGGGTAGCTAGCTGCTCCAAGGTAACTGCAGGCACTCTTGGAGCAGTTATTTGTTGCCCAATTTTATGTGCTATCGTCGAATGTATTCTGCTGATACGAAGATTTAAACAACTGAAAGATCAGTTAAAAAGGCGCCTGATCTGTTTACCTTGCTTCAGCAAAAAAAGAATAAAGATTCTAGCTAAGTTAGTCGTAGGATTTACAGTGTCTATTGCTTTAATTATGCCAACTTTGAAATATGCTATTCCTGTTATTGGAATTGGGATTATCGCTCTTGTTGTGATACCATGGGCTTGCGAAAAACTTATAACAAAGATAAAAGCTAAGATAAACCCAACTTCAGTTATTCCTAAAATGATTGTGCATTCAATGAGTGACATACAACCTGGTGATGTCTTAACTGTATACAAAGGCATAACTGGCCATGACGTTGTTGTTGAAAAGGTTAAGCTGCTGAATAGACAAGGAGGATTGAATATAGAAAGCATTGGTATCGTTCATTATGCATTCTGTGGTTTGCTCGGTACGAGAACAGTTCGAAGTGACACAGTCAACATCAACCTCAATACAGATAAATTATTCGTCTATGATTTCCCTGAAGAAAAGACGTTTTCTTCTGATACCGTAGCAGTTAGAGCAATGAAAAAGATTGGAGAACAGAAATTTAATGTTTTTAATCGCAGATCAAGTCATTTGGCGTGGGATTGTAAGGTAATAGTAAAGTAATATAATAAAATTTCAGATTGATTGGGAAAATGCTATGTAGAAGATAAAAAAACAGGAAAACAAATGCAAATTTGAAATCTAAATCGATCAAGAAGACATATCAAGGATACAAAAAAATGAGAATCGCAACAATACATAGTAACATTTTTGTTTTTGTTTGGTTTTATTTTCGTTTGTTAAATATAATATGCTATATAATACATTCATGTGTACATTGCTTTATACTCATTGTGGTATTTTCTGTTTAAGGAAAGAAAACTGAATATAGTTGATGGTTTGCTCCGTGTAAAAGGTTTTTATATTGAACATCGTCTGCTACAGGGGCAAATACAAAAATGCCAATAAAATTACAAATAGTCTTTGATGACCCATTGTCGGCATTTGTGTTTCTGGTCTTTAGGTGGGTTGTTGTCTCTTTGACAAATTTTCAAATCATTTCCATTATCAATTCTTATATAATATGTAGACAAATTTAAGTGTCAGAATTGCATAAAATAACGTATTTGTTGACCTAGCCAATTACTATTTTATTTGAGATATCAAATTTAATTTGAGATATCAAGTTTTATTTCAGATATCAACCAAACTCCTCTGTCATATTTGACAGCATACTTTTTATTTTCAGGTTTTACCGAACGTTAATGCCTGCCACACAAGGCGTCCAGTGAAAACTGTAAAAGACGTTCACAAAGGAGATATTATAGAATTTAAATATTGCGCGCTTCCCCACGTTGCAATAGCTGTTGAGCCAAAAGACTATATTCCAGCTGATATTATTGAATTATCATATATTCACGTTGTTGGGAATGGAGAGATCATCAGGACGACAGAAATATTTGATCTTGAAATAAGTCCAATCTTCTTTCATATTTATAAACAGAATGAAATAGAAGATAACAACAAGGTTGTCGAAAATGCTCAGCGGGTAATTGGACGACGGCTTGACACAAACTATAATTTTTACAAATCTTCTCATTTTGTTTTAGCCTGCAAGTTGAAATCTACGGATTAAGACTGCTGATTTGAAAGTTATTTAGTTGATTAAAAATTAAATTTTAAAATAAAGATGAACAGAGGAAGCAGACCTCATAATCCTCAGTGATACGGAAGCCGTAAGGGGACACACAAAACATTAGAATTTTTTTTTTTAATTCGAGATCACGATAAAACATTACCGTTTTACCGAGATCTCGATAAAAAATATATCGTTATCTCGAGAAAACGAAACTGTTATATCGAGATCTCGTATTATTAAATCGTTATCTCGGTTTAATATATCGAAAATATATCGTTATCTCGAGAAAACGAAACTGTTATATCGAGATCTCGGATTATTATATCGTTATCTCGATTTATTAAAACGAGATCTCGGATTATTAAATCGTTATCTCGGTTAAATATATCGAGATCTCGATTAAAATATATCGTTATCTCGATAAAACGAATCTGAATTTTTGAATTCGTCATTCTGATGTTATCTTACAAATATTCAAGTTAATATCAGAAACAAAAGTTCAAAGCACTCTTTAAAAATTTTAACTTAATTCATTCATTTATTTAGTTTCAGAGAATAAACTAGTGGATTTCCCTAGCTATTATTAACCGAAATTCCTTGGTTCAATGTATGGAAAACCTGACTACCAAAACATATAAATATATTAAAATACTCAACGTTACCATTTTTTATTTTCACAGTACCTTTGATGTTCTTCATGCCATATTTATAGATATAACATGTCCATTTTGCCACAATGACCATTAGAGGGGTTACAGAAGACCTGCATGCCAAAATAAGCGTGAAAATTATGAAAATAGCCAATTTTGAATAATGAATGGGATATTCTGAATAATGGAATGGACTGTTGCGACCCTTCATACCCTATACAGATATACAGTAGACCTTATTCGAAAGCTTATTAATAGAGAAACAAAAGGAATATAGTCAATATGTCCTGCAACGCATATTAGAGGAGTAACCAAGGACCTAAAAATAGAAATACGGGTGAACATCATAAAATAGGTTATTTTGAATAATGGAGTGAACTTCTGCGACCCGTCAGCCCATAATTAAGGAAAAATTTATAGACCATTTGAAAGCTTATTAATAGAGAAACAAAATGGTTATAAATAATATGTGTCGCAATGACCATTAGAGTGGGTTACGGAGGACCTAAATGCCTAAATACGCGTGAACGTTAAGAAATATGTAGCCAATTTTGAATAATGGAAGGGATATTTTGAATAATAGAATGGACTGCTGCGATCCTTTAGCCCCTTATTACATACATACCTTAGACCTCATTCAAAAGCTTATTTATAGAGAACAAAAGACATATAGTTAATCTGTTCCGCAACGCATATTAGAGGATTGACATAGAGCCTACATGTCGAAATACGCGTGAACATTAAGAAATAGCTTATTTTGAATAATGGAATCGATATTTTGAAAAATGGAATGGACTGCTGCAATCCTTCAGCCCTAATTACATACATACCTTATACCTTATATAGCTTATTTATAGAAAACAAAAGACATATAGTCAATATGTTCCGCAACGCTTATTAGAGGGGTAACACAGACCCTTCGACCCCTTTATACACTACTTGAAAGCTTATAGAAAGAGGGATACAATGGTATATTAATAAGCTTTCGAATTAGGTATACTGTATATTTGGAATTAGGGGTTGAAGGGTCGCGACAGTCTATTCCAATATTCCAAATATCCATTCCATTATTCAAAATTAGCCATTTCTTAATATTCACGTGTATTTTGGCATTTAGGTCCTCAGTAACCTCTCTAACTTTCATTGCGGCACATACTATTTATATCATTTTGTTCCTCTTTTAATAAGCTTTCAAATGGTGTATAAAGTTTTCCTTAATTTGTGGCTGACGGGTCGCTGAAGTTCATTCCATTATTTAGAATAAGCTTTTTCATAATGTTCAGCCGTATTTCTATTTTAGGTCTTTCAATACTTTTCTAATATTCGTTGCGGAACATATTAACTATAACTTTTGTTCCTCTATTAATAGGCTTTCAAATGAGGTCTGTTAACAGCAAAGGTAACGTGAAAATAGAAATAAAGAATACGTTGAGTATTTTAATACTTATATATATATGTTTTGGTATTCAGGTCGTCCATACATTGTACAAAGGAATTTCGGTTAAAAATAGTTAGGAAAATCCACTAGTTTATTCTCTGCAACTAAATAAATGAATGAATTGAGTTAGAATTTTTAAAGAATGCTTTGCATTTTTTTTCGGATATTAATTTGAGTATTTGTTAGATAACAACAAAATGACGAATTCAGAAATACAGTTTCGTTTTATTGAGATAAAGATATATTTTTTATCGAGATCTCGATATATTTAACCGAGATAACGATTTAATAATCCGAGATCTCGTTTTAATAAATCGAGATAACAATATAATAATCCGAGATCTCGATTTAATAAATCGAGATAACGATATAATAATCCGAGATCTCGATATAAGTGTTTCGTTTTCTCGAGATAACGATTTAATAATCCGAGATCTCGATATAACAGTTTCGTTTTCTCGAGATAACGATACAATTTTTATCGAGATCTTGATATATTAAACCGAGATAACGATTTAATAATCCGAGATCTCGATATAACAGTTTCGTTTTCTCGAAAAAACGGAACTGTTATATCGAGATTTCGGATTATTATATCGTTATCTCGAGAAAACGAAACTCTTATATCGAGATCTCGGATTATTATATCGTTATCTCGAGAAAACGAAACTATATATTAAACCGAGATAACAATATAATAATCCGAGATCTCGATATAATAATCCGAGATCTCGATATAACAAATCGAGATAACGATTTAATAATCCGAGATATCGATTTAATAATCCGAGATCTCGATATAACAATTTCGTTTTCTCGAGATAACGATATATTTTTTATCGAGATCTCGGTAAAACGGTAATGTTTTATCGTGATCTCGAATTAAAAAAAATATTTTCTAATGTTTTGTGTGTCCCCTTACGGCTTCCGCAGTGAGATGTTGTATATCTTAGAAAATTAGAAAGAACTCTGCCCTGGAGATGTTGAACATACTACATGTAGATCATCACTGTTCAATACTCTTTCCAAAATACATTTTTTCTAGAAGAAAAAAAACGCGTTTAATTTTTTCATCAAGTTACATAATTTTGTACAAATGAAAATATTGACAGAAAACATTAATATAGGATTAGATAAGAAAGACTTCTATATATAAATAAACTCTTCATAGATACCAGGATTAAATTTTGTATGTATTAAATATACATTAATGCATTTATTGCGACACTACGAGTTATTTCGTATATATTCTATATTTATTTGGGTATAAGATACTACAATATTTCTTTGTTTAGTATTGGTCGGTTATTGAAAATTTTTACTACGTGTTTTAATAGATATCATAATTCATATCAACTTAGAATCAACGGTTGAAACGCTATACTCATAAAATAGTCAAATACATCTAAGGTAAACTTTGCCTGGGAGAGTTGAAATCTTGGTTTGTTTATAATTTCAAAACTTTATAAACGGACAATTTTAGAAAGATTTATTATAAATTATGTCAGTACCGAAGAATTGAATACTGAGCTGATGATGACCCCGGAGCACTGATGAAATGAAAACAACACGTTACAAATTTCATGCGCTATTATGTTCAAAATCTAGCTCATATTGTCTTTTTTTTTTAGATAAAATTAGAAAAAAAGAGGCAAAACAAAGAAAACAAAAAAACACCGTGAATCAATAAAAGGCAGACAGAAAATGGCTAAAAGACGAAAAGATGAAATAAAGGCAGTTATTGTACACAAACTAAAGTGAAGTTATTAATAAGTTTAACAAATAATCAAGAAAGTTATAACGATGGGAAAGGAAACAGCAGTTTCTAATGTTTTTCTTTTGGAAACTTCTGTTACAGTAAAACATGTACCTATTAGGAATAAAGTCGACAAGTAGAGAACCAAAGTCCGTTAACAAAAAAAAGAAATGTAAGGTTATCAAAATTAATAGACAGCAACCCAATAATGATAAAACCTGGAATATTATTGAAGAATTTATCATTTATTTTATTTGTTTACTTTATCTAATTTTCGGGTATAAAAGTAAGATGTGGTATGATAACCAATCAGTATGAACCTTAAACACTGCAACAAACATTTTATGGACACCGCCTACATCTCTCTTGTTCGCTTAGTCTTAGATTACTGAAGGCACTGTATGGGACCCATATCTACTAAAAGACGTTAACCGCATAGAGAACATTCAACGAAAAGCAGATAGGTTTGTTTTTAAAGACTAAAGACGTTTACGGTACTAGTAGTGTCACCTCCATGATGAAGGATCTTGAATGAAAACCTCTTGTGGAAAGAAGACGTGAACAACGACTGGTACTACTGTATATAATAGTGAACGACCTGGTAGCCAACCCCACTGAACATCATATAGAATTTAACACTTTACCATCCAGAACTTCAAATGTCAAACAAATAAAACTTGTATCAGCAAATACTGACATTTATAAACATCATTAATTGAAAAATACTACCAAATACTGCCGTGAACTGTAAAACTGTGGAAAGTTTAAGGGCAATTACATCAGTGGCGCACACACACTTCCTTGATGAGTTTAACTCAGTATTTTGAGTTCATTTCCAGTATTATACAGATACAGAGAGACAACTTTCCACAAGAGACCAATGACATAGAAGTAAAAAACTCACCTCCGTATGGCTTTCAACTATGAGAAACCCATTTTGTATAGTCAGCTATAAACGGTCCCAAATTACAAATGTAAAACATGTCAAACGAGAAAACTATCGGCCTTATTTATGTACAAAACAATAAACATTACAAAAAACGACAAACATTGAAAAACAGGCTCCTAACGTGGGACAGAAATATACAGAATGAGGCGGGGTTATACTGATTGCTGAACCGTAGCTCATATGTCCTTATGTTATTTTTTTTAACTATTTGCGGACCATAGATATTGCGGACCATGGATATTGCGGACCATAGTATCTATGGTCCGTAAATAGTAAAAAGATAACATAAGGACCTATGAGTTACGCTTCCGCAGCTAGGGTTATACTAGTTTGTTGGTACCAAACAAACTATAAAAATCAATTGAAAAAGGCTGTACTCATCAGATCGATATAATCCAGAAAAATAAACAGGTCAGAAGGGTATTTAATACAACCCAACAACAAAAAGACACATACTGATCTGAGAGTACTCTCAGATACTTGCAGCTAGTTCAAACCAATAACAACTAATAAAACATCATGTATCTATGACTAAAATATTGCATCAGTACACATCCAGCATCCAATGGATTTAGTATAAAGACGGCATTAACAGTCAGAGAAAAATATTACCTGTACCATGCTAAAAATTCATGCATCGACAGAGGGTAGAGCTGAGAATGATTATATGTATATGTTAATGATAATAATAATCGTTTGGTTTTAATTTACTGATAACAAAATCAATATTCATACCAATAAAAACAATATTCAAAGATACAAATTACAGGGGTGAATTGGTAACCTTTTTAAATACGTTTGTAAAAGAGGGACGAAAGATAGGTCAAACTCATCAATCGGAAAATAAACTGACAACGCCATTTCTAAAAAATAAAAAAACAAACAAACAATAGAACACATGACACAATATAAAAAAACTAAAGAATAAACAACACAAACCCCACCAAAAACTGGGGTGATCGCAGGTGCCCCGGAAGGGTAAGCAGATTCTGCTCCACATGTGACACCCGTCGTGTTACTCATGTTATAACAAATCCGGTAAATAGTCTAATTCGGTAGGTCACATTCATAAAAGGGAAGGGGATTGTAGTTATGACGTAAGGAACATATCTGATATCATCTGTGAAACGGTTATTCCATAACGGTCAACCAACTCGTGATGGTGTCCGTAAAATTTACGAAGGGATGATTTCAACTTTACCATTTAGAACTCTTGGTTTAATAGCTTCCTTGTGAGCAGCAATCCTCTATTAAGAAAATCATGATAGGAAATACAAGCACGGGAATATCGTAACAATTGGGAGATATATACCCCGTATGCAGGTGCTGCTGGAATGTTGCTACTTAGAAATGGAAAGTTCACAATTGGAAAGCTAAAATCATCTCTTTTGTCGTAACGTTTTGTTTTCATGTGTGTGTGTGTGTGTCGCATTTCAGTCTAACAGATCAGATTAATCAATATGACTGGATATATATCCTGAAGGTACTTTACGTGTTTACTGTAGTATTTTATCCCCATGTGTATTATTCATTTTGAGTTAATTGCAATGATTTCCGAATTTGTTTTCTGTCATTACCATAAGGATTTTAATGTTTCCTTTGCATTTGCCTAATTTACATGAATATTATATTTCATGATATATATAATATAAATTTATCAAAGGTTTTCAATTCACTCTATATTATGAAAATATTGTATAAACTGGCATATTTATATCATTACTAAAATTAAGAAAAATGTGAACTGAGGAATCTGTTGTATATACAAATACATAGTCTAAGCATTCTCGCGGGTTACAATTAGTAAATAAACGAAGATATATAAACCAATACAAGCAAAATGACAACACAATAGAAGAATTCAATTAAAATATAGAGCTAAAAGTTCAAACATATGTGTAGCTAAAGACGTCAAGCCTTTTCACCCGAAGTTTTCTAATCTGATATGGATGAAATCCGCATAGACGATCAAACTTGACACCAGAATAAAGTTTATCAATAGATTAAAAAAGACCCAACAACAACCACTGATGTAACATGTGTAATTCTCGGCATGTGAAAGAGAGGCGAAAGATACCATGGATACCGAAGTGCCATTTAAACTCGTAAGTTGAAAATAATCTGAAAACACCATGGCTAAAAAAGAAAATCCAATCAAACAAACAACAACATTCAAAACAAAACAGAGAAAACTAAAGACTGAGAAACACGAACCCCACCAAAATCTGGGAGTGATTTCAGGGGCTCCGGCATGGTAAGCAGATCCTGCTCCACATGCGCCACCCGTCGTGTTGCTCGTGTTAGTTGAAACTCGGTGATATGTCTCATTCGGTAGATCACATTCAGAAAAAAGAAGATTTTAGTTACGAAAATTAAAACAAATCTGTTAATAGTCATCTGTGAAACGAATATTTTAGAACAGTCGATCAACTCATAATGGCGTCCGTAAAATTAACGAAGGGATGATTTCATCTTTATCTCTTAGAAATCTTGGGTTTACAGCTTCCTTGTAGTAACCCTCTTTCAATGAAATCATGAAGAAAATACAAACGTATCAACTGGGATATATGGGCGTTTTTCAATAAAAACGTACTTTCTTGTCCCAGCCACTTTAAAAAAAATGTGTTTGATCTTTGCAAGTATTTTTTTGTGCAGTCAGTACATTGAATTAGATATAACATTTTTAAGCAAAGAAACAGTTTATTTTTTAGAGGGATTGATAAGATATTGATTCCTGAATGGTCCAAGACAACCAAAATGGCATGTCCCTAGACCGCCTGTTCAACATTCATACTCTAAAATATCGTAAAAAAATGTAGAAATAAATATTAATTTTACTTAATATAAGTTCTTTAATAATTCAAAAGTATGTTTAGAGCCAACATATTTTAATAAACAGCTTTTAACATAGGATTTTTTATTTTAGAAGGTGTGTCCCTAACACAATGTCCACTACGAAACGAAGTCATTAAAACTTGCTTATAAACAGTTTTATAAAATCAATGTAATTTTTTGTTTGCAAGAGATATAAACATTAGGGTCTTACAAAAGAAGTAATTATATGCTTTTATAACGGCAATTAAACTGTTGGTAAGAAAAATTGAGCACATCAAATGGACCAGAGTGATACCGTATTTTTGTAAATGTCCACTACGAAACGGGTCAAATCTCTTTCAGCAACTGGTTTTAAAATTATGAAAAAAATATCAGTGTACAGCTCAATAACGCTTTGATGAATACAGTCAGTCTTATTACTATTGCAATATAGGGGTTGTGAGAAAAAAATAAAATATGTGAATACGTCCCCTACGAAACAAGTTTGGGAGAAAAACGTTTCGTAGTGGACACTACCACTACCATGCAGTCTTTTTTTACTCTTTTTTCAATTATATTCGTGCAAAGCAAATAACAAAGGTTAGTTTCATGTAATTTTTATTATGTTTTTATTAACATAGAATAGGGTTGATGTCAACTACGAAACTTTTTGTCCACTACGAAACGGTTTTGTCAACTACGAAACGCATCAAAATGTCCACTACGTAACATGAGTTGTACCTTCATATGTGAAGTACTGTCTAATCTTTATCGATAAAAAATGGTTCACCAATTCAGAAAAAAAATGAGATTTTTCTAGTATATAAAGTAAACAAACTTGAATGTCTATAGTAAACATTTAAAATTGCAAAAATATGTGAGTTTAGAAGCAGTTTCGTAGGGGACAAAAGTCCCCTACGAAACAGTACACAAATTATGAAAATAATATCATTTTAAAGAGTATTTTAGATTGCACTTTTTGTTTACAAACAGGTATATAATAGAGGTATTCAAAATAACTCTTGAAAATAAATTTTAGACTAGTTGATTTTCCATTTTTTTTAGGTCTGAAAGGAACGCTTTTATTGAAAAACGCCCATATATAATCTTAATTGCAATACTTGAGTATACGTAAAACTTTATATATACAAACAAAGCAAGCAAGCTAACCAGTGTCTTAACCTACAAGCATTTCGAAACTAGCTTTTAGTGTTCTATCGATAGGGATAATAATAATTCTCAATTTGTATGAAAATTTTCACAGGTAAAATCTATAATTTTTGCTGATAAATAATCTCAAGTTTATATATAGACATAAAAGTTTATATATAGACATAGAAAAATAAGGGGAAAACCATGTTTCTATTTTAGCCTATATAGATATTTATTATAAATACTTTGTTAGTACGTACTTGTGATACTTATTACTTTAAACTTCACAAGGTATATTCCAGGCCAAAAAATTGGGAATCCAAGGATAGAAAAAATATACAAGACCGGGATAAAAAAAAAACAACAACAAAGAACTTTTATAATATGGTATAATATAAATAATTATATTTATAAAGTGTTCGTATACACATATTTGTATATACATGTTATAACATTATTGGCGATGATTTATTACTGACTTGATCCTCCATCTTTTGTTAATTGTGCTTTTAGTTTTTAGTCAAAAACATATTAAACTAGTAATGAATGTATATATAAACATGTCTTAATTGAAAACAACGTTCAAACCTATGATTGCGTTGGATAAAAACCGCAAATTTTATACGTGTGCATGTAAAACAAATTTCGTTGTAGAGGGGTCTACGAGATTTTGGCTTCTTAATTATAACATATTTAACTACTGGTATGCTGTATTCATTGTTGTAATGAACTGAAATATTGGCCTTTGCCAATTATTGTAATTGTGTTTGTGCCAATAAGAATATTTGTATTTATATAACTAAATACAACACAAACAACATTTTCCAATAGACAAAAAAAAAGTGAAAAAGTAAATTTTAACAAAACGCATTTGACTACCAGGTCGAAAAACTGAGGTTCTTAAACCCTGTTGACTGCCATAAAATTTGACGATGGGTTTTGCTAAACGGCGGAAACGGGAAACGGAACGGAATACGGAACGGAAACGGAAAACGGAAACAGAAAGAATTAAAATGGTTCTTTTTGGCTATTTTATCTTCATAGGCATGTTTTATATAGTATAACACATGTTCACAAGAAAGAAAAACATGAATAAATTCAAAATAAAAGATTTTAAAGACAAACAGACAAACAATAGTACACGAAACACAACATATAAACTCAAGGCTGAGCAAAACGAACCCCACCAAATACTGGTCAGGTGGTTAACTTGGTTGCTCCGGTAGGGTAAACAGATCCAGCTCCACATGATACACCCGCTTTAAAACATAGACATAAATTCATATTCATTTACACTAAAGGAATGTTGAAATTTGAAAGTTATCTTTATTTATATTGGTAGTTTTTTAAGATTTTGGTGCTATGTTAAGACAACTGAAAACTAATTCTTCTCTGTTCTTTTTATGACGGAAATTATACTTTATTTTACACTACGCATCTGATCGTTTGGATGTTTATATCTTTTCTCGCCCCTACTTAAGTTATGTCTTTCCATTCTGAATATAACTGTTTATTTAGTGGTTCATATTTAGTTGATACAATTATAGTGAATTGTTATTTCAATGTTTTTGCTCTGTCGTGGTCGTTTTCTGTAGATAGACCTGCTATGTCTTAGAGGTGGTATACTTTTTTATATCGTACATAGCTCTTCTAAGCTAGCGAATTCTAATTGACACTTGGCGTCCGTCGTCCGTATTTGTCTTTGTTTACTTTTACAAAAATCTTATCTGAAACTACTGGGCCAAATCTTACCGAATATACGTATTTTAGAAAGTCGTCTGACAGCTTTGGTTAAACTTTACAACAATTATCATTGGTGTATCCAGTTTAAAAAATGTGTTAAACCTGGCTGCCAGCCAAGATAGCCGACATGGATAAAATTAAAACATAGCGATAAAATGCAATTGCTGTCTATTGAAACCAGCTATTATTAGCGAAATTCTGATGTGGAAAAACATGTTTAGCATGTTGAGCTCTAAATGATGTCCATTCACGTCAAAACGGTCAAATTAATTTTTTTTCATAGGAGAAATGTCAGCTCTTTATTGGAGTTCTCGCTCTTAATGATTTTACCAATCTTTCGTGTTTTGCTTATTATTTTGAAAACTATAAGTCATAGCTAAAACTGTTAAAACAAAAATGGTTAGCAAGACAAGATTTACAAACAAGTCAAAATTTTCGCTATATATATACGGTACGTAGACTTTTTAAAGTAAATAAATGATTGCCCTAAAATGACGACGTTTTATCCTCTCTTGTGGGTTGGGTAAAAACTAAAGAAGATAGAGAGATTTTTGTCATGAACTATTTAAGAGGGTGGTATAATAAGGGAGTCAAAACACGAAAACACGTGAAATAAAAATCGCAAAAACGTTGCACGGATAATAAAAATCGGGAAAAACAAAGCACGAGAAATTAAACCGTAAATATTAAGGAAAACGTACTAATAGTTATTACTTGAAGCTGTTTTTGGAGATCATGTAGTTATAAGGGAACAGTCATTATTTACCAGCTGGGGGGGGGGGGGGGTAATTTTTTTGGGGGGTCAAAATATTTTTGATGATCATATTGGGGGGGGGGTCAAAAATATGTTCCAATATTAAATGGGGGGTCAATTTTTTTCAAACAGTATTTTCAACAACTACAAAATTTTATGTTCTCCTTTCTTGACACTTTGGAATTCCTTTTTATATTTGTTATATTGGTTCATGTATACACGCTTCTAATATTAAATAGGTGCAGATGTCGAGATAATAGGATTTATAGCATCAATGACTAGCACAAGTGGATATACCACATGGGAAGTTAAATAGATATAAATTCGTTTGACAAATATCTGATTTATTTAAGACTGTGGTTTAAACTGCATCAAAAATAAATACTGACATCTGATTAGTATCAGATATTAAAGTGTGATACAATCAAGCCATAATCTTTGCCTAATACTACATTTAATCTGAATGTCTCACCCTTTTAATACATAATAGAGCATGAAATAGTGACCTATTCCAGCTGCCCATTCCTACAAATCAATTACATAGTAAGTGGCCTCTTTGGGAGATAATATTGACTTTTAGAAATTTGTATCAACACAGTCTTATTTTAATTAAAGATGGACAGAGAAAAGAAAGAAAATGCTAAAATGTTTCAACGTAAGATTTATAAAGAAAAACGATCTTTAAAAAGAAAACTTCAAACAAAATATTGTGAAAATAATATTCGGATTTCTCTTCCAACATGCTAGATACAATTTTTGAATAGACTTTTACCACATTTTTACCAGAGTGCATGTAAATATATGAGTGATCCTCGTCTATTTAAAAAGTCTTGTGTTACTGAAGCTACCAAACAATGGGATGTACAATCAAGAATGAACAAACTTGAAGGTTCAGTGAGCTTTATCCTAGGGACCAACCAAAATGCAGTTGGTAGTTTTATACATTGAGATATTTTAAAACCATGGACAAAATAGAATTCTTGATAACAACATTAAACTAGAGGCTCTCAAGAGCCTGTGTCGCTCACCTGATTCTATTTGGGATTTTGAAATAATATTAAAAAATGTAAAAAATTGTAACAGATACTTATAATGATGTTATAGTCCAAATTTGGTTTAATATTGTTATGTTTGGTTTCATTTCATTCAGAAGTTCTCTTAAAGAAGACATTTGTATGTATTTCCTATAGGGTACCATGTTAAACTAAGCCCCCGTCTGGTGGCCATCTTAGGTAATGGATCGGGTACAAAGTAACAACACTGGGTCAGCACCTCATAAGGAACATTCATGCCATGTTTGATTTCATTCCATTCAGTGGTTCTCTAAAAGAAGTCATTTGTATGCATTTCCCATAGGCCAAGTTCCTATGTTAAACTAAGTTCCCCGCTGGCGGCCATCTTGGATGATGGATTGGCTACAAAGTAATAACACTTGATCAGTACCTCATAAGGAACATTCATGCCATGTTTGGTTTCATTCCATTCAGTGGTTCTCTAAAAGAAGTCATTTGTATGCATTTCTCATAGGTTCCTATGTTGAACTAAGTCCCCCGCTGGCGGCCATCTTGGATGATGGATCGGCTACAAAGTAACAACACTTGGTCAGCACCTCATAAGAAACATTAATGCCATGGTTGGTTTCATTCCATTCAGTGGTTCTCGAGGAGAAGTTCAAAATGTAAAATGTTAACGACGACGACGGACGCCAAGTAATGAGAAAAGCTGACTTGGCCCTTCCGGCCAGGTGAGCTAAAAATATGCTGTTAATTAAATGGATTAATTCATTGAGAAATAATATAACCAGATGAGGGGTCAAAGTTTTTTGTTAACTACATTTTTTTTTGGGGGGGGGGTCATTTTTAAATTTACAATATGACTGGGGGGTTCATTTTTATTTTGTTCATTTCACAAAAAATAAATCCCAACCCCCCAGCTGGTAAATAATGACTGTTCCCTTATTAAGTTTATTACATGTTAGGAAATATCCGCGATAACTTTGAATTAGTCCCGGTTTACTTTTAAATCAAACTTGGGACCAGCACGAGAAATTAAGAGTACTGACACGAAGCACGTTAAATAAAAAGGGGAAAACACGAAGCACACACATCGAACCAGACACGAAAAAAGGAGAAACAAAACGTCAATGCACGGAAACACGTGAAATAAATGGTAGAAAAAAATAGCACGAAAATAACCCTTTACCACCCTTTTAGTAATTCAAATATATAATATTGGAGAGGTCCCATTGTTTAAGATGCACATATACCTAGATGAATGGCACATGCTCTTTATATATAGTCTCTTGTTGTTGCTTTTTAGCTGTTATTGATTTTCAAAACTGTTTGCATTTTTCTTTGATATCTAGCTTCTATCCTATTGTCAAATTAATTGTCGTGTGATTTCGTTACTTCCATCATGATTGATTTTCGTAGTTCTTTCCATTCCCCCCTTAAATTCCGTTCATATAAATATTTCTTTCCGTTTCCGTTTCCGCCGTTTAGGCAATAGCAACACCCATTGACGATTACCAAATATAAAATTGATCACAAGATTAAACAAATAAATCTTTATATGAATTTAATACCAAACTGAAAACAATAAACTTACGGCAAAAATCCCATATATACTATATAAGTAAACCAAGACACAAATCGTCGTGGTAGGTATAACGCAAATCTTCCAAGTTGATTGTTAATATTCATGATGTGCGATCATTTCTAGTTTGTGAAGCGTCCTTCAAACATCATGCATATATTATATTACTTGTACGTGTAAAACGTACGGTAGCAAAAATTATACAATTATTGTCCGTCATTTTTTTTTAGTAATCATAATTTTATTGTATTGTGTCTGACTGTAACTTGATTGACATGTTAGTTGTGAATCCTATGATTAGGGGGAAAATATATTCTAAACTGATAGAAAATATCTATTAATAGATATGAAAATTCATAATCTAAAAATAAATATAGTTACACATTGCTGTTTATGAAGACGATTATTTTTGTGTTGAGTTTTACTTGGTGAGTATGTATATGTATACACGGTATTTCAATATTAATGTTTAATTAATAACTTTTAGTCTTTAATTAAGTCTTTTAACGTGAACAAATTCGCACATGTATAGAACATTGTAGAATAGAGAGACTATTGAGGAGACTATACGACTCAGAGAGACTATGTTATGACTCGACTTGAAAGGATGGGCTGTTGAGCAGAGAATTTGTATGAATATAGAGAGGGCATATGTATACTAAAAGGGGTGGGCTGTTAAGCAGCAAATGCTTGCGGATACTAGTACATGATATTTAGCAGAACCAAATAGCTGCATGTGTTTATAATAATTCAGTATATTTGATGTGATTATAGACGGACGTTACAGTATTTATACAGCATGTACAAAATTCTCTTCCATCTGATATTTCCGATCTAAAGATCGGGACAATTTTACTCTATTTGATTCATTCTCTGGGTCTACGGTACCAATAGTGGGATGGATGATCCTTATGGTATCCAGTATAAATTTGTATTTTTACCAATAAGTCTCCATACCGAATCAATCGTACCTCCTCGGCCATTCTCGCTATGCAATACAATAATTATTTCTTCGTGCAACCAGAAAGGCCGAGCAGTTCCGATTGGATACTTAGTCAATGGATCACTTGTATAGGAGTTATTGCCCATGAAAGACTATTTTTATTAAATTTGCTAGAGGTTTTGTCTTGAAACTATCATGATAGACAGAAAATTCAGATTTAAATTTTGTTGTTGTTGTTGCAGAACCTATATATGATAGATTGAGAGAAACTTTGCTTGACAAAACTGTACAGTTAAGTAAGACCTACAAATAATTCGATATGACTGAAATGATCAATTTTGATCCCTTATATATATATATATATATGCGTATGCAAATTTACAGATCTAACATTGTTGGGTTGATGTTTAGACGAGTTGTATTTCTAACAATGTTAGATCTGTAAATTTGCTTCCCATGCTACTGTGATATCGTGACACCAAATCGCCTGCACTGCAGCCGTCCCGCTAGACCACACGACCACCTGGGCTCTACAAAAAATAAAGCTTTCAGTGGCCGTGTGTTACCTTTCCTCGTCAGTTTTAATCTAGCGGCGTACTACAGTACATGATATATATAAGGCATGGAGATGTTATTGTTACAGATCAGCTCAATTATCTATAGTAAAGGATCCTACAAATTAATGTAAGATGCAGTCACAGAAAATAATTATATTTATAAGTACGTCTGAGTCAGTGACAACTCTACAACATATATATTATTTCAAAGGAATCTTCAATTGCACAGTATTGTGCAATAGCAAATATTTTCAATTGCACAGTATTGCGCAATAGCAAGAAATATCTAATTGCACAATATTGTGCAATAGCAAGAAATTTTCAATTGGAGTTATCTTTCTTTGTCCAGAATAGTAGTTGAATCAACTTAAATCATTGTTTTATACACTATACAATGTATATTCACTTTTACTACCAACTGATAAATTAAAAACAATCTTTGCCATTCAGTGATAACAAGCACTTTATTTTACATTTTGATATTTTATGATGTATTTAAATGAGTAGTTATTGTTGCAAACTCCATTAGAAATTTGAATTGACATGATTGAGATTAGTTTTGGAAAAGGGAAAGGGGGATGTGAAAGAAAAATGGCGGGGGGGGGGGGGGATTAAATTTTTCTCATTTCAGATTTCATAAATAAAAAGAAAATGTCTTAAAACATTTTTTTTAGAGGATTAATATTCAACAGCATAGTGAATTGCTCAATGGCAAAAAAAATATTTTAAGTTCATTAGACCACATTCATTCTGTGTCAGAAACCTATGCTATGTCAACTATTTAATCACAGTCAATCCAAATTTAGAGCTGAATCCAGCTTGAATGTTGTGTCCATACTTGCCCCAACCGTTTAGGATTCAACCTCTGCGGTCGTATAAAGCTGCGCCCTGCGGAGCATCTGGTTACCATTTTGTCTTACACACAAAATATGATGGATAAGACAGAATCTGCAAAGTAACTTAAAGACCTAATAATAAATCTAGGAACAAAACTCGTCAATTGATAGAAGTTATTGCCCTTGAAAGACCACTTTTATTAAATTTTCTAATTTTTTCAAGAAACTATGATAGATATACAGAATGGCAATAAATGTTCAACATATGAAAAATAAAATGTCGATTAAAATCTTATGGGAGCGATTATCCTTAAAAGACATGTATCTTTTACAGAAACTATAAAAGAAAGACAGAACTACAATAATCAAAAATAGATATAAGAAGATGTGGTATGAGTGCCAATGAGACAAATCTCCATCCAAATAACAATTTATAAAAGTAAAGTTTAACCATTATTATTCAAGGTACGGCCTTCAACACGGAGCCTTGGCTCATACCGAACAACAAGCTATAACGGGCCCCAAAATAACTAGTGTAAAACTATTCAAACGGGGAAAACCAACGGTCTAATCTATATAAAAAAAAACGAGAAACGAGAAACATGTATAAATTACATAAACAAACGACAACTACTGTACATCAGATTCCTGACTAAGTATACAGGTGCAAACATTTGCAGCGGGATTAAACGATTTAATGGTACCAAACCTTCTCCCTTTTCCTGAGACAATTATAGTATAACATCACAACATAGAAAAACACACGATAAAATATCAATTGGAAGGTTTAACTCAATCAAAAAACGTAAATTAACACACTATCAACGAATAAATTTGATCTGCGATACCTGAATGCAAATTCATAGTTAAATAAGATATTAGGGATAAATATTTAAGGTCAACAGTAAATAATCAAAGTTTAAACAAAGCTATGGTAAGATACCACTGTGAAATATTTAACAATTATAGAAAAAACTCAATTTTGAAGAAAAAAAAACGGTTTCATATTCTACACAGGTAAATAAAAATAATTTTGTGGTTAAGTATACTAAATCTTCCTATTAGGAATACCAAGAAAGTTCTATGATATAGATTAAAATAAATTAATCTAACATTTGGTACATATGGCGTGAATATCAACAATAAAACTATACAATTAGAGCTAGATAAAACTTCCTGTATACAGATTTAAGGAGAAATGGAATAATTGTGTTGTTCATAGTACGAAGAAGTGAAAATTGATATATATTCCAAATAATCAAAGCTGTTACATATAGACAAGATCCATATTAATAAAAAATAAAATAAAAAAAAGCATTACAAATAGTATCAACAGGTCAAATTAACAAGAAAGTACGATTTGAGAGTACTCGCAGTTACTGACAGCTAGTTAAAAGCCCAAAAAAATAATAATTAAAAAGCATGCATCAGAGAGTCTAATCAACTAAAATACATCCCAGGGATTTAGTATTTTAACGTCATGAACAGTCAGATAAGACATGACTTGTGCAATGCCAAAAATAAATGTATCGACAGGTAGTAGAATAGTGAAGAGCGAATTCTTCAGAGATAAAAAAAAAAAAAAAAAAAAAAAAAAAAAAAGGAATACCTACTACCTGACGAAACACTTTATTGCCGAAATGTACATAAATGTTATCTAGCAGAAAATTTAAAGCTTCAATCATATCCTCACATTTCCAGTAAGTGTATCTAGCATTCTTTCCTTTTTCGTTACAGAATAGGTTTTAAACGAGTTACAGCAAATAAAATTACAATGAGATTTTTTGAAAGACCATTTTATCAAATACGAAAACTTTGTCTTTTTAAGATTGTGTGGAAGTGTAGTGTACAGAGTAGAAAATCATAACTGTCAACAGAATTATAAGGACCACCAAAAGCATGTATTTTATCTAAAACCTCTAAAGAATTTTTAACACTCCAAAAATAATTAATACCATTATTTTCATAAGCTTTATTACAAACGTTAATAACCAGTTCTTTGATAGTGGTAAGGTATGTAGTTAGAAGCACTGATAATTTAGTAGTAGAACACTTACTCGAGGCGGAGATGAAATGGAATTTAAATGGGTTTTTTTTGTGTAATTTCGGTAACCAGTACATGGTAGGGACTTTCAAATGTTCGGAAGAGGCTTTAAGCTGGGTAGTGGCAGTGATATGCTTGTTAACGGTATGACTCTCTGTGGTGCGTACGGACCTGAATGTAGAGAAATTGATAATTTCGTTTTGAAGAACCTCCGTGTAGAATATGCGTCACACCACCACTACATTATTGGCTGCCTTGTCTGCTGTTACGAAAATGTTCATCAAAATTAATTTAGAACGTTCAAATAAATCAACATGCCTGAAATTGTTACAGTTGATTTCAATGAGTGTGTAGAGAAAGGTAGAGTCCTTGGTTAGCTTGCTTGTTATATGAACCGTGAAGTCATTATTAGGTTAGGTAAACTACCCTCCTTTAAAAGTAGACTAGTCCGAGAGGTAACCAATCTATGTGTTTGTAAGACTAGACTACTTCGAAAGGAGGGTAGTATACCTTACCTAACAATGACTTCACGGTTCAGCTAACAAGCTAGCTAACCAAGGATTCTACCTTTCCCTACACACTCAATGAAATCGGCTGTAATTGATCTACTATATGAGTTATAGTCCTTAAAAGATGATGTTGGTAACCATGTTAAATGTTTTGTAGTTGCATAAAATATAACACGAAACTGTAATTATGTGAATTTCAGTTAAATATATGCATTCAAGCACATTACTTTTTTGCAATTTTTCTATTAAGTTTTTTTTAATATTCTGTTTTCTCAAACATTTGAAATTCTCCATTTTGTTTTGGTATTTCAGTCTTTATAAAGAAATGACACTAAGTATTATAAATTAAAAGTACTAGAAACACAATGTTCTAGAAAAACAGCAAACTTTGCCTGGTTTCGCAAGATTTGAGGGGCAGATAAAATACTATCTGTATACAACTACAAATAAAATCAAATGTGAGGTGACATATTTTTTGCAACAACTTGCACTCACTCTCGATTTATAAGAAGGAAATATTTAACTTATTAAAAGGAAACAAATACAAAACGGTCTTAATTTAAGATTGAAAGGGACAAAATATTTACTTTTCAGTGCACGTGAATATCCTAACGAAATATCTTCTGATCTCTATTGTGTACCTTATTTTCCATCTTAAAATCATGTTCTGTAAATCATAGTAGTTAAGCCTACACCATTATAAATAACATTTAACATAATTACCATAGCCTTAACTTCGTTAGAGTCCATATATAAGTTGGAGATAAACTTTTTTATTATATATGAACTAAGGCTCCCGGATTTCCATATCTGCTCCACTGGTAGAAGTAGACCGCCGCCTTTTCAAAACTCTTTAATACCGGCGTCACACACCAGCGTATAGCACACACCGGCGTACGACGGGCGTGGTAAAAAACCATGTCACTGCCAATACGCTAGTTATTTTGTTGGCGTATGTCTGTCGTTTGTCTAACACAGTCTATGAAATGCACGCTATATATATATATATACGAAGAAAAAACGTCCCTTGAACGTATTTGAGACACGTCCCGGACGTACCTTGGCTTTCGGCGAGTCTTAGACGTGTAATTATGGGGTGTTAAAACAACTTCTTGTAAATTCACCGAAATATGCCACTATAAATGTCATAACAAGTTTGGTTGAATGTCAGAATACGTTTTTGATACGCCACAGGTGCGTTTTATGCGTTCACGGTGCTCTGAAAATACGCCAAGCATACCGGTATGTTACAAACACGCCCCGCATACGATCATGTAAACGTTGAACGATCTTTAGGCGTATACAACGTGCCATATGCGCATCTGTAGCGTTTTGAAACGCACTTGTAACGTTCACTGTATGCAGTACTTGAGTGTAAGGACCAGGTAAACGCTTGACAAACGCTAGAGCTAGATGAAAACGTTTATGCTGCATACAAATTTCAGCGTTCACCAAGCATATACCTATGCATTTCGACGTAGTGTAAACTTATGCAACGCGGGTCTTGCTTAGCATTCCTCTTGTGCGTACCTAACGTATACGAACTTAAAACCGTTAAAACAAATCTGATGTTCTGTAGTTGTCGTTTGTTGATGTGGTTCATTCGTGTTTCTCGTTTCTTGTTTTTTATATATAGATTAGACCGTTGTCTTCGTTGATTTTCCCGTTTGAATGGTTTTACACTAGTAATTTTTTGGGCCCTTTATGGCTTGCTGTTCGGTATGAGCCAAGGCTCCGTGATAAAGACCGTACTTTGTACTTTTATAAATTATGACTTGGATGGAGAGCTGTCGCATTGACACTTATACCACATTTTCTTATATCTAATTAGTCAATTTTCTCTGTATGTCTGGTGTACGTCGGTCTATACGCCAATGTGTGACGCTGGCATTTGTAAACTAAGAATTTCATTATTAAAATCGCACATCGGTATTCATAAAACCCTTTGAACTAAGAAACACATTTTAGTTTATTATAATTCCTTGATGTCATTAACGATAATCAAGTTATATTTTCATGCCGCTCATACCGCGCCCTAACCACGATCTGAATCTATTTTAGATCGCGGTGAGCGTGATGCGATCGTAGTCTAGTGTGACAGGGGCATTAGCAAAGCGCAGACGCTTTATTCCCTTCTCTAACTATGGCTGGTTTAAATCAGCTTTCGTTTCGGCAGGTGTTACTTTTGCGTATTATTATTCAAGGACGTCTAATCATAATACATCGTGATCCTGATCCTGACCGCATTATAATATAAATAGAAGATGTGCTATAATTGCCAATGAGACAACTCTCTACATGTGACCAAATGGCACAGAAGTTAACAACTATAGGTCACCGTACGGCCTTCAACAATGGACAAAGCCAATACCGCATACGTATGTATTAAATATTGAAATGTTAAATTTCATGAATTTTCTCCGATTTATTTAATACTAATAATAATCATTTGAAATTAAGTGTACAATGACTGAGCTGCAAAACTTTTTTTTCATCTGCATCCGTTTTCACCTGAATGTATGCAAGCCCGATGAAGCTAGAAAAAGGCCAAGCCTTTTTGTGTCTTTCGTACGCGTCCGTTAACTTTTACGAATATCTTGTCCTATGAAACTACTGGGCCACATTCAACCAAACTTGGTTAAGTAATTATTTTTTAAGGGTTAAATATTTCGCGGTGGTGTCTTGCCATGGCTTTGTTTGGACTTGTTGTTTGCTTTTTGGCCTTGAATGTTTGTCCCTTATATTTTATTAACTATGTATTTACATTCAGGTATCGCAGATCAAATTTATTCGTTCATAGTGTGTTAATTTACGTTTTTTGATGGAGTTAAGCCTTCCAATTGATATTTTATCGTGTGCTTTTCTATGTTGTGATGTTATACTATTGTTTCAGAAAAAGGAGGAAGGTTTGGTACCATTAAATCGTTTAATCCCGCTGCAAAATTTATGTTTGCACCTGTCCTAAGTCAGGAATCTGATGTACAGTAGTTGTCGTTTGTTTATGTTAGTTATACGTGTTTCTCGTTTCTCGTTTTTGATATAGACTAGACCGTTGGTTTCCCGTTTCCCTGATTGGTTTTACACTAGTAATTTTTGGCCCTTTATATATTGTTGTTCGGTGTGAGCCAAGGCTCTTTGTTGAAGGCCGTTCATTGACCTATAATGGTTATAAATTGTTATTTGGATGGAGAGTTGTCTCATTGGCACTCACACCACATCTTCCTATATCTATTGGCCACAATCATCATTTGGAAATCTAGTTAACAAACTGAATATAGATCCGACGTCCCAGTCTGCCAAACAACATGGCCGCCATAGCTGATAATAGAACATAGGGGTAAAATGCAGTTTTTGACTTGTATCTCTGAAATTATAAAGCGTTTAGAGTAAATCTGACTTGGGGGAAATGTTCATCAGGGCAAGGATTTGTATAGTAAGTCTTACTAAACAAATCTGTAATCAGGATTATATCATGTATATCTGGCTGTCCTGAAATTTTCAGATCAATCAGACATCCCTTGTTGGGTTGTTGTCCCTGCGTGAGTAATTTTAAGGAAATTTTGCAGTTTAAATTTGTGTTATTATCTTGAATATTATAATAGGTAGAGATAAACTGTAAGCAACAATAATGTTCAGAAAGTGAGATTTACAAATAAGTCAAAATTAACAATATTGTCAATTAACCTCTTAAGGAGTTGATGACCTTTATGGTCAATTGTAGTAATTTTTCGCAAATTTTCAAGTGTTGAAATCTCAATTTTTTTCTACTCTGAGAAAGACTACATTGACAAATTCAACCAAACTTAGCCACACTCACCAATGGGGTAATTAGTTATATAAATTTATGTGTCCAATGACTCTAGAGGGGGATAGGACCTTTATCGGGACTTCGGGATCGCGTGTTTTTAAGCTCAGGATTTCGGGATTGACCCTTTCGGGATCCGGGAATTCTTTTTTCGAATTTCGGGATGTCGGGATTTAAATTTATTTAAATTCGGGACCTCGGGTATTCGTGTTTTTAAGCCTGGGATTTCGGGATCAGGACCCCTCCTACCCGCCCTCACTCTACCTGCCAGTCAACATGGCCGACATGCCTAAAAATAGAACATGCAGTTTTTGGCTTATATCTCTGAAACTAAATCAAAGCTATGATATATAGCTGCATTATCTTATGAATCTATTGTAAGTCTTGTATTATTTTAATTTTAGTTTCTTGTGTACAATTTGGAAATTAGTATGGCGTTTATTATCACTGGACTAGTATATATTTGTTTAGGGGCCAGCTGAAGGACGCCTCCGGGTGCGGGAATTTCTCGCTACATTGAAGACCTGTTGGTGACCCTCTGCTGTTGTTTTTTATTTGGTCGGGTTGTTGTCTCTTTGACACATTCCCCATTTCCATTCTCAATTTTAAATATAGCAGGTAAGCGACACATGCTCCTTAATTGTAGCCTCTCCTTTTACTAGTCTTCATTGTAAAGATGTGTTAACATTATAAATGGTGTGCTAAAATTACTTTGTTTATATAGGCAATTTATATATAATATAAGTTACTCTCGACTGATAATAATAAGAATACATATATATTTGTTTAGGGACCAGCTGAAGCACGCCTCCGGGTGCGGGAATTTCTCGCTGCATCATTGAAGACATATTGGTGACCTTCTGCTGTTGTCTATTCTATGGTCGGGTTTTTGTCTCTTTGACACATTCCTCATTTCCATTCTCAATTTTATTCAAGTGCAGTATCATTTTTATAAATTGAAAATAACAGTTTACTACTTCATTCAAAATAAGGAACATATATAGCCTATATAGATAGCATTGACTGATCTGAGATTCACCCATTCAAATGCAAAAATTGATCGTCCAAAAAAAGTGTTATGTACAACACCTGGACACCACCACCCCCCTTTTTTTCCCCTCCCTTTCTACCCCACCCTCTGGATCCGTCACTTCCATATGAATATATAAAAAATATGGGTACGAGCTGCAGGTAAAAGTACGAGTTTGTTAAAATCGGGTACGGTTTGAACAAGTACGATCGAGTATGCGAAGGTACGAGTTGAAATTTTTTTTAAATCTTCACAGGTAACATCCAAAACCACCTTATTTAAAAAGATTTTTTTTTATTATTATTTTAAAGTGTACTATTTTACTCTTATAAGTTCTATATAAATGTAGGATTCACCAAATCCATTATCTATTTTACATTATTATGAAATTGCTACTTGACATATTATAGCAGATTAAAACCCGTTTTTATCACATCTGATCATATTTGACTTGTTTTTATCTCTTAACAATAACTGCATGGTTTACTTTTATTCTAGACGTGTTTTAAGCAATAATAATTGATTTTAACATATACATGAGATGAGATAGTTTTAAAAACAACACCCAAGTCCCTGTATATATGCCATGTAAAAAAAAACTTTCTTTCTCTTATATGCATGTGCTGTACATATTTATAATGTGTTTAAAAAAAATTAATAAGGCATTAAGGGTATATACTCCATTCGGAGGTGCTCCTACTTAAAGGAGGCTAATACACAGAAGAAGAAGTGAGTACATATGTTGGAAATTTTGTTTTATCATTTTAAAAAATTTTAAGTTAAGGGAAAACTCCATATATATTTGGAGGTGCTCCTAATTAAAGGAGGCTTATACCAAGAAGAAGAAGAAGAAGTTGACATCAACACCCAAAAGTCCCCATTTATCTCCCTTAATTTCACTTCCTGGTCTGGGAGATTTCTGATGAATTTACTAAAAACATAAAGGAACGCGTATCTTATAACTCAGGTTACTTTAAAAAAAAATAGTATTTGAAACCCCATTTTTTAAAGTATGATAGGAAATTGTAATTTGACCCACACTATGTAATCGGTATCGTCTATACAAAAAATATGTGCCCTCGCGCTTCAAAGACTTTTTCTGTGTTGTTGTGGGTAGTTCTTCCAATGTATAGAAACAAGATCCTGTGATTCGATTTGCTTGGAGTACTGTGACTTTCATTTCCAAACACCAAAGACAATACATATGAACAAACATACAAGCACTTGAAATTTTGAGATGGGGATTATCTGATCTCAAACTTTGAGAGTCAAACTCTGAGGGTAACCACAAGGAAGTATCTGCACAACCCTGTCATGCCTGTATGCAGAGAGCAGTAGCCCAATTGAAATTTGTAAACCATATGTACCCACTTCTAGTTTTATTTAAGGAATGACTTGTCATATTTTTTTCTGTCTATGAAGAAATCACATACAAAATTTGGTGCAGACTGAATAACACGCTTAGCATGTTATTTAACAGTGTGCACCACATTTTTTATGTTATTTCGAATAGACAGAAAAAATATTAAAGTCATTTCTTATAATTTAATTCTAAATTCCATTTTAAACCGTAGAAAATCATGAAAAAATGTTGATGACGCCACGGTCACATGACTAAAATATGTCTATGGGCTGATAACAAAATAACGTCAGCCAATCAGAAAACATGTTACATCCAAAATTAAATTATAATTTAATGTCATTGGAAAGGGAATAAAACATGAAATAAATCCAAGAAAATTAATAGTCCAGTCAAACTAAGTTTTAACCTCAAACTAATTGCAACAGAAAATGTTTTAGTTCTAATCTATAGCATTATTCCCTAACTATACCCAGAAAAAAGTCCAAGAAATCTAACTTGAGGAAAACTCAAAATCAGCAAATTTTATTTTCCTATGGAAATTAACATTGGAAGGGGAGATAACTCTGCAAAAAATTAGTCTTTTTTTGTCAGTTTTTGGTTTATTTTCTTAAAATTTATGTAAAGTATGATACTTTGATATGGTTATAAGTTTGTATTTGACTATATTATATAATCTTCTATGCATGAAATTTATAAAACCGAAGTGTTATGGGTATTTTTATTGTTTTGTGCATTTTTCATTAAAGAAATTGCAAATTTGTGGCTTCGTGACCATTTTGAAAAAAATAATATGAAAATTTAGTATTGTTTATATCTGTATATTATATTTGTTCAGCATCTACCTTGGTTAAAGAAACTTTAAACCACAAAATGGAGAATATATATATGCTGAATTCATGTAATTATTTTGATTAAATTTGAGATTATTTGCCTTGACATGTTGAAAAATTCAATAAATGGTCAACTAATGAATTAACAAATCTAGATTAAAGCTTGTTAAAAGATATGAAAACACCTCAAGAGTTGTTTGTTATACTCTAAAGACGGCTAAGAATCAATACATTCTGTTGAATAGAAACGGTAAAGTTTAAGATACAATTTTTTAACAATTTTATTGATATTTCTAGATCTGCCTTTTTACAGAGTTATCTCTCTTTTTCAATGCTAATCTCCATAGGTATTTAAATCGTTATTTTTTTAAAGTCTTTCAAGTAAGATTTTATGGGACTTTTTTCTGTGTATATTTGGGGTATAATGCTAAAGATTAAAACTTAGATATCTTCTGTTGCAATTACTTTAAGGTTTGGGTCAAATTTATGCTAGACTGAGTGGACTATTAACACAGTTACTGAATTAGTGAATAAATTTGCCATTTTGGAATCTAATAATGAATTCTGGGTAATATTTTTAAAAGGGTACACCAAAACATTTGATTGGTTTAAAAGGTTATAAACAATGAAAATCCAACCTATGAAGTAACATTATTTTCACTTTGGTGTACGAACAATGAGCTTACCCATAGTCCTTTAAATTCTGAAGAAACGAATTGATTACCCTTTAAGGGGGCTCGCGGGTCTAAATCATTTTTTTTTATTTAATATAGGATTTCGCTATATTTTTCTATAAATGAACTTTATCTTATACCTAATAGAAAAATGAAATAAAAAAATGGGGTCACCGTTCATTTACGCTCACAATCTGCCTTCTAAAAAAGCATACATTTTTCTTAATGTCCTTTTTTCTGTTGAACTAATAGGAGAAATAGCGGTAATATCGAAATAAAAAAAGAACTAAATTACAGAAATCGCTTAAATTTTACAATTATTTAGTTAATGTACAGCTTATTCAAAAACAACAATAAAAAATATAGGTCACCGATGAGTTAAAAAAGATATTTCAATTTTAATGCCAAAAAATGGCATTTTTGCACCAAAGGGAGATAATTTGGAGCTTTTTCAATGATATCTACATTTTAAAAGTCACCTGGGGCTAACACGGAATGATTTTTTTTGAATGATTTTTGTACCATATGATAAAGTAACAACTACTGAAGGTAATTAATAAAATTTGTAATGAAAAATAAAAGTTTAATTTTTTTCTGAAAATCTTATACCCGCGAGCCTCCTTCATGTCCTTAAGTATTAAATGACTCAAAAGACTATAATTATTAATTTAATGGAATCTATATTAGAATTAAAAAGCAATACTAACAAGGTAGCAAAACAAAACAGAAAAAAGTTTTAAAAGTTATTAAAATAAATATTAATATATAAATAAAATAGTTTATTATCTATGCATAATATATTATAACACATTAATATGAGGCAGGCATTACCTGTAAATGGGGACGAAGTCTGTATGAACTATTTTTGTTTGTAACTTACATATTTGTTAAAAAAAGAAACGGAAATACCGTAATGTTTCCGATTTTGGTTCTGTTGTTGAGGATTTTACTTGTGACGTTATTTAAGTTGTGACGTCATGTTCAATGTTATCAAAGGAATGCAATGCATCAGATAATGTTAATTCATATCAAAGACAAAGTATTATGAATGAAAAATATTGTTATTGTGTTCTTTGAGTTCCTATATTTTAATAGACTACTCAAAGTCTCATGACAACGAGACCGGAAGAAGGAAGTACTGCGAAAATGCGGGAATTAAAAAAATGCGGGAATTAAAAAAAACGTTACGGTATTTTTTTTTGTCGCAATTACCGTAACGTTACCGATTGTGGTTCTGTTGTTAGGGATTTAGTTGTGACTTTATTTACGTTATGACGTCAAATTCAATGTAAACAAAGAAACGCTTTGGTAACGTTTTTTTTTTATATCAAACAATTATTAAAAATGAATTGGTATTTGAGTTTCAATCCTATATTTTACTAGACTGATAAATATATATTTTATTCAAAGTCTAATACAAACAAGACCGGAAAAAGGAAGTAAATTTCTGCGGAAATGCAGGGATTTAAAAAAGTCTGAAAAAAAGTTAACGATTTTGAGTTCATTAGTAGAATGAAAAATTCGGGAAATTTTCCCTACTTTTTTTTTTATTATTTTCTACCGTTATTGGGACTTCGTCGCCATATAAATCACATGATCTATATTGCTTTTTGGCCTGGTCCAATGTTTCCAATACGGACTGGCAATGAATCCTGAATTACATGTAAACATATATTGTGCATGTAATTCAGGATTCATTGCCAGTCCGTTTTGAATATTGACCCTATATTCACATCATTGCCAGTCCATATTGGAAATATTGGCCTTAAGGGTCTCGAGGCCAATACAGCAAACCTTGAATCTATACCATTGCCAATACAGAAACAGACAGTTGATAACGCTATATACAAATGTAATTAATTTTTAAAATGTATTCATCGTACATACAACGTTACATTGTTCAATTTAGCCTATGCTATATGAACACCTGAAATCATGGAAATACATGTATATGTTACAGCCATTTTCTAAATTTAGGCATTTTGTAAAATGACTGAATTTTCAGGCAATTTATAAAATGCCTAACCTTGACAGGCATTATACAAAATGACTAAGAATATATACCTAGTTATTTTGTAAAATGACTGAAATTTTAAACAAAATTCAACAAATTGCCTGTTCAGTTTCAGGCAATTTGTAGAAGAACATGGGAACATGAAAAAGAAAATATTCATGTGTGAAGTGTGTGCTTATTGCGAAACCCAATGTTGTCGAACTTTAAGTGGTTTGTCATTAAAGGTAATGAAACAGCTAAATGTGTGATGATCCACATTTCTCCAAATGTGGTCCAAGTGCTAAACAGATTTTACACCAGTAATGTACATGTATTTGCAAAAAAATCAGGATAAATACGGTGTAACAGTTTTGTCATCCAAACTTTTTGAGAAATCATAAATAATTTACGAGTTCTGTGCATGAGTGAATTTAGAATAATTCAGTACAATTTATTCTTGATAATTTAAACATGTCATTCTATAAAAAAATTTCAGGCTTTTTGTAAAATGCATTTCAATTTTTCCAGGCATTTTGTAAAAAGCCTAGAAATTAGTCATTATGTATAAAAATACAAAATGCCTAAATTTAGAAAATGCCTGTAACATATGAACATATCTATACTGAATCAGTATATAACATGTATAACATGGTATAATTTTATGCATTTAAATTTAAAATTTCCAAATTATCAAGTTTTCTTTACAGGGTCTGTACAGATTAATTCTTTAAGTGTGTGCATCAAATTAATGTGCAATGTTTATTATTGATTTTTAACTAAAACATGATGCATGACATACAAACTACAAAATAGTATTTGCCATTCTCTTCACTGAATTCACAAAATCTGCAAATTACCAATAATGTCAGTGTATATTTCATGTTTAATCCCCGATCTGATGATCTAATTATAAAACCTGATGCAGGTACGCAAAGCTTACTAATACCAATTTGGTTACGCCATTCCACATGCAGGGTCACACAGAATATAGAAAATGGATTTCACCAAAATGTGGCGGGATTCAATATTTTTTGTTAGATCTCAACCCTAGCCAAAGTAAAAAAAAAACAAACACACAGCAATACATACTGTAAAACTCAGTTTAAAAGAAGTCCAAGTCCGATGTAGTCCAATAAAACATTGAAAGATAGTGTCTTCATCATTTAAAATTATGCACAATCCCTCCTGTTAGAAGTTGAGTTTCATACCATCATAAAATATATGAGAAGAACATAACCTGTATCATGCAATGATGTAAGTCTGCTTTAAAGTATAAAAGTTCTGCATTTACTATCAGAATCAAAATAATTTAACAAAATAATTCAAATGAGACCTACGTCTAAAAGATTCAGACAACATAAATAAGCATGTCATATGCATACATTTGTACATGTACATGTACATACATTCTGTACATGACATAATTTTGTAGATACATTATAAAAAAGAAGATGTGGTATGATTGCCAAAAGATGACTCCCTATAAGAGACCAAATGACACAGAAATTGTCAGCTATAGTTCACCGTACAGTCCAACAATAAGCATGTATATTTAGGATATAACAAGTTTCTATGGGATAGACAATCAAGGAATGGAAATATAAGGAAAGTTCCAAACCCAAGTGTCATTTCTCAAAAATGCAAGTTGCTACCTTGTGTTTCAATAAGGTGTATACATGTATGTGTTAATATTATTATATATGAAAAGAATTTCGTAGACAAGTGCTAGTACAATGTACTTCTAGGTACCGTAAATGAGTAAAATGACAGGTACATAGATAACTTTAAAAAGAACTGAATCATATTGATCTTTAAATGAATTGCCAATTTACATAAGATTTTACCCCTCTGCTAAATCCAAGTTGAATACTAATTACACCTGGAAAAAAAAGCTGTAACACAGTCATTGACAGTTGTCACAGCTTGTTTTTCAATAAATGCTGAGGAAGATAAAGTTCTGTATTTGCTTATTTTTGTTATAGAAAGAAAGCAAAGTAAAAATTCAAAAGTACCAAGCCATGCAGGCAGGTTATTCCCGAGATGTATTCTCCTCAGGATTTGATACTAAGTTCCTATGTAACTACTGTGGTAACATACTAAGGGACCCAGTACAAAGTTACTGTGGACACAGATTTTGCAGAGCATGTATACAAGGTCTTGTAAGGTAAGTCATTTAAGTCAAAATGTTATATTTGCCTGCTTTTTCTCTCTCAAAATATTAGACTATTTACAAACAAGCAAACAGTGAGCATCTGTGGAGGTGTACAATTAATGGAGTATATTTTCTGTTTAGTTCATGACATGATATGAACAATAAAAGATTTAGTAAGTATTAGAAAATGTTTAGCAAAAAAAAAAGAAGGCTTGAGCATGTTGAAGCAGCAACAACAATTAAAAATATTTATTTGAATAAACTTTTTAGTCATGCAAAAGTGTGGTATTCTTTTGTTTGGTCACTCACAGTTCTAATAACATTTGTTTGTACAGCATTCATGCATTCAATAGAAGCCCAATGTGAACTACTTTTGCAGTACCATACAACTTTTTTTGTAGTTCTGGAGATCAAAGAGTGCAGTGTCTTCAGTGTTTAACAGAAGGAAATGCAGATGAAGAATATAGTTTCATCAATCAAGATCAGGTAATTTGTTTTATTTAGTGTGATGTTTTTTAATTTCTATCCAACCACATTTAATATAATTTACAAGACTAAATGATGCCACCAGCTGTATTTTTATGAGCTCCTTTCCTTTAGGGAAAATCTCGTCCTGAACACGCATGAAACATTTGCCCCTGGATGGTAATATGAGTTCATGTAACAAACAATCAATCAATCCTTTAGGACAACCACTTATCTTGAGCTAAAAATTATCATACAAAAGTACAGTGTTCTCCCCATAATTTTCAAGTAGCACCATGGAAATAAACATAGCAATGGTTTTCCAAAAATATAACACCATTGTCAGGTACATTCTATAATAAAATCATCCAAGATAGTGCCATGATTGTAGAAAATATAGCACTAGGGTACCATGGTGCTTCAAAGCCCTTGGTAGAACACAGCCTATGGGTTACAACTTTTTACTATGAAATTCAGCCTAATGTAGGTTTATCTCTAGTATTATAGCATATACTGTTTGTAGAGTGCAATATCTCAAAATGATGAATTAGGCATGCAGATTTGTTTTTATCCAATGAACTAGGACTATCTACCATAAAAGGTTAAATTTTCTGTCAATTTACAAACATTAATGTGTAAAAAATGATATACCTATAAGAATGAATGTAGACTTTGTATTCCAAATAATTAACATGAATAAACTAATTGTTTTGATCGTATCTTTAGATATTTCCAGACATGGCTGTCAAGAGAGAGATGTCTCTTATTGAATCCAAGTGTGTAAATCCTGGTTGTAGCTGGAAAGGAAACTTCAAACACTATGAGGTATATTTTATTATTAGTAATATTTTTTAAACACATGAGTGTGAAGAATAAGACACACACAAGATCCTGTTAGTAGAGCAAGCCAAAAATAATTGTTAGTGATGTTATATGATAGAAATGTCTTTCAAAGTTCAGTAAGTGATAAGACTTGTATTTAACTTTAATTTCCTAATTTCCTAAATCTATTAAGGTTTATAGTCATTTTCAAATATATGCTCTTATACTGAGGTTTCCTTAAAGGAGTAGGTCCGGTAAGGACCGATTTTGGCCTCAAATTTCAGGTTCATCTGACGAAAGATTTTGACCACTTTTTAAACACTTAAGTGTCTATTTTATTTGAATTAATTAGTTTATGTGAAAGATTTTAACAGATTTAGTCATTAAAAACGACCCGATTCGAGCTCAAATATTAAAAATCTACCTAATATGCAGAAAAATGTCACTTTTCAGATGGTTTTTGGTAAAAATAAAGGTGGCCGCATCCGTGTTCATCCTCAACCTTTATATATGTTATGTATTATCATAAAATACAACTTACATTTCAATATTAAGGATGAACACGAATGCGGCCACTTTCGTTTTACACGAAAACCGTCTAAAATTTAACTAAAATGCTAGAATTATGAGGATTTCAGTAATTTAGCATGACTTAATGGTGCTAGTACCGGATATATGTGCATTGTATTGTCAAAAACAGCCTATATTTATGTAGCAGAAGCATTACACTGTCCAATAAATAACTAAAGGTTTACATTTTAACAATTTTTTAAAACTGCTCAGGGCTCGACATTAACGCTTGTCCGATTGTCCGGGACAAGTGCACACAGGTGTCGGGCAAGTAGATTCACCATACTACTTGTCCGATGGGACAAGTGAAAAAACAAGGTCAGATAAAAATAGATCAAATTCAAGACTTGTACATTCCCAAAAATATGAATGATTGTTTTATTGATCATACTTAATGAAATAATTATTCATTGATTGAACCAGAGACATATAAAACTTGTATAATATGTCTCTGATTTGGAGTATTGAACATGCTGGCAGCCATTGACCAGGGGGATATAAGTAAGGGGAAAGAAACCAATGTTAATGTATCTTCTTAGTATAAGCTTCCTTGAATTAGGAGCACCTCCATATGGAGTTTTACCTAAACTTTAAAATATTAAATTAAGGTATGTTTCATTTGATTTTGCTTTTATGCATAACAATACATTAAAAGAGGTTTTATTTGATAAGATCTATGACATGTGATATAAAAATTTAAGATGAAAAAAAAAAAAAAAAAAATCTAAAAAGGCAGATTTTTTGGTGAAATGTGTATGTACTTCATGATCATATATCAATGTATATACAAATCAAAATAAATTGTAAAAGCTTGTTTTGACATCATCAATAAATTAAAAAGGTTTACTCATATACATGTTCAAGGTGGCCAGGTGTATTTACATCCTTGGTTTAACCCATACCACTACTAAAGAATGAATAGGTCCATAGGGGAACGTAGTGGTTTGTGAAGAAATGATGATTTAATGATTGACAAATGATAGTGACATTGCGTCAGAGAACACAGTCTTGCAAAAAAACTTTCATTCTGAAATAATGAAATGTATTTTGATGCGGTATTCATATAACATTACAAAATGCTCCTTTTATTAGGTACATTCAAAGCCCAAGTGTTATTATTGCATAAATCATCAATATGTTAGATTTTCAATTATGAATTCGGACAAGTGAGTTAAGAGTTCGGACAAGCTGATTTTCTTGCCACTTGTCCGAAGGGACAAGTTAGAAAAAATGTTAATGTAGAGGCCTGCTGCTATATTTTGGGGCCAAAAAGGGGTCTTACTGAACCTACTCCTTTGGAAATTTCTGAGTGCTTTTATTATTATGTTTGTGGAACATTGAAGAAATATGCCAGATTGATTATTACAATTTCAAGAAATGTTGAATACAAATAAATCAAGAATGTTTGGGAAATCATCAAATCTTTGATATCTTTGGAAAAAACATATAATAATATCGCTATTATGTGCCTTTTTCCTTTGATCTTTTTTTGTGATAATTTTTCATATCATGCTACTTGCTTGAGATGAAAAATTATCGCTAGAAACTAAGCAGGCACGTGGTGTTGCTAACGAAATTGACATGAAATTGGCACGTCGTCATAGGTAAAATAGCGATAAACAGATTATCATTGGTCATCTCAACTCGATTGCCTTTCTCCCATTTGCCGTCCCAGCTCAAGCCAGAAAATCAATCTTGTTGAGATGATCGACAATAATCTATAAATCTTGAACCACAATAAAGATGATAAGTGACATTGTATTATAATCAATCATCAGTATTTTGTATTAAATGACTTTTTAATAACATTGTTTTTTAGGCACATTTTAAAGAATGCAAGTATCAAGCCAGTCCATGCACCCAGTGTGGGAATCTGATTACTGCATCCAAGTTAAATGACCACATGAAAAATGAGTGTCCAATGAGACGAGTTAAATGTAAACATTGTAATGCAGAGGTTGTTCAACAAGATTTAGACACAGTAAGTTGTACAAAAAAGAAAATTATATATCTTGTCAAGATGAAGAATTCTAAAAATATCAATGATGTGTTTATCAGCGAAAAAGAAACATAAATATGTGAATTTATTTTAGAAATACATGTATAACTTATATCATTTTTGCAGACTCACCAGAATGAGTGCCCCAAGTATCCTCTGAAGTGTGACTCATGTGGAAAAAAGAAAATAACAAGAGAAAAGGCATGTATATAATATATATAGGTGTATTTTAAAGATTACAATTGTAAACAAAAATCTCGTTTTCTTAGACTTCACTTGAAAACTGTAAAATACATGGAACTTAAGACATGTGTTAAAAATTACCTCGTTCTGAATTTTTTGTGTACACCAATATTTTTTTTAGAAACTCTTTATTCATATTCCATATCAAACAAATATACATAGTGTATCATGTGTATTTTGATTTTTGATTGGACACATGTTCGAGTTACATTTGTTCTTAAACTTTTGATCGAACAATAAGAAAGTTGGATCATGTGCATTCATCTTCCAAAAAAAAAATTGATGGTGATAGTTTATATTGTTAGAGAATCTGTAGATTTTTTTGAATAATGGAAACTATGTGCACATCATTATCAAACATGGATTCAATCTCCATCCCTTATGGAGCTACATATTTTGGTAATGCTTACACTATTGCTTCAGATAAGGGTGAAGGTTGGTACCTATAAAAACGTTTTAACCCGCTGCAATTGTTTGCACCTGTCCTAAGTCAAGAATCTGGTGTTTATTGTTTGTTGTTTGTTGATGTGGTTAATAAAAGTTTCTAGTATTTTAGATAGTTTAGATTGTTAGTTTTCTGGTTTGAATGGTTCTACATTTGTCATTTTTTGGGGTTCTTTATAGCCTACTGTTAGGTGTGAGCCAAAACTCCGTGTTGAAGACCATACTTTGACCTATAATGGTCTACTTTTATAAATTGTGACTTGGATGGAGAGTTGTGTCATTGGCACTCATCCTACATCTTCTTATATCTATAGACTTATTACAGGTAGGACTTCAAATATTGTCTAGTATGTGTGGATGTTTCAGTGACAATTTTGAAACATTCAAATTTAATATTGGTTAAAAAGGCACAGCCACAGCAATATCTATTTTTACACAGACTTAAAAATAAATTTTAAATATACATTATATAAGAGATTTGAAAACAAATACAAGCAGGCAAAAAGATGCTCAGGTTTTAACAAATACAATAAGACAAAAAAAGATACTCATGTGTAAACAAATACAATAAGAAAAAAAAGATACTCATGTGTAAACAAGCATTTCAAAATTGATAAAAGAAATTCTACTTTTTGAGTAAAGATTGGATGAAATGCAATTAAAACCCTATGGTACCATCTAGATGTCTAGACCTTCCAAGGTTTATCACTTCTTTTGAGATACACAAAATATAGTGCAATAATCATAAAATTCTATTCATCCTATTGATGAACATTTCCAGAAATTTATCAATGAAATATATGCTCAGGTATTCAAGTAACAAAATAATTTTATACTTGTCAAGAAAATTACATAACTTTTGCAAGGTGCAGGAATCTAATTTTTGTTCTAAAAATATCAATGATGCCATTGTTAAAGTCATCGTCAAAAATTGGAGTTATCTTCCTTTGTCCAGAGTTTAAATTTGATCAAATACAATTAATGCTATTTAATTTTACTTCCAACTGATGAATTGAAGCAATAATTACCATTCAGTTCTTGCAAGCACTTTGATTAATATATTGTCATTACATTAATAATGTGTTATATTAGTTTATGAAAAGGAAGATACAACATGTAATAAGTATAATTTTGTTTAAATTACTAAAATATATGAATAATAGAGTTAAGAATGTAACATAATAAGATGTAAACTAACTCGTTTAACTTATTTATGCAGATGCAACAACACATTGATAAAGAGTGTGCCAACCAAAAAATACAATGTCCAGTTCCAAATTGTGAAAAGGTAACTAAAATTTCATTATTTGTTATTAGTCAAGAGGAAAACAATGACTAGTACAAAGATATAAAAAGAGTATACTTTACTGTGAATTCATTTATTTTCCTGGGTATCAATTTTTGTGGATTGAGGAAAACTTACATATTTAGTGGATATTTAATTTCATGGTTTTGGCAATATCTGCATACAAAGCCTATAGATAATTTATAATTTGTTGAACATTTAAATTTGTGGTTCAACTGTACCCATGAAAACCATGTAAATTTGTATCCAAAGAATAAAAATGAATCCTCAGTATTCTTTAAGTTCATTCTGTGGCTTACAGTAACAAGTTTATAACAAAACTGTAGTGTTAGACCATAACTGAAAAACAAAAATTCCAATATGATTAAATAACAACATCAAACAGTCTCTGTGTCATTTTGGTCTTTTGTGGGTAGTTGTCTCATTGGCAATCATACCACATCTTCTTTTTTATATTTGATATTTGAATTTTTCATTTAAGGAAATCGTTTTGAGTTGTATTGTGTTTCAAGAGAATATTTTCATTTTGGCAGTATCCTTTTTATCATTTGAAACAAAGATTACAATACTGTAAGTTCAGAAATTATTGCCATTTTATAAGGATTGACAAATTGAGAAATTAAGATATCTGTACCTAAAATCAGTATCAAGTTCTCATTATTATCCAGTAAGGTTGGTAAATGCCTTGCAATGAATTTACAATTTATGAAAATAGCTTTAAAAAAAAAATATTTATAAAAGAAAATCAATTAAGTTGATATGTTTATGTATTATTAGTTCCATTAAAAAATAATAACTATTTCAGCATATAACAAAGGTAATTAACATCATTTCCTCTAAATCTTTCATAACTGCTTCAAAAATTGCAAGTGCATTGCATTTTATAATCTTTTCAGGTGACACTTTTTATTCAACAATTCATAAGTAAAGTGAGATCTTTTTCTAAGAACTTTTATCATTGCAGTAAAAGTGAAAATTGTGAAATGTAAAAAAATAATTATCATCTCAGTAAAAAATCATAGAAAAGCATTAATTGTTTTTCAATGTTAACCAATATAAAGGTTTGGTTTGTCCACCATCATACCTGCCAACTTTTCAAAATGCCCATGGGGGTTTTACGTGCAAGATGGATCCTATAGTTCTACAAAACCATCAAGGGGGCCTTCAAATATATTTTAGTCTTGTTTTTTGGCTTCTCCATACTAGTACAATCCTATAGCCATTGTAAAATTTATTGTTTTGTATAAATTGTGGACAAAATTGCTCTTTCAAAATTTCCATTTGGGAGCCTCCATGGGGGAAATCCCCCGCAAATAGTGACAGTTGGCAGGTATGCACCATTTTAAAAACCATAGTAAAATATTTTGTGGGCATTGTAATACAAAATGGTGGACATCACTGAACAATTTTTTTTTTTTTTACTCCATTAGTTTGACTGGCACAAAGTTGCAGTCATTTGTAGTAAAATCACATGATAAGGGATTGATGTACTAGTACAGTAATTTTAGAAATTATTGCAATGTTTTTATTATTGCAAAAATTGCCACAAGGTTAAAATAACAATGACTTAAACTCACATTTTGAAATTTGGTATATGAATTACAACAGGTTTTTTTCTAAGTATGCAAAATTTAAAACTGCACTGAGTGCATTTTAGTCTAAAATGATAAAATCACAATAATAAATGCATGCAATAATTTCTGAATAAACAGTATTGTCTGCAATTGATTAATGGATGCTTAACCTGTATTCCCTGCAACAGGGGGATTCTCATAGCTTGATATCACAATCATCAATTAATAACAAATAAATCTGATGATGAAATTTCAGTAGTATATTTAAACCACTTGTATCATTAAACAGCCAAATTTTATGACTTTTATGGAGAATTGATAATGTGTTGATATCTAGTGTTAAAGAATTTTAAACTGTTGAATATGAGAAACAAAATAATTTAAACATTATGGGGGTCAGGGCAAAATGACTTAATAAAACTGAAGCTTAATAAGTAACACTCGTATTGTTTCGTTCTCAAACAAACAGGGTTATTTTTATTTTTTTAATGGGGAAACATGGTGGAATTTATTGATGACTTATTTTCAGTTATAACAACAACAAAAAAAGAATTTAAAAGCTGTCTATAAATTTTACATATATCAATCCATTTCTTTTTCTTTTTATTTCTCAAATATACTTCATTCCATCTTTTTTTCTCTCTACTATTTTTCTTGCTAGATTTAAAAAACTTGGTTCATGAATTCTTATAAAAGCTTGTATATTAACGTGATATTTATGGAACTTAGGGATGAATAGTTATAGGATTCTATATTACTCTAGTATGATTATGAATGGACAACTTTCGCATTCCTGCATTTTCCCCATGCATTTCTTGAGTCACAATGCATTTGTCACTGCATCACATTAAGATTTTGATCAACCAGCATAGCTCATTGAACAAAAAAGGCTTGAAATTGGTCTATGAGTGTTCACTAATAGATAGCTAATAATTGTGGTACGTAATGTCTGCTTTAATCAGTGAAGGGAATAAATAATTGAAATTTGCTTGTTAATATTGCCTGTATTGTTTTCAAAAATGAAAGTATGTAATGACGTTATCTGTACGTCTGTTGGTTCAGACACATCTAAAAATAAATCAACTTTGCTTCGACAGATTTTCATGAAACTTTTACAGAAGTTAAAGACAATTTACGAAAGACAAGCAAATTAGGTTTACAGTAGATAGGGGTCTCAATTTAAAACTATTGAATTTTCTATTACTTTGGCAAAATGAAGGTTTTTTAAAGAAGCTATTTTTATATCTACAGGTTGTGCAAAATTGCAGATTTTGTATAGATTATATATGTACATAGATATATGTACATAAAAAAAGTTTTTGGTGATTAGAAATAAACCTATGATAGATTTCTAAAATATAATTTCTTATGATAGCTTTTAAAATAAAATGCATTCTGAAAATAAAAATAAAAGTTTGTGTCACCTGACCATTTTCTTGCTACAATACAAATAAGGTAAATTATCTTAACATTCTTTTATAGAATTCAATTATCTAGAGTTATCTCCTCTTATTGCTAAGTTAAATATGAATCAAATTAAACATGAAAATATTCAGCATTAGTAAAAATAAACTTTATAAAATGAAAAAAATATTTTGAGACCTGTAAAACGACGAGTTTTTTTTATACTTTCAAAATAAGTGCAACTGTTTCATATCTAGGTGCATTCAACTAATTAATCATATAATAGATTTCCTCCACAACATACATAAATATATGTATTTAATTGTTTTTTATTTGGAAATATCTCTCATACACTTACTCTCTGTTTATTAATTAGATGATAAAGTTCTTTCTACTTATAAACATATGTTGGATTTGTTGGAATTATTTTAGCAAAAGAGTTAACTGTAAATTTGAAAAAAAACTTATAGTATTTATATGAGTTTTCAAAATATATTGTATAGGGAATAAAATAGTTATAATGCTACCATGTTTAATTGTCTTGCAGGTTGATAGAAATAAATTTCAAAACCATGTTGAACAAAAGCCAGGGTTACATATTGTTCACAATTTGGAACAAGTTACTGCTATAAGTGAAAAAGTTGCACAAATTGTGGCTCACCTTGAAAATACACAGTCCGCAAATAATGCAGGTGTAATAACAGAGCTCAGAAGTAAAGTTCAAGAACAGGAACAAGCTATCCGAACGATAATGACAACAGGAGGAGGCGGAGGAGGATCAGGATCAGTTGCTGGAGGAGCTGATGTAGGAAACATGATGCAAAAGTTTCAGGCATTAGAAATCAAAACTGGTACATATGAAGGAATTGTAACAACACTGCATAGAGAAATAGAGAGGTGTATCACAGCCATTGAAAATATGGAAAGACAGCGACAACAAGAGAGAGAACAGGTCAACAATGATGCAGAAAAAATAAAACAGCTTGAGGCAAAGTTACACATGAAAGAGGTTATCATAGCAGAACATGCACTGAAAATATCTAACCTTGAAACAACAGTCTATGATGGAAACTTAATGTGGAGGATACCTGAGTGGACAAAAAAGCGCAGGGAAGCAGTAAGTGGGCAGTGTACCAGTATCTACTCAACTGCATTCTATACATCTAGGTCAGGTTACAAGATGTGTGTCAGGCTGTATCCAAATGGTGACGGGATGGGAAAAGGAACACATGTATCCATCTTCTTTGTCATAATGAGGGGAAATTATGATGCTTTATTAGGATGGCCTTTTGGGCATAGGGTCATCTTCAGAATGATTGACCAAGGACAAAATGGCAATCATTTGATTGATTCTTTCAGGCCAGACCCATCAAGTACGTCTTTTAAAAGACCAACCTCTGAAATGAACATTGCTAGTGGTTGTCCCTTATTTATGCCATTATCAAAACTGGATGATCCAAGTGTTTCATATGTAAAAGATGATGTTATGTATGTCAATGTTTGCCTGGACATTTCTGAGGGTAGGAGAAACCCAGCTCTTGATCCTGGAACAGGGCCTGATCGTAGTTTGAAGAGTAAATAAATGCTATTATAAAACAAAAGTTATACGCAATAATTGCACTTTGAACTTAAATGAATTATCTTGAAAATGTTATATTTGTATAGATGATTTTGCTTTTATGCCATGTTTATTGTAAATTTTTATTTTAATCATTAACCACATATATACCTATTATCCATTCTCTTTTCAGTTAAATTTCTAATTCTCTTTTACATCTACAATTGTCTCATTTGAATTCTAATCATCTAATCTTTAATTTGACCCGGTGTTACACATGCACTCACAGATAAAAAAGTTTGACATACAGATAAAATGATGATTTAATTTTTTTAAATCTTAAACATGAAATTAAACAGACCTAGACAAATTGTCATTACAGGATAAGCATTTGTCTATTTATATTTATGTTTATATCAGTTATATGACTGTCTGTAATATGTCAACAATGAAAGTCATTATGTCAAAACTTACTGCCTGTTAATATAAATGATATGCAGCTAAACTGAAATTGGTCAGGAGGTTTGTGTTATGGGTAAATAGTTGAAAACTTTATTAATATATATGGTATTATTATATAGAACTTAATCTATTTAAAAAGAAACTGTTCAAATTAAAAATATAGTAATGCAGTTTTCCATATTTTAAAAGTAAAACAAAGGGTACAGGGAAGATATGTCAAATTTTGTATAACAATGTATAATGCAAAGTTGCTGAAAGATCTTGATTCTAATTGATATTTGGAAAATTTATGAGTGAAAGTGGATAATATCATAAAACAAATTTTTGATGGCTGTTGACTGAGAATATTACGAAAACATGTATTAAATAGTGCAAAAAAAACATTAAGAAATGGAAGTTGGCCAGAAGAAAGCTCTGCAAGAAATATTTAGTGGATCTGCTTTTTTATGATAAAAAAAGTAGAATCCTCTTATATAATTCGAGTTTGTATATATTTTACTCTCCTGTTAGATCTATTACAGTATGTTTTTATTAATTAATGTTATGTGTTTAACAAGTTAAAATACTTAGACCCGTAACATTAGAAATTCCCTGTACATTGTTGCAACACAAATCTATCGCCATTATTCCTGAACATTGAAATGGCTTAAGCTGTTTATAATGGAGACCATGAAACAAATGTGCATAATGTTTCATAAAATTATAAATAAATCAGTGATTTGAATTATTTCAATTAAATTTAAAGTTCTTTCCATGATTCTATCTTATCATTTCACGGTACAAAATAAAAAACTTCTTCATACCACTGGACATTACCAACCAAGGTCAAGAAATCATCGCGATTGCCAGTGTTTGTGCTTATAAGAAATAATGAAATTTTTATTTTCTAAGCTGTTTTCTGTTTTCTTTATTTTCTAAAATATTGAATTATTTGAAATACTAAGCTTTTTCTTCTGCCAGTCATAGTTTGCCTCAAAAAAAATTGTTAATGTATATTTGTATATGTCATTACCGGTATATGCTTTTCATAAGATAGTCTTTAGCTATGTAAGCTTTGATTAACATCATTAATATAAAACATTATGTATTGTATTTGTTAGATTGTTTTCTCTGATTATGTTATGGATTTTAAATATTTTTTTTGTGAATATTGTGCTTATTAAGTTTTTTTAACCGTTTTGTACATATACTTAGATTTGACTATGTTATGTATGTATATCTATATGGGTTTTTTATTGCTATTTGTCCACTTATATGGATAGGTACATAGTTGATTAGTAGCTTTATAGTTTTTCCAAATAGTTAAGGATGAAGATTTCAAATTGTCTTGTTTTCAAAGGAATAGTGGTTAATGGGCATATACTTTAACACTTAATCAAACACAAAAATGATAGTGAATGTTAAAAGCAATTTAAATTCAATTAAAAATTGCCAAGCTGAGGATAGAAAATCACATTACATGTCGTGCCATTAAAATTATTAAAAATTCTTTATTACAAATGAAAGTAGCCTCCATTTGCTTTTTGCAAGACTTTTCTCTTGCAAGTACTTTACAGAGTTTTATTTCATCATTTCCTCATAGAATTTCCTCAGATGAATCTTGGTAAATATTGGACAACGGTTAATGTAAATTCTTACAATGCCTAATAGTTTATAGAAACTTTATGATTTTGCTTTTAATCCAAAAATATGCAAACTTATAATATGTAACTGAGCTATAATTTGATGTTCAAATCTGGGTTTAAACTGATCTTTCTTTAAAGCTAGAAAACACTACTTAACAAAACATAACAATAAACTGCATAAGATGAGAGAACATCTCAGAAGTTTTAAAACAATATCAAACAGCTAACCTCTAAAGGTATGGAAAAATGTTAGAGAAGAAAATGTAATATTGCGGCCCTTGCATAGAAATTGTTACTTAACTTTTAAGACATATTTAGATTAAGCTACATTTACATCCTTGGCTCTTTTAGCTATGAATATGATTGTATCTATGCGTTGGACCTAATTATCTTAGGAGCTTTGTGTCTGTTTATTTCAACCAATATTTAAAAAAAAAGCTCTTTTGTTAGTTTGCTACATTTTCACTTGTAACTTAAAAAATTGGTCCAGCAATGTAACAAGGTTTAATAGCTTGTCTATGTAAACAATTTTACATTTATTCTTTGATTGATAAAAGTGTTAAGATACTGATGTAATCTAAGATAGTAGCTTAAAAGTATGTATAAAACACAGTAAGTCTAATGATAGTTATAGGTATCATACAATATAGATATTTTATATTTATTCCGAAACTGTTTCTTAGATTTAATCAGGTGATGTTTAACTTGTAGACATTTTGCATTTATTGGTATTGCTAGTATTTAATTGCACTGTGAGTTTTATAAATAAAATTTATTGATGTGTACTAATACATTGAGAATTTTTGTATGGCTTAACCTTCTGGCAACTGTTTAGATAAAAAAAAAAGATGTGGTATGAGTGCCAATGAGACAATTCTTCTTAAGAGACCCAGTAACACAAATTAGGGCAACAGTAGTATACCGCTGTTCGAAATTAATAAATCGATTGAGAAAAAACAAATCTGGGTTACAAACTAAAACTGAGGGAAACATACCAAATATAAGAGAACTACGACACAACAGAAACACAACATTAAAATGTAACACACACAGAAACGAACTATAATATAACAATTTACATATTATTGTTACCCTATGGCCTTCAAAAATGAGCAAACCCCATTTAGTTCATTTCTGCTACGAAATTATAATTGATCATCTGCTTATAGAATTATATGGTGAGAGTTAGTTATAGGAATGGTGTTATGAAGCTATGCTGTTTGGTATTTAAAATGACCTCGCTGATTGAGTTAATTTGGTTCCAAGAAATAGGTCCATAAATATTTCATAGACAGGTCAAGTGATCTTTTCTAAATGAAACATGTCCACCATCGTTGTCTGTTAGCTTTTACAAAATTCTACTCCTCTGAAAGTATTGGGCCCATAGCAACCAAACATGTCTACAATCATTATTAGGGTATCTAGATTAGTAATTGTGTTGACAATCTTCTCTTCTAACCATTGCTGAAAAAGAACATAGAGGTAATATGCAAGAATTGTCTGATTATTATTTTTTTTTAAAGCAGAAATGTATTAAATGAAGGATTGTTTCTATTATAATCCTGGTACCTTTGATAACTATTCTATTGTCCGTTAATACCAAAACAAATTTTTAATACCTAAATAATCAGCATTATATGAGCAATACATATCTTCAATAATGGATAGTAAAATTGAGAATGGAAATGGGGAATGTGTCAAAGAGACAACAACCCGACCAAATAAAAAACAACAGCAGAAGGTCACCAACAGGTCTTCAATGTAGCGAGAAATTCCCGCACCCGGAGGCGTCCTTCAACTGGCCCCTAAACAAATATATACTAGTTCAGTGATAATGAACGCCATACTAATTTCCAAATTGTACACAAGAAACTAAAATTAAAATAATACAAGACTAACAAAGGCCAGAGGCTCCTGACTTGGGACAGGCGCAAAAATGCGGCGGGGTTAAACATGTTTGTGAGATCTCAACCCTCCCCCTATACCTCTAACCAATGTAGAAAAGTAAACGCATAACAATACGCACATTAAAATTCAGTTCAAGAGAAGTCCGAGTCAGATGTCAGAAGATGTAACCAAAGAAAATAAACAAAATGACAATAATACATAAATAACAACAGACTACTAGCAGTTAACTGACATGCCAGCTCCAGACTTCAATTAAACTGACTGAAAGATTATGATTTCATCATATGTACATCAGGCACAATCCTTCCCGTTAGGGGTTTAGTATCATACCATCATAACATATATGAGAAGAACATAACCCGTGTCATGCCAACAACTGTTTTTAGAATAAATGTGTTTAGTTCCGACGCAAAGACCTTATCAGTGACTCATTATAGGAGCTTTTGTCTCTAAACGACGATTGTTATCAATTTTTTTATGTTTGCTTATAATTTTTTTTAATTATAATAGATAAAAAAAACTTTATAAGAAAAAAATTACCAACAGGAAAAGATCTACGAATTTTTCTGATCAACCTAACAGTCGGTCAATACTTTATAGGAATTGTTGTCACTAAATGACAGTTGTTGCCTTTTTTGGCTGAATATAACTGTAGATAAAAAAAAATTAAAAATTAAAACATCAAGCATCATCAATAGGTCTAGATGGTAGAAATTGTCAGTTGACACCTGATAACTTTTGCATTTTGGGTAATGATGAAGTAGATAAAAAAAAACTGCTACAGCAAAAGTTATCAACAGAACAAAACCTACAAATATATCAATATTATTAGTCAATGATGATATCCAATTTTTGCATAGTATGCAAGCACTCTAAGAAGAAAGAAAACTAGAGAATTCATAACGTAGACAACAGCATCATTGATATCTTCACAGTTTAAATTCAGCCCAGTAGTCGGCACTTCTGTGTTGACATGAATCATTGATATTTTAAAATACCTCAGCTGTATTTAGCAAAATGTAAAAAAAAAACTCATCACAGATACAAGGCTTAGGTCATCTATTCCTTCTGTAGACAATCCTAATAGTTTTTCCAACAATTCAATATTTTATAAACAGTTTCTTAATAATGACCACATCAATGATAATTTAGGTAAACATAGAAGTACTGATAACTAGGCTTGTGATACCCATGGTACGAATCCTCCAGGAGCAGCGACACTTATCAAATATACAAGGCTACGTCAGACGCAAGTTTCATCTAAAAATGACTAATCAGTGATATGCGAATCCAAAAAGGACTGACGAAGAACAAAGTTTAGTAGTTCAAATTGACTGCTGTAATATATTTGAAAAAGAAAAGATATGTATGGTATATCAATTAAGCAAAAGTTTCTTAATACAAACAACAAGTGAAAAGACAGCAAATAAATTGCCGTTCTCCATCTAAAAGTCTGAAAAAAAATATTCACCTCATTGCCCGTTCAAACTGATACTTAGCACTGGTTTGGGGAAAACTCTTTGCTAGATGTTGAGGTGAAAAAATTTAAATATATACTGAATAAGAAAATAAAAATAAAACAAGGTAATAACATAAACGGAACCAATTTTACTGCACCAGATGGGCATTTCTACAATTAAAGCCTCTTCAGTGATTGAAAAGCAGTAACAAATAAGAATTCAAAAAGTTGTTAAATACGGCTGAGGCAAACTATGACTGGCGGAAGAAAAACTTAGTATTTCAAATAATTCAATATTTTAGAAAATAAAGAAAACAGAAAACAGCTTAGAAAATGAAAATTTCATTATTTCTTATAAGCACAAACACTGGCAATCGCGATGATTTCTTGACCTTGGTTGGTAATGTCCAGTGGTAAGAAGAAATCACCAAAGATAGCCAGCTTAAAATTAGGTCGATGAATTTCAATGTAATAATACTATTTTAAATGATTCTAAAAATATGTCTTATTGTCATTGTTACATATAATCATGAAAATAAGTATTCATAATTTTAAATGCGTATTTAGCTGGGGAAAAGTCATTGTCAAGGTTAAGTTTTTAAAGAGCACAACAGCTGTAGGTAAATATTTTTCGAATACACATTCTTATTTACTTCCTTCGTATATGTGACATAATGGCAGACGATAGTTTTTGCGATGTTGAAAAAATGGTAAATGATGGTCTCCATAGTATGGTACTTGCAATTGGATACAAAGTTGGAATCGTTACTGTTATAATAGATTCAGTAGAGCCATGTACTGCTGAAGAAATTAGCAATAAGGCCAATTTGAATAAACGGTAAGAAAAAACATTTAAATTCACGAAAAACAAACTCTTTATTTGATAAAAGTTATATTTTGAAACAAGTAAAGTAGTCAGTAGTAGGGGTTTAAGTTGTTTTTTAAGGGGGTAATATCACATTTGGAATATCTTGGGCATTATGTATTTCCATGTTATTGATAATTAATTAACTCACACAGACTGAATCATGTGAATAGCATCCTTACATTTTTACAAACATCAATCGATGCAACAGGATTATAATATATCTACATCTATATATATAACAAAATAATTTTGTAATGGCTAAATGATTATCATTCCAATACGTTTTAGATTTAGCCAAATTGAAATAGCCGTCTTCATACTTTAGAAAAATTAGCAAGAAAATATTCTTCGAATAAAAGATATAGAATTGCGTATCATCTGGAGCGAGTAGTCGATATGCAAATTAATTGACGATCAATCAATTGCGTTAGCGAAATTATCTTTCAAATTGTACGTCCTTGACCCAAAGTAGACGAATGAGATAACTAGCATCCATATCGTCATATGGTGGCAGCTAACTAATAGGACACTTTTTTTAATATGGCTTTATTAAACCTTTTTGACAATGATTTACTTGATTAATTTGAATAACGAACCATGATTAAAAAGGAAGTATTTTGTTAAAATAGGGTGCAATTTGTTTCTCAACCTGAATGTCCGTCCCATATTAAATCGTACTTATATTGAAACATTTTATACTTTCCATACAATTAAAGATAGTGGTTTTACAGCAAATATTTTAGCATTAAAACAAATTATATATTACTTAGTTTTAGATAGTCAACTAGTTTTACAATTGGCTCGACTTAATAAAAGTTTTCTTATAAAACATGTAAAAGCAGTACTTTAATTCTCACGCATTTAAAGTAAGTGAGAAACAATATATTGACTTGGGTATAAAAGAGGGTGACCCTGAACTAACCACCGATAATAAATTTTTACTAAGGTATATCAATGTAGCTGGACTGGATGCATACATACTCAGCTATATCGCTTCGCCTGCTTTTGTGAACGTTAAAGTAGGATTGCAAAAACTATTTGAGCGGTTCGTATCGCGTAGCTTGCATTTGCATGGGAAAACTCAGTCCAATCTAACAAACTTTTTTTTAAATATGTTGAATTTGACACAAACGATAAACATGATAAAATGTTGAAAACAAAATCTATAATACATACTATTATTGTCATATCTCAGAATTTTCTACCTATAGTACTAGTAATATGAATCGTTGTTACTAATAATTCAAACTGGAAGGCATTGAGCAAGTTCATGCAATATTGATATTGATCAACTATAGACGAGTTTTCATTTAGAGATTTTAATATTTCATTAGGTATGTAGAGGAATGGCTGATTTGTATGACAGCCAAAGGGGTTGTGAAAATAGATGATGGCAAATATTATTTTCCAAATAAGAAACAGATTAGTGAGGCTGCATTTGTGTCATCAATGCTCCCAATATTTGCAGAATGCTTCCCAGATTTGGAAAAAGTGATGAAGAATAAGACAGAAAATAAAGGTACTTATTAATCATGTGATTTATCTATTTGTGTATAATATGTCCACAAACCATGTTATATAAAATGCATTGATCTACATCTTCTAAGTGGGTTTATAAATACACTCATCATAGATACAAGGGGTTAAATTTTATATATATATATATGCGCCAGACGCACGTTTCGTCTACAAAGGACTCATCAGTGGCACTCGAATAAAAAAAATGTTAAAAAGACAAATAAAGTACGAATTTGAAGAGCATTGAGGACCAAACATTCCTGAAAGTTTTGCCAAATACGGCTTAGGTAATCTATTCCTGAGCTAGAAAAACATTAGTATTTCAAACATTTTAAGTTTTGTAAACAGTTGATATATAAATATGACCGTAACATTCAAAATAACTGATTTCAGACGCTATTTTCTTCCAATTTCAAACTCAGACACTAGTTTTTGTCTCAATCGTTTTCAATCAAGCAGTAACATAGATTTTGATTTTTCAAGAAAAAATTCATTGCATTACCATTGGGGAGATAGGACCGTCGGTAAACAATAGTTTCTTATTCATAGTAAGTGTACTCTTTTTCTGTGTTTGTCATAAAACCTCCAGCATTGACTCATACTATCATAATCAAATCGGGTCAAGTGTATGGACTATGTTGTATAGTGTGGCAGACCATACACATTTATCGGATTTCAATATTCTTTTCAATAAAGCCCTATGTCAAAATTGCATACACGAACCGTAATTTAAGGATTTATTTAAAGTACTGTACAGCTGTAATGAATTAAGTTTTATTTACTTTTTTCATCAATTTTTTTTTCTTACATATTTAAATATTTACTTATTTAGATTTTTTTCGAATAATAAAGAATAGATTGTTTTAATCCACAACTTTTATTATTTCCCTGTCATGATTTTTGTTTATCCTCTTCCGATTCATTATATTACGCATTATAAAGTTAACTAATATAAGTGTAACCTTGAATTTCATGGGTTGATAACCTCGTCTTATGTAACCTTGTCTTGAAAACGGAACAGTCTTAGGCCGTCAGTTTTCAAGGACACTAATATAAAGACATGTAAACAAGAATTAGTTATTTCACCATTTTCGTATTGGATTGTCTTACCCTTTTTTGATTTTATCTTCATGTATGATATATACTAGTCAACAAAAGAATTGATACACAAGTCTGAAGTCCAGTTTATCATGAAATATAATAAAAAGGAAATCTGATAAACTATCAAATGAAAAACATTCATTTTCAAACCAAATGCTTATGATTTAAAAAATCTGATCATATTGGAAATATCATATTGAACATAGGTATCAAATTTATTTTGCAGAAAATGATGACAAAAGTCGGCACTAAATTTTGAAAATGGTAACATCCTCAAAGGCATTCAAAATTCTTAGCAGAAATAACAAAATTAGATCAATTTGGCAATTATTTACCTTGGTACAGTGTATTCAATTTCATTATATATGGAAAATACATTGTCTTGTATCGTTTCGTTTGTTTACTAGTATATAATACAGAAGTTGTAGCCAATTTAAGTATGTTTTAAATATTTACACCATGCTGATATGATCTATGCAAAATGATATTTTCAATAATGAAGAAAAGGGGAGGAACATTTGATTTGAGAAATAAATTCCGTTGAAATATATAAACAATAAAGGATCTTGCAACTGCGTTCTAAATCCTATGCATTCTACATTTAATTTGATAAATATAAAAATAAAAAGTTGTCTTATTATGGCCAATGAGACGACTCTCTATCGGAGACCAAAATAACAGTACTACATTTAAAAAAAAAGGATAATCCGTTAACATTCAATGACATTTGGGCGAAAAGCAAGAGGCAGACTACTTACTAGTATGCAAATAACCTGTTGTTTCTATTTTATTTATTAAAGCTGGAATACTGGTGATTATATTCAAGACAAAGACACATCATTCAAATCGTATATATTTTACAACACAATTTTTAATACACGGAATATAAACAACAATCTACGACTTAAACAGTTCTCAAAAATTGACCAAAAAGAAACTATGCCAATTTCCGAGAAAAACTTCTCACAAAATATTATATAATACAGTGAAAAATAAAAACAGTAATTATAACACACTACCCTTTGTGTCTATAAGTAAAATTGAGAATGGAAATGGGGAATGTGTCAAAGAGACAACAACCCGACCAAATAAAAAACAACAGCAGAGGGTCACCAATAGGTCTTCAATGTAGCGAGAAATTCCCGCACCCGGAGGCGTCCTTCAGCTGGCCCCTAAACAAATATATACTAGTCCAGTGATAATGAACGCCATACTAATTTCCAAATGGTACACAAAAAACTAAAATTAAAATAATACAAGACTAACAAAGGCCAGAGGCTCCTGACTTGGGGCAGGCGCAAAAATGCGGCGGGGTTAAACATGTTTGTGAGATCTCAACCCTCCCCCTATACCTCTAACCAATGTAGAAAAGTAAACGCATAGCAATACGCACATTAAAATTAAGTTCAAGAGAAGTCGAGTCTGATGTCAGAAGATGTAACTAAAGAAAATAAACAAAATGACAATAATACATAAATAACAACAGACTACTAGCAGTTAACTGACATGCCAGCTCCAGACTTCAATTAAACTGACTGAAAGATTATGATTTCATCATATGAACATCAGGCACAATCCTTCCCGTTAGGGGTTTAGTATCATACCATCATAACATATATGAGAAGAACAGAACCCGTGTCATGCCAACAACTGTTTTTAGAATAAATGTGTTTAGTTCCGATGCAAAGACCTTATCAGTGACTCAATATTAACGCCAAAATATGCAATCTTTAATGACTTGACAACAGTATCGTAATTATATCCCTTCTTAATAAGTCTATTCAAAGGTTTTGTAAGTTTCTGAGGTGAATACTGACACCTTTGTGCTTTATAAAGAATATTTCCATAAAAAATTGGATGTGAAATACCTGAACGTATTAGAAGTCTGCATGTTGAGTTATATTTACGAATGATGTCTTTATACCGATGATAAAATTTAGTAAATGTTTTGACTAGTTTGTGATATCGAAAACCCTTGTGTAATAATTTTTCAGTAATACATAAATTTCTCTCGTTAAAATCTAAAACATTGTTACATACACGAGCGAATCGTACAAGTTGAGATATATAAACACCGTAAGATGGTGACAAGGGAACGTCACCATCTAAAAACGGATAATTAACGATAGGAAATGAAAAATCATCCCTTTTATCATAAATTTTAGTATTCAGCTTTCCATTAGTGATATAGATATCAAGATCGAGAAAAGGGCAGTGGTCATTGTTAGTATTAGCTTTATTTAAAGTAAGTTCAACAGGATAAATTTCATTAATATACATACTGAAGTCGTCATTATTGAGAGCCAAAATATCATCCAAATATCTAAAAGTATTATTAAATTTGTTTATCAGATGTTGTTTCGATGGGTCTTTGCTTATTTTTGTCATAAATTGTAACTCATAACAATACAAAAACAGGTCCGCAATAAGTGGTGCACAGTTAGTCCCCATATTAAAAGTTTTTTCTTTTACTGAAAGCTTGCAATAGGTTAAATACCTATTGCAAGCTTTCAGTAAGAGAAAAAACTTTTAATATGAAAATTGTCGATAAAATAAAATTATTTTGTTCGTTGTACCATTTACATTAACGTTTAAAGTGACTTATAGACACAAAGGGTAGTGTGTTATAATTACTGTTTTTATTTTTCACTGTATTATATAATGTTTTGTGAGAAAAAAATGTCGCTATAACAAATAATTTACTTACTTACTTACCTACTTACTTATAAATTTGACATATACTTATCTTTGAAAGGATAATATAAATCAATACAAAGATTAAGAGCTAGATTTTTTTTTGATTCAAACGTGTATCATCAATTTTAAAAATAGAAAAGATTCAACAGGTTAGCCTATTAAATGGTTTAGGATTTTAGCTGTAACTGAGATTCTAATAGTTGGCAATGTAATTTATGTTCTTAACAAAATCCATATTTTATGTAGGCATGCAGTCAGTTCTGCATTATGTAAATTGTTTAACAGAGTAGTGACCAGTTATGATAGAACCATTGTTGATCCACACGATAATGCAGACGATTTTGTTTCGATATAGTGTATTTACGTACATTCATCGATTCATATCGAGTATAAATCCAAAAAACAATATACGATAAATCTAGGAGAACTTTGCATATATTGCAAGTAATCAGATACACCATCGAGGGTGACAATTAATTGCACAAACAACATATTGACCAGACGTAAATGATAAGAAAAGTACAAGGAGCAATCCACAGTCTACAATACACCACATCGAATATTAAAGATTGTGTAACACGAGCAACACCGAAACCTTTGTATGATCAAATATAAGAGTCTCAACTTGAAAAGGAGGTTTTTTTCAAAGAAAGTAAAGAATAAACAAGCTAGTCGTCTACAGAAACAACATAGACATTGAAAACAAAAAAGCACAAATACAATAATGAAACCTAAAACCATAATAACGGTATACTGATCTAATTTAATGTTGTCTTAAGATCTAGGATATCGAGAACATGTTTCTCGTGAGTTCAGACAGACATATCGTATCGGCAAAGTAAGTCGTAACTGTTAACACAATACATCCATATTAAAATACCGAAGAAGTGTTGTGTTGTTTGTAGCGTTCCACGAATATGTATAAGATTAGACACACTCTGTTTTTCCTTTCGACCATTTAATGTCTTGTAGTTTGGCATGTTCCAATAAGATTTGAATTGTAAGTGTTAAGGGCATCATCCAGTAATTAAATAAGAACTTATTGATGATTAATAAAAGACAAAATAAATTATATGAATAACAATATATCTCATACAAGAAATAGGTTTTGCAGCTATAAAACCAGGTTAACATTTTGAACATAAAGAAATACATCAAGGAACAGAAGAGTTGGGTTTCAGTCGTTTGATGTGTTTAAGCTTGTGTTATTGCCACTTGACAAGAGATTTTTCGTTATAAATTTTCCTTCGAGTTCTGTATTTTAGCTATTTCATTATTATTTTTCTAGGCTATCCATTTCCCCAAAAAGCATTAGTATGGGAAGGACAGTATAAAGATCTTTCCAGCTTTCATGATGTTACATGGCTCGAAGATAATGTAAAACCTGTGATAAAATCTTACTTTAAAGATAACAAGAGTAAGTAGCAATGTCATAAATGATATAAATAAAACCTGACAAAGCATTAATTTCAAGGCTATTTTACCAAGTCAGTAATTTCCAGTTGTCCATTCGTTTGATGTGTTTGTGCTCTTGATTTTGGCATTTGAATAGGGACTTTCCAATTTGAGTTCAGTATTTATTTTGTTATTCTACTTTTTAGTTGTTAAAACTTCTCACGATATTCTTAAATAAGACAGAGAACGATAAAGACGTTATGGTAGCTTAATCATAAACAAATGAATATTTATGTAAACTAGAAAACATTTTTTTCTTCTAAATGAGTTAATTAATGAAATACTTTACAAATTTGATATTCAATCTATCATAAACAATTGAAAGAATTTAAGAAAATTTTGAAACATTTTAACGAAATGAAATGACACATCTCGAAAATTAGCATTTTAGGGCGTCTCCTGTTAGGATGCATACATAAAGGCAACATTAGTATACCGCTGTTCATAATAGAGAGGCGAAAGATATTAAAAGGACATTTAAACTCATAAGTCGAAAATAATCTGACAACGCCTTGTCAAAAAATAAATAGAACAAAAGATTAACAACAGTACATATACACTTACACTATAGAAAACTGAAGAATGAGCAACATGAACCCCACAAAAACCGACGGTGATCTTTAGTGCTCCGGAATCATAAGTAGATCTCATGCACACAATTGATCAGCCTTAAATCATAATGTTAGTTATTCTTTCACAGTAAACGCAGAGACTTTCAACATCTTAGATTTCGGATGTGGATATGGTAAATTAGCTTTTTCGTTAGCGAAAACTTACACTAATAGTTTGGTATGGGGTGTAGACATAGATGAAGCTGCAATTGATGCTGGTAGGAAAAAAGCCCAAAAGAACTCTTTTTCAAATGTCTTCTTTGAAAAGATTGTTGACGGTAATATGTCGGATGTTTTGAAAGACAAATTCGACATCATTGTTATGGCAGATGTATTACATGATCTGCCAGACCCGAACACAATTATGGCGAATTTCAGAACAGTATTAAAACCCGGTGGTTATGTTATAGCTTTTGATCCACCTATTTACACTGATCACAAGAAAAATGTTGGTTATAACGACGCAATAGATTTTATGCCCTACAGTGTATTTACATGTTTACCTAACAGTATGTCAAAAGGGCCAGCGATTGGTCATGGGATCGGATGGGGTTATGAAGATAAATTAAAGTATATTGAAAGTCAGGGATTCCAAGTTTTGGCAATAGATGGCGAAGATGTCAAATTTCCAAAGTGGAGAATCGTCTTCAAATAGAGTGTTTGAAATGGTGTATTTTATAAATGATATTGGAACGGGTACAATTTTGGTGACTATTCATTCGTTTTCTTTTTGAAACTAGTTTTACTTAACCAATTTTGCATTCATCGTGAAATAAAATATGATAAATGTTTTACCACAGATGTCAATAATCATGTACATGTACAAACGATAAAAATAGAGAAACACGTTTGTGTACCAGTGATTCAAATATCAATCAAAGACCCAAGGACAAGAATGTTAAAAGGTATAGATTACTGAACAGTCTTTGGTAATGAGCAAAACACCAACTGTATAGTGTGTTATAAATAAACACATATATGCATGCTGAAAGTTGTGAACGCCAGACACGCTTTTCGTTTACAAAAGACTAACCCGTGACGCTAGAATAAAAAAAGATAAACAAGCCAAATATAGTAAGAAGTTGGATGGCATTTACGACCAAACATTCAGAAAGGTTTTACCATAAATATGTACAGCTAAGGTAATATATTCTTGTGGTAGGAAATAAAAGGCCATGGAATCAAAAGATGTGACCAATTCAAAGGCATGACTTTAGTTTATAACCTTAAACTAAATCAATTTTAATACATGAGTGTTAATTGGTGCCTGCACCAAAGTTTTGGTCCGTAAATATTGAGGTTTTTGGTGTAAAAAAGTGCAAAGTATTAAATAAACAACCTGATATTGAGATGACTTTAATCCTCAATTGCCAGAACGGGACTGATCCAATTGGTTATAGAATATATCTTAATTGTGTAGTTGATGAAATAATAGAATATCATCTAATTCATTTTCAAGACTTTGATTTTGAAACTCGTGACTATTAAAGTTGCATCTACTGACAAAATATTTGTATTCCTCATCTCAGATATGGACTTAACGCATCCTTTCACCTCATGTGCTCATCCATGAATTTTATGTCAAGATGACATATATTTTAGGACCTTCGATTCTGACTATTACAGACGCATCTACAGTACTGACAAAAAAAAATCTCCACGAGTTGTATCTCAGATATAAACTCTAACGCAAACTTTAATCAGTCACGCATTTGTGAAATGAAGGTCAAGATAACCTTGTTTTTACCAGGATCTCTTGGTTATTCGAGACACATCTATGAACAAAATCTCAAGAATTATGACTTGTACTTCCACAGATAGATGGACTTAAATTTTGTGAAGGACAAATGAAACACTATATCCCTTTCCCAACTTTGTTTAACAAAAAATATATTAAGTCTTAAAGCAAACAAATGTCCAATTATTCTTCTCAGTAAACATGGTAAAGGTTGAGAAATCCTAGACATAATGTTTTTATTTCTTTTCGGTTTTGGTGAAATTTAATTCAATAAAAATTGGTATGTAGCTTTGTACAACTGGCAGTATTAACAAACACGAAGTGGATATTTGAGAGGTTTGAAAATCACTCTCAGTTACTGAAATTTATAAAAACTCCCGAGATCGTTTACGTTGAAAGTAAAGATATCTTTATTATGATTTTTTTTCTAAATCATAAAAAAAAAAAAATATAATAATTAAAATAGAATATAAAATAAACATCATGTTCCATGTTCAGACGACGAGATGTTGTAAGAACTTGGTACCTTGTTTTACATTTCTAAAAATAACCTGTTTGGGAAATCCCCAAATACGGGTCACGCATTCTGTGCATATTAAAACAATGAACATTCCAGGGATGGGGTAATTGAAAATGTAATGGTAATTAAGTGTAATGCATTACAATTTTCCATGTAATTGAATGTAATGTGTAATTGAGCAATTTTTTAATTACTTGTAATGGTAATTTAATTAATTACAATGAAAAAAGCATGTAATGCTCAATTACTTTTGAATTACATTTGAATTACATGTCCTTTTATGGTGTTAATGATAAGGACTTATGTTTAATAATTATATTTATTTTTCAAATATTGATATCACATACTTTCTGTAATTTATTCTAAAGTTTTTATATTACTTATTTGACCAACAGAATTTTTTCTGAATAGTCTCATGATTTGAAAAAATACATATGTTTTTAAGAAAGATCTTGAACTAAATAGATTGAAAAGTAATAAATCACCATGATAAACAAAAACAAAAAAAATGTGTGAAAAATCTTTATGAGGGTTCATTTAGAATTTAAATTTACTGCACACAATCATTTTGTCAAATTATTATACACAAAAGGATTATAGAGATAAAAATTATCAGCTGTAAAAACAAACAGCAATTAATCAGATTAAAATGTCCAGGGGCAATGCCACTATTACATGTATTTTATCTAATTAGCAAAATATTGCTAAGATATAGACATAATATACATTGTTTGTACTAAAAACTATTTTCAATGTTGTGACAAGCATACCTTTTAATAATTATTAAGTGATTTTTTTTAATTTATTTATAATTTCTTTATTCATGCTATGTTTTATTTAAATAACTTCATTTCTGAGATGTCAAAATACCCCTTAATGTTTTGGCAAGTTAATAGGAACTAATTTCCTCTTCTATCAACACATCTACTGATTATGGAAGTATAATACCTCCATGTTCTAATCAAGTGATATATGCCACATTAGCTCCTATAGAAATACTTTTGAGAATGGCTGTCAAAGTGTAGACCAGAGAGATGCAGACTAAATGACAAAACAATGGTTAACAATATTGAATGAATGAATGAATATTTTATTTGCGAAAGCATAAATAATATGCTATGGCAATACATAAACAAGTATATACAATGTGACAAAACAACAGATAGCAGAGAACAATACATAATATAATAAAGGTACAATTATTTCACAATACATGACCTAATTTTCCAAGCATATTTCAGATAGTAACACAGCTTAATTGTGATTGATTTTGATTTTGCTTGAAGTAAATGAAAAAGTTTAAAATTATTTGGCCAAGAACAATAATATTTTGGCAACTGTTCTTGTCTCACAGTTCTTTAGGCTGGACATACAAGTATGAAGTGGTATTCATTTTCAATACAAGCCATATTACAGCATTCACATAGACGCATATGTCTAGGAATATTTTTATATCTCCCTAATTCCAAATTCAGTTCCAAAGTACCACTTCTCAATTTTGTAAGTAAATTACTATTAATGAAAAAATCTAAATAATTCTCTATTACAAAGTCTGTTTTGAGGTATTATGATGAAATGTAATGTGTAATTTAATTAATTACTTTAGTAAAGTAATGGTAATTTAATTAATTACATTTCAAAAACTGTGTAATGTGTAATTAGTGTAATTGACCATTTTTGCAATGTAATGTGTAATTTAATTAATTACATTCCAATGTAATTGACCCCAAGTCTGGAACATTCAAAAATAGTGGAATAAATTACTTTTGGAGTGTCAAGAACTCGTTGGAAGTACTTGATAAATTGCATGCTTATATTGGTGATTTTGAATCTGTTCAAAGTTTTGATTTTTCTACACTGTATACCACATTACCTCATATTCTCATTAAGAAAAAATTCACACACTTAATTAAATGGGCATTCAAAAAATCAGAATGTGAATATATATGTTCAAACTCTTTTAGGTCATTTTTTAGTAGCAATAAACAAAAAAATTATGTTAATTGGACATGCTTTGATACTATATATGCCCTTGAATTTTTACTAGATAACATTTTTGTTCGCTTTGGGGATTCCGTATATCGTCAGATTATCGGAATTCCAATGGGGACTAACTGTGCACCACTTATTGCGGACCTGTTTTTGTATTGTTATGAGTTACAATTTATGACAAAAATAAGCAAAGACCCATCGAAACAACATCTGATAAACAAATTTAATAATACTTTTAGATATTTGGATGATATTTTGGCTCTCAATAATGACGACTTCAGTATGTATATTAATGAAATTTATCCTGTTGAACTTACTTTAAATAAAGCTAATACTAACAATGACCACTGCCCTTTTCTCGATCTTGATATCTATATCACTAATGGAAAGCTGAATACTAAAATTTATGATAAAAGGGATGATTTTTCATTTCCTATCGTTAATTATCCGTTTTTAGATGGTGACGTTCCCTTGTCACCATCTGACAGTGTTTATATATCTCAACTTGTACGATTCGCTCGTGTATGTAACAATGTTTTAGATTTTATCGAGAGAAATTTATGTATTACTGAAAAATTATTACACCAGGGTTTTCGATATCACAAACTAGTCAAAACATTTACTAAATTTTATCATCGTTATAAAGACATCATTCGTAAATATAGCTCAACATGCAGACTTCTAATACGTTCAGGTATTTCACATCCAATTTTTATGGAAATATTCTTTATAAAGCACAAAGGTGTCAGTATTCACCTCAGAAACTTACAAAACCTTTGAATAGACTTATTAAGAAGGGATATAATTACGATACTGTTGTCAAGTCAATAAAGATTGCATATTTTGGCGTTAATATTGAGTCACTGATAAGGTCTTTGCATCGGAACTAAACACATTTATTCTAAAAACAGTTGTTGGCATGACACGGGTTATGTTCTTCTCATATATGTTATGATGGTATGTTACTAAACCCCTAACGGGAAGGATTGTGCCTGATGTTCATATGATGAAATCATAATCTTTCAGTCAGTTTAATTGAAGTCTGGAGCTGGCATGTCAGTTAACTGCTAGTAGTCTGTTGTTATTTATGTATTATTGTCATTTTGTTTATTTTCTTTGGTTACATCTTCTGACATCAGACTCGGACTTCTCTTGAACTGAATTTTAATGTGCGTATTGTTATGCGTTTACTTTTCTACATTGGTTAGAGGTATAGGGGGAGGGTTGAGATCTCACAAACATGTTTAACCCCGCCGCATTTTTGCGCCTGTCCCAAGTCAGGAGCCTCTGGCCTTTGTTAGTCTTGTATTATTTTAATTTAAGTTTCTTGTGTACAATTTGGAAATTAGTATGGCGTTCATTATCACTGGACTAGTATATATTTGTTTAGGGGCCAGCTGAAGGACGCCTCCGGGTGCGGGAATTTCTCGCTACATTGAAGACCTGTTGGTGACCCTCTGTTGTTGTTTTTTATTTGGTCGGGTTGTTGTCTCTTTGACACATTCCCCATTTCCATTCTCAATTTTATTGTTATAAAAATTTGACATTTCCTTTTTTTTTATAAAAAATGAAAAATGTATTTATTTCAATTACCTAAAATCTTTAATTTTCATATACCGCAGAAAATAAAAATATAGATCCGCAGAAACTCATGTAACAATCTCAAACCCATATCATGTGATGGACCGGCTTAGTGCCGGCCCGTAATAAGACAACCACTGGACATCCGGGTCTGACTTTAAACAGACACATAACGATGTATGACAATTATTTGTTAGCGTTCAATCCTCGAAGTAAATAACATTATCATATATGTACTACATGTACATTTTGTTTTTATTAAAAATGTCTAAATTTAAAAGAGCGTTAGCTTTTCTTCGTCGCTATGTATTTGCGGAAGCTAATGGTGCATTAATAATCGTGTGTAAACAAAGCACATATATATCAACAAGTTTATTTTGATTTCATATTTAAAGTCTTGTATAAAAAGAAATCAAACGCTGTATTTTTCTAATTTTTTATTGCATTAAAATACAACTCGAAAAATGAAAAAAAGGCTTAAATAGAAATCAAATTCATATTACACAAATATACAAAAAAGCATCATTTGAATCTTTGGTTAACACACATTTTCATGTATATTTTCGTCCATCACATGAGTTCCAGATCCGATATCATTCCTTTTATTTTTCCTGCAGGTTTTTCTGCAAATTGATTGGTTCCAGTATTTGTTGTCTGGTTATCATATGTTACAGTTGCATTTTTTGAAGAATGGCTGACTTTTATATCAACTGTGTTCTTGTCGAAAACTGATATAGTTGATAATGTTTTCTTTGACACAGAAGGAACATTTACTGTCGCCATTGTAACTGAAAAACAAAAAATATTCTTCAACTCTTTTAAAAATGTCTTCCTTGTATTCTAATAAAAAAAGAAGATGTGGTATGATTGCCAATGAGACTACTGTCCACAAGAGACCAAAATGACACAGACATTAACAACTATAGGTCACCGTATAAGACAAGGTAAAACAATTCAAACGAGAAAACTAACGGCCTTATTTATATAAAAAAAATGAACGAGAAACAATTATGAAACACATAAAAAAACCGACAACCACTGAAGTTTAATCAAGTTTACTTTACTTTTGCATTAAACTGCAAATAGTGTTCATGAACTATATTGAATCTCAACTCATTTTGTGTGTAGTGTTTGCAAAATTACAGATGATAATGTTTGAATTGGATACATTAATTTGGTGAAGATACGTTCTTCACGTCAACTTTGGTAAAATAATTAGAATTTTTTGAATCGTTTCTTTCTGGGTTATTTTGTCACTGTTCAAATTATACCATTCGTATTGCCCGTTGTGGCTTTTTGTTTCGTCGTCAGAGTAATAAAAGAGGGGCGAAAGATACCAGAGGAAAATTCAAACTCATAAATCGAAAATAAACTGACAACGCCATGGCTAAAAATGAAAAAGACAAACAGACAAATTAAAGTACACAAGAAACAACATAGAAAACTAAAGACTGAGCAACACGAACCCCACAAAAAAACTGTGGGTGATCTCAGGTGCTTAGGAAGGGTAAGCAGATACTGCGCTGTCTTTGGTAATGAGCAAAACACTTACTGTATAGTGTGATATAAATAAACTGAACACATACATAAACTCATCATAGCTACCAGGACTAAATTAAGTATATACGCCAGACGCGCGTTTCGTCTAAAAAAGACTCATCAAAAAAGTTAAAAAGACCAAATAAAGTACGAAGTTGTAGAGCATTGAAAACCAAAATTCCTTAAAGTTTTGCCAAATACAGCTAAGGTAATCTATGCCTGAGGTAGAAAAGCCGTAGTATTTCAAAAAATTCAAAAATTTGTAAATCAGTAAGTTTATAAATATAACCATATCAATGACAATTCTTGTCAGCACAAAAAGTGCTGACTACTGAGCTTGTGATACCCTCGGGGAAATAAATCTCCACCAGCAGTGGCATCGACCCAGTGGTTGTAAATAAACTCATCAGAGATACCAGGACTATCATGCTGAAAGATGTTTACGCCGCAATAACAATTGGCACTAATAAACTACTGGTAATAGATAGAACTATTTCCAAAGTTGCCACCAAACTAGTTTAAACCTGCCATATTATGTATGTGCCTGCACCAAGTTAGGAGCCTGTAATTCGGTGGTTTCGTTTGTTGCTGTATATCTTATTTGTTTATCGTTCATTACTTTGTTTTGTTTGTCTTTTCCCTTTGAATTGTTTTACATTTGTCATTTCAAGCTTTTTATAGCTGACTATGCCGGATGAGTTTTATTAATTGGGGAAACCGTACGTTGACATACAGAGGTTAATTTCTGTATAAGTTTGCCTCTTGTGGCTAAAATACCTCTTTTTTCATCTTTGATATAAGACCGTTTTCGTTCGAATTGTTTTGGTACATAAATGAGGAGAAATAATTTGACTGCCAGTAAAAAAAATATTCACCAAAGTTCGAATGAAGTGGATGTAAGCAATTTAAAACAACATAATGCTTTTAACAATGAGAAAAACGAATAACGTATATTCGGCTATAAAACGTCCTGGCAGGATTGATATGAAACAATTCAATTTACAAAACTTGCGGCATTATTAACAAATATGACAGACATGGACCAACGAAAACCCCTGAACTACATGCTCCTCATTTCTGACAGGCACATAGAGAATATGGGGAGGTTAAACATGTTTGAAGTCGATAACCCTCCAATAACCTTGACAATTGTGTAACAATACGGAAAAAGAACAAATGTTTAGAAAGTATGTTCTAGAAATAGTTCTTCTTAAACCCAGTAAATCATATAGTTTTACCTGTAAATAATCGAGTGTTCGAATTGTTTGACCACTCGTTCCTTTGGAGTGTTCGAATTGTCTGACCACTCATTCCTTTGGACCAAGATATAGTCATCATTTAAGAACATTTAATTAACCATAAGCACATTCTGTCGAGTAAAATAACTCGTACAATTTATAAACAATATACATTTCATGAAAACAAACTTTGCTCGAACCAAATCAAACTGATATTTTCAACAGCAAATAATAAATAAAGGTTTGTGTTTTAAAGGATTGCAAAACCCAGTATTATCAGATATTGGTGATAATCAACAATAACATATCAATATAACAAGTAAAAGAGGGACGAAAGATACCAAAGGGACAGTCAAACTCATAAATCTAAAACAAACTGACAACGCCATGGCTAAACAAGAAAAAGACAAACAAACAACAGCACACACGACACAACATAGAAAACTAAAGAATAAACAACACGAACCCTACCAAAAAACTAGGGGTGATCTCAGATGCTCCGGAAGGGTAAGCAGATCCTGCACCACATGCGGCTAACATCCTTACCAAAGAGACAATGTTCTACCTTTTGTTACTCAGGCGGCGATTCTCTTTTATTCTCTATTATATACATCATTTTTTAAATTATGTTATATACAGGGAAAGATAATAAGCTGTGAAGAATTTGACATTAATATTTAACTACTAAACCGAACATGGGTGTAAATTACCATATTTAGATGATTAGAAGCACGATATAAATGCCTCAGTTCTGAAAGATTATCCATCATAATCCCTCTTTAGCATGTTCAGGGAACACATATTAACAGCTGCTTTAAAATCAAAACATGCAAAATACTCTTATGAAAACATTTGTTTTGGTTCAGCTGCCTTGATTCACTGCCCCAGTTACATTTCTGATAGTATATTAGAATTTGCTTGACTGACAATTCTGAAAAAAAAATACCAATTGGCTCCAGTGACAATTCTGATAGTATAATAGAAAGGAGTAGGTCCGGTAAGGGTCGATTTTGGCCTCAAATTTCAGGTTCATCTAACGAAAGTTTTTGGACACTTTTTAAACACTTAAGTGTCTACTTCAATTGATTCGATTAGTTTATATGAAAGATTTTAACTGATTTAGTCATTAAAAACGCTCTGATTTAAGATCAAATATGAAAAATCCATCAAATATGCCAAAAAACGTCACTTTTCAGATGGTTTTTGTCAAAAATGAAAGTGGCCGCATCCGTGTTCATCCTCAACCTTTATATATGTTTTGTATTATCATCAAATACAACTTACATTTCAATATTATGAATGAACACGAATGCGGCCACTTTCATTTTAGACGGAAACCGTCTAAAAATTTACCAAAATGCTAAAATTTGGAAGATTTCAGTAATTTAGCATGACTTAACGATGCTAGTACGCGATATTTGTGCATTGTATTGTCAAAAACAGCCCATATTTATTTAGCAGAAGCATTTTACTTTCCAAAATATAGCTTAAAGATTACATTTTCCCAATTTTGTAAAACTGCTATATTTTAGGGCCAAAAAGGGGTCTTACTGAACCTACTCCTTTGTCGAGTGACAATCAGGATCAATCATACGAAAACGAAATGGAAGTAATCCGAACTTGCTGTGTTTGTGTGTGTGTGTGTGTGTGTGTGTGTTTGGGGGGTAGAGGGACGGTTATGTCATTATACAAATTCACCAGTATGCACGTGCCCCAACTGATCCTCTAAATATCGAAATTGTAATTAATGATGTTTTAACTCCGTACCATAAATTATTGTGGATGAATTTTAGACAAATTTTGTACAAATAGATTTTTGTACCAGCACTTTTGAACAAATAATATGTACAATTTGATAACTTTTATACTACATATATATAAGTCTATAAAACGGACCAAACAGCAAATCTAATATGTGCCGTCTAGAATAGACGATACTGAACAGATAAGGAAACAATTGTTAAATAAAAAACTTGCACAACGATACTAATAGACGTGTTAGAAAAGTCGACACTACTGCTGACGCTCGTATTGGATGGCAGATGAATACAATATGATGTTGGGACCATCTCCAAAATTAAAAAAAATAAATATTGTTGTTACCTGTATGGATAGGCGTGTTTGATAACTCTGAGATTAATCTTTAAAAATATAGTTATTAAAGTACGCAGGAGAAGATAAAAATATTATATATTTTTTAAGAACCAGTAATGGTTTAACAGATACATTTTTAGATCCTTGTAAATAGTTTATTTTGTATTTAACGTTTTGTAAACAAATGGTAAAATGGTGTAGTCGTATAACTACGAAAGCCATAAAGGAAGACTAAAAAAAATACCCGTGATTATCTGATTAACAATCTGTGATATTAGATTGCTAATAAAGGCAACAGTGGTATACCGCTGTTCAAACTCATAAATCCATGGACAAAAAACAAAAAACAAAATCGGGGTAACAAACTAAAACTGAGGGAAACGCATTAAATATAAGAGGAGTACAACGACACAACACTACAATGTAACACACACAGAAACGGACCAAGCATCAGACAAAATCCCACGAGATTTTCTCAGATTACTAATCGGTGATCTCGGATTGATAACCTGGCTTCATGAATTGCTTATATGTGTTCATGAATTGCTAATATGTGTTCATGAATTGCTAATCTGTGATCTCGGATTGGTAGTGCTAAACTAAATTTGTTAAACTAAATAACTGTGACAATTGAATCACTTTTCTATTTAATACATGTAATACGACTTCCATTTACCCGAAGATAGCTAAAAGTCATTTAACAAAACTAGCAAATAATTCAAGGTTCATTTAAACATTCGGATGATGTTGTTATTTACTTTGCGCTAGCGTTCAGTAATTGCAAGTACTCTTAGACTAATATTAGTACTTTGTGTTGACTTAAAAAATAAAAACTTATCAAGATATTCAAAATAAATAAGATTGTTTCTCGCAGCTACAATCGTCTGACCTATAACGGGCTTTCATCTATGTAAATCATGACATAATTCATTCGCCCCACCTCCCCTCCCCTCCAGCGCACCTACACACCCCAACCTCATTGCTATCATGTAAAATATCACGTGTCTGCATTTCCGATTCAAATAGTTTTTATCCTCTCGCTAAAAAAGTGGAGGAGACCTTTTAACGATACCGTCTGTCCGTCCGTTTGTCAACTTTCGTCGGTAACACCTTATTCACACTTTACATTCAGTCATTCCAGAATTTTGATTAAACTTGCTAATACGTAGTCCTTATGAATATCAAGAATCTTATAAATTTACGAGGTCAAAGGTCGAGGTTACTGTTAAGCTTGTAATTTATTTAAACACTCTATACTTGATTTGACTTAACTTGGCATATACTTAACCATTATGAGTATATAAAGAACCAAATTCATTTTCAAGTTCAGCGGTCAAAAGTCAATTTCCAGTCGTTCCAGGCTTTTTTATTGAACTTGCTAATTCGTAGTCCTTATGAATATCTAGAATCTTATGAATTTACGAGATTAAAGATCAAGGTTACTGTTAAGCTTGTAATTTATTTTAATACTCTAGACTTGATTTTGACTTAACTTGGCATATACTTAACCATTATGAATATATAAGAACCAAATTCATTTTCAAGTTCAGCGGTCAAAAATCAATTTCAAGTCGTTACAGGATTTTGATTAAACTTGCTAATACGTAGTCCTTATGAATATCTAGAATCCTATGAATTTAAGAGGTCAAAGGTCAAGGTTACTGTTAAGCTTGTAATTTAATTTAACACTCTAAACTTGATTTTGACTTAACTTGGCATATACTTAACCATTATGAATATATATATTATAACCAAACTCATTTTCAAGTTCAGCGGTCAAAAGTCAATTTTTAACCACAAAGTTTTACACCATATAAGAGACATCAATTAAGGCGGAAAACGCCGAGCGAAAAAATTTAAATAAAGGAATATCAGAGTGCAATGTATGTTGAACACGCAATGAGACAATTAAAGATAGACAGGGTTGTTTGGAACTTTTTGGAGAATTAAAGGAACGAACTAAATCAAATAGTTGAATTATGTACCGGACTTGTCGACGGATACTTGTGTAGTTAACCAATGCAACTGAATGCTATGTTAATAGGCACGTAACCAAAACATTCCAAAATTGCATTTTATAATAAATCATCGAGCATTCATCTTGTGTAAAAGGGGAAACTTGTGTCTAGTATCCAAAATAAATTGTGTTACTCTTATTTGTATTTGTAAATCGTTCCAGAATAATAGTATAAGTTAACGATAATTTGTTTCAATTGGGAGATAGTATTAAAAAAAGAAGATGTGGTATGATTGCCAATGAGACAACCCTCCACAAGAGACCAAAATGACACAGAAATTAGCAACTATAGGTAACTGTACGGCCTTCAACAATGAGCAAAGCCCATACCGCATAGTCAGCTATAAAAAGCCCCGAAATGACAATGTAAAACAATTCAAACGAGAAAATCACGGCCTTATCTATATAAAAGAATGAGCGAAAAAAACAAATATGTAACACATAAACAAAAGACAACCCCTGAATTACAGGCTCCTGGGTTGGGACAGGCACATGCATAAATAAGACGAGAAAAAAACTATTGTTCCTTAATTTTTTGCAAGATCTTGATGATTCTGAAACTAAATAAAAACATGCCACCCTCACCCTTTTTCTCCACAAAAGGCATATACAGTATTTGCCTAATGGTTTTATTATATGTTGCATTCTTAAATCAAATGATTACAGGTTATAATTATATCTTCTATACTGGTATCTCACGTAATTTATTTCAAAATTCACATTTAGTTTATAATGTTGGGTCTTTAAAAATGATTGATTTGCACACTATAAATAAAGTATTTCAGTGGTCATACAGGTAATAAAAAACTATATAGTATTTATACTTTTGGAGATGACCCCTCAAATCATATTGTATTCATATTCCGTCCAACACGAGCGCCAGCTAACACGTCTAATAGAAGATTTTAATATTCGAAGATGAAGTTAAAAGATCGTGTTGACATATATTTCGGCTTAGCAAATAGCCTTTAATATACAAACTGTTGTGAAAATCAGCCTACTAATTTTAGAGTTGATCTGATTCGTTACTTCTCCTTGTATTCATTGTTTACATTGTTCCTATCGGTTTCACTACTCACGAAAGATATTTTTGGTAAATATATTAACAATCTTCAGCACCTGATTTCACTCCCGGTTGTTAATGAAGTTCGTGTTGTTACTTATTTATTGTTTATAACTGTTGATGTAAATGTCCTTTGGGTTTTTAGTCTTTGTTCACTCCTTGGTTTTGATTGTTATTGTCTTCATACATGTATATCATATAAAAAAAAACTTTTCAACAAAAGTTCTCCTAAAGTCATTTATCGTCTGAATAAATCACTTACCATTAAATACAGAAATATCTGCAGGTTAGTATACAAAAACTAATTTAATTTGAAAATACAAGAGAGGCGGAAGATTTTTGAGAGATATTCGAACTCGTCAGTCGAAGACGAATTGGAAACTCCACGGCAACAAAATGTCATAGTCAATCAAATTTGCGAATAGAAGAAGACGACAAATACTGTTTTATTGTTTCTTTTTAATTATTTATAACTAAATATCATTTATTCAAAATTAATATTTGTGAAAACAAGTAAATTTTATGTTTTTATGTTTTCCCTTACATCAGGACTAACATAAAAACAAAATAACTCCCAACAATAATATGTTCTGTAATGCCTTAATTACACGAATGTTTGACAATAATCCCATGGGAAGAGTTAGTCAAATAAATTCGATATTTCCTTGCATATACATTGATTAACATCAGTGTGCTATATGAAACTGCGATGGTATTTTATTTGGTTTGTAAATAATAAAACAATATGTTTATTATACCAATATAGTTTACCGTCGTTTACATTGTTAATGACGCGCATTTGTCGGAAACTTCATCTAAAGTTCTAGCATTTTGATTGTTTTTTCTAACCGTACTCTCTATGACTAGTTTTGATTATCGCTATGACAATTTGTGGTCTTTGGTGGATAATTCACAATCAAAAGTCTAACAATAGGAGATCAAAATCGAGAACGGAAACGGGGAATGTGTTTCCGGAGATTTCGGGCTGAGGAATACGTTTCACTAATATAAAAAAAAATACTAAATATACAAGATAAATTAGTTTTCAAAGGTACCAAGATTATAATTTAATACGCTTGACGCGCGTTTCGTCTACATAAGTCTCACCAGTGACGCTCAAATCAAAATAGTTATAAAGCCAAACAAGTACAAAAATGAAGAGCATTGAGGACACAGCCCGACCAAAAAGCAGATAATATAAGAAAAAAGTTACTTTGATTCTTATACAATACAATTTTCGTTACAGTCTTAATAAATAGGATAACGCTTGTTGAGGTATGTCAGAATGACCACGATGTTGTGATAACATATTCTCATTCAAGGTTAAGACGACATTGAGAAACTCTTTGACAATTTGCACTGATAATATATACAAGAAAGAAATGTCACTGTTCTGTCTATGTGACGTCATCTTATAGTGTCGCTTTTTCATTCTTACTATGAGAAACCACAGAACAGACGTCACATATCTATACAAACTAATGAAATAAGAACACATAAACTCAGCTAAGGACTTGAAATGTCAACTTTTAGTCCTTAACCTTAAGGGAATGATTGTCTTTTTTACAATCATAAAACATCTGCTATTTTAAAACGATGATGCAACAAACATACGTGCTGCCGTACTGTATAGCTGAAGCCAAACACGTATACATTTTTGTCGTTCGAATCGCTTTTCTTCTTAGAAAAGGTCAGAGTCGAATATTTGAAAGCTAAAGACGCGAATTACATATGAAATACAAATACACTTAACAATTTAAACATCTACAAAGAAAGTATGATTCACCAAAAAAATAATGACAAATGGAAATCTGTTCTAAAAATATTATTAACATATCTGTACAAAGCTTGAGTTACATAGAAGGACTCCTTCCAGACAAAATATAATTATGTAAGGATCAAATCTCTCTGATAATGAGATCTAACATAAGGGTATAGTGGCCTTAACATGATATTTTTTGTTATCATGTTTTCAATATCTTATACTCCTTCACAATAATCTTTGCTGTCCACACTCAATTCGTTTGCAATTGATATGCTATTTTTGCCATTTTTAAGAGATTCGTGCATAAAGAAATTTTCAAATTTTTACAATTATCTTTACCTGAATACAACATTTTTTTAAAAATAAATTAGTTACTGTGACATTCATAATAAAATGCAAAATACTGTTTCAATAAGACAATGACTATATGATGAGCCGTTTTCATATATTTTGAGGAGGGGACTACTTTTACTATAAAAAAAAAATAAAAAAAATAAAAATAATAATAATGAAATCTACCAGATAAATATTTACCTTTAGCGTAAAAGATCACAGTATCAACTCCATTAACAGTATCTATGTTTGTATTGATTGTAGTATACAGGTATAGTATATTTTCCAGATATGTCTGTCGATTTACTGATTCTCATTTGCTTAAGCCAGAACTGGTTTAATTACAAGATATGCTTACGCATCGTAAGTGTGAATTATATGTTTAAATGGATGCACGAAATGAAGCTTCATTGAATATGAATTTTAGGAGATTGGATATATATCATCCATTATTGGACAATTATCAGTTTTTATTTGTGTGTTGAATTTATATATCTTGGACAGAGTTCAGTCATACTTCGATTTTATATTGTAATAGATACTTTGAAAAATTATGATTACACTTTTTTTTAATAATGAATTCTTTCTAATGCAGTTGAATATTTTTATAAATGTTTTCCTGTCAAATGAATAAAGTTCTATGATCATTTCGTTTCAGGACGGTTATTTATAAATTAACTATTACATCAGTGCAAACAAAGTTAAAGGGTGGCTTTTCATTTTATAAATTCCTTTCCACACCAATCAGTACACACATAGTTGGTGGCCCTATAGTCATCCATTACTAATATTGTACGTTTCTCTGAACTAGGAGTGTGGTAGTCTTGTACTTGATGTTTAAAACTGAATCTTTAGAATGATGCCATAAAACACTTAGAATCACGGCAGAATCGTCGAATGATTAAATGAATGAAACTATCTTTAATCACAATGAAAAATGACTAATAAAAACACTATATTAATGTTTGGCTTTATAAATATTTCGATTTGAGCGTCACTGATGAGTCTTATGTAGACGAAACGCGCGTCTGGCGTACTAAATTATAATCCTGGTACTTTTGATAACTATTTAATTCAAGGATAAAATTCCGAATAAACTCATCATAGATACAAGAATGAAGGTTTTACACAACAGAAGCGCGTTTCGTCTACAAAAGACTCACCAGTGACACTTGGATAATAAGTTATAAAACGCCAAATAAAGTACAAACTTAAAGAGCATTGAAGAACCATATTCCGAACGTTTTTTGTCAAATAGACATATAGATAAATCACTGTTTACCACAACTGTTTATTTTGTAGATATTCGATCTAATACAGAATTCTTACATGTCTCTCATTAATTCATTAGTTCTCTTTGACGTAACCTTTATTGCTAGGTATTGATATTACATGATACTGACATTTCATTTATTGGATTTGGCTTTCTCTTGATATTTCTAATTTTCAGATAGATTTGCTTTTTTATATCCATAAAACTGTAGGACATAAATTTTCATAGTAGAAGTTTAATACAGTCCATCGAACATAAACTATTAAACTCACATGAGCGGCAACCTTATTTAATTAAACATTGTTCGGTAAAGTCATTTTTATTCATACTCCTGAGTCAATGATTATGTAATTTAATATGATTTGGGTTAGTACAGCGTTTTTTAAAACATGATTTTTCTCTGTCTGTTCGTTAGATCTTGTTTATATATAGTTAATATATTTCATTTTTAACAGATATATATATCATGTTCTTTGGCATTGATATGGTCCATTTGTTTTCTATCTTTTATTTTAAATCATAAAAACCCGCTTACAATTATAGGGGGCGCGTTATGTCTTTTGGTCTATTAGTCCGTCTGTCTGTTTGTCCCGTTTCAGGTTTAAGTTTAAAAAAGGTAGAAAGCAATGCAGTTCAAGTCCCATCATCTTTATAATGAGAACATATGTTTATTATAATGATGTGTTATTGTCAAAATATACGCCATATTAAATTTTGAGACTGAGATTTAGGTTAACTAAACATGTGATAGTGCGATTACACGAGGTATTTTGTCCTATTTTTGTTATTTCTGCTTTGTGTATATGTTATATGAAATTCGTAATTGTTAAACCAGATCTTATTCGAACAATTACACACTTCGGTGTTGACATGAATTTTTCGAAAAACTAAGGATTTTCTTATCCCAGGCATAGATAACCTTAGCCGTATTTGGCAAAACTTTTTGGAATTTTAGATCCTCAATGCTCTTAAACTTTATACTTGATTGGCTTTATAAAAATATTTTGATATGAGCGTCACTGATGAGTCTTATGTACACGAAACCCGCGTCTGGCGTACTAAATTATAATCCTGGTACCTTTGATAACTATTTATATCGCTGGGTCGATGCCAATGCTGATGGACGTTTCGTCCCCGAGGGTATCACCAGCCCAGTAGTCAACACTTTGGTGTTGACATGAATATCAATAATGTGGTCATTTTTATAAATTTCCTGTTTACAAAACTTTGATATTTTCGAAAAACTAAGGATTTTCTTATCAAAGGCATAGATAACCTTAGCCGTATTTGGCACAACTTTTTGGAATTTTAGATCCTCAATGCTCTTCAACTTTATACTTGTTTGGCTTTATAAATATTTTGATATGAACGTCACTGATGAGTCTTATGTAGACGAAACGCGCATCTGGCGTACTTAATTATAATCATGGTACCTTTGATAACTATTTACACCACTGGGTCGATGCCACTGCTGCAGGACGTTTCGTCCCCGAGGTATCACCAGCCAAGTAGTCAACACATCGGTGTTGACATGAATATCAATAATGTGGTCATTTTTTAAATTTCCTGTTTACAAAACTTTGAAATTTTCGAAAAACTAAGGATTTTCTTATCCAAGGCATAGATAACCTTAGCCGTATTTGGCACAACTTTTTGGAATTTTAGATCCTCAATGCTCTTCAACTTTATACTTGTTTGGCTTTATAAATATTTTGATATGAGCGTCACTGATGAGTCTTATGTAGACGAAACGCGCGTCTGGCGTACTTAATTATAATCCTGGTACCTTTGATAACTATTATAGGTGAAGGAGGTTGATATATGCCTTCATATATACCTCCTTTTCCTACAAGATCGTACAACTGCTTGCTTGCATGACATTGTGTAAATCATGTTTTCCTTGTTTCTTACACATAGGGACATGTATGGAAAATAACAAAAATAACTATGCACCTAATTTTGTGAGCATGTCAACTGTGTAACATTGTATACACATGATATTGTTTTGTAACAGTTCAAGTTGATCGATATTTTGGACTATTAAAGACAAAAACATGCATATTTAAATGATTCTTTTGTACTTAAAATGCTTTTTGTAGAGTTTTTTTGGATAAAAAGTAACAAATGAAACAAACAAAGAATGAAGTACAAAACAAAAATTATTTTATTAGTAAATACATGAATCTATTGCTAAAATCGGAAATATTGATCAATTGTATTCATTTCGTGGCCTATAGTTTAGATAACTGTCTTTGGTGGAGACCTAGTTGTCTCATTTACAATCTTATTTCTATAAAAAAAAATATGGTTGTTTATTTTCACGAAATGAAGGGCCAGTAAACGAACTATCAGATTGGTCATTAACAGATACACTTTAAGAAATAAAGGTGTTAGGATATTTAGCAGCTAGTTGACATTTTAATTTAATGCAGGTGGTAAGTTAGCATTATGTTGCCAAGTAGATGTTATAACTATACATTATCGATATCCATAATTAGTGTGATATATTGCTGATGAATTATGGATTCAAGATTCAATACTCTATTAGAGTCTCAACAAACATATAATAAGATTCACAAAATGACATACAAACAATTTAAAAAACTGCAATATATGCAAAAATCTTTAAACAAATTATGAGTGAATTTAAAGAAACAATATATATGTTGTGTACAAGTTATCATTTTGTAGAAATAATAATTTGTACCAAAAAAATTGTACAAAATATAATTTGTATTTTGACTTTGTACAAATTGTAATTTGTATAAAAAGTGCCTGTACATTCAATTTGTACAAAATTCGACTACAGTTCACTTGTAAACTGTACACTAATTTAAAATATGGATTGTGTAAATAAAAAAAAAATTGATACACACTATAGAACATTCTAAACCTTATTTACAAAAATTCAAAAACACCCAGAGACAGCAAATGTAATTGGTACATGCATGCCAGTTAATTCTTATAGCCCAATAGAAATTGGCCCCTGTGACTATTCTGATAGAATACTAAAAAATGGCTTCAGTGACAATTCTGATAGACTTATAAAAATTATCCTTATTGAAAATTCAGATAGTATAATAGAAATTGGCCCCACTTTGAATTCTGATAGTATTATTGAAAGTGGCCTCAGTGAACATTCTGATAGTGTTATAGAAATTGGCCCCAGTGCAAATTCTAATAGTCTAGTAGAAATTGACCTCTGTGACAATTTTGACAGAATACTAAAAATTGTCCTCAGTGACAATTCTGATATCGATAGTATCATAGAGATTGGTCCCAGTGACAATTCTGATAGTATCATAGAAATTGACGCAATTAGGATAACACTAACTTTGAAACACCTATCATACGTGCCAGGAACCGTGCGCTGTCTGGCTAATAGATCCAAGAGGAATCACCATGAAAACGAAACAGAAATTATAAGAACTTGCTATTGGGTATAATATCAGTATGATGGTACCACAGCTAATCCTCGAAATATCTTATGTGTAATAATTGCATTTGGAGAATTGTTGTACCGCATTGCAACTGATGTGGGAATTTTTTTCACATCAACGGTTTGTGCGCTTCCACATTCGCTACATGAAGCAGATAAAAAGCTTTCAAAAGCTGGTGATGTTTCATGTGATTGAAAAGGGGGAAAGGATATTTTTATTTAGGGGGCATATATAAATACGAATGTGAAAAGCAAATGATTCTGTGTAATTCCCTATGTCATAATTCACTCACATACTCAAACAAATGAACACAAATATTTTTGTATTTTGTTAATAAGGTTTATTGTGTGGTCATGGAATAAAACTTCTTTACTGTGTATCAATGGCTTTATATAACAAGATCCATACCATATATTATTGTACAAGTTATTAGTGAATTTAAGTCAAATTTTGTACAAATTATGAATTGTACAAACACTTTTTGTACAAATTATAATTTGTACAAAGTCAAAATACAATTTATATTTTGTACAATATTTTTGTACTGATTATAATTTGTAAAAAATGATAACTTGTACACAACATATACATATATACATTTTCCCACTTTTTTCCGTCATATTAATTGAATATTGAAGAGCGAAATTAGTTTCAACACTCAATTTGAACTTTGACTTAGTATCCACAATCCCGTAGAATAGATGAGAGTTTTGAACAACCTATATTACCGTGTCTAATGACACCTTTATAGGGACTAAGAACGACATCCTGTGAGCACATGAAATTTTGTAGCTTCGAACAAGAAAGGGTTGTAAAACTCGTCATAAATCTATTTATAAGTGAACAACAAAAAAAGTGTTGCACGGAAACAAAGCTAAAAGAAGTATTCTATAGTCCACATATTCAAACATTATCTGTTCCGCCTGGCATCGGTTGTCAGTAAAATATTGAAAAATGCTCACAATTTCTGCCTATTTGAGCTAACTAGTATGTCAGGTCCTGTCTCGTATTATATTCAGTTGTCCGCCACCTATTAAGTACCGAAATTGCAAGTAAAGTAGTTTTGTAATCTGACATTTTATTCTTATTAAACAGTTTCCATTGAAATAAATTGATAACAGTGGTTTGTGTGTGACTAACGGACAATCAATATCCCGTTGTCCATCCCGTTGTCCACAAAGTTTCAACCATTTTATTTCTTTAGAAAACTGTAAAAGTATACCAGGTGAAAAAAAAAAATTCCTTGCAATGTGCTTGTAGTTACTGAACAGAAAAACAACCTCAATATGACCTGACAAAAGCTTAATCGGGCAGAAATCATGTGCAAGTTTGGTTGGTTTTTTTTAGAAAATCCTGGTGCATTGCGCTAGTGTTCTATTGTCTGTACATGTAATGTATTCAAACTTCGTTCTGTAAATACCTCTTTTGTTTGCATTTCGTGAAATACTTTTATTCACTAAAACGTTCTACATTAAAAAGCTTTTTGACGAATGGTACTAACGTCTGTTTGACGAACCAACAAAATTTGCTATTTATGGTGTGTATTGTATGTGAGATATTAATATATTTTAATCCAGCACTCATCAAACTATTGAAAAAATAACAGGTTGATAAATAAATTCCTGCTATATATGTTTTACTTTTACAAATAACGTTTGTTTTTACTGCGTTTCCATATTCGGAGAAAACATTCATTGGAATATTTAGGAGACAGTTAATGTTGGGGTCCTCTTCGCGATCCGTGTATTAAGTCCGTCGATATATTTTTTAATGAGACATCTTTTGGATTAGACAACTTATTCGTAAAGTGACGGATGCTAATTACAGGATAAAAACAAAACGAAATCAACATGAAGCTCTCAAATTTATTAAACATTAAAGTCTGTTTTAATGGGATTTTCTCTTCTATAGTTACTTTTTGGCCTATAAGGTCACAAATAACTCTGTCTTGAAACGCTTATTGCCAGACTGTTTCTTATCGTATTTGTTTCATTCATGTGACGGAAATAGTATTTTATGATTCCATAAATAATGGGTTATCGGTTCACCATCTCTATCGGTTGTTGTCTATTCGTTTGATGTGTTTTTTCATTTGATTTTGCTATGTGATTAGGGTTGAATTTTCCTCGGAAATCAGTATTTTTGTGATTTTTACTTTTTTCTCAGTGGCAATAGTGGTCAGTGACACTGCCTTGATATACATGATATAAATAATGTCTGCTAATTTCTCTGACTAAGTTGACCTTTCAGTGGTTTTAGCTGTTCTGTTTATTCCATTTTTGGTCATTCTGTTCTAATCATGCATTGTTTGTTTGTTTCTGTTCTGTTTATGCTGTGTTTGGTATTTCTGTTCTCCAGATATTGTATTATTAGCCTTCGACACTTTTTCCATTGAGCGTTACTCTCGTAAGAACGGATATTGGTAACACAATGATATAGAATTAAGCCGAATAAATACTTTAAAATAAGTCTTCGGCCACTAAAACTATTTATTCAGTCTGCAGATGATTGTTTAGGATCAAAATGCATTGGAATAGATCAAAGTTTAAACCTTAAATAATTTCATATTTATTTCATGATTCTGTTGATCAAGTTCACCCACTGTTATCTTCTTGCTATTGTGCTACCCAAGAAAATCTTTATTTATTACAACAGTTTTAAAGGTTGGATGATCTTCTAAGCAAAGACGATGAAACTTGTATCATAAATAACGGCAACAGTAGAATACTGCTGTCCGAAAGTCACAAATCCGGGTTACAAAATAAAACTGAGAGAAACACATCAAATATAAGAGGAAAACAACGAAACAACAGATACCATAAAAAAGACGACAATGCAACAGACACAGAAAACGACCTGGTATAGGACCTACATAAAACCTACATAAACATACGACGAACCCGCTAAGAATTACAGAGGGAGAATTATGTTTTCGGTCTGCTCGACTGTCTGTGGGTTTGTTCCTTATCAGATAAAGTTTTGGTAAGGTAGTTAACTATGCATTTGTAGTCACATTATATTGAAAATAACTACACATATTTTAATATTATGAATTGACAAATCAAGGCTTGGTTTAGAGATAGAGGTCAATCAAACATGGAAATATGATATATTTAGTTATGTGGGCATGGGATTTTATAAGGCTTTTTCTGTTGTACTTATCTCATTTGATTATAATTTATTTTGCTTTATGTAGCGTGTTCTCGCTCATACAATTACACCCAAATTGGGAAAGCAGTTGACAAATATGGTCATCTCTCAATTTATTTTCTACCACTTCTTGAATCTTGTACGTTTTGGCAATCATATATTCTTGTTTCATATAAATAAGGACTTATATAAACAATTTGATAACTCATTCATTGAACTGTACAACACCATTATGGGAACTTTGCACTGTTTAAAAAACAAAGCAATATACATGATATAGCTTTTAAGTGTTAAAGATTATTCTGTACTTAAGGAATTGAATGTTTTACATTGAAGTGTAACTGGGATTAAACAGCGTTGAATGCAACACACTTAGTATGAAGCGCGGAAGTTAAATTTTGGAGATTCTTATGGTATTCCTATCATTTTTTTCTAGAACACTTGCTGACATGGATATTGCGTGCTTTAGTTATATAAAACATCACTTTTAACGCTACACAAATATGCCTGCAATAAACATATTCAAGAAGGGCGAAAGATACAAAAGGACATTGAAACTCATAACCTGAAAATGAACTGACAAGTCGATGGCCAAAAGTTTTAAAAAAAAACAACAGACGAACATCAGTACACAATTCACAACATAGAAAACTAAAGACTGAACATCACGAACCCACCCAAATAAGGTGGTGATTTCACAGGTGTTCAGGAAGGGTAAGCAGATCCTGCCGCAGATGTCACATCAATCGTGTTGCTCATGTTTGTGCAAACAATGTAATAAGTCCAATTCGGCAAATCATGGTCGTGGGGAAGGGGACAGGATTGTGCCTATCGTCTATGAAACGAATATTCCATACGGTCAACCAACTCGTGATGGCGTCCGTAAACTTTACGAATTGATGATTTCAACTTCGCAACTCGGAACTCTTGGTTTGATAACTTTCTTGTAAGCAGCTAGCCTATTTCGTGGAAATCATGACAAGCAATACTAGCCTTAGTATTTCATATCAACTGAGGGATATATATACACAGTATGCAAGCGCTGATCGCATGTTTGACACGTATCAAAAATTTATGTTATGTTATTCTTAAAGTATATTCATTTATGCAAATTAATTCATCATAGATATCAGGGTGAAAAAAATATATTTACGCGCGTTTCGTCTACAAAAAAATCCTCAGAGACGCTCAAATCAAAAAATTAAAAAAAAAAAAACAACAAAAAAAAAACCCACTAAAAAACAAAGAACATTCAGTAAGATTGACTGTTTTAGGGGAAATTAAGAAAGTTTAAATAATAACAATGCTTTGAATTATATTTACGGCAGTATAGTACTTTCGTTTAATATTTGGAAAAGTATTTGGTTCGTATGAATTCATATTTCTATTTATTTATCTTTAGAAATTTAATTGAAATGTTTTGAATGAACAGAGTGTTAACTGTTACAATATAAGGGGGAACGATGTTATGATATTTAGCAACCAATTGACATTTTTCTGTCATGTAGATGCTAAGTTGACATTTGTTGCCACGTACATGTTATGACTATATAGCAATGGTGTGAACATTTTCATATGAATATTGGACCAGACTGTTACAAGTAAAATGGATTGAAAATTATAGTGAAAAATGTATTTCAAACCTTAAACTTAAAGTCATCAAAGAAATGTTTATCCTACAGTATCATAAAGAAGAGTTCTGAAGTATCTTATTGAATGTGAATTGAATGTGTCTAGTGATTCTTTAGAAACTTATTCATGTTTGCTTTTTCAATATGTTATTGATTTAGAACATTTTAGTATATATGATAGATCTTATTCCAGTTATATTATATTTTTAAGTAGCATTTTTCATCACATTTGTTAGAAAGTTAGCTGATATTTAAAGCAAGGATGTCGCAGGTTAAAGGAATGTATAGATACAAACGATACTATGCCACATTGAGAATATTGCGGGATTCAAATGTTGTTTCGAAAATGCTATCAGAGCTTACAGTTGAACTCAGACCTCTTCGAAACTATCTCGTCTTATAGGACTACTGCTGAAAGTCAACAGTAACAGCTCATTAATTATGACCAGAGCGAGAATCGTGGTGTTGAGTTAACCAATGTATCAGCAGGGATTCAATAAAAAACATTCTAATTTGCTTAAAAGCAGTCTGATTTAAATACAAGTCATATGTCTTTACTTCGTTTACAAGGCGAAATTTGTAAGCATAGCGTTGTCACATGATCTTCATTTTTCAAAATAATTATACGAGCAAAATCCTTCTTCTGATAAAGACGATTTTTTTTATTTAACTGGACAGGTCAAATTGAAATTCAGCAATGTTTTAACATAAGACAACGCGTTATTGTACATTGAAATAAAACATACTAAATTTTACAAAGTTACAGAGATCTGCATTTAATATGTACATTTTATTAATCTGAGTTATGTCGCTTTATCCAACGAACATTACTTTTTATATCTTTTATATAGTGATTTTATAAAATTTACAGTTTGCAAAAGTATAAATTATTCTAAATAATAAGAATGTTCTTATCCCAAGCAGAAAACCCTAGCCGTATTTGACACAACTTTTTTGAACTCTTTCTCAGTGCTTGTACTTGTTTTGGCTTTCGAACTTTTGTATCTGGGCGTCACTAGTAAGTCTTTTGTGGACGAATTTTAAACCTGGTGCCTTTTGTTAGCTATTATTCGTGTGTTTCTTCGTCCAATATGTTCTCCTATTTATTTGTATTGTAGTCCTGTAATGCTGTGTTATATTTCACATTGCCATTAAAGCGGAAGGTTTGGCATGCCACAAAACCAGGTTCAACCCACCATCTTTTTCTTTAAAAAATGTCCTGTACCAAGTCAGGAATATGGCCATTGTTATATTATAGTTCGTTTCTGTGTGTGTTACATTTTAACGTTGTGTTTCTTTTGTGTCGTTTGTTTCCTCTTATATTTGAGTGTGAATTCACATTATTATAAGACGTGTCACGGTACTTTTCTATCCCAAATTCATGTATTTAGTTTTGATGTTATATTTGTTATTCTCATCGGATTTTGTCTAATGCTTAGTTCGTTTCTGTGTGTGTTACATTTTAATGTTGTGTCGTTGTTCTCCTCTTATATGTAATACATTTCCCTCAGTTTTAGTTTGTAACCCGGATTTGTTTTTTTCTATCTATTTATAAGTTTTGAACAGCGGTATACTACTGTTGTTTTTATTTAAATCAAAAACTGAGAGCAATAGAAAATTGTACACTTACCCTGACTATACTATAATGTTATTACCTGACTGCTTCTTTATTGGCGCTGTTGTAGATTCAAGGTTAGCTGTATTGAACCCAAGAATCGAATAGTCGAGGTCAAATACAGCTGATTGAGAATCCATAACAGGGCCAAAACAGAAACAGCCAGTTCATAATACTTTTATTAAATGATTTTAAAGAAAATTACCGTGTAGAAAAGACAGAATTTCATATCTGAACTTAGGAGAACTTGTTGATTTTCGTTGTCCTCGAATATAGTCCCTAGTGTGGACAATGTGTTTCTTGTCAATTTTGTTTATATTACTCCCAAATTTATTTCTCTATGTATTATGCCTCACATAGCAAGAAAGGGGATGAAATGACACTGTAAAAAAACTTGGGTCATGAATTTTAAACTAAAGTAGTGATTTGGTTCAGCTGAAAAAGGTTACAAATTAGCACTGTACAAGCTGTCAAAAGATTTCAATACACCCTTAACATAAAATTGTCCATATTTTGTGTTAGAGCTGATGAAGTTTTTCTATAATTAGGATATAATTGGTCCCAAAAGTAGTACAACACACTGTTAAAATAGTATCAAGTAAGCGCAGGTGCGATTTTTCTTACTATTATTTATTGTCTAAAAGAAAGGCACTACGAAATAACTGTTGTCTCGGACCAGTTGTTATTACTGATTTCTCGTCCAAGTTTTCAATATGTTGTTATTACAATTTATGTGATCTAGCAAATATAAAGTAGGTAGGTAGAATAAAATAGACAGTTTAACTATTCGTACTCTTGGATTGTATGCGTTCTGATGATGATTGATCAATGGAAATGAAACAAGGTTAATAATCGAAAGTCGTACTTGAAAAGGAAGTGAAATATTTCCGTTTTAAGACTTCAAAAACACTTTTTATTCTATGATTTTAAGTTATAAGATATATTACAAACGTGTTTATGCTTAACTATACGTTATTTTAATTAAAGCGTAAGCAAATTGAACCTGAAGTGAACGAACCGTATTAGCCCTTCCTGTTGATTGATATCGACAATGGAACATCATTAGAATTGCTCAGGCTGATTTATCCGTATAAGGGCTGATTTCCTCATATCATTTAAGAAATATGTTTACAAAACTGTAAACACCGTTACAGCATGATACAACCTTTTACATGACAAATGTTTCCTACGTCTGTATTAAATTCAGGTTAAGGTTTTGGTTTAAGGCAATTAACCATGAAGTTATATCACACTGAAACTCGCTACACATGTTTATTGTGAAGCGCACTTTTAAAAGTGTTTGCCAAATTATGCTTTGGGCCATTTTTACTGTTCAATGAACTTGAAAATAGGACAACATGATCCGTTAACTGTAATTTGTACGTTCATTGACTTCGAATTATAGCCCGAAGCATAATTTGGAATATTTTCAAAAAGTGCAGACGGAAGTAGCGACCCGGAAAATATAATGATTCCTACTATTATAGGTTGGAATAAAAACAATTACCTTATTACCATGTAAAACAAAGAAGACAATTGTAGGAATTTTAATCCACCATTTTCTTCGAAAACTGCCCTATCAAGTCTTTATTTTAACTCGTTCCGTTGATTTGAAGTATTTTGATTTTTTTTAGTTTTTATGGGCTTCTGCATTTTGAAGATATGCCTTGAAGTTTGGTAAAATTCTCTCTGTGTCGTTTATTATTGAATGTGTTAGGTGCTTATTTCTTAGCTTTGAAAAAAAAAATACATAGCGTAATGAAATAGTTATCAGTTTACTTTTTGAAGTTATTTACAATGTATGCGATTGGTTCAGTACGCTTTTTTTACGATGTTGTACAATTTAGTATGCTTCTTAACCAGGATATCACAAATATAACAGAAACTACTTCCGTAAGGATGCATTCTTCTGACGTTTCAGTCTCGTTGAAATCTCGTTCTGGAATTGTTTCAATAATATAACAAATCAAGTCAGTCTTTTAAGCCAAAATTTTGAGAAAATGGCTGAGTGATACAAGAAATGATTTTACTAGACACATGTTCATCCCATATCCCTTTTTAAATTGCTTAGATGTGTAATTTTTCAATCATTTGTAATAAAGAAGTTGAACAAATATGCATTTTCTTCTTAAAACAGAGAAAAATAACAAATTTACAAATTGACAGAATTTTAAATTTAACACAGTAAAGCATCAGAATATGATAAAACTTTTTTATATTGACACCTACCTATAGTTTTTTTAATTTAATTTTATTCAGATTGGTCTATGTCATCTTTATTGAAAGTTTGAAAAAAAGTTGAATTGTGGAAAACTGTGATTTCTTTCACAATAAAAGCCTTAAACATGTTAAAATAGATAAAAATCGATGAAAAATGGGAAAATCATCAAAATTGGATACTTTCATAGGACCGTAACAATCAAAAGAAGTATACCACCATATGATTTTTTTCTTCACCAATTATTTTTTTTACACTCATATAAACCCAGAAATCTGGTTAAGAAAAAAAGTTTAATTCCAGAAACTTTTGGCTCCTCAGAGATGTTCATCCTTAAGCACATGAGTGATATGTCAGTATTGATAAGGGTTCTAATGATCGTTAATTCTCTATAAACTGTTTTTAAGTTATTTCTTTTTATTTTTGTTTTTGTTTGGGGGTGTCTTTTTCGCTGGGTTTTTTTTCACCACATAATACGACAGATGAAATGAATGCATGGCTACAAAATAGGGGTGAAAGATAACAGGCCAGGGGGACATTTAAACTCAAAGATCGAAAATAAACTGACAACGCCATGGCTAAAAAAAGGCAACAGTAATATACCGCTGTTCGAAACTCATAAATCGATAGAAAAAAACAAATCCGGGTTACAAACTAAAACTGAGGGGAGAACAACGACACAAAAGAAAAATACAAACAGACAAACAATAGTACACAAGACACAACATAGAAAACTGAAGACTAAGCAAGACGAACCCAATCACAAACAAGATGTGATCCCAGGTGCTCTGGAAGGGTAAGCCAATCCTGCTCCACATGCGGCATCCGTCGTGTTGCTCATGTTATTACAAGCCCGGTAAATAGTCTCATTTGGTAGGTCAAATTCGTGAAAACGGAAAGGAAATGTTGTTACGACATTAGGAACACATAATATACAGCTTCGAAGACACAAAGTATGCACACAAGTTGACTCTTTTTGAAATTTAGTTTTATTTTCATTGCTTTGATTAATTTAGATATTACGTAGTGTAACATTCATCTGTTACACATCTCTTACGGCAATTTGTTAATGGATGAATGCCGACACGTGTTGTGATCATAAATTTGCTTTTTATTAAATTTTATGGTTGAATTATTTACTTTAAATTGCAACAACCCATCATATTTTATTCATTATTACCACTTGTGATCATTATCATACATGTTTCTGTATACTTAATTACACATAAATGTATTTGTATACATGATTACATCAACAGCAGTTACAGTGAAGTATGTCGATATTATGCATCAGATATTGATTTTAAAATTTATAAGACTGTGTCATCTTCATTCTTCAATAACATCTGACAGAGAGTCAAAATATTAAGAAAATTGCCATTGGTTCTTTTTGCAAATAACGGAGAAAGAAGGCACATTGTACTTTGTTTGATTAATAAATAGAAAATCTGCCATTACACCTTGAACTCTAATTAAAGTACATTGTCATATATTTTTGTTTTGTTGGCTTATTTGTTAGATTCATTTCCTTGTTTGATTGTTTTTTTAGTCAGTTATGTTGTAAGTCTGCGATGTATGTTTACTCATGTACAGCAGTGGCAGCTGGATTCTAATCATTGTCACACCAACCTATTACGTTTGTTTTTGTGGTCCCCCTATATCATCAATATTCGGGAACTATAAACTGTTTTCATACAAGTGAAAGCTTTATCTAGCTTTGCACCATATTTTTTTTTCGGAAAAATTCTCTTCTGCAGTAGGAATATGGCAGTTGTTTTTCCCTTGATCCTGTTAATTAACAGCTTTTAATTTTGTCAGTTTCCATACACTCCCCCTTTTTTAATTTGTCTTGGGGTTCGGTATTGTCTTATACGTTTGTACAACTAGCCACTATATAAGAAAACTATACATTAAGAAATATTATTGGCAATATCCATCCACTTTTAAACTTATACAGTTGTTATCAGTTCACAATGTGAAAGAACTTAATAATTTAGGTAAATTTTTGTTTAATATTGAAAAAATTCGTAATATGTAGTTGTATTAATTATTTATCATATGAATTTATTTTCATTCTCCGCCATACATGTATTGTGTATAATTATTGTATTTGTATTTCACTGATGCATTCAAAAAATATTGTAAAATTGTATATTCTATAAGCTGTATTGCTTCTGAATAAAAGTATTATTACTATTATTAATATAAACCCCTTTTAGTGTTTGCCATAGACAAATATTTTGTCGAAAATTCTCAAACACCTAGATTGTAATATATATTATACTGTTTAAAGGAATAGTAATGATTATTATTACTAAAATCAAAACAAATGATTTTTCTTAATGTAAAATCAATATAATGCAATCAACTGTTACTATATTCTGTAAACAACAGACGGAACCTAAAATCAAGACCAGCCAAAAAAACTCTGTTGGTTTAGTGAAGCAAATCACGAAATGCATAAAATTATGATTAAATTTATTCTGTTTACAACAAATGCATTTAGTATGGTAGGTTCGATAGTCCTTTATGGTTATGCACATGAGATATATTGTTTAATTTGCATGCAAGCTGTGGCTAAAAGTCTTTTTTTTTTATTCGTAATTTTAATTGAGAATGTTTTACTAATATGTAACAATATGTAAAAGAGAGGCGAAAGATATTAGAGGGACATTCAAACTCATAAATAGAAATAAATTGACAACCCCATTGCTAAAAAGGAAAAGACAAATAGATAAACAATAGTACATAAAACACAACATAAACTAAAGACTAAACAGCATGAACCCCATCAAAAACTTGGAATTATCACCAGTCCTCTTGAAGCTTAAGGGTAAGCAGATCCTGCTCCACATGTGGTACCTGTCGTGTTGCTCATGCTAGTTCAAACTCGGTAACAAGTCTGATACGGTAGGTCACATTCATGAAAAGAGGACAGGATTGTAGTTACAAAATTATTAACAGATCCAGTATCATCTGTTAAATGGATATTCCATAACGGTCAACCAACTGGTGTTGGCGTCTGTAAAATTTACAAAGATATGATTTCAATTTAACCATTTGGAACTCATGGTTTAATAGCTTCCTTGCGAGCAGCAGCCCTCTATAGAGGAAATCATAATAGGAAAAACAGGCCCCGGAAAATCGTATCAATTGAGAGATATATATATATGCTCAAACTAGTAAATACATTTAAACTTTATTCTTATTATTTTTATTTAGAATACAAAGAGATGTCATATAAAATTCAATGCAACTTAAAAATAACATTACAACAAAAATACTGTGTAGTCAAAAAAATAGTTAACAATGAATTAAAATACTTGTATCGATACAACAGCTAAAAACAAGACAATGTTATTGATAACGGTGATAAGCGTCGTATCCATAAAAAAACAACTTTCATTTACATATTTTTTCGACAACGTATATCCCTTCTTTGTAACAGGGAAAATTCTTCTCACACGTGTGCAGTTGAAACTGGACATTTTTGCGCCTGCTCCAAGTTAGGAGTCTCTGGCCTTTGTTAGTCTTGTATGATTTTTAATTTTAGTTTCTTGTGTATAATTCGGAGTTTAGTATGGCGTCCATTATCACTGTACTTGTATAGATATTTGTTTAGGGGCCAGCTGAAGGACGCGTCCGGGTGCGGGAGTTTCTCGCTGCATTGAAGACCTATTAGTGACCTTCTGATGTTGTCTGTTCTATGGTCGGGCATTTGTCTCTTTGACACATTCCCCATTTCCATTCTCAATTTTATTATCTATCAAAACATTGTGTTGTTATGTAATATATGTACATTTTCCCGTCAGGGTATCGAAGACGATAACCATGTTATATTAATGTGTCCGAAATATAAGGAACTTTGAGAGAATTACATTAAGAAATACAACTTGTCTACGCCAAGTTTTTCTGGTTTATTTACTTTATAAGGGAAAGTACATTTTATTTGCATTCAAAATCAATTTCAACATCATAACATCAGCATTCTCTGTCTGTTAACTTTTGTCTGACTTGAAATTTATATAGACTCCAATAAAATGTAAAGTTAAAGGTAATAAAGAAATTTAAAATTGTAAATAATACCATAGTCAATCATAGTTGCAGTGCTTATGAAAATGCCTTTATACTTTCATTACCGGCAGTTTTAATTCCAAGTTGATTTAAAAAATTATCCTCTTTTTTTGTCAAATATTTCAATCTTTCAGTTGTACGAATCAAAAGGTTCTTGATATATGTTCCAATTCATTTCCAAACTAACACTTATTAAAAAAGAGATGTATTCGCACGAAGCACATGTTTGTGGAAATCTGTAACAAATCTATGATTTTGTTATCATTATGAGTCGCAAATATGTCGTGAAATATGCATCCATGAACTTAGAAATGATATTTTATTTTACATTAAGTAGATTATGTTTTTAATTTTCAATAATCTGAACCATATGATTTGCTAAATAATATGTTACAATGCCTAGTATAATTTTTGCAAAACATAAATCTTGAAAAACGAATCAGCAGATATTGTAAGCTAAAACATCAAAGAAACTGTAATGTAAAATGTGATTCAGTCATTTCCCATATTAAAAATCGAATTACAAAAAATATGGCATTTTTTCACAATGTCGATTTTGGCCAACTGGTGATAACTTAAACATTTGATACTTTTCAGGTGACGTATCGTCTGAATATTCAAGAGAAGATGTTTGAATTTCCATATGTGATAGACAATCACTTTGTAATTGATTACAATCACGTAGGTTACTTGAAGTGCTTTGCCTGTGTTCTTTGATATTTCCAAATTGATGAGACATACCACGCCGATGCATATTATCAAGTAATAAAGTCTGGTTTTCGAAAGATGACAACGTCGGCGAACTTGGCTGGCAATATTTTTGGCCAGATATCACTCGTTGTCTTCTCAATTGATTCTGATAAGGATTATTTAATGGATATCTACGAATAAAGCGCTGATTCCTGAACATATGACCATCTATATACGTCTGTTGGTATAGTGTTCTTGGAGGATATGTCTGGTAGTTTCCATAAGGAATAGCTGGTCTCGAATTTTTCTTAGAATATAATTCATCGATAATTGCACTGCAAGTGCGTCTTGGTAATTGAAAATAATTTTCTCTCTTTTTTCCGTGGCATATGTGTTGATCTCTCAACATATTACATGAAGGAAAACCGTGTTTAATTTCATCAGTTTTGGTAGTCGAACAATCATTAATTTCCCTATTTCTGGCATTAAAAACATTGCATTGACTTTTCAATAAAGGGAATTGAGTCTGATGCCCTAGTAAATGAGTGTGCATGTTAGTCCTTTGGGCTGATCTCTGATTAGTGACGTTTTCATTGTAATTGTTTTGAAAAGGAATTAATGAGTTCTGTTTAACATCCTGATGATAGCTTTCGTTGTTAGTCACAAGTTTTGTCATCAGTCTGTGATCATTCTTTACGTCGACTCTGGTGTTCAAGGGAAACACATTCCGGTAATAATGCTGCCTTATTCCGGAGTATTTTATTCCAGGATACAGATTTTGTGAACACTGCTTTGTTTGTACATGATAGTTGCTATCCTTACTTTGCATTGATTGGTACTTTGCATTATCGGTTTTGTAATTGTTCGTTGCAGCTGGAGGTTGCTGATTTACGACGGGCCTTATCGGTTGAACTGTGTATCCAGAATACAATCTCTTGTTGTCAACAGAAGTACCTTGATATACAACATCATTATTAATATGATTGAAATATTCTTTACGCAGATTCGTTGGACCGACGAAAACTTCTTGCTGGCGTGAAGGTACCAGTGGCGATTTTCTGACTGAATTGCAGATGCTTTTATTATCCGTACAACTTTCCTCAACGATAATAACGTCATCGTCTGGAAACTGTATTTTGGTTTCATTGTTAAAAGCATGTATATTGCATGAAGAACTGACAGCAGTTAACTGTTGTGTTTTCAATATACGGCTGTTGATTTTTAATTTGCCTGTTACCGGCATAGTTTTAGAAGCAGTTGCCAGAGCCGAATCTGTCTTTTTATGACATTGTTTTACTTGATATAATGATGGATTTTGACTATCAATCGGTGATTGAATAACTTCTGCAACGTTTTTTATATAGCTGATGTTAACACTAGTTTTCTTAGAGTTAATACATTTTTCGTTTAACTGACTTGATCCTACAACATTGTTTTTTTCAATAAGTTGTTTGGTTGTTGTTCCGTCTCGTGATTCATTTGATTTAGGTAAATGATAATTTAATTTTTTCTTTAGTTCATTTTGGGTCATTTTTTCTTGTAGTGTATTCTGAACGGCATTATACAAATTTGTATCAATAGCTAGACACAAATGCATATCATCTACCACATTCCTTACAGTTTCTGACTCCTTTAGCCCATCCATCTTTGAGTTTAAGCTTAAAAACAAATCTTTATGTTTACTGTTCAAATGGTCATCAATGAAAAATAATGCTGGCATATTTTCTTTGCATCTTGAGCAGATGTATATCGCTGTCTCGCTGGCGTATTTGTCGTTACTTATGTGTATATCTCCAACATGAACCTCAAGTAATCTTAATCTCTTCTTACTTGCCTTCATTAAAGAATAAAATGTTTTGTGGGGTACATCTTTCGTCATTAACGGTTCTGCAGTTTCTCTGAATCCTGGGTTACCCTCATTCCAGTGATTTGTAGCATTGAGACTTGTTTTATGACACAGGGAACAATCAAACAAATGCTTGATTTCTATTTGTGTAATATGGAGAAAGTCAGTCATGCGAGACAAAAGAAGGGGGTCACCATTACATGCACTGTACGTACATGAACTTGATGAACATTTATTGGAAGTAAACTGACTTCTGTCATATATGATTTGTGTATCATTCCTTTTCTCTAAACTGTCTGTTTTGTGCACACTGTTTGATACTTTTTTGTTGGCTTGCTTCGATTTTATGCTCTGATAATCACTTCCCTCCCACAACGTGTTATCAGTGTTGGTTTCGGGATGAAGACTCATAACATCAACTATTCGTATGCCAAGCGCATTACTGGACTCCGCTTCACTGGTTAGTTCATGCAGTACGTTATGAATGGGGTTGTCCCTGCAAAATTTAAATATTGAACATCAATTATTGTGTACATGATAGATAAGGGTTGTATAATTGAACTAAAAAATTATCTGAATAGTAGAAACCAATTATTAAGTAAAAATCACACAAATTATAAGTCTGGTATTTATAATGAGTTTATTGCTTCACTTAGAAAATTAAATGGTGACAGCACGTACCCTATCAAAACAAAACAATAATGAACTCAGTTGCTCTGAAAGAGTCAGTTCGTGATAACATACTAGTATCTACATGTTGTATTGTTCATCTTCAACTTAATTGGGCTGGTTTATCACTGTCGATAATTTTTCATTACATTTGTTGTCATGTAGTGAATTTTCATTTAGATTTTTTTTTAAATTGAACGTTTATATATTTTATCTTATTCGATTTTGTAATGAATCTATCACATATTTTCCTGGTACATCATTAATATAAAAAACGAGATTGAAACATCAATAAAACAAAAACTACAAAGAGAACAATTTGATGTTATCAAACACTACAAACTGCGCAGAGTCTGAATTGACCAGTTTTTGTGCTCGACCAGTAAAATCGAGCACACATTTTACTCGACTAGTCTCGACATTGTCTCCACTGTACTTGACTGAACTTAAGTGTACTCGACTAGGTCTCGACTTTACTTAATTAGTCTGATTCTGTACTTGATGATCTTTGTGTAGTCTGAAATGGTCTTGACTAGTCGCGACCTGTCTCGACTAGTCTCGACTCAGTCTCAACCAGTCTCGACTGGTCTTGACCTTCAAATTAAGTTTTGACTGGTGTAAATCAGCCCATCTAAATAAAGTAAATATTGATCTTACAAAATTCAAGCTTATTAGGTAGTTTGATTTATTGCTGTGATATGAAAGAATTTAATTTTACAATATAGTAAAAAATAAAAATTATCATATAAATTCAGATAGGCATCTTTAATTTTTTTTATAACTTTTTCAAATCAACTTGGATTTTCATCAAACTATGCAGCTATCTTAGATATATATTAAGCTTATTGAATCCCATGTCTTTTAGTTTTTTGTTGTATTGCTGTATAATTTAAGAATTAAATTAATCTAGGTAAAAAAAGCTAGAATTTGCAGTTCGAACAAAATAGAGATAGTAAACTTTAATTATTTTAATAAATTTTTCAAATCAACTTGGATTTTCATCAAACTATGCAGCTGTCTTAGATATGTATTCAGCTTAGGTCATTTTGTTTTTGTTGTATTGTTGTCAAATTTAAGAATTGAATTAATCTAGGTCAAAAAATCTAGAATTTGCAGTTCGAACAAAATAGAGATAGTACACTTTAAATTTTTTAATAACTTTTTCAAATCAACATGGATTTCCGTCAAACCATGCAGCTATCTTAAATATATATTAAACTTACTGAATCTTAGGTCATTTTGTCTTTTGTTGAATGGCTGTCAAATTTAAAAATTATTTAATCTAAGCAAAAAAAAACTAGAATTTGCAGTTCGAACAAAATAGAGATAGTACACTTTAATTTTTTTAATAATTTTTTCAAATCAACTTGGAATTTCTTCAAACTATACAGCTACCTTTGTGATGTATTAATCTTACTGAATCCCAGGTTGTTATGAAGTTTGGTGTATTGCTGTCAAATTTAAGAAGTAAATTAATCTAGGTAAAAAAAGCTAGGATTTGCAGTTCGAACAAAATAGAGATAGTACACTTTAATTTTTTTAATAATTTTTTCAAATCAACTTAGATTTTCTTTAAACTATACAGGTTTCATAGTAATATATTGATCTTACTGAATCACAAGTTGTTATGTTATTTGTAGTACTAGTATTGCTGACAAATTTAAGAATTAAATTGTTAATTCAAAGGTAAAAAAAGCTAGAATTTGCAGTTCAGACTAAACTCAGATAGAACACTTTAGATTACATTTATATTTCAAAGCAACTAGGACTTTCATTCAATTCTACAGCTATCTCTATTATATATCATTCTTACAAAAAACAGGTTATTTGGTAATTTGGTTTATTGCTGTCAAATTTGAATATTTAAATTATAGGGAATCTCTCTGAATTTTGTCAAAACTGAACATTATATTACGATCTTTACCTTTTAACTAGGTCATTAAATTTAACAGCAAAACACCAACATACAAAACAACCTTGGGTTTTGTATGAGAAATATATCATAAAGATAGCTGAAAAGTTTTATTACGAACCAAGCTGATTTGAAAAAGTTATAAAAAAAATAAAGATGCCTATCTGAATTTATATAAAAATTTTATTTTTACCTATGTTGTAAAATTAAATTCTTTTATTTCACAGCAATAAATCAAACTACCTAATAAGCTTAAATTTTGTAAGATCAATATTTAATTTAGTTAGATGGGCTGATTGACACGGGTCAAAACTAAATTTGAAGGTCAAGACTTGTCGAGACTGGTTGAGACTGAGTCGAAACTAGTCAAGACAGGTTGAGACAGGTTGAGCCTTGGTCAAGACCATTTCAGACTACACAAAAATCATCAAGTACTGAATCAGACTAATTAAGTAAAGTGGAGACCTAGTCGAAAAACTGGTCAACTCAGACTCTGAGCAGTTTGTAGTGAAATAAGAATGAGAATTTCGCGGGGTAAAAATATATACGAGTCGAAAAATCTGACAACACCCTGGCAAAAAAAAAGTTTACGAACAAAATAAAACGCCAGGACGAAACTAGAACTAAAACAATTAAAGTTTGACTTTACCAGAATACGTTTTGTAATAACTGCTCATTGTGCAGAAAAATTACGTTTTACATTTTTACAGGCACCGTTACGAGTTGGTTTACTTTTATAGCATATCTGTGTTATAGATGACCACATTAAAATTACAAATGTTGTTACCACAACCCCTTCCTCTTTTCATCAATTGTGACATCATTAAAAGAGGCTTATTACCAAATTTGAACTTGAAAACGACGGGTCACATATTAAAACGGGGACTGTTTATCCTTCCGGAGCACCTGAATCATTCCCCAGTTTGATTTAAACCGCGTAATTCATATCACTGGTAATAATTTCTGTAATAAGTTGATAATGAAACTGAAACTCAGTTTTCCTCGTCTCAAATATAACACCGTCTGATATTTTTTTTATTAATATATATTATACTTTTCACATACTTTATTTAGCATATTACGTTTTGATCCGGCTTAAGTAATATTTTTAAAGCATATTTATTACAAATTATTAAACTCTTTATTGATCAACGGAGCAAAAATAAAACATTCAGTGTACAGTTGACTGCCCAGCAACTGTTCACATGGTTGGATCTTTAAAAAAAAAAAAAAATTGTTTTCATTAGTTACGAACGGAAGGGAAGACTTGTAAAAGCGTTCCATTTACCTAGATGGGTCTATTTACTTTCATTTCTAGTAAAAAGAAAAAGAACTTTGTAGTCAAGCTTACCACTTATCTCCTTTCTGTATTTCCTCATTCGGGGTATTTTTATCCAGGGTATTTTCAGAAATTACAATTCTTTCTTGTGTCTGTTCCTTTCCTGTCGGAATGAGTTCATCCTGCTTATTTGTAGTACAGTTATAGTTATTTCGCTGATGTATTTCGTCTTCTGTAACTGTACTGTCTGCTTCCGTGCTAACGACTTTATCAGAAAAGCTCACCTTATTGCAAGCGTGTTGGCTATTTTCATTTTGAATATATTCATTCCTTTCCTCTTGAGGCTTAATGGTGGCGCTTCTAACATTATAGAAATGTGAGACCTGTCTATATTGAATAATCTGGTTTGGATGTTCTAATTCAAAATGGGGAATTAGTCCTTGTCTGTATCCATGAATTGTTTGGTCACATAGTAAGCAAATATAGAGTACGATTTTATTGTGAGTTTGTTCTATGTGTTCATTTATAGAAACAAGACTATCCTTTGAAATGTAGCAATAGCAACAACAGTAGCATTCGCCTACTTTCTTTAAAGCTTCGAAATCCCGTATTCTTGAAAGCGAGTTTTTTGTTGCACAATTCTTATTTGCGCAGCTGAAGCTATACTCATTCAGTGGTTCACTGTGCTGCATAGTTATGTCAGATTCTCCGGACAATGAAAAATTAGCACAATTCAAATCACAAAACATTTCATGCCCAGTTATGTCACTATTTTCTTTCAGTAACGAATAAAATGTCGTGTGAGTTATATCTTTCGTAGTTAACGGATTTGCTGTTTCTTTAAATCCCAGATCACACTCATTCGACTGATTTTCAGCATTAAGACTGCTTTCGTCGACCAAGTTCATTGTATGTTTTATATAAGGTGGATCAAATACTCTCTTTTCTGTTAAAACCGGACTACTTTTACCCATTTCCGATTCTGGTCTTGTAGACAACCTACGACTCATTGAATAAGCTTTAACATAAGATAAACTCTTTCTTCTTTTTATCCTGCTGTTCTTTTCAAGAAAATTGACTTTAAACTGTTGTAAGAAGACGTCAATTTGTACAAATACTCATTTTTAGTAAGTGTTCTAATAAATTTTGTGTTAATTCTTTTCTTCAAAGTCAACCTTTTATTTATAACGTTACTCTTCTCCTGTGGATAGGTTGATTTCGATTTTGATATGTTTTCGCTTTTATCTTGAAATCTTTTTCCAGCTTGTAAGAACTTACTTTTACCAGTCGTCAAACCACTCTCAGAAAACTGCATGACGTCTGTAAGAGTAACACAGCATGGTTTACATTCATTTATATATCTTAGGTAGTCGTCCTCTGGTTTTGACTGTACACATGAAGGTGATTTACGTCGATCTTGCGTCCCCCATTTTCCATTTCTCCCTTTGAAAAGATAAAGACGGTTATTCATGTCTTTAACTTATAATGTATGTGTTTCAATGTCGTTTACTTAGATAGTACGTGTATCCGTGTCTTTAACTTAGATAGTACGTGTATCCGTGTCTTTAACTTAGATAGTACGTGTATCCATGTCTTTAACTTAGATAGTATATTCAATATGTTGAATTAAAAGGAATTTCAATATCAACAACATGAGATGAATATCCAAGGACGTGTGTATGATATAATTGAAAGGGGTATCCACCCATTACACAAAATCATGTTCGATTTCACCTGTTGATCACTTAGAGAACTTGTATAATTCTCCCAATCCATCATCGTTGTCATCAATATGTACATCTTAGTTTTCTTTACATACTTCCTGGATAGACATAACAAAGTATGCAGTTATTGATTTTAAAAAAGGATTTTGTAACAGAATTATTTTCAATATGTCACAATAACATGTGTTGCACTTGATATTTTTTTTTAATTTTCAAATTATTAAATTTATAATGTATGACAGAACATTCTTGTATACCGGTTTATAAACTCTTTAATTAAGTAGAAAGCCATTAGAGCATGTTTCAATATCAGTGAGAGCATTTTTACATGATGTAATGTGGTTGTTTAATTTTGCATTTTTTGCATCTAATATACTGAATGAGATTATATAAGGGAACAGTTGTTTACTTGTGTTCAAATATCATAAATCGGATAAGAAGATGCAAATCAAAGGAACAAAGACACCTGATATGCATGTACAATCCATCATTCTAATATGACGTGCTTCTTTCGCTTTGTAAACAACACTGTGATAAAATTCTCGATATATCTATACTTAGCGCAGACTCCGTGGTGTACATAAAAATGGCTGTTACAATATACTTCCCACGTAAATCCACATGTATTGAAACCTATTTGTAAACCCTTTGCCGATTTTATTGTTTTAAAAATTGCAATTAAAAAAAGACAAAATCACTTTTATTCTTATTCGGATGCATAATAAAAAGAAGTAACGCACAAGAACTCGGAGAAACCAACAAAATAAAAATAAAATAAAATTCCGCGAAAGTCTATTAAGGTTTTTGGCGCATTTAAGTCATTTCAAAACATGACGTCATACAAATGAAAACGCTACAGTTGAAAAATTTCTGTTACGTGAACCATTGAAATGTTGTTTACTATTGTATTAAAATTGATTATCAAGGTAGGTTTTGTTTGATTTTCTATTCTATTGCATTATTCGCATATTTACTGATTTCAGCAAGTCATTACATGGCGGCTCCTTAGTTACGAAATGTCAACTTTGGATTTGACGGTAGCTTACGAGAAAAACATGTAAATCAAAATGACAATTGTTGGTTTTGAGAATGAAACAGATTTTTATTTTAGCGGTTGTTCACGAAATAATCCATGCAAGCTACGGATTTATTAGAATGTTTGAGCTTTATCTAACAGGGAGTAAAAAAGAACAGCCGCAAACACAGCTTTACCCACCCTCGTTTCAGTTTTTTTAATGATCATATTTGTCCTATTAGAATCGAAATAATTCATGGAAGCCATAGATTATTGGAAATTTACACATGGCCTGGGCCGTGATATTCGTTAATTTTATCCCTCGCTAACGCTCAGGATAAAATTCGAATATCACGGCCCAGGCCATGTGTAAATTTCCAATAATCTATGGCTTCCATGAATTATTTCTTAATTATAATACATTTGTGTATATTCGAAACCTCACTCAATCGAAATATCCCGATCAGAAAATATATGCAATCGGTACAATTAGAAAAAGTGGTCACAATTCTGGTACCCTCAAAGAACTAAAACACCTGTCGGTAGTGAGTTAAGACACGGACACATCGTATCGACCAAACGTTCCCTAACCTGGGATAGTGGCGTTAAACACAGCATAATAACAAACCGTAAAAACTGTTTAGAAAAGGATTACTAGTAAACATTTTTCAACTCAAAGATATCCAAGAGCCTTCAGCTGCTAACGTCATCGGTGTCTAAGCAAAATATTGTGAACCAGGGTTTTGTCAAAAACGTTTTATCCTTTTTCTTTAAAAAAATGTTCAGCAGAAAGTACAAAGACCTAATTTATAAACATTAAGTGTTCTCCTTCAGAAAAATACAAGATGGTCTTGAGTCTAGATGCTGAAATTGTGTGTCTTTTTGTGTACTTTTATTTAGTTTCCTTGATATCTTTCTACATGCGATAATGTTTCTTTTGGTCCTTTGGGTTTTGATGTGACTCCGTTATACTGTATCGATCCCGATTTTGACTTTTTTACTTTGAACATTCCTGCATGGTGCAAATGGATCTTGATCATTGTTGATATTGATTCGATTCTAACACACATACAAGTCGGAGATTTAACAGGCTATCTATTTAACCGAGTTAAACCGCAACAGGATAAAAGCTCATGTGAGCGGTTATTGCCAGTCATCACTTACAAAAGAGTAGTGCTGCTTATACCTACGCGTATTAGCATATACAATTTTATAGGTGCCTGCATGTCACACCATAATTTATCTGTATCAAATTTTGCCTGCAGGTCTCATCAACAATTTAAATGTACCATAGGTGCCTGCATATCATATCACTTAAGATCTGTAACATCGCCTATCATTTGAGTCTGCAGATCACACCGCTTAATATCTGTATCATAGCCTATAATATTTGCCTGCAGTTCAAATCTCCATAGATCTGCACCATATGCTATTAAAGATGCCTGCAGGTCACACTTTCATTTATATATCTGTATGGTAGGTACCTGCAGGGCGCATCATTATAGATTTGCACCATACATATAAAAGGAAGATGTGGTATGATTGCCAATAAGACAGCTCTCCACAATAGACCCAATGACACAGTCATTAATAAATATAGGACCCCTAACTGTCTTTAACAATGAGCAAAGCCCATACCGCAGTCAGCTATATTAACGGCATAATTTAAATACAAAATAATAAACGAAAAACAAATATGTAACACAGCAACAAATGAGAACCACTAAATTACTGTTCCTCACTTGGGACAGGCACATACAGAAATTTGCGGGGTCAAACCACTTGAATGCGCCTATCCTCGCATAACCCCGGGACATTGGTGTAACAGTAGACCATAATAACAAACTATAAAAACAGTTGAAGCTAAATCATTAGATAAATAGAAATAGAAATACATCTTACAAAACACAAAGTGGACGTTGATGGGTACTTGTTCATGCGAATAACAAAAATACATTTAGAACATATTTAAGAGTACTCGCAGTTATCTGTCTGGTGCTTGTATGTTATTTCACTTAAATCTTATGATCTGCACAATAGCCTATCATCGGAGCCTGCATGTCACACTACTATTTATAAGTACCATAGCCTATCATAAATGCATGCAGGTCACATCACCATAGATGAAAGTCCATCATGGAAGCTTGTAGGTATCACAGCTTTTTATCTGTACCTTAGCCCATGAAGGTAACATCACCATGTTAATCTACACTACAGTCTATCATGGGTGCCTACATGTCACACTGCTTATTTATCTGTGTCATAGATTATAATAGGTTCCTGCAGGTCACAGTACCATATATCTGCACCATAGTCTATCATAGATGCCTGTCGGTCGCTTCACAACAGATATTCACTTTTGCCTATCATAGATGCCTGTAGTTTACACGACCTTTCATCTGCACCAAATCTTATCATAGGTGCCGGCATGTCTCACAGCGTTTCATCTGTACCATAGTCTATAGGTGACTGCAGGTCATACAACTTTTAATGTGTACCATAGACTATCATAGATGCCTGCAGTTCATACTGATATCTATCTGTCCATAGTCTTTCTTATGTGCCTGCAGATCATATTATTATAAATCTGTACCATAGTCTATTAAAGTTGCATGCAGGTCGCTTTACCATATATTTGTACCTAGCCTTTCATAGTAGTCTGGCATCTCACATTGCTATTGATTTATACCAAAGCCTATCATAGGTGCATGTAGGTCACACAGCTTTTTTTTTACACATTCCATCAAAGGTGACTGTCAGTTACTGTAAGTGCCTGTAGGTCGCACAGTCTTTTGTATGTATTACCAATGTTATTTCATCTAAACGGGCGGTGTTTCCGTTTTAATTTAAGGACAGACTATTTGAAGGTGTGTGTGAAAATGATGATGCCGTTATAATGATAACTGATTCTAATCACCTATCAGTGTAGCCAAATGGACAAACAAATGAAGTGAGTGAATGCTATGAGACGAATAGAGTAGTTCAAAACTTAAATAATGTAGATGTATAATAGCTCAGTATTTTTAATACTAGTATATTGCATGTTTTGTTACTCCGTTTTTCAAGAAAATCAACGGCTGTGTCTCACTATTTACTTTTCGAATACACATATAGTGTTTTAATATTTTAACCGAATCAATGACCATAACTGGACACTTCATTGTTTATCCCAAACCACCTGTCTAGTGATGGACTGGTCTATGATGATCGAACCGGTTAAACCCCACCCAGTCAATTGAAATAAAGAAAGTAATACCATATCCCATCATAGGTGCATGTAGGTCACTGGTGTAGGTCACACTACTTCTTTGTGTACCTTATCTTATCATTGTTTTTGCAGGTTTGTCAAAGGTACCTATAGGTAACACCACATTTTTATGTTCCATATCCTATCATAGGTGCCTGCAGGTCAAACCATAATTTATATGTACCATCATTGCCTCCAGGTCATACTTTTATTAACAGGGTGAACTACGTGCACCTCATATAATTGCAGATCAAAAGCAGGGCGTAATTTCCTTCCACCCTGTTTTCATTTCGGGTAACTGTCTTTCACTAGAGAATATTGGTTGTAAATGGTGTGAAAGCGTTGATCTTGATATCATAGTTTTGTTTATATTGTTACATAAATTGATAGGTTAAAATTATAATAGTTTTGAGGGAACCATTTTGATTAATAGATATCGGCATAGAAGATATGACTTTAATCGAAGTCTACCAAAACGCAAATGTACAGAAAAACTTCGGCAATCCAGTATATATGTATATTACAATTAGTAAAAATTTAAAAGCATATGATTTGATGGATTTTATTATAAAAAAATTATAAAAAATTAATTCGTGAACAAAGCATTATATATATATGGGTTCGAATCCCGGCGAGGAAAGAACCAAAAATTTGCGAAAGCAAATTTACAGATCTAACATTGTTGGGTTGATGTTTAGACGAGTTATATATATATATATTGTGTTATCATGTGTTTAAAGTATGTACTAAAACACTTCATGAATGTATGAATCTTCAATACTAGTGTAATGATAAATCCCGGTTCAAAGTAACTAGTGCAATCATTCCAGGTAAAGATTCACTTGTTTAATAATTCCTGGTTCAAGATCACTAGTGTTATCATTCCTGGTTCAAAACATTTGTGTAAACATTTCGTGGATGAAAATCACTAGTTTACTTTGTCCATTCTTTACACCAATCAGCAAATTTTAGTTAATTCAAATACACCTAAAAAATACCAAGCCCCATTTTTTTTTTTATTTTCCCTTTCAAAAAACTCGTTTTAGAATCTTATTAAGAGTGGTGGATATTTGACACTGGACCCGGATTAAAAACCCTAGCGAATTTATGTTGGTGGATAAAAAAAACACTACGGATAAAGAACACTAACAAAGTCAAACCACTGTTACAGGTATTGCAGATAAGTATGGTACAGATTAATTACAGGGTGACCTGCATGCACCTCAGAAACTAATGGCACAGATCAATAGCAAGGTTACCTATAGGCCCTTCAGAAAATTATGGTATAGAACGATAACCAGTAAAATGTCATTTGACGAGTAGAAAGACATCTGCATGTTTAGTGCATTTTATGTAATACATTTATTTGCAAAATACACCCATATGGGTCAAGCAGACACAAATACAAACATGTGTAATACAGAAAAAAAGTACAAATATAATCATAAAAACATAGTTATAAATGGTAATGTTACCTTTGATGGACATGGACCGCATTTAAGCAATTCTAAAGATTGCTTTTTAAAGTCACCAACCTCTGTCAAATGATCAGATTTAGGATTTAAAAGTTGTTTTAGCTTTAAAAGTGGTTGATAACTTGTATAAACGGGGTTAATATTATTAAACTTTAAAAATAAGCAATCTCTTAACGTTAAGTGTAGTTTGCAATATGGAACAAAATGGTATTCATCATCTAGTTTATTACAAAGTTTACATAACCTTTGATCTCTGGGTACATTTTTATATCTTCCAATTTAAAAAATAAACCATGCTTCCACACGGGAAATATAAAGCAGTTGTTCTATAATACACGACAAAATCATCGGAAAAACTTTATGTTTACCCCAAATTGCACTTTTCGTAAGCTTGCTATGACAAAGAACATGAAAAGAAAGACAATTTTAAGACGTGTTTCATCCACAAGAAAGCTAAAAAAGAGGTTCTTCTAGTAAATGATTTGCCAGTTAAAATGTTCGTACATTATAAGTTTTTACGACTAGTAATTTAATGTGATTACTTGAGACAGTGGTGCATCTAGCCTTTTGATGTTAGAGAACCTGATTCAGTTTCACCCAAATATGGCAATATTTTTGGACTTCAAATTCAAAAAGGTCACATGTGGTTCTTTAATAATCTATTTTGAAATCCTTCATTAGAGTCTGTTGTTGACTCCAACAACGGCACAGTTTGGACTCCTCTTCAAAACACGTCAAATTTGAAATTTTTAGTTTTTAGTATCCATGAACAACTTAGCCACAGCCTATGATCCAATATGTTCAGTGGCCAAAATGTATCAAATTTTAATACATCAAATCTCTAGAAACAACTATATCTGAATCGGTGTTTGTGACCAAAGTTATTTATGCTAAAAAAAATCAGTTATGATAAATGAACAAAAACTGACGTTACATCATGTATGTTGCATACATTAGAATTTACTATAAAAGAGACGAGTTTACCTCTTTGGACTGTGATGTTCTTTTGACCATTCTCACGGTGTAAACATTTCACAAATTATTGGTAATGTCCATGTTTGTAGTCGGGTTTTAGATTTCAAGTGACGTTAAATTGTATAGAACTGGTAAAAGTATTAAATCATGCATTTCGTTACCAAAATTTATTAAAAACCTCTATACTACATAATTCTTTTCTAGATACAAGATTTGATTATGAAGTTTGACTATACCTATACGGTAGAATTCTTTTTTAAAGCGAGTATCACAAGACAATTTTTCCGGTAATGTTGTGTACAAAGCATGTAACCTAGACACGATCGATGTAAACTTATTCTTTATAAGGCTATCAATTTAACACTGTAGTAAAACCTTTATCAAATATTGTTTTTGTTTTTGAAAAATTAAATCATAACTAAATGGTTATTGCTATATATATGGCATTTTTAAACCACGATTATCCCAAATAAACTAGGATTTTAACATATAAACCGGTATTATCTCGAAAATTTTAATATAATTCCGGTTTATATGTATGTGCAGTTATGAGTATCCATCACACTGCATCCTGCCGAATTATACGCATAACTTATATTTTGAAATTGTATACAAGGTCGTGCGTTTCTCAGACATTACAATTTACATTAAATCCGTTGGATCGCATCTCCTTAGCTTATTTCTATATTTATTGTAATGGTGATCACATCCGTCCAAACGCTAAAAAAAATACTTTTATTTTAAAATCGTGAGTGCACTGGCCATGCTGGCTTATTGTATATAATACTTTATTATAAAATTGCACTTCACAAAATATAGTTATGCAGGAATACTAAAGGACGTTTTCTTGCGTAAATTCATATTATTTACCGCACTCAGTGTGTAAATAAAGGCAAAGTAGTATACCACTGTTCGAAAGTCGTTTGCTTTAAATACTAGTACTTTTTTGTTTAATTATTCTTAAATGGAGTTTTGAATTTAAATATTCTTTTTATTGTCAAAGGCGTTAAAAATCCGTAGTTATAACTTGTATTTGACATAATGCTAGTTCTATTGAAAAGTATCGTTTTCCATTTTAGACCAAAAAATAGTGTTCCTACAAATCATTATATATTGAACAGTAAAAGTAAGAAAATTTCAAATTATAACTTAGATACATATATCTGACTTTCAGTAAAACAGTTAAGCCAGACTGTATCTTTTCGTGCACTGCATTTTTTGTAGTCATTAAAAACATAAAGAATGAGAAGGAATAAAATAATACAATAAACTGAATAATTTGAGATCTTTATTTCATCGGTATCAAGTACTTCATTGCGTAATGCAATAATATATTATTCATAAAGTTTATTTTGAAGCATGCGAGATTTTTTCTGATTTGACTTTGAAATCACTTGAATCTCCATCAAAACCTTTAAAAGAAAACGAAACGCTACAGTAAAAAACACTGATTTTGACAAAATGCTACACTTTTATTTGTTTCAAAATTACAAACACTTGCTGATGTCAGGTTTAAGTATCGAACGAGACCTATTCCCGATTGTGACTGTTTTGCTGAGTGTGTCTTTGTATTGCTCTAAGACGTGTCACGGTATTTTCCTATCCAAAATTCATGTATTTAGTTTTGATGTTGTCAAATGTCTTATCGTTTTTAGTTGTAACTCTTACTTTTTTCTGTTCTATTCGTGTGTGAGAGTAAAGATAATTTATCACTCAGTTCATTTATAAGATTTTAGTTTTGGTCAACTTAACTTAAAAAGTAAAATCACAAAAATACTGAACTTAGAGGAAAATCAATTCGGAAAGTCCATTATCACATGGCAAAATCAAATAACAAAACGCATCAAAAACGAATGGATAAGAACTGTCATATTCCTGACTTGGTACAGGCATTTTCTAATGTAGAAAATGGTGGATTAAACCTCTCACTTTGATGATAGTCTCATCAAATTCCGTTATATTTACATTGATACGTTAACTAAACAAACACAAATAATAAATATGGTCAGAATGTGGGTACATCAGTCATCATTATGTATTATGTAAATTATGTATTTGATTTTTAGTTTGATTTTGAAGAAATACCGGCATAGCTAGATAATACAATTTATTATCTAATTACTAACACAACTTTGTATAAATAAGTTTTGTTATTTTCATTGTTATTAAATACATGTAATATCAGTATTACAAACCTAATCTTGAACTCTATCCTATTTTTTGGAAATATTTAGAAATTTACCTGTTACGTCATTTTGTGCGTCGATCTATTCGTCTGACATGCAATGTGTTGTTCTGCTGTTTTTATGTGCTGATCTAGGTTGTTTTACGAATTCGTTTTTATTCTGTAGTTAGTCACCCTTTCGGTGTTAACATGTATATCAATCATATGGTCATTTTTGTAAATTTGCTGTTTACCAAAATATGAACTATTCTAAATACTAGGGACTTTCTTATCCCAGGCAGATGACCTTAGCACAACTTTTTGGAATTGTGGATCAACATTGCTCTTCGTTTTTGTTTGGCTTTCTTTAATGTTTTGACCTGAGTGTCGCTGGTGAGTCTTGAGTAGACGAAACTCGCGTCTGGGGTATTAAATTGTAAGTCTGGTACCTTTTATTACTATTAGCTTGTCGTAATGTTCTAATGTATTATTTGTATGTTTCTCTGTCCTGTATATTCTTCCTTTTATTTGTATTGTAGTCCTGTCATGTATTGTTGTCATTTTAGTGTTATATTCAACATTGCCATTAAAGCGGGAAGTTTGACTAGCCACAAAACCAGATTCAACCCACCATTTTTTCTTAAAATGTCCAGTACCCAAGTCAGGAGAATGGCTATTGTTATAATATAGTTCGTTTCTCTGTGTGTTGAATTTTAGTGTTTCTGTTGTGTCGTTGTTCACCTCTTATATATGATGTGTTTCCCTCAGTTTTAGTTTGTAACCCGGATTTGTTGTTTCTCAATCGATTTCTGAATTACGGACAGCTGTATACAAGGGAAACGGTAGTATTACAGTTTCCCAGCATTAGGTTGGCCTTTTGTGTACCCAAGGCAGGTGAAGGAAGTCAAATTAGGAGCGCTGTGATTGGATGTAAGGGTACAATATATTTTTTTTAATTATCTATGAATAACTGCAGTGTGTAAATTTACAATATAAATTTTAAAACCTATTGAAATATTTTCTAGAGAATTATTCGAAAAGGCTTCCAAAATTTCAAAAATTTGGTGTAAAATGACGGTGGGCATGGATAACATAAACAAGCTCCGTTGGAAATTGGTCATGATACTATTTGGCTTTAATTTTTAAAATAGAATAATAAAGTACTAACACCACACATAACTGTTTTATCGAGGTTTTTATTAAAAAAAGTAGTAAATTTAGGAACTGTTAGTATTGTCGCCTATGGCAGAATAAATAGTACCGTTTTCCCTACTACTGTTACCTTTATATATAATTAATTATACATGACTTTTAGAGAAAAAAAAGTTAAGCCAAACTGTACTTGTGTTGCACTCTATTCTTTACAGTCCTTGAAAACATAAAAGATGATTCGGAACCAAATAATAAAATAAACATGAATATCTTTAGATCTCTATTTCACATTATCCAGTAGTACCTTGTGTTACGTATTCATATATAATTCATAACGTTTATTTTGAATCAAGCGAGATGCATTTCTGATATGACTAAAATCACTTGAATCTTCATCAAAACCTTCAAAAGAGAACGACAAGCTACAGTAAAAAATATAATTTTAAAAAATGCTACACATATATAAATAAAGGCAACAGTAGTATACCGCTATTCGAGATCCATAAATCGATTGAGAGAAAAAACAAGTCCAGGTTACAAACTAAAACTGAGGGAAACACATTAAATATAAGAGGAGAACTACGACACAACAGAAACACAACATTAAAATTTAACATACACACAAACGAACTATAATATAACAATGGCCATTTCCTGACTTGGTACCGGACATTAAGAATAAATGGTGGGTTGAATCTGGTTTTGTGGCATGCCAAACCTCCCGCTTTTATGGCAATGTTAAATATAACATTAAAATTACAACATTACTTATGACAGGACTACAATACAAATAAATGGGAGAACTTATAGGACAGCGAAAAACACGAACTGTATATTTGTTTTTAAATTACTAACACTTGCTGATGTATTTCAAATTTATAATTTATTGTTCATGACATTCAGTAAAACAGTAATGCCAAACTGTATCTCAATTGTACTCCGTTTTTATAGCTGTTTATAGTTCTTTAAGACATAAAAGATGATACGGAACGAAACATTTCAATAAGATTGAGAATGTAAATGGGGAATGTGTCATAAAGACAACAACCCAATCAAAGAGCATATACCAACCGAATTTCAACAATAGGTCTTCAATGCAGCGAGAAACTCCGCACCCGGAAGCGTGCTTCTCCTGCCTCTAAACAAGAATGTATACTAGTTCAGTGATAATGGACGTCATACTAAACTCCAAAATGTATTAAAGAAATAAGATTAAAACACATACAAGACTAACAAAGACTAAAGGCTCCTGACTTGGGACTGGTGTGACCCAAAAAAAGCAGCTTCGTCTATTTTTGGACTTTAATATAAAAATTCTCAATTTTGATATTTTAGACTTTGATTCTCCATGTTTTCTGTGTTTTATAATTCATTTTATTTTATATTCTCGTTTATATTCCTGTTTACAAAACTTTGAATTTTTCGAAAAACTGAGGATTTTCTAATTCCAGGCATAGATTACCTTAGTCGTATTTGGCACAACTTTTTGGAATTTTGGATCCTCAATGCTCTTCAACTTTGTAATTGTTTGGCTTTATAAATATTTTGATATGAGCGTCACTGATGAGTCTTATGTAGACGAAACGCGCGTCTGGCGTACTAAATTATAATCCTGGTACCTTTGATAACTATACATACTATTTACATTTCATATACAGGACTTAAATCAACATGCTTTGATATGCAATTTAATCTCAGTTTGTACACTGAGTGACATGTTTTAATCTGTTAGCTAATTAGTGACATTTTGATTTTTTTTTAGAATTATATGCTTTTAAATATCATATCAGATCAGTAAATTAACTTTATCCTTCAAGTTCTAAAAATTGTTTAATCTTTGTCAGTGAACACTTTTACTCAAATAAATTGTTATTTGTTATGTTTATTCTTGTCATTTCAGTTGTATATAAATACTTGTTTAAATATGATAAGCAAGATTTGGACTCTGGACTGTACACTGAACATAGTTCATCTGTAATAAAAGTATTAGTATTCCATGCTGAATTATTGAGTTATTCATCGACAGTTCCAGAGTCTCAGTAGTTAGTTTTCACCAGAGTTTCAGTATGTTCCAGAGTCTCAGTAGTTAGTTTTCACCAGAGTTTCAGTTTCAGAGTTCTCATTGCTATTCAGAGCCATCGTTCATTGTGTGATCAGGTGCATCGCACAGTTTCAGTAACAAGCTCATGTTACACTACCCTTCAACTCACCCAGTTTCCCCGGTGACACAGGCGCAAAAATGGGGGGGGGGGTAAACATTTTTTTTTATGTCTCAATCCCCCCCTTTATTCATCTAGCCAGTGTAGAAAAAAACACAAAACAATACGCACAGTTAACCTCAGTTTTAAAAAGTCTGAGTCCGATGTCAGAATAGTTATCAAAAGAAACTACTAGTAAACAAAATTACAATGATACATAAATTAACAAAGGACTACTAGCAGTTACTGACATGCCAGCTCTAGACCTCTTTTAAACTGATTGAAAGATTATGTCTTCATCATATGAATATCAAGCACAATCCCTCCCGTCAGGGTTAAGTATTATTCCATCATAACATATATGAGAAGAACATAACCCGTGTCATGCCAATAACTGGTTTTAGAATAAATGTGTTTATCTCCGATGCAAATACTGTATAAGTGAATCAATATTAAAGCCAAAATATGCAATCTTTAATGATCTGACAACAGCATCGTAACTTTATCCCTTCTTAATAAGTCTGGTTAAAGGTTTTGTTTTAGATTTTGCTATAAGATGTCGATGATACAATTTAGTAAATTTTTTTACTTGTTTGTGATATCGAAAACCCTGGTGTAATTATTTTTCGGTAATATTTAAATTTCTCTCGATAAAAAACAATATGTTGTTACATACACAAACGTATCGTTGGATGATGACTAGGGCACGTCATCGTCTAAAATGGATAATTAATGAAATGAAAAATCACCTCTTTTATCATAAAGTTTGGTATTAAGCTTCTCGTTAATTAAATTGATATTAAGATCGAGGAAAGAGCAGGGCTCGGTGTTAGTAAAAGCGTTATTTAAAGTTAGTTAAACAGGTTAAATTTCTTTAGTATACATGCTGAAGTCGTCATTATTGAGTGCCAATATATCATCTAAATATCTAAAGGTATTGTTAAATTTTGGTATCAGATGTTGTTTCGATGGGTCTTTGTTAATTTTAGTCATCTATTGTAATTCCTAACAATACAGAATAGGTCCACAATAAGAGGTGCACAGTAAGTCCCGATTGGAATTCCGATAACTTGACGATATACGGAATTTCCATATCGAACACAAATGTTTTTCAGTAAAAATCTAGGACAGTTTTAGTATCAAAGCATGTCCAATTAACATAGGTCTTTTGTTTTTTGTTACTAAAATTGACCTAAAATAGGTTGAACATATGCATTCGCATTCTGACATTTTAAATGCCCATTTAATTAGGTATGTGATTCTTTTCTTAATAATAATATGAGGCAAAGTGGTATATTGGGTAGACAAATAAAAACTTTGAACAGATTCAAAATCACCAATAAATGCATGCAATTTATCAAGTACTTCCAACACTTTTTTGACACTCCAAAAGTACTTAATTCCACTATTTTCAAAGGCCTTATTTGAACAATTTATTGGCAGGTTTTTGCTTGTACCAAGTGTACTAGTTAGTAGAAAATAGACAATTTAGTAGTAGAACAATGGCTTTGAGACGAAATAAACATATATTTGTAAGGTGTTTTGTGTAGTTTCTGAAGCCAATAAACTTGAATATCTTTAGATCTCTATTTCAACAATATCATGTTGTACCTTATGCATGTTATGTAATGCAATCATACATTATTCAAGAAGTTTATTGACTAAAGCTAGATGCATTTCTGATATGACTTTGTTATCACTTGCATCTAAAACCTGTGTCACTCATCTATATTTATTGTTGTTTTGGAAATCATGTAAACAATATCATGTTGTACCTTATGCATGTTATGTAATGCAATCATATATTATTCAAGAATTTTATTTTGACTAAAGCGAGATGCATTTCTGATATGACTTTGATATCACTTGAATCTAAAACCTGTGTCGCTCATCTATATCTATTGTTGTTTTGGAAATTATGTAAAATAAGTTAAAATCATAATAAATGGTATTAGACACCCTAATTATAATAATTGTTTAATTTTGTTTAATTTGGACCAGTATTTAAATCAAAAACAGAAGTTTTTTTTTTTTTTATCTACAAAAATTACCAATAAATTGCAGAAAATGAATTTAAATGCAGTTCCTCCAATAAGATGTCAAGTTGACTTATTTGTAGATCTTCCTTTGCTTAATATTTTTTCTGTTTACAGTATATCTCAATCTATAATGATTTTCAAGATAATCAACAAAAACTGCATTATTTCATTAAAACGAGATATCCTTGCAAAAGGATAAGATCATGAGTCTCCTAAACGAACACCAATTGAATATCCCTCCTGTCCAAAATTTATTTCACCCAAGGCAGATAATGATGGAAATAACTTTATATATACAGACCCTCTCTATTTAATTAACTCTGTGACTGCCGTGGATAGTAAACTTGAAAATGATAGCAGATAAAATTCTGAAAATACACTTTATTCGTAGTATATGTATGTTCAAGGTATACAGAAAAACGCAAACCGGACGTATAATCTGACTTAAAATTTCGTCCAATGACGGGACAATACCCGGATGCCTTTTTTCTCGTTTTTCTCCTAAAATAACTTAATCTGAATAATCATATGAATGGATGACAAATGCGACTATGCACTGTACCTATAGGACACAGAGGTGTGTTGATTAATTTATTGTGGAAAGAAGAGAAGCGACACCAAAAATGAGGTCTTCTCGTTTAATAGTATAGACTAGAACACACCCGCGAAATCGCGGGCATTCAGAGCGGAGTTAAAAGTATGTAAAGTGTTGTTAGAAGTTTTATACCTCCTCCTTCATTTCCAAAATTCCCAATTTTTGGTTTTCTATCAATTTCAATATGAACATACATTTAGTATGTTATGAACATTTAAGTAAGGAGCTTGTAGTTCAGTGGTTGTCGTTTGTTTGTGTGTTACATATTTGTTTTTCGTTCCTTTTTTGTATATAAATAAGGCCGCTAGTTTTCTCATTTGATTTTTTTTACATCGTCATTTCGGGACCTTTTAAAGCTGAGTATGCGGTATGGGCTTTGCTCGTTGTTGAAGGCCGTACGGTGACCTATAGTCGTAAATTTCTGTGTCATTTTGGTCTCTTGTGGAGAGTTGTCTCAACATGGCAATCATACCACATCTTTTTTTTTTGTAATCAATGAATTTTGTAAAATATTTAATGAATGAAGAATTTCAGAAAAGGTATCAAAAGTTCACATGAATAATTTTAGCGCGTATCTGTATATTACTATATAAATAAAGTGTATTTACTTTCAATTCTTAGTTTAGTAATCGATCTATGGTGGTCAATTGACATAGTATACAGACCCTCTCCATTTAATAAACTCTGAACAGAATTAAAATACACTTTATTCGTACTATTTGTTTGTTCAAAGTATACAGAAAAACGCAAACCGGACGTATAATCTGACTTAAAATTTCGTCCAATGACGGGACAATATCCGGATGCCTTTTTTCTCGTTTTTCTCCCAAAATAACTCAATCTGAATAATCATATGAATGGATGACAAATGCGACTATGCACTGTATATATAGGACACAGAGTCGTGTTGATTAATTTATTATGGAAAGAAGAGAAGCGACACCAAAAAAGAGGTCTTCTCGTTTAATAGTATAGAAGTATAGATAGATAATAAAAAGCATGGGTCACCTTGCTATTCTTCAAGCTATGAATCGTTGAAAATTGCCTAAATTTGGTTAGTTTGTTCATGAAAAAAACACATAACAGTGCATAAAAAAATTCTATGAGATAAATATAAAGAAAACATGGTGTCACCGAACTTATTTTCTTGCCACAAGTAAAAATTAAAAAAATTCCTTATTAGCCCAGTGTACAGTTTGTGCTAAAAGAGTTATCTCCCCTTAAATGGCTCATTTGAAAAAAATGATTTTAACAACCAAAAAGGTTGATATTTGTTAAAATATTTTAAATAATACAATAAATTAGCAAGTTTTCTTTATATAAATAAACAGTCTAACCATTAAATTGCAAATCTGTTTCCAAATTTGCTGATTTGGGCTAATAACTAGACTGATTTTGTACTGTGATTGTACAATTCAAGATGGTTGAATCTACCTTCAGCGTTTAACGGGCGTTCAAGAAACGTGTGTTAAAAAAACGTGTGTTGGCGTATGCCTGGCGTTTGTCTAACGTAGATGTAATGCACGCTACGAAGGAGAAAAGTTTCTTGAACGTATTAGAGACGCGTCCCTTTCGTGTCTTGTTCTATTATGGGGTGTTTATTACAAACACAACCGCAGACGTTTTTGTTAAGTCGAACGGTTTTGAAGCGTATGCAGTATCAGAATTTCAACATAAATACAAATCTATTTACTTTTAACATTACCATCATATTTGTACTGTAATGCCATATCATAATTGTTAATTGTATTTTAAATTGTATATAATCTTTATTTATCATTATTCCAAGAGAGGAACGACTTTGCCATAAATGTAAAATACTAGAGGATGAGAAACATTTTTTACTATATTGTGAGTATAATAAAACTCTAAGAAATGAATTTTTTCATCACATATGTACTGAAAATAATAACTGTAATAATTTAAATGAAGAAGAAAAAAATCAATATTTACTAAATCCATCATCGCCTTTACAAACAAATAAGTTAAAATCCTTCTTGAAAAAGTCATTAGAACTGAGGGATGGGGACTCTTAAACAACTGATTTGTTGTTAAAACATTTTGATGCTGTTGTTATTATGTATGTTTAATATGTATGTTTATTGTGTTAATATATGTTGGTCACAAACTGTAAAGTTTATATGACAATAAAATATTTGATTTGATTTGATTTGATTATTATTGATGCATTGTTTATTTTTAATGTAATTATTGTTGTATTAAGAGAGCCTTATTGAAAATTGGTGTAATCCAAATGAGTTACTCTCTCTAAATAAAGATATTACTATTATTATTATTATTATTATTATACAACATGCCTTAAACGTGTCTCATACTTATCTGTGCCGCGTTAAACGCGCTTGTAGCGTATGTTAAACGTGCGTGTAGCGTACATGTATACGCTAGACACACGCTTGAGTTTGATGAAAATTTTTATGCTGCATTAAAATTTCCACGAGTCGTAGCGTTCACCAAGAGTATACCTTGTATTTCGACGTATTACAAACTTACGCAGCGCGCGTTTGACGATTGATTAGCGTGCAACTAACGTATACCGAGTTTGTCAATTTTCTCTGCACGTTTGGTGCACGCCGGTCTTTATGCCAATGTGTGACGCCGGTGTTATATAGCCATTCTCCCCCCCCCCCCCCATGCCAGTTCCCCCCCCCCCTGGGGAAATTTTAGATCATTGCCATTCTTCCCCCGCGGAAATTTGGCAATACGTATACATATTGTCACTTTTCCCCCATGCCAATCTTTCCCCCATGGAATAGATTTCACTACACCGGTAGTATTTATATTAGTCTGAAAATCAAACCCAACAGAGTTGGAATTAGATTTTTATGCTGACAAATAGTTTTTGTCAATGTCGACATGGTCATCAGCCTGTCTATGTGTACACTCGTCTGTTTGTATTTTCCCCAGTTATTTTCAAGTAGTCCTTTAGCCGGTTTACATTCTCAAAAGGATATGTGTTCTATTTCCAAAAGTTCGTTTACATTTTCATCTGTCTATGTGTCTACTTGTCTGTCTGCATGTTTAACAGTCTGAGTTCATATTCACCGGTCCGTCTATGTCATACATGTATATTATGTCTACAGGTCCGTCCGTCTTTCTCCGTGTTGACTAATCTATCTACATGTCTACAAGCTAGTTTACGTTTACACCAGTACTAGTGTGCCTACATCTCTACTAGTCTGTGCATGTGTCTACCAGTATGTCTACATGTCTACCAGTCGGTCTATATCTAAATCTGTCTGTCTTCATGTTCATCAGTCCGTCTATATTTTTTTGTCGTCTGTAATTGCATTTTTTTGGTATTATTTTGTCTGATCGTCCGAATCCTCAATATGGTGACATTTACATGCATTCTTTTGACCAGGCAACTTACAACTTACTTTTGTTATTTTTATTTTTTACAAGGTGTATACTCCATACTAATACCATAATCCTTTGAACTGCCAGCAAGTTTCCATACCACATCTTCTTATACCTATTGTCATTCTAGGGGAGGTGGGTGGGGTGGGAGAGGGGGTAGGAAGGGTCCTGATTCGGAAATCCCGGGCTTAAAAACACGAAATCCCGCGGTCCCGAATTTAAATAAATTTAAATCCTGACACACCGAAATTCGAAAAAAGAATTCCCGGATCCCGAAAGGGTAAATCCCGTAATCCCGAGCTTAAAAACACCCGAAATATACATGTATATCAAATGAAAAATGAATATTGATACGATGAAGGTTTGGTAAACTAATAAAAAGAATTACTATTCTTTTTTTTTTTATAAATATTTATAAAATAACATTATATTTCAAGGGGGAAAATTTAGCTTCTCGTCCTATAAGGGGAAAAAATTGGCCTGATCCTGGTTTCCCCTCAATCCCACTAAGGGGGAAAAGTTGGATCATGCCAATTTTTCCGGGCGGAAAAATTGGATCGATCCAGTCCCCCCGTCCCCCCCCCCCCACCCCGGAAAAATTGGCACGGGGGAAGAATGGCTATAGGACACCGGCATTAGATCTGTAAAAGATAACAAAAATTTACAAAAAAAAATTTAAAATTTACTCAATAGGGCAAAAGGGTCAGTTGACAATTTTGGTCATGTCGGCTTATTTGTAGATCTTACTTTCCTGAACATTATTGTTGTTTACAGTTTATCTCTATCTATATAAGTATTCAAGAAAATAATAAAAAACTGCGAAATTTACGAATTCAGGGGCAGCAACCCAACAATAGGTAGTCCGATTTGTCTGAAAATTTCAGCGCAAATAGATTAAAACCTGTAAACATCTTACCCAATGTCAGATTTGCTTTTAATGCTTTAGTTTTAGTTATAAGCCAAAAAACTGCATGTTACTCTTATGTTCTATTTTTAGCCATGTCGGTCATGTTGGTTGACAGGCAAGGTCATCGGACACATTTTTAAAACTATATACCCTAATGGTGATTTTGGCCAAGTTTGGTAAATTTTGGCCAGCTGTTTCAGATGGAAGATTCATGTTAAATTTAACGGACGACGTCGGGCATCGACGGACGACGCCAAGTGAGGAGAAAATTGGTAAGATCAAAACGGTTAAGCCAAACTTTACTTTTATCGCACTCCATTCTTTATAGTCATTCAAAACATAAAAGATGAGAAGGAACCATATAATACAATAAACTGTAATATCTTTAGATCTCTATTTCAACATTGTCAAGTAGTATCTTATGTAATGTAATCATATATTATTCATAACCGTCCTATTGTGATGTATCATTTTCCATCATTAAAAATTGTATACTAAACAGCAAAAGAAAGGAAAGGTTATGTATAGATATGCTTTGAATCAAGCGAGATGCATTTCTGATTTGACTTTGCAATCACTTAAATCTTCAGCGATATCGTCAAAAAAACACGAAACGTTTCAGTAAAAAAACACTCTATTATTGACAAAATGTTTCAAACATGTTTTGTTTCAAAATTGTCAAACATTTGCTTAATATTTCTGATATATCATTTATTATTCATTACCTTTACTTAGAATCACATGAGTTGAATTTCTTATATGACTGTGATATAATTTGATCTCAGAGGAAACTGAGATATGCCAAATCAGGAGCTTCTGTTCTTTGTTAGTCTTGTATGATTGGTTTTTTTTTCTAATATTCTCATTTATAGGTTTTTGAGTTAAGTGTGATGTCCATTTTCACTGAACTAGTACACATTTTTGTTCAGGGCCCGGATGAAATTTATCGCCGTGTTGAAGACCTATTGTTTTCTGCTCTTTGGTCGGGTTGTTGTCTCTTTGGCACATATAGCGTTTTCACTCTCAATTTTAGTAATTTAATAACAACTTTCCATAAAACCTTTTTGAAAGATAGGTTTCGGTGCATTATGGACAGAAAAATTAAGATGAAAAACTACGTCCAGACAAAGTAATTAAAGAATAGATCAAATCTATCTATATTGCAAAAATGTATTTTAGATCATGGTATGTTAGATCATGGTATGTTGTCCATGAGCGTGTATGTTAGATCATGGTATGTTAGATCATGGTATGTTGTCCATGAGCGTGTATGTTAGATCATGGTATGTTAGATCATGGTATGTTAGATCATGGTATGTTTGATCATGGTATGTTAGATCATGGTATGTTAGATCATGGTATGTTAGATCATGGTATGTTAGACCATGGTATGTTAGATCATGGTATGTTAGATCATGGTATGTTAGATCATGGTATGTTAGATCATGGTATGTTTGATCATGGTATGTTAGATCATGGTATGTTAGATCATGGTATGTTAGACCATGGTATGTTAGATCATGGTATGTTGTCCATGAGCACAACACACGTTTCTGGAAAAATTCTACGGCATCCAGGGGGGGGGGGTTCCGGGGGTTGGAACCCCCCCTTTTTTTTAGACGATCAATGCATTTGAATGGGGACATGTAATTGGAACCCCCCTTTTTAAAATGGCTGAATCCGCCCCTGTACGGGCTACACTCGTGACCAAAGTCTTGAAAGCTAAATATATCAAACATTTGAGATCACTATAACTACAGAAAAACAATGTTATAAACAATGCTATAATATTTGTTCTAATTGGAACATTTATTCTATACCATTTCTTTTGTCAAGGACACATACTGTAAAAATTTATTTCAGTGGAAATAAAGATTTTAGACTATTTCTGCCGTTTGGATTTTATATCATAAAGGAACTTCTATTTCATGACAATTAGAACCGCCAAAAATATATAAAGTTAACTTTTTGAGAAGACGTTGCAACCTAACATGTAGCTTGAGTACAAGTTGAGTACCGATCACCATGCAGGATGTCTGCATACTTAGGCTGGGTTAACGATGTTAACGTCACAAAAAGGTAAGAATAAAACCAAAATGCCTAAGTCCAAGGAAAATTCTGAACGGAAAATCCCTAGATTAATGGCAAAATAAAAAGCTCAAACACATCAAACGCATTGATAACAAACTTCTGTTATATTCCTGACTTGGTACAGGCATTTTCTTTTGAAGAAAATCAAACAAATGGAAGTTTTTAACGACCTTGACTGGCTATACAGCCCTTGCACGATCGGCCCTGGCTTGCGCCTTTTTGGGCATTAAATAATTTAATTTGAAGAAAATGGTGGATTTAACCTCCCACTTGTATAAAAGTCGCATAAAAACTCCAATCTAATTAAGATGTAGATATCTGATTTTGTTATACTACGCTATACTACTCATATGTTTTATAACGTAGTAAAAGGAAATCAGAGATCTATATTTTAATTAGATTGATAAAAAAAGACGTGCTATGTAATTTCACGAAGAGCTGAGCAGAGTGGTACAGACAGTGGGGACGCCAATAACATGAATTAATGAATTGTAAATTTATTGTTATAGATCTCCAGTGTATATAAAGTGCAAATCCAGTCAGTTCATTTTCACTGTTGTTATGCGAGTATGTTCATTGTAGAATAAAGGATCATGGGAAAACTGTATTTGTTTACGTTTTGAAAATACCAAAATAATTGATTTGAAACTAAATTTAACATATTTTCATTATGATGTGTCTTTTTAATGTAAAATAACAGTAGTTAGTTCAAATATGTGTAATAAAAGCAACATAACATAGAATATCAGTTATTAAAAGCGATCCATTTTCACTAGATGCGATGAATTATAACTGTATGGCAATCATTTCTGATGTAGAATTTTCGAAAATGCGATGAATTTTTATTGTAGATTAATGTAATAATTAGACTTGCAACAAATGAAAAACTTATTTGATTACTTTAATATTTATATCTTATTATATCTTGTATATGTCTATAGAAACTGGCTGGCCATTTATACGTTTTCCTACAGTATTGACATGTGTGAACTGTAAACTGAAATCTTTCCCCGCAATTTGTTTTCTTTCCGGTTCGTATATTGCTATGATGTCGTTATCGTCTGCGTCGTCCGAAGACCCATTTGGTTTCTGATCAACTTTAATTTAAGTACTTTTCCATATATTACACATATTTGAACTTTAATACTGTTATTTTACATTAAAAAGACACATCATAATGATTTGGTTTGATGGTTATTTATCCTAGATTTTGCGTATTGCGCATACGATATTGAAAATAGTGAATGGATCTATATAAATTTTAAAGAAGGTTCAATACCACAAAAGGAAGGTTGGGATGATGTTGGGGATGATGGTTCCAAACGTTTACGAAAAAGTGGCATAAAAGAAGCATTTTTTTAGTTTTAGGATAATTACTTGTGTATAAGAATTTTGATTGTTCTGAAATTGTACCACAGTGTTCAATACCACAAGTAGAATGTTAGGTTTCATTTTGGGGTTATGGTACAAACAGTTTAGGAATGAAGGAACAAAAAGGGACAAAACACAATCATGTTTGTAGTTTCCGGATAATTACTTGTATGTACGTTTTTTTGATCTTTTTCGCATTATCACAAATGGAAGACTGGGATTTTGTTCGGGGATAATTGCCCCAAACATGCAGAAATTAGGGGCAAAAGAAATGGCAAAACAAACATTTTTCTAGTTTTCAGACAATATCTTGTGTTCAAGTGTATGGACCTCTCTAAAATGTACTACAAGGTTCATTACCAGAAAGGAAAGACTGGGATTTGGTTGTTTGAAGGTTATTTATCCAAAACAAAATGTTATGGGCGGGAAGAAACCTTCATTTGCACAGTATTGCGCATACGATTTAAGATCTTCGACCACATTTACCTTGTGTCAGAAACTTATATAACGTCACAAATTTGATACAAATTCAGATAGTATCAAGCTTTAATATTATGTCCAAATTTGCCCCAAACTGTTCAGGGTTCGATCTCTGCGATCAGCGAAGCATTTTTAATGTTTTACTATAAAACGAGCAGATCATTAAAAGTTCCTGTTGCTTTCTTCATATGGTAAGCTATGCCAGCATAGGCGTATCCATGGAGCCTTGGAAAAATTTGGTTGATTATATAGGGAATCACTGAAGCATGACTTGAGCCCCCCCCCCCCCCCCGTACCTATTAGGTCAGCCATCGGGCCCGCCTTACAAAAAGTTCTGGATCCGCCACTGCCAAGTTATGCTTTTGGAGTGTTTGGAACAATGAGTACAAATTAGGCTTTCTCCATGCTATCAGTTGTTATGCTTATTGAGAAGTCTTAAAATTTTAATTCACACAGGTCACATTTGTTTAACCCATTAGTGTGGATCTTCTTATGCCTGGGAAAACTAGCTACCCATTTTGTCATGAAAGGACAATACGTGCATTGGTAAGAAGACCCCTCCTTAACTTTAGTTCTTTTTTCTGTGATTCATCTTCACTTGCCTCCCCTATTGTTGAGCCCCCAAAAGCTTCAACATCCATATTCTGAAGGAAAGATAGTGTTTAGCTCGATTGTTGCTTGCATGTTCTTTACTGTATAAAATAAAACGACAATGTGACATATAATTATCCAAAGTCATTAAAGCTTGAAATGCAAGTCAAGTTGTGTAGGGCAAACTTTATCTGTCAAAAACGTATACTGATAAAGTTGCATTGGAACATGATGTACGTGTTGTACAGCACCCTTGATACTACCGCAGAGGTCGAACCCTGAACAGTTTGGGGTAAGTATGTACACAACATTCAAGCTAGACTTCATTTTGATGAAATCAAAAAATTGTTGAATTTCGGACCCTTTGGGCCTCAATGTGGACCATTTCGATAACTTGGCCCAAAATACCAAAATCCCAAATTTAAAACCACGGTAAGATTCAGCATTCCAAAGTACCCTAAATATTCAACTGTTGTTGAAATCCAAAAGAATTTAATTCTTGACAGTTTGGACCCCACAAACTTGTTAAATGGGCCAAAAATTTTTAAAAAAATAATAATAAACACAATCATGTATGGATTCAGCCTACCAAAAGCCTCAAATTTTATTTTGGACCCTGTGGACCAATTTAAAACCGGACCCAAAATCAAAAATCTTACTTCAAAACCTCATTGAAATTGGTCAAGAAGTGTTTTATAAAAAAATATTAGAAAGTATTGTTGTTTTTATCCCCTTTTATCCCATTCTATTTCGATAGACATGCGAGATGTACGTATTCAGTGATGAAGTTTCAATGCATTGGATAATATAACTACACTTTAAATAAAGATTCTGATGAATTATAAAAAATCTATGACATGCTTCTTCTGATATGTAAATAGATCCATACTCGAAATCCAATGATAAAATTTGTTTGCACATGCGTATATTGACTACTGCAGAAACATGAATTTAATCAAATTGGCATGCATTTGAAAATATTTTGCATTAATCTAAAAACACAACTCTGAAATGATCCACATATTGTTATATTATGACAACGATGTGTTTTATTTGAAATAAATATTAATTCTATTGAATTTATTGGAGTGTTCAATCAAACTTTTCATCTCAAAGTCAGCACTATCAAATCCTTTTCTTACTTTAATTATTGTGTGTGCAAGTTGGCTGAATTTGGAACTTAATGCATAAAAATTAATAAAATTCATACAGTGAAAATGCACCGCATATACAATACTTATTTTGTATAACTTGTATTATTTATTACTAAATATAGTACATGTGAACAATTTTCTTCATTTTCTTCAAAAATCATAATTTTTTCGTCTGTTTATTTACCATTCTACATAAAATGGTATTTTAGGATCCGCACTTTACATACACTGTCTCTCCGGTCTTATTTTTAACGTTTTACTATTTCACATATTGTAAAATCGTGACCTTTCGTAGCTGACTCTACGGTATGGGTTTTGCTCATTGTTGAATACCGTCAAGTGACCTATAGTTGCTTAAATCCCATAATTGACTCGTTGGCAATCATGCCACCTCTGCTGATTTGAAAATCAAACATAATAGACATATTACAGTAATCAATCACAATAGTGCTAATGTTTTGAAATACGTATTTCTTGAATGAAATAAAAAATCTGCAAAACTTATATTTTACAAAATTATTAAATAAATTCAAGCAACACATAATTTAAGTTATTTTCCCCCGTACATGGCGGTGTTCGTATGGTATCCGTCTGTCAAAAATGCATAAAAAAAATACTACAGAGACCTTTTAAGAGAATTTATAGTACTTTGGATGGTTTTATATCTAAATATTGTAACAATGACAACACAACCCTCTGGTTGCGTTTTTCAAAAGGTTCTCATACTTAGTATAATTATTTTACATTATGTGCAGATTACAATATAATACTACCATTTTGATCCAACCATTTACTGTGGATTCATTTATTTTCGTGGATTGGTCATATATATAGGAAGATGTGGTATGTATGAGTGCCAATGAGACAACTCTCCATCCAAGTAACCATTTATAAATTTATGTAAACCATTATAGGTCAAGGTACGGCCTTCAAACACGGAGTTTTGGCTAACACCGAATAACAAGATATAAAGGGCCCCAAAAATTACTAGTGTAAAACCATTCAAACGGGAAAACCAACTGTCTAATCTATATAAAAACGAGAAACGAGAAACACTTATGAATCACATAAACAGACGACAACCACTGAACATCAGATTCATATCTGGATGATGAATTCCATTTCGTTTTAATATGTAAAATAAATAATAAAATGAAGTATATATAACCCAATTACTAGTCAGCAAGAAATCTTTAGACTCCTTTATTAAACAGTCTATGGAACTGAGGACAAGGGGCACTTGAGGTGTTGTGTTTTTAAAATCTTATTTTATTTATATGTACATGTTATTGCCATCCTTATACATGCATTATTGTTTATTATGTACATATTCGTTATTATGAATTTACCCCTTTTGTGGATGCAATTTGTGTTAAACAAAGTTTATCATTCTACTGTAATGTTGATCCACCAATTTTAATGGGAGTTCTCTACATCTATACTATTGATCTGCAGTGGAAATCCATAACGCAGATACTGCTGTGCAAACGTCAACCTCCGTGCTCAGTTATTTACAAGTGCAATTAAAATTGGATAAAACCAGGTGGTTTCTGTTTACAGCTGTAGTCTCCGAAGCTACTGCTTGAAGCATTCCAGAGATGTAGCTAGGAAGGCTTCAGGAGGCAGACTGTTCCAGTCGGTGATGGTGCGTGGTATATAGCTGTATTTGTAGGCATCTGTGGAGGTACTGATCTGAGTAAATTTTTCTGGATGGTATTGTCTAGTTGAGGTAGATGGTCTTCTCACATATGATGGTATGTTGTCTGCCGTCTTTCCATGTGTGGCTTTGTAGAACATGCTCAGACTACTATATTTCCGTCTAGATTCTAGCGTTTGCCATTCTAGGGTTGTCATGATGTTTGTTACTGTCCCTGGTTCTATATGTCCCTATGTTGATGTCGCAAATCTGGCAGCTCTTCTTTGGACCATTTCTAGTGAGTCAATGTGGTGTTTTCGATATGGGTCCCAAACTGTGGAGGCGTACTCAAGATGTGGGCGCACTAGCGATGTATAGGCCTGCGCTTTGATGACTTGTGGACACTTCCAGATGTTGTCTTAGGAATCCTAGTACTCTGTTGGATTTTGTGATGACTTTTTTGATGTGAGGATCCCAACTGAGATCTTCTGATAATTCGACTCCGAGGTATGGATATTGGTGGACTGTGGATAGTTGTTGTCCCATCATTTCATACTCTTCTATTGTTGGGTTTTTCTTTCTCGATACTCTTAAGTGTGTAGCATTTAGCTGGATTGAATGTCATCTGCCATCTCTCCGCCCATTTGGTTAGTTCCGTCAGATCGTGTTGAAGTTGTAAACTGTCCGCACTACCCTTGATGGATCTATATAGTAGTGAGTCGTCAGCGAATAGACGTAGGGTTGATTTTGATGAGATTGTTTCTCCCGTATCGTTTATATATATTAGGAAACAAAGTGGTCCCAATAATGTACCCTGTGGAACTCCTGATCGTACTGGTTTGTTCTCACTGGCTTCTCCATCTAGACATACTCTCTGGTGTCGCTGAGTGAGCCATGCCGAAATCCATAGTAGGGTGTTGGATGTTATCCCATAGTATGACATTTTCATTAGGAGTCTTTGGTGAGGAACTGTATCAAACGCTTTCGAGAAATCAAGGATTAGCATGTCTATTTGTCCTCGAATGTCCAGTTCTCTTGCAACTGTTAGTTTCGATGGTGTTGATAAGTTGTGTTTCACATGATCGATTACGTCTGAATCCGTGTTGGAAGTCGGATAAGATTTGATGTTCTTCAAGATGTTCCATGATATGCTTATAGATTATGTGTTCCATGACTTTGCAACATATCATGGAGTTGTGGGACTTCGAGTATTTTTTAGTACTGTGACAATAATACCGTGGGCCTACGGCTCAGTCATTATCGCTGTATTTAAAAATTAAATGCTTCTTTTTGTAACTTTATTGGGGTGTAAAAGCGTTGACCGAAGTACATTTTGTATGAACCGCGGAAGCGCTTCATTTCTAAAACCATATGAAGTTACAAAAAGAAGTATTCAATACTTATAATTACATTTTTTAGCTATGCTCATGAAAACAAGAATTTTATATTTTTTCTTATTTAATTCACCTGCGCACTTTATTGTGGGACCACGTGTTATTATGAATGATAAGTTTTATTGAGTGATGCAATTGCTTAAGGAATACATCTAATGTAATTATTAGTCAATACCACTGCCCTTTGGGCAATCTATATATCACGATAATGACCAGTTTTTCAATAACTATAATATGTAAATTATAATAGGGGTATGATAACTCTCTTGAATCAAAATACAGGAACGGAAGACCTCATAAAATATCCTCAGAAGTTAAGCTATGAAGACAATATTCGGAGTATTTATTTTTCGATGCACTCAGTCTCTATTTTAGTACTTCAACTGTTTGCCACACTTGACGGTAAATCTATTTTTTCTTTGACATATAAAACATGTAAAAGTTATATGTCAAAGTATCTTGCTTATCTATGTAAAACTTTATTATGCTGGAATGAATGAGATAGTTTAGATAAAAATTCATCTCTGCAAACTTTACAAATCTCATAAATAGTTTATGCATGGATATTCCAAAGCAGTCATAACGGGATATTCGAACCAGTAATACGGAGAAATTGCCCTTCCAATCAACACATTCTACACGTAAGGGCATACGATACAGTTTTGATCCCGTATTTACATTTTGATAAAAATTTCCATATAGACTATTTTTTACCTGACTAAATCAAATATGTAATAAAAAATATACCTCCATGTGCTACTTTTTGAGTAAAATGAGGTCGAAATTTTGTATATTTGCTCAAAATTCGGATTTGTGGCCGTATTTTACCTTTCGAAAGAAAGACATAACTTTTTTGTTTTAAAAGATAAACACAAATCGTTTTTTGTTAAATAATTTGTAATTTCTGTATTCAGGTCAATCCACTGTAGAAATAACCATAGCGAATTGTAACCAAATTGTTCATCTGTTTTACTTTACTGTTTTGAATCTAGATTTTCTAAAATTTCGATTGCAAATTTTGTTCTTATGACAGAACAATTTATCCTTCTGCCATGTTGACAACATAATCATAAATTCACTTTTGGTATCTGAATACAGAGTGAGTACGAACTTAACGTAGTTTAACTAAAAAGAACATGTCATAAGACATAAATACCTTCCTATCTGGTTTAACCTTCTTCTACAAATTGCCTGAAACTCAACAGGCAATTTGTGGAATTTTGCCTCAAAATTTCAATCATTTTACAAAATGACTAGGTCATTTTAGTTATTTTGTATAGTGCCTGTCAAGGTTAGGCATTTTCTAAATTGCCTGAAAATTTAGTCATTTTACAAAATGCCTAAATTTAGAAAATGCTTGTGAACATTTATACAGATGACAATATTTTGCAGATTGTATATCACACGAACTTTAAATATAGAATACGAAAGGGACGAACTTGCCAATTTTCCAGGAAAAAGCGCGGCTCAAACTAAGAGAGTTATAGTATATGATTTTGTGACAGGATTGTTTTCCTTAGTAAATGTGGTAGATACTGACTCAGTCGTAAGCGGTTGAGCTAAGGGAGTACTTCTTCAGCTCAGTCAGTTAACACGATGCCTTGAAACAGAGAGGTCCCGGGTTTGAGTCCTGGTGGAGACGAGCAATTTTGTAATGAAATTCATACTCTCCGTTACAATACAAGTTGCTCATATTTGTATATTTCCTCTTGCAAACGACATAAACTTTCTTCCAGTTTAATCAGCTACACATGTAGTTTCTATTCACTTTTACAGCCGATTCCATTGAGTGTGTAGATAGAGGTAATATCTTTGGTTAGCTTGCTTGCTAGCTGAACCGTGAAGTCATTATTAGGTTAGGTAAACTACCCTCCTTGAAGAGTAAACCAGTCCGACAAATAACCAATATATCTGTCTATTGGACTAGGCTACTTTGAAAGGAGGGTAGTATACCTTGCCTTATAATGACTTCACGGTTCAGCTAGCAAGCAAGCTAACCAAAGATATTTTCTTTATCTACAAACTCAATGGAATCGGCTGTAAATGCCAAATTCTTCTTACAGTAGAATTATATATTACAGAATTATGTGACGTCACAAATATTCATATTATATACTAATATTCATAATTTGTACTAGTATTCATATTATGTACCTTCCTCTCTTCTCAAAAATTGAAATATGGTAGTTAGACTTTCTGGAAATGTGATGACATGATTTAAGCGGTATATATTTTTTTCCTTTGGTGATGTTTTTCGGTGATAAAGTTTGTCGACAGGTTGTAGGTATTCCTATGGGCACCACTTGCGCTCTTTTAATAGCACACTTGTTCCTATGTGTTTATGGTCAGACTCAGTAAAGATTCACACATATAATATTTAATTGACAAATCTAAAAACACTAACCGTTAACTTACTTAAATGACACTCTTATTTAAAATAATCAAGAATTTTCTAATTTTACTGTAGAAATTTATCCATAGGGAACTTACTTTAAAAATATCTAATGTAGACAACATTAATTTTTCTTTTCTAGATTTAGATATTTCAGTTTCGCACAGAAAACTATAAACTAAAATTCAGGGCATAATTTTTATCTGAAATGGGATATGACGTTGCGCACGATATTGGTGTCACTTTGGAAATATGGGTTAGATGGCGGGTTATTCAAATTCAAGCTCTTATCCTTTACAATAAATAGCCATGTTATGCATATCATTCGAAAGGAAATAAACCATAGAAATCAATAACATAGATGAATTTGTGCTTTGTCTATTTTTTAATGTAAAAAATTGCTCATTTCGATGCCGATAACGTCATTTTAAGGGTGTCCCGCTGTTACATTTTTTTTTATTTTGCGTCTTTGAAAGCCCAGTGCGGATTCATTAGTATGTAGAATGGTTTAAAATTTTACAACTATATTTTATACATTTAACGTTAAATGAAGTTATAGAAGTTTTTCACTATAAGAGTAGGAAGATCGTCAGAAAAGTTTAAACAAAAAAGAGAAAAAATGTCCCAATTTGCTGCTCAACCCGTAAAAAAACTTTCTGTCTTCAATTTCATAATATATAACATACGAAAATGGATTTTAATAATATCAGAAAAATTATACATGTTCCGAAGAAGCTATCTGAAGTCATCATTATGTAACTGCGGTCTTATTTTAAAAACATCGTCATTTTTCCCGTGTCCAATAAAATGTCCCGATCGACAAAATAACACAAAGAATAATTCAGAGGCTTTTTATCAAACGAAATTCTACTATACAGTCTCTATTTTTTATCACCTGTTGACTGATATGAATGGAAAATACATTTAATTTCCTTTAAAATGATATGACATGTACTTTTGTTTGAATTGCAGGTAGAAAATCCGAAACGATCTAAGATGTCCAATGAAATGTCCCCGTAACCGTAATTTGACGTTCGCGTTATAATAACGTTAAACTGGTATACGACTTTTCTTGCATATTTGGCATAACATATTTAAATGAAATGGTCTGATCTATATAAAATAAAATAAAGTTCTCGTTTAATATGCATTAAAATGGAAAACTGCATTGTTTCAAGGATATAAGATGTCGAAATATTTAACTGGGATACTCTATAAAGACAAGGCCCCGGAGCTATAGCAAAGAGAAAACTTGGCTTACTTATGACCCCACCCCCACTTTATAAAAGCATGCAAGATACATTGAAAAGGGAAATGCAAACAAAAGTGAGATCTTCTAAATTATCCTCCTCAGCCAGACAGTATCAGTAATTCATAGCAATGCTATTAAAAAATTCGAAGCTATACACATGAATGAAAATTCTCACAATAAATCTCATGAGAAAAAGTACCCTTTAGTCGTGAACATTTCAGTAAAACGTGCAATCATTTTTTCTTTTGTTGCATCGACTCATTTAACAAAAAGTTTTATCAGAGAAATACTTGTATGTCATAAAATTTCAGTATTGCTAACGATCATTTTTGTCTCGTCTTGACGGAGTCAAAAAGCGAGACATAGGTATGCTGTTTCCGGCGTCGGCGACGGCGACGGCCATGGCGTCAACAATGTATTAGTTTGTGATTAGCTCAGTTTTATGGGGAACCACTAGTGCTATGTCAATGATAATTGGTATGCAGATGTATTACCATTGCCACATCTCATTGCCATGGAGATTATTTGGCTCCGCCCCCTCAGTCATGGTCTATTGACTTTGATTGGTTTGCTTACATTACATGTATTAGTTTGTGATTAGGTCAATTTATGGGGATCCACTTGTGGTAGGTCATTGATATTTGGTTTGCAATTGTATTAGCATTAATTGGCACAATTCATTGCCAACATTACAAAAAGGCGAGACATATCTCTGTGATAACAGTTTATTATTAATCTACCGTGAGTACATCTACCTAGCAATGTGTATGAAAAATGGGGTTATTATATTTAGAAGTAGAGTGACAGAATGAAGTTTATTTTCTCGAATCTCCAACAGAATTGCCTGGTAAATAGGCATGTATATGAAAATTTAAAAAAATCTTTTGCCATAATTTGAGAAAGAACGAAAGAGAGAGAGAGAGAGAGAGAGAGAGAGAACGAGAGTAGTTGTCCGACATATATGATGTATGGCACACACACATGTAGCAGCTAGCTCTAAGGTATTAATTTACAGACACTCCAAACTCATTCGAGAAAGAAAAAATAACAAATCAATCTTTTATGTGCAAATATTTTTGTTGTTTGAAAGTTGATATTTTTTATCTTCACAAAACGCCACAAAACATAGCTTGAATATTGATTCTTACATCGCGATGACCGTGACGGGATTAATTCCGATGTATTGTTGCCATAGAGATTTGACTTTCGTTTTTGACTGGTCACCGATTGCATATTTACGCGGATATCATCGATATATCGCTTGTTTTAAATTCATTTCTGCAATGGATACTCATAAGAACGGAAATTAATAATACAAACATATTGTGTCGTTTGAAATATTTATATGCATTAAAATCTATGCACACGTACAAAAGAAATGTGTTAACGCATGCGGAGGAATATCACAAGAAAGTTCTGTGGAAAATTATGAATGTCTACTCAAATCTAATCTATTGAAAAATCGAATAGTTATTGAAGAGTGTCTACCATGCACGTGTACTGCACTTTTATTAGAATCGTAGAATAGAATGATAAACAATTGGATGAAAATATATACTTGTGTTTAAAAATGTAAATCTTCAGTATATTGGAGGAAATAAAGAGAATCAATCAATCAATCAATCATCATCCACGCACGAACTTTTCTCAGAAAAAAAATTCAAAAATCTCAGTTTCAGGTATAGAAATGTGATTTTTTTCTGAGACAAGTGCTTGTGACCATCCACAAGAACTTGCGGCCATCCGATGTTCAGTACTTCAGTACTTTGATTATACTTGTAAAACAATGCAAACTCGAAACAAAAAGATTAAAACAGAAAACATAAAAGTAATCAGTTTGGAAACTTTTTTTTTAAAAGTCTAAGAAGATTTAGTGTAAACCGATATACTCTGTTATATGTTGAAAATGGAAGCGCTGAACCAAATATAACCAATAGTACTGTATATAAAAAGTGCATGGAATGCATTCCTTGTCCATAGCTGTTCGCTTGAGAAAAAAAATTATCCATGTGAACATGCACATATAGCAATTACTAAAAAATACACATCTAGTAAAATGAAAATAATTGTATCATTCAAAATCGGATTTCGACCTGCTGGTAATCTTTGAGGTAGATATTGGTCTGTGTAAGAATTTTCTATACTTTGCCAAATTCTATAATTTCAAATATTATAAAAAAAAATATTGATCGCCGACCCTTTTTTGAAGCTTGAATTTGTGAAAAAAATATCAGATGAAAGGATAGCTCGTAAAATATGTTTGCGAGAGCAAAAACACAACAATACAGAATCACCGTTCTCACAATAAAGTAAGAAGATGCGGCCGTATGACGAGACACACTTCCATTAAAGATCAATTAATAATTCCTATAGGTTACTCTATTGCAATCAACAATGAGCAAAACCCGTACCGTATAGTCAGCTATAAAAGACCCTTAAATGACAAATGTAAAACTATTCAAACGAGAAAACTAACGGCCTGATTTATGTACAAAATGTGTAAATTCCTATTTAACATGATTTTTCTTAATTATTTGGTAAAACAATCCTGATTTAAAAAGTGTAATCAATGAAAAAATTTCATTGATTACAATTTTCATTATCACTAAACTAGTACAAAATATATATTTGTTTAGGGGCCAGCACAAATTCATCTATGTTATTGATTTCTATGGTTTATTTACTTTCGAATGATATGCATAACGACTCCGGGTGCGGGAATTTCTCGCTACATTGAAGACCTGTTGGTGACCTTCTGCTGTTCTTTTTTCTATGGTCGGGTTGTTGTCTCTTTGACACATTCCCTATTTCCATTCTCAATTTTATTAAATATTTTCTTTTTAAAAAAGTAGTTTAAATCATTGAAAGTTGGCAACGGTATTTCTTTTGCAAAAATTAGGCAGTTAGTTTTCTCGTCTAAATTGTTTTACGATGTCATTTCGGGGCCTTTTATAGCAGACTATGCGGTATGGGCTTTGCTTTTGAAGGCCGTGCAGTGACCTATAGTTGTTAATTTCTGTGTCATTTTGGTCTCTTGTAGAGAGTTGTCTCATTATCAATCATACCACATCTTCTTTTTATATATTTCAATCATTTAACAAGACATCAAATTGATATTTTGTGTTATTGTTGCATCTTTTATTCTTCGCAAAAATTAAAAATTGTTCATGTATTTAAAATTTTGTTCAAAGTCAATGGAATTTTCTATTTGCACCGCCTTAAAAATAATAAAACCATATAAAGAAGCAACTTCGAAAATCTCTGTACTTTAAGCGGCATTTCACATGAGTAGAATATAAGGTCAACGTTTGAAACTTTCCGTGGAACAACGTCAAAATCGTCGTTTTATTAGGAAAGTCGTGTAACGCAAAGTGGCACCAATACCGTGCGTAACGTCATATCAATATCACATCCTAGTGTTTATGCTGTTTATAAAGCCCGTAAGTTTAGACAAGTTCCATGTAAACTACATAATCCTTCGAAAAAAACTTATTCTTGAAGGCTATCAATTTAACATCGTAAAGAAATCTTTTCATATTGTTTTATTCGGTCTAACATCTAGATAATTTTTTTTAAACTTACCAGTAAAACATAACTAAATATATCATGATTGCTATATAATCATATATGAGAACTAATGATCCTACATACTGTCGATATTTTCACTTATACATTGACAAGGCCATGCGCTTCTTGTGCAGTTTATGACGCCGTTGTATAAGTATGTACTTATTGATACTTTATTCTGGAGAACATGATGTATTTATTAGTTGTAATAGGCTTTGAACTAGCGTTTAGTAACTGCGAAAGTACTCTTATTTTCGGTGCTTTTTGTCTATTGTTTTTATGTTAGTTGTTCTTTTGTCTCAATTCAAGGATACAAATTCTTGCTCAATGGAAACGTGAACTTATAATATAAGTAATATATCAACTGAACGGCTGAGTACTCAAATAGTGATACTTACAATTTATTGACGTGTTTCTGTTTCGAACAAACCGTCTCACTCATAATCACTTTTGAAGAGACACAATACTAGATTCGTTTTCAAGCTATATATATATAGCTACAGCTGGGACAATTATACTACTTAGTATAATAGTCCCAGGCTAAAGGTTGTGAAATATTGTCAGATTTTGTAAAGAATATGCATGGAAAAACTGCTTGAAAAGAGAACGCTTAAGTATATAGTCTCAAAATTAAATATAGTTAACTATAAAAAGAAAATAGGAGAAATAGGGTTACAGGACTATTTTTTTCTTGCAAAAGAGAACATACGGGATAAAGTTCTAGGAAATGTATACTGCCACTGGAACGTAAAGGTATATTGGACATACATTTTACCTTGCAACACTCATCTTCTGATCCCCGTATTAAGAGTTGTTACAAGGGTTCTTAACGTGCAGAGAGCATGACATTCTCTCTAGATCTATTAGATGGATAATATTGAAAGTCCCCATTCTGACCTGACGTGACTGTCTACTTGTATACCCAACTTTTGCAAGGGTTTGACTGTCGGTCAGAAGAATATCAAAGTGACCATAGTTTTATTCCCCAGTCACCGTTTGGGGCTTCGTTTGTGGATGATGATGTTAGCTTTGCTATTTCTTGCGATTTTAATATTTCCCAAATCTTTCGCTATATATATGCCCTTGTCTGTGGAGACGTTAAGATTTTATTGTACTTACTCCTTCTAATTCTGATAAATTCCTTAGTCAAGGATTTCTTTACCATAAATTACTTTTAACCTTAATTTAAATTATTTCATAGAAAAAAAATCCTTGTGCCCCCCCCCCCCCCCCCTTTAAAAACATTACCACCAAACCTTTTCGTTAATTCTGGAAGTGACACTGGCAATAAAGTAAAGCCAGATATAGGATATTTTAAAGTAAAATAACACGCATGCAAAACTAAGGGAAATGAAATCATTTGTATACCTTAAAAAAACAATATTAAGATGAGTCCTAGATTGCTCTGCTGATGACCGAAGGGCTTGAGGGGCAATTTTATGGGTCTAGATTAGTGTGCTACAATTCTACAATCCATTAGTGATATATAATGTACATTGAAGCATTACTGATGTTCGTACAACGCAAGATAACTCAATATTCCCTGTCTAGAATACTACGCATCCCGCTTCTTCTCCATGGAAAAGTATTAAATTAATATTAAAATAATACATATATACATATTGATATTGAAAAAAATACTGTTTATTAATAAAATTTACAATTACGTTTCTGTACTGATATTTTGAATGAAAAAACAAGTACATGATAGACATAAAGGTTTTTTCCAACAGTTGTGGTGTAAATCAAATTAGTTGTATTTTATGGTTGTTATATTTATGTACATGTATGTAAATCATTGGCTCTTCAACCAATGATATTTTACAATATCGATTATTTGTTTATTTTTCTATTGTTGGTATTTTTCAGCATACTAAAAATGTTTTAACACAACACGAGCGCAAGCTTGATAGGGTGTCCTCACACAGGGTTTCCGCTGGCGGTCGCCATTTTCCCTATTTGCGAAAAAATAATACTTGTGGCGGTAAAAATTCGTCATTTGCTGAAGAATTTGGCGAAAGAAATATATAGAAAGATTTATTTTCCTCCTTGTTTATTTACTTTTTTAACTTATCAGACAATACTCGGAATTCACCTTGACCTCATTAAGATTTTGACAGAAAATCAATTATCAGCTATCGAATGGGGGGGGGGGGGGGGGGGGGGGGGAATGCTTTCTGGCGTCACAATTTCAAATGACATAGGATAACATATGATCTGTCCATATACATGTATGAGGGTAGAAATGGGGGTATCTTATTGAAGTATTCTTGCCAAATGAAGATTAAACAGTAATTCTTAGACATGACCATAAAAGAGGGGGGATAGGACCTTTATCGGGACTCCGGGATGGGGTGTTTTTAAGCTCGGGATTATCCCCCCTCATAAAATGTACACTTTTTTCCAGACGATTAAAAAATCAGCTGAATTTGACAAATCACACTATTTGTTTTCCAAAAATAACCGTAATTGGATGGGGGTTCTGTGTATTCACATTATATATAATAGACTACTGACATATAGATACGTAGTTGACTACGTATTGACGACAAACAATATTCCTACGACTTTTGCAATTTGGGAAATCTCAACTACTTGTCTTTAGAGATTTTCGGCGATTAAATATTTCATACATTTGTTCTTTGACATCTTAGTAATGTAAATGGACTATAAGTATGACTTTTGAGCAAATTTAAAGGGAAATGACAAATTAGCGTTCAAGGGGAGCAAATGCTTTTTAAATTGGTAAGCGGGTTTTAATATATAGAGGGAAAGTGGAGTCATCTTTTTAGACTTTAGTTACATGTAAATATAACTTATGTAGACTTACCTTCTAATTCTATAGGCTATCAAAAAAAAACAAAAAAAAAACTCGGAACTATTTCTACAATTCACTTGGACTACTGATATGCAAACCTAAAAACAAAAACAAAAATATCATAAAATAGTGATTGAAAGAGTCATAACACTTTGAAAGGATAATTCAGACACGTGTTACACGGGGAGCATGTTTGTTTACAAATAATAATGTCACGTGATCGCGCACTGACCTCGCATGCTGCATCGCCCTTACAATTCACTAATACATGTACATAACCATTTTCATGCAAACATGCAACGTGAATGTGATTGGTTATCAAATTATACAAAAATAATGCATGAACCGTTGAAGAAGAAATTATTTCATCAAACAGATTGGATTTTTCATTTCGACACGAATAGGTCGAGTTGACATTCCTGTCATCGGACATAGTCTTGAGATAAATGGGATAAAACGGACCGTCAAACAGGTCTAGAGAAGCACATCAGTAGAACCTTAACATAAATAAGTAATACTTACCAAAATTTCTCTAATTGATAACCTATCGAACTGAAATTTCACAAAAATACCGGTAAATAATTTTGTTCATTGTGATGCTGGTTAAATAAATATTCTTACTCCTATTGCTTCATGTAAAAAAAATGTATAGAATTGAATTCGACTACAGTTCAGCATAAAAAAACGTGAATATGTAAAAGCCAGGTAATATGTTAATTATAAAGTGTGTATAAATTTCCGTAAACGAAGTTACCCGTATACTTCACCAAGAATTACATTTGAGCGCAAAGTTCTGTATATGTGTGATTTGGTTGGTTTATGTAACATTAATTTAGACTGGGATCCTGGCTAATCTTGACCTTACGACGCGCAGCTAGATTGGGCCGGATCCCAGGCTAATGTAACATCGTAGAACTCAGGATAACGGAATTTTTGCGTTGCTATTAGATCATTGAGGCCATCTATTTTTATTGCGGGTTCCACATATTTAAATCGGAATTATAGAAAAAATGGAATGTTGTGAGCAGAATCAAAACAGAAATGATGAAAACTGCAACATTTCCAGCAAAATATAAATAGGATGGAGGATCTGTGTATTCACATTATTTGTAAAACTCTCCTTATTCATGTGAAGCGTGTGCTTTACATCGAGGCTTATTCTTTACATCGAGGCTTATTATGCTAATCATCGACGCCACAGTACTTCAACCAATCAGACAATGTTTATTTGGGGCATTCGATCGATTTTAACTCAGATTTTGGAATATTTCAATCGAAATTATAGAAAAATGGAATGTTGTTAGTACATATAAAATAGAAAATGATGAATACTTTTAGCTAAAGATAATTTGGATGGGAGTTCTGTGTATTCTCATTATTTGCACAACTCTCCTTACTGATGCCATATTTTGGAATTTCCGTGACCTAAATGGTTCGCGAAAATTAATATTTTTATATATAGTATAGTAAATATTAGTACTTTTATAGTCAGATTGTATAAGAGTGAGCATTGGCATGTTGAATAAAGAAAACGAATAAACGGGTAGATAAGAATCTAAAACTCACACACGCACAAAGTCATGCATGCTCACTAAAAATGTCCACAGATATATATATATATATATAAAAAAAGACAAATGCATGATATGATACTCAAAGCGCCAGTTATGTTATTAAGTCTAACATTTTAAATATAATAAACAAAGTATTTCAATATAAATCAAAAAGTGACCAATTTCTAGTTTCTTAGTTAAAGTGATAGTGCATTGGGCTATTTTTTTCGTTTTTTTATGTTTTGCGTCAAGTCCATGCATCTGGAATTATTTCACCCACAGCGTCAAGATCTAAAAGTTGTTAAAACCTACTAGATAAGGAATATTTATGTCTGAATAGTAGAAATTTCATACTTTTCATTAATGTTACAAATATCCATACATTCAGAATGCTATTTAGTGCCAAGCATAATAATGATGACATTGCATGCTTTGAAATGTTTGCATCGGAGGACATCATTTACCAAATGCCACTGGAAATGGTTTATATCTGAAAGATAAAACGTCACTTTACTTTTGATTGAATTTATGTTTGAATTATTTATGTTCTGGTTTGAGATAAGGAAAACTTGTGACTCTTAGACTTTTTTTTGATTTTTTTGATTTATTTATTATTATTTATTTATTTTTTATTTATTTTTTTTTGGGGTGAGGGGGGGGGGGGGGGGGGTCTAAGGGACAGAAAGATTTCATGAGATTGACATTTTCCTTTATCTAAACGCATGCTTATTTTTAACTTTTGTGTACATAGGCAGTCTCTGAGATTATTTTTTACTACACGTATTCGGTAAAATAAAAATCTGAGGCAACTGCCCGTGCATTTTTTTTTTGTAAAAAATTACATCCTACATATTGTGTTTCAGAAGATTAATTTTCATCCCGTCCAAGGCATAGAGATATTCATCCCCCCCCCCCTCCCCCCCCCCCCCCCCCCCCCCCCCCATTTTTAGGGACATGCAAAAAATACGGTGAACTCGTTCTGTCACGCAAAATAGTAAACAAAACTTTTTGTATGACCCGAACTATCGTACTACAGATTATTGGTAGAAGTTATTAAATATAAAGTTGCACTTGCGAGCTTTATAAAGGTTGAAATGAGATTTTAATTCAAAATGACTTCGAAATTCGTTTAGGTTCAATGACTGTAAGGTATGCAATGTATACAATGTGACAGGTAAATCCAATTATCTCCCCTTTATCCAATTAACACACCTGTGAAACAGCAGACGACATATTAAACGTGACAAACTTTTTGATGTTCCAACTTTGAACTAAATAAAAGTATTGATAAGCCATTTAAAATGTTGACCAAGACTAGTTTTAAACAATAAAGAAGAATTTTACACAAATCAACCGGTGATCCCTCAGGTTCACAGGTCACGTGATCATATGTGACATCTCTTATTTTTGTACACATTTCACGCATAGCTAAATATATTGATGGGAATACACCACGGATCCATAACATTTTAATGATGGACAGTTGACCGGTGCCATAGGGTGACCAAGCATGATGGGAGCACCCTTCCTGAGAGGGGTTAGGGCCACACCTCCTCTTGGATGCGTAGCAGGTAAGTTACAGGTATTTCTGTTTATGACCGATATCTACCCCATTGTGTTTGTTGTTTGTAAACAGAGATATCGATAAGTATTTATGTAACTGTTCAGCGTGGAAATTCTTGCAGTAAATTTACAGTATGGAATTCCTTATGTAAAACTTTTTAAATAGTAGGATTGTACCATCTGGTTTCTATTGAATAAAAGTTATCCTGTTATATATCGTGTTCAAGAACTTAATTGTTTGTTTTGGTTTTAGTTTTGGGTATTTGTTTGTTGTGTTTATTATTATTTCATATTTCTTAACTTGTTTAAGTTTAAGTTGTTGCTTAAAATTAGAGTCGGGTTTTATCTGGGACTATTATACTACTTATAATTAATACTCAGGTTTTATCAAATTACAGTTCATCAAAAATGAATTAAATGAGAACATCCTCTCCCATCCTTATGCCTAGTTCAATACTTAATAATTCAGTACTTTGGAATATTGAAAACATTTAAAAATTCAAGTAACACGTTAAAAATAAAATGAATGATATAAATTCTTGTATTAAAAAAGCAACAGAAGACATTGAATTTCTAAGATGGACTAAAAATGTCTTTGCTAAAATGTGTTCTAGTAGTTTTTAATTGTTTCCTTAAAATTTAAGTGCTCACAGAGAACAATCTCTCCAAATTTCTTAATTTCTGTGAGATGCTAGTTTGTTTTCACCATGAAAAAGAGGGGTCACTTATAAAACTCAGTTGTCATCAAACTGGAATATCAAACTTGATATGTGTGTGCTCTAAAAGTAAAAACTTTTCTGAATTTTGGTCCAAAATCAATGTGTGCATGACTAACTAAGAGATACATCTATATTGTATAACAAAATGGTTTTCAACATAACAACCCAAGAAATTTAGTATAATTGAAAACACTGCGGAACCTGAAATGAAGGTCACCTCTATTCAAGGAAACTCTGTCATGCAAGATACAAAATGTATAAACCTCTTCTTGATCTGCTTTAGTACTTCCTATACTTTTTGATACTTTATTCAAATTTAATCTCTCTTATAAGGACATGACATGATAGTGACCTGATATGGAATTTTGACTGTCCCCAAAATATATCTCATTCCTGGATTATTCTTTTTTTGCCTTAGTGCTACAAAGATGCATGCCAGCAATGCTAAACATATATTTTCAAGAATTAAAGGCAAGGGTTATGGTCATTTTCTTCTGGGACTAGTATAATATTCCCAGTTTTAATGTGTGTTATATAATGTATGATTTAATGAATTTTTCCATAATTGGCAAGCTTGAAACAAATGCCTCTGACGATCCCTAGTTCGAGCATGTTAAATAATCTTTGGTTTGAGAAATAGAAAAAGCATGGCTATTCCTAAAAAAAGACTGTCTGTCACTTTAGTGCAATCTCTGACTAAGTTCCTTTAAATAAATTATGTAATATATAGAATGTGGAACAAAGAAACTTTTAAAATAATTATTGTGTTAAAATTCCTTGTGATTTATAATTGGTATAATTTAGTATTTGAAAAAGTTACAATTGCAAATGTAATTGTGTGATATACTTTAAAGGGAAAAATAAAAAAAAATACTGACAATGTTTTTCTCTAAAGCCCAATTTATTATCATGTTTTATGAAAAAGATCATTTCTGGTAAAACATGGACAATCTGGTAACAAGAACAACCTTAATTTCATCATTAAAATGAATTTTTTTTTAAATACTGAACCTGGGACTTCTGTTTTCTAATAATCATCGTACATGTTTACCTATACCTATATAAATATTTTACCTATCCCATAATTTAAACACTGGATATTTTCATGGGGTGTTATTTTCACTATGACTTGACCAAGAATTAAACATGGATATATTTTTCATTCAAGTTTCAAGTGTCATTGTAGCTTTTTGTTGTAAACCATTTTCTGTCTTCAGCATGTTTGTAGTATGAAAATTAACTTGAATTTTTGCTTGTTTAACAAATCTGATATTAGGATTTCGGGTTGAGGCATGAAAATCAGGATTGTACTGCCAACATCAGAATAGTTGACTGGTCATCAACTTTTTTTGGCAAACTTTAGTTTAATAAAAATCAGTAAATTTTGTAAAAATTAGCACGATCTAAAATAAAGAATTTGTAATTTTTTTTTCTAGTTTAACTACATTGAGCTAATATTTTGCACCTTACACATCTCACATTTTTTTTTATATTTTATAATTTTTTTATGCATATAATATCAAGGACAGTATTTATTTTGCCTGAGGTAGAACAAATTAATTGATGAAGATTATGAAAATACCAGTAATTATTAATATGTTGACAGATTATGATAAATATGGTATGTTATCTTATATTCATAGCCAAAATATTTTGGTGTAATTACATCATTTTATTAAGCAAATTAAGATAAGTAGATAGTGCAACAAATGTAGAGGTGTAATTAGGGGCTTTGAAATTATAATGAATATAAACAAATGCAAGTTAAAAAATTTACCAGTGTTATTAGTATTCCAATAGGGGAGATAATTCATATTTTTGTTAAAACTATCTAAATTTGTTTCTTTTAATTTTAAAATTTGCCATTTGAAAATGAAGGTTTGAGCGACATAACTCAATAAGAATAAGAAATCATAGTCAAAATTGCTCAAAATTTGGACATAAACATTTTTTTTAGTGCTAAATTGTCTCAGACTGTAAGACACCATAGTATGCATGAACCTTTCTTGTAGTTTCAAGAGGACTTAAGAGTGCCTATGTAAACTTGATTTCAGAGATGTTGGGTACATGTAAAGGAGAAAGCTTTATGACCAAATATGAAAATGTTAATACATTTTATTGTTGACTCTTGCTTTCTGTGCGTTTGAGTTTCTTTCACAATAAGAACAGAACTCAGGGCATGCTTGTACCTGTTTGATGATGCCTAATGTTACCATCTCTTTTCCATTTATTTAATAGTGGTTTTAATCAGACTTTGAAGCATTTATTTAATTTAAAACTAAATTTACTTCTGACATTTTCTGATTTTTAAAAACATTAGATTCATGCATAGAATAAAAATGACGTCATAAATTTCATTGGCCATTTAGGGTTCTGATAACCATCAAGCTGAACAAGGTTTTTCATGAATTTTAAAGCCATATAATTAACATTCTCAGTTAATTTCTGTGAAATGAGACATTCCAAATCCTATTTAATATTTTATCAGTTCAGAGGCATATAAGAATAAGCAAAAAATTTGTACCCCTGAAAAAAATGTTGCTGTTGGAACAAATATTCTATACCATTTATTCTGTTAGGAACATTTACTGGAATATTTATTCCAGCGAATATTATTTCCATTTGGAACTTATATTATGAAGGAACTTCTATTCCGTGACAGATTGATTGTTTATGACAAGTTGCTTTACATCCTGTATTTCAAGCATTTGAAAAAGCCAAAAGCAAGGAAACCAGTAAGCACTAAGTCTTTTATTTGCTGTTCATCATCATAAGACCTTTGAATTTGACAGGGAGCACTTTTAAAACTCTCAACTCACTGCAAGTTCAAGACAACCCTTAGCATTGGAATAATTTAAGCTGAGTTCTTTGTTTGGTGTTTATAACCCTAATATAAATCAGTGCATTGAAGAACACAGCTGTCAGATTATATCAACAAATCATAAATTAAAATCTGTTGAATTAATCTGACAAATATGATCATAAATATAGAGATAATAAAACTTTATAATACAGAAACAATACAAACATGAGACTTAGAAAAATCAAAATATATCTTTGATAACCTGAGGGAAAATATGAATGAACACAGGACAAATAATTCCTGTTTACTATATATAACAATTACAATAAATAAATTGGTTGAAGTTAAGAGAATGATGTTGCGCACACATTTTTTATTAATATATTCTTAGTTAAAATGTAAGAGCACTCATTATAATCTTTCCCCAGATTTGGTCCTCTATTTTAAATGCTTGAGACAGAATTAAACAATGGCTATATTATATTTCATATTTATCTATTGAAATAATATCTTTTAGATGGTAATTTGAATAGATTAAATATGATTATCTTTGACTTTAAATATCTTAGGTAAGATTTTACAGTCAGTGTCAAGTCTTTTTATTTGCAAGCTGACATAGCAAATACATGTGCAATTATATATCTAATTTTAAAAATTGATCTTTTTAAATTTCTATCATAGAATTAACTAACTGGTACATGTATATAAATTAGTTCAAAAGGCTGATATCATAATAAATACTCAGGGGCAGATCTAGGATTTTAGGTAGGGAGGATTTTTTTTTAGATAAAATTATCGAAATATTCTTCTAGATAGGTTGCAAGGTAGATATCTTGCTGAGGACAACCCATGCTTTGCAAATTTTAGGGGGGAAAAGGGGGGATTAACCCCTGATACTAACCATGTACTTATTTTCAAGTGGAATTGGAATCCTTCTTTCAAAAGCTGTCATTATTGTTCTCAAATTTTCACTATGGTAAACATTTGTGAATGTTCTTTACTCTCTAGCATTGAACACACTTTTGGACTATACTTTTTCATTACATAAAAGATTCATAGAAATCAAATTAAATATACTACTTTCCTACACTCTCGAAGAAAAAGAAAAAAATAGGTGGCCCAAATTAACATCAGTCCACCAGTCAATATCCTGGCCAGATAAATTGCCTGTATCTAATCTGTGCTTCTCAGTATGAAATCTTTACCCAAATGACAGCTTTTGTTTACTTCACAAGCACTGAGGTCCTTCTTCTGGAGGTGTTTCAAAAACATGAACATGATTTGTGGTAAGAAATAAGATTGAATACCCTTTTTCTTTTATTTATAACCACCAGAACAGAATATCGGTAAGTTATAATTTTCAAAAATTGCAAGATCTGTGTTTTTTTGTGCAAGGCAAAACTTTCACAAATAATATTGATTCATTTAGAGAATGTGTTGAAATTTTGTTTAGAGAAGAAGTGCCTGTGTTTTAAAACCTTTTATCATCTGTTAAATTACTTTGCTGGTTGTCCATTATAACAGTAGACCTAATGACCCTATTGAATCATATATCAAATCTTTAGATATTTATTTAAGATAGCCATTGATCTTTGATCTGTGATTGATATTATTGATTGATCAGGTCAATATTGTTATTATTGACAAAAGGTGTTATTGGTCACATGATGCCGACAGGTATGCTCGGAATCTCATATATCTCTTATATAAGTTATAATAGGTATATCCTATTTCATATTAAAACTATAAGGTATCTATATAGTACTACTATCAAAAACTTAAATGGTAGTTAAATGGACAAATTAGGCTTAACACATGTGCCAAAGGCATAATCCCAAGAAAAAGGATAGACACCTTATTTCAGATAATAACAGATGTTTGATGTATCTATGGTATTTAAGATCATTAAATATCTGTATTTGTCACAGTATATTCACCAAAGATATTTGTAGATGTATAGGTATAATTTTGTTTGAACCATAGTTTACCACAAGAAAAAAATGATTAATTTGAAAATGGAAAATGGGAATGTGTCAAAGAGACAACAACCTTACCAAAGAGCAGAAAATACTCACTCACTCTATCTGCCCAGGCCACTCATGAGTTTTCAAAATGTGAGAAAATCTAGCACTAAGGGGCACAGCTCTGAGCTAGCCCCAAATGATAATGTATAACTAGTTCTGCAAATTGGCCCCCTCACTAAACTTTGAAACATATAAATGAACCAAACACACAAGACTTACAAAGACAAGAGGTTCCTGACTTAGGACTCACGCACAAAAATGGGGGAAAGTCCAAAATGGGAGCAACTTGTGTATCAAAGCTTCAAAGTGATAATGAACACCAATTTATTTTGGTTTCATTGTGTGATTGGGTTGCTGTCTCATTTGCATGTAAGCATAATATCAACTTGGATGTTGTCAAACATCTCTTTTTGCAATGTTTTCTTATACACAAGGTCTTATTAATTTACAACTAAATTATAAAATGTGGATGTGTAGAGTACAATTATTTCTCAAATTGACTTTTTTACTTCAAAGAAATTAATAAGTGAGGTTAATTACATTGAGAAAGCTTTAGTAAGCCATAATGAACTATGTCAATATATAAAACTCTAGGTATGTTATAGTATAGGAATGTTAACAAAAGATCTATTTACATTTATTGTCTTTCTATGTAGGTTTGTTCAAAGGAAGACAAACTGTTTGTTTAGGGAACCCTTATAACAATAATGTTTGGCAAAGATTATGGATTTTTATGGAGAAAAAAAATCCAGATCACCTCTTCACAAGTTTCAAATTGCTCATGACTAATGCATGTGACTTATTTTTTGAAGGATACATATGAAAAAAGAAATTACTGAATATATACATAATTTGATGGATTGTTTAATATTTTACATCAAAAAGGTTCTGCCAAATCTGTTTTTTATACGACCACAAAATTTGAAAAAATTTTCGTCGTATATTGCTATCACGTTGGCGTCGTCGTCTGCGTCGTTGTTGTCGTCGTCGTCGTCCGAATACTTTTAGTTTTCGCACTCTAACTTAAGTAAAAGTGAATAGAAATCTATGAAATTTTAACACAAGGTTTATGACCACAAAAGGAAGGTTGGGATTGATTATGGGAGTTTTGATCCCAACATTTTAAGAATTAGGGGCCAAAAAGGGCCCAAATAAGCATTTTCTTGGTTTTCGCACTATAACTTTAGTTTAAGTTAATAGAAATCTATGAAATTTTGACACAAGGTTTAATGACCACAAAAGAAAGGTTGGGATTGATTTTGGGAGTTTTGGTTCCAACAGTTTAGGAATTAGGGGCCAAAAAAGGGCCCAAATAAGCATTATTCTTGGTTTTCGCACAATAACTTTAGTTTAAGTAAATAGAAATCAATGAAATTTAAACACAATGTTTATGACCACAAAATAAAGGTTGGTATTGATTTTGGGAGTTTAGGTCCCAACAGTTTAGGAATTAGGGGCCAAAAAGGGACCCAAATAAGCATTTTTCTTGGTTTTCGCACCATAACTTTAGTATAAGTAAATAGAAATCTATGAAATTTAAACACAAGGTTTATGACCATAAAAGGAAGGTTTGTATTGATTTTGGGAGTTTTGGTCCCAAAAGTGTATGAATAAGGGGCCCAAAGGGTCCAAAATTAAACTTTGTTTGATTTCATCGAAAATGGAATAATTGGGGTTCTTTGATATGCCGAATCTAACTGTGTATGTAGATTCTTAATTTTTGGTCTCGTTTTCAAATTGGTCTAAATTAAGGTCCAAAGGGTCCAAAATTAAACTTAGTTTGATTTTAACAAAAATTGAATCCTTGGGGTTCTTTGATATGCTGAATCTAAAAATGTACTTAGATTTTTTATTATTGGCCCAGTTTTCAAGTTGGTCCAAATCGGGGTCCAAAATTAAACTTTGTTTGATTTCATCAAAAATTGAATAATTGGGGTTCTTTGATATGCCAAATCTAACTGTGTATGTAGATTCTTAATTTTTGGTCCCATTTTAAAATTAGTCTACATTAAAGTCCAAAGGGTCCAAAATTAAACTAAGTTTGATTTTAACAAAAATTGAATTATTGGGCCTTTTTGATATGCTGAATCTAAACATGTACTTAGATTTTTGATTATGGGCCCAGTTTTCAAGTTGGTCCAAATCAAGATCCAAAATTATTATATTAAGTATTGTGCAATAGCAAGAAATTTTCAATTACACAGTATTCAGCAATAGCAAGAAATCTTCAATTGCACAGTATTGTGCAATAGCAAGAAATCTTCAATTGCACAGTATTGTGCAATAGCAAATATTTTCAATTGCACAGTATTGCACAATAGCAAGAAATATCTAATTGCACAATATTGTGCAATAGCAAGAAATTCCAATTGGATTTCAATTGGAGTTATCTTTCTTTGTCCAGAATAGTAGTTAAATCAACTTAAATCATTGTTTTATACAATATACAATGTATATTTACTTTTACTACCAACTGATAGATTAAAACAATCTTTACCATTCAGTAATAACAAGCACTTTTTTTACATTTTAATATTTTAGGATGTATTTAAATGAGTAGTTATTGTTGCAAACTTCATTAGAAATTTGAATTGAGATCAGTTTTGAAATAAGGGAAAGGGGAATGTGAAAAAAAAAATTGGGGGGTCAATTTTTTTCATTTCAGATTTCATAAATAAAAAGAAAATTTCTTCAAACATTTTTTTGAGAGGATTAATATTCAACAGCATAGTGAATTGCTTAAAGGCAAAATTTTTTTTAAAGTTCATTAGACCACATTCATTCTGTGTCAGAAACCTATGCTGTGTCAACTATTTAATCCCAATCCAAATTTAGAGCTGAATCCAGCTTGAATGTTGTGTCCATACTTGCCCCAACCGTTCAGGGTTCAACCTCAGCGGTCGTATAAAGCTGCGCCCTGCGGAGCATCTGGTTATAAAAAGCTGAAAACTTGAAAGATCATTAAAAAATCATTTTAAAATGCTATTCTTCTTCTTTGATATGGTAGTTAAACTAATTAATGAGTTTAATCAGTACTTTAATGTTTGAGTGTATTATAGATATAGTATAAAGTCAAAATCTTAATAACTTTTGGTACTACATATACTTGTAATCTACATCAATACTAGCATCAACTGGAAAAAAATACTTCATAGTCAATATGTAATGGCCATTTTTCAATAATCCATTAGCCTATATGTTAACAGCAAGACCCTAATTACATGTATTTTTCCATGTCATGACCATAAAACTAAATATGGTAAAAGGAAGAATTGAAGGTAAAAAAGAAAGCACTTGAAGTTGATATTGTTTTCTATAATGTGAAAGAAAAGATACCTTAGTTATATCAATTCATTTAACTATCAGTTGACAATTTCTTAAAGATTGCAAAGTACAATTCATTGGCAGAAATAGTAGCTTTTTTCAGAAACAGAATATAAGGAAGTTGACAATAAGAATATAAGGTTAAATCTATAAAGCAGCCTACCTTCAAATTTTATAAAGATTTGTCCTGCTCTTACATCATATTTAGTGTCTAAACCATGCAACTTGTGTTGTTTGCCAAAAAAAAAACCCATCTATACCTACCTATCCATCCCTACAAGGCATAGGTAGGCAACATCCAACAACAACTGTTTTGAGGGTGGCCGAGCTAACCTTGCAAGAATTAAGGAGAATTAAGTAATAGGATAGTTTTTCTAAGTAAAATAATATTGGTTCATGTAGGTATTTATTAACACAATTTTTACTTTTTGATTATCAATTATTTCCTTTTGGGCTACTGAAAATGTATATTTTTGCCTTCGGATGCAAAGTGCAAATATAGTGTCTAGTTATAAAAATGTCGACTACATACAAGGAAAAATCAGGATTAGCCATACTCCTAGTTCAAAATACCATATTACACAATGGTTCAAGTATAGATGTAATACCCATGGGTATTACATCTATGGTTCAAGTTAAACCTGTAGCACATTTAGGAATTGGAGTTGTTTCCCTTTGTACATGCTGTCTATAGTATATATGTCACAAAAAGAAGTAACATTCTTCATACTGTAAAGATATGAATTGTACATTATTTGTTCCTAAATGAATAAATGGTATAGTAAATTTGTTTCACTAGGAACAGATATAATGGTATTGTTAGATAACAAAGTTTCCAGATGAACTTCTGTCTGGCATGTTTGAAAAATATAGGTTGACAATGTCACACAAGCTCAATCTAATGTTTAAAAACTTGTTGACAGAAACCTATTACATAATGTACTTGGGAATTGGGATGTATGTTACTGGAAAATAGCATGAACTAATGCATAAAAGATGATCACTTTATAAAGATTAGCAAGGAAAAATCTTTAAAAAATAGTTTTGTTTCAACTTACTGTATTTGATACATAAGAAAGTATAATTCAACAGATATGTGGTGTTGTATTGCAGATTTTGTACGTCTATCTATTAACTTTTATAGTTATAACACTATACTCCAAATAAAATCCACAAATATATCCTAAGAAGTCTCGATTTTTCAAGACAGAACTATGGTTACCATTAACATTGTAAATCTCAGTTTAGTTATGATTTTTAAATGAAAGAATTTTTTTATGCCCCACCTACGATAGTAGAGGGGCATTATGTTTTCTGGTCTGTGGCTCCGTTCGTGCGTTCGTTCTTTTAATTATGTATAGATACTGTGGATTTGTTATCATTTCTAGATTACTTATTTTGATGGGTATTTGTGAAGAGCAAATTTAAATGTTCAACAAATTCAAAATTTCACTGAACTAGTACACAATTTTATTTAGGGGTCAGCCGAGGAGTCGAGGACCCCTCCGGGTGAGGGATTTTCTCGCTGCGTTGAAGACCCATCTGTAGCCTTTGGCTGTTGTCTGCTCTTTGGTTGGGTTGTTGTCTCTTAGACACATTCCCCATTTCCATTCTCAATTTTATTAGGCTAAAACATAAAACCTTTTGGCAATCTTTGAAAGTGTTAACCATGAAAATAAATGAATCCATAATAATGATAATTTCAAAACTTAGATAGGATAAAAAGGAAGACAGAAAAAGAAGGTGATTAAATATTTATTCTTGTCTTTTTCAGGACTAGTGTTTCTAATCTACCTCAGTACACTTGTAACAGCAACAGGAAGAATTGCATTCTTGGACCATTCTGTCAACTCATCACTAGTGCTAACACAGACTACAATAAATTTTAGCATGAAAACTTTCAGGATTGCATTTTCATTTTTAACGTGTAAAGAAGGACAACTTTTATACCAAAGAGGAAACTCAGGAGATTTTATTAGATTATTTTTACAGAACGATTCTTTTCATATTTCGTGGAAATCACAATTAACAGAAGTATCATTAACTATCGCAAATCATTTGGATAAAAATTCATGGTATTTTGTAGATTTATTTGAAAGAACCGGTGATATTCATTTTATGTTGAAAAAAAGTGGTGTTTTAATTCAAGATATTATATTTGCAAATAATACACACAGGACGAGTATCTTTCGACTTAATTTAAGTGGAAACACAGGCCTTTCGATTGGTGGAAATGAATTTACTGGCTGTGTGATGCAAGGACCATATTTTATATTTGTAAATAATCCAAATATTATAGAGGACAATGTGATATGGAATAATACAGACTGCCCATTTAGTTCTGCTGATTGTACTGGTAAGTCATAACATAGATTCTGTAGAAAATTGAAAACCAAATGTTGGTTTCTACTAACACAAGAAAATATTAAGTAACTGCTGTCAAGCAGGAAAAAAACTTTTATTTCATTTTATTTTTTTGCAAACTCTTTTGCCAAAAAACTTAGTTGATATTATACATTTTAAGAAATTCTCACACAATTAAACTATGATAGCATCATTTATAATTGTCTGACAAGGGAGTCTTGCAGGGATTGCAATATATAATACCAAAACTTTCAGCAACATCCAATTCCTGTAGAAAGGATGCAATAATAGGAGGCATTTTCACCATCTTTTTTTTTAGCTCTCATCTGCTTGTATACAAATTCTGTTTCTTTTGGAACTTATCTGGTGCATATACCAATTAAACTTTAAGGGGACAGAACATTGATCTATTTTTTATGTATTACAGGTATAGTAGATTTCAGCTTTAAAATATGCAATTTTACAAAGAATTTCTACATGAAATATTTGGTCTAAATTATAATTTATATATAAGATTAATTCTTCTTTTCATTTTAAAAGATGTCCGGTGCCATAATATATTTTAAAATTAGCCCAAATCCTCAACATTTTATACATGTACTTCTAGGTTTTCTAAATGTTTACTAGAGTTAACTCCCCTTCACCAATACAAGTAACTCAAATTTCTTTAATTGAATAGAAATGAATCTTCTTTATCTTTTGCTTAAAAGTAGCTAAATAACTTTAATTTGTAAATTCATTATTTTATGTTTATGCTTTTGATTTTATTTTATAAAACCGCATAGAAAGCTTTTATCAAAATATTTCAAAATAATTGCTGCACAACTATATTTTCAGGAAATATGTCCCTTATTGTATTTTAAATTGGACTTTTTTATAATCATATAAACACGAAAGAAACTGTTTTAAAACTTTATTTAAATAACACAGAAGTAAATGTGAAATAATATCAAAAATAATGATGCATTCAAAAAAAATATACTTACCAAATTGCTGTTTCCGGTCAAAACATCTCGTCAGTTTTAATTAAGCATATCTAGCTGGAGCTTATTTTCTATGCAATTAACCGAAATGCCACTTGTGGGCTATGCATATAACCATACAATTTAACATTAGATGAATGGGAAATGGTTTTGTGCAGGAGAAAAGTATGCAATTAACGAATTATGCTATTAAGCGGTATGCAATTAAGTGGAATCGACTGTACTTTCTGTCTATCTTTGAGGTATTTTGTATAAGGTAGTCTCTGTCTATCTGGGGAATATGCGCAATTGTTTCTCCATAGGCCGTAATGGTACGTTTTCTTCTGTTGCTCAGCCCATATCGTAAACTTGTGTATGTATGATGGCTTGTTTCGAAGCTGAGACATTTTTACATATGTGGTTAAATTTTCGGGGTACGAAGTGTGATTCATTTTTCCGTAATTTAGCAAACCCGAGTATCCTTTTGCGATGTGGCTCCTCATGGTAAAAATCCATTTTTAACACAATAAGTTATTTGAAATTTTAATACTTTGAACACATTTAATAGCTCCATGGTTTTTACACATTTACTCTGTGTTCTCTTACTTTCTAAATTAATCACTAATGGTTCAGCTCAGTCATTTGTTTATCATAGAAATGTGTCAAATATCACTACACGAGATTTTTTGTTTACACGTGACTTTTGTGTTCCTCATTTGAAGGCGCATTAGGGGTATTGTCCCATCTTTAAAGTATTTTGTATATTTAAGGTGTTCTGTCTATCTTTGAGGTATTTTGTATAAGGTATTCTGTCTATCTTTGAGGTATTTTGTATATATTTAATGTGTTCTGTCTATCTTTGAGGTATTTTGTATAAGGTATTCTGTCTATCTTTGAAGTATTTTGTATATTTAAGGTATTCTGTCTATCTTTGAGTTATTTTGTATACTGTGGATTCATTTTTATTCATTGGATACTAATTTTCGTGGATTTCGTTGATAAAGATGAATCATGAAATTAAGTATTCAACAAACACCAAATTTCTGTAAGGTAATATGCAGATTTTGGCAAAACCACAAAATTAAATATCCACGAACATTCAAATTTTCCTAAATCCACGAAAACTCATACCCACGAAAAATAAATGAGTTCACTGAGTAAGGTGTTCTGTCTATCTTTGAGGTATTTTATATAATGTGTACAGTTAACTTTTGAGTACTAATAGACTAATAGTACACATTTTCTCCTGTGTCCAAAATGTACATTGGCAATGTGACAGATGTTCAAAAGTTGGTAGGCAAAAACAAAAATAACTGTATGCAACACTTCACAAAATCAGTCCTGTCTGTCCAGACCACCAACACTAAGTTAGAGTCAAAAATTTCAAACGAGTAATGGTTTGGCATTCCGACTTCATGTGTAAGTTTGTAGTCATTGTGGTTCTAATCCTATAATGTATGAATGACCATCAGGCTAAAATTAAATTTCAAGAACTCTGTAAAATGACTGAAATTGGTAAAATACAGCAATTTAATTAATATGCTGCTATTGTAAAGTCTAAACTAAGTACAATGTAACAACATTGTTCAAAAATATAACATCTCATCACCATACAAAGGGTAGAAACAGTCTGTAAAATAACTTTTACAGCCAGATGGGCAGGGGTAGGAACCTAGAACTTAGGCAAAAAGCCTTAAGTACATGGATGTTGGGCCAGGAGTAGAGTGTTAGGAAAGACTTACATGGGATTGGAGGTGAATCACAATAACGAAGTAACAAGAAAAAAGACCAGAGTAAAAATCAGTGACCAGAAATAAGGGATCGATCGTTTGATAAATTATAAGAGTGGGCAGGAGTATATTTAAAGCTGACATATATTCATAAAAAAATAATTTGGCAATGCAAAATTTATTTACCAGTACACCATGCTTTTGGAAAAAATTTTAATTATTTTCACAAGGTCAAGCTATCAATTGCCAAAATAGAAACCACCCAGTCAGTGTAAATAAAGTAATTGTGATCTAACTTTAGAAAAAGGAATAAATTTCCTAAAACTTCCCAGTTACTGGTGTCAGTTATTAGTGCTAAGAGTTCTGTTATAACAAGAATGTGTATACATGTATATGTTTTCAACTTAAGGTGGTACATAACACTACAGGGAGATAACTCTGTAAATCACTTTCTTTGGTGAAGGAAATACTTAGCTTCTCAATGATTAAATTAATATTTGTCAAACTGCATATCCAATGAAATTTTTCCGATAAAGTGTGTGCATGGTTGAAGTAGTTTTAAATTTATACATTTTTATCGAGAATAAAATTTATATTTTGTCAGAGTTTTATGAAAATTTAAGCAGCCACATAAATTTTAGTCAAGGTGTTTGGTACCACCTTAAAAGAGACAAATTGCATTAATTTTCAGTAATGTCATGTGTCAGGTATAATTGTTTGCTGTGTATAATAGTCATGATTGATTATAATTTGATGAAATCTATTACAGTTGTTATTTCAATGAAAATATAAAGCAGTTTTATAATTTCCTGCAATGTGCAGTTTGATTTATGACATTACATATGGGTCAATAGAACTCATTGTATTTAACATTGATAATTCATCATTTTATTTTTACAAAAAATTTGCCAACACAGAAATACAATGGAGTTTTTGTTAAATGGTACTTGCATGTAACAACCTTGGCACAAAGTAGTTTCAGGCTGGATTTGGACATTCATTGAACAAATATTTCTGTCACATATTTCTCAGGCACTGCTGATCGTTTTCCTATACTTTGAATTAACATTGGGTGTGCGCTGCTTGGCATTCCAATGTATTTAACTTCTTGCGCCACATGTTATGCACTATCCCTTGGGTATGCTGGCATCAATTTACTTTGGGGCCTTGGTAGCAGAGTGGTCTAAGTAGTTACTACTGTAACCATAAGCCAGTCAACACTGAGGTTGTGGGTTCTAACCTGGCTTCTGCAGGTGCATTAATTCAACTATAATCTTAATTGACTAGGATTATTAGTTTTTCTATCTGAGGTCGGTGGTTTTCTGTTGGGACTGCGGCTTCCTTCACCAATAAAAAATGGCTGCCAAGAAATAGTCCAATAGCAGTGCTTCAAAATGGCTTTAATACACCATAAATAAAAAAATCATTAATTTACTTAAAACTTACACTGTTGTTGGGATAGATGAAAGTTGCATGTCTTTTTTTTTGGGGTGAGGAAAATCAGATTTTCCTAGAGGACTTTTAACATCAAATTTTAAAGCAATATCAAGGAGATATGTTTTTATGCTTTCTTCAATATCCATTTTTTTCTTTCAATAATATTAATAAAGTCATAAGATAAGAGCATCTTGCACCCCTGGCGCATCTTTCAAATTAAAAAAGATTGATTGATTGTTTGTGTTTTAACGCCACTTTTGGCCTTTTTTCATGGTGACCAGTTTTTATTGGTGGAGGAAGCTGGAGTGCACAGAAAAAACTACCAACCTTCGATAGGAAAACTGAAAATCCTAGTCAATTGAGAAATTAAAAAGAAAAAAAACACAACCTTATTTGTAGCTTGAGGGCTTAGCTAGCTATCTGTTTGTATACAAATGCAGTTATGTGATGAATATGTATCAATTAATAGTGTATCTTTAGGTCACAAATGAACAATAATCTGATTGTCTGCACATAACAATTTGTCAAAAATGACAGGTAGTAAAACTTTTATTATGTTGTGTACATTTACCTTATTTTAGTATTTGTATAAGTGGGTAGATGTGGGCTTGACATTTATATAATAGATGGATTCAATAAACATCAACAGGATATAAAGCTTATACAAATTGTACTGAAACTGAAAAAAAAATGAATAATTTCTACATGTTCTAGAAATTTTTCTGATTAAAATTATGTTTCTGATCTAGCAAATAGTTCTGAAAGGGGGGATAACTCAATATTTTTCAAAATGCCAGACTCAAGAAAATTAAACTCCTGGCTGGCAGGTCAATTATAAAAGAACAATTATAGATAGAAAATACTTTCCTTACTTAATTTGCAAAAAGATGAAATAAAACTGTCAATAACTTAATTTACAAAAAGATGAAATAAAACAGCCAACCAGTTCTCCAGGGTTTTCTAGTTCATGGTGTCACAAAGTGAATGTCAGAATTAAACAAACTTTGCAGCTTAAGACACACTGCAGTCCTGTGATTATCTTAAGTATTGGTTATCAAAGGTCTTCTGTATCACTATGACATGACTGTGTACAGCTGCAGGGTATCATGTTCATATTTACCAGGCCAGATAAATGATGTTGTTATCTTTGTAGTTACTCTGATGCACAAGAAATACCAGAAATACTATGAAATATAAATGAAAACAGGGTTGTAAAATCCTCTACAAAATTTGGAACATTTTAAAGTATCTTTCAAGTGAAACAATATTTAGATACAGTCTTGAAATTGGGGTACATTTTACCACTTAACTGGGAAAGTTATTATCAGCAGTGTAAATTATATGAATGCAAAACATATTATAGTGAAGCTCTGCATCTTATATACTACATTTGTCAAAGGAGACCCTGTTGGTATATATCCTAGATACACATTAAATGCAGTGCCAACTCCATAATGTTCTTACAGTAAATGAGTGTATTATATAGTAGTCATATTGTCATTGTAAAAATATACTAAAACACTCGAGCAACAATAAGGGGGGCTGAACTAAAAATAAGTTTGCTTTGGTATATGTAACAATGGATCCATGATTTTGAATGGGGGACTAGGCAACATTAAAAGTGAGACATATGTGAAGTCTATGTATTAATCACATATAATATAGCTCAATAAGGGGACAGGTCCCATAAGCCCCCTTAATCTGTCTCTGTATGTAGTGTTAATATAAACCAGTGACCAATTTAAGAAAATAATCATATCTATTATCAATTTTAACTTATGATAATTTTTTTGTGAAATGAGACCCAATACCTTACCTTGTGGGTCTATCTATGTCCATTGAAGAAATTATACCTATGTACCTGTATTTGTATCTTTCTTCATTGGTGGATTCTATCTCATTATTTTTTATACAGTTGTCTCTCTGAATGAAAATACCTCACATGTAGCCAAATTATTTTTGACAATTTAATCAGATTTTGAATGACTACTCAATGGCAAAATTTTGTTTTACACACTTTATTAAATTTAAATGAATTGAATTTGGAACCAGTTTGTTAAGATCACTTGGACCATAGCCTGGGGTGGTACACAATAACAAAATGCATGTCATTATGTCTTAGATAGGAACATCTTTTGAAAAGTCCTCATTTTAAATCTACTCATGCAGAAATCAGGGGTGTCCATTTTTACCTGGCCATAGCATTGGATCGAGAACACAGAAGGTCACTGCATTCCTTATGGGATTAGGATAAAAAGGATTACTTTGGATTTAAAAAGCTATATGAATTTCAGTACTGCACCCAAAGATTTATTCTAAAATCAAATTTTGGATTGATCTAAACTACTTAGGTGGACATTTTTGTTGTGTTTAGGGTGCATATATTTATACAATTACATGGTGAATTCCTGTGCAATTAATAGATTAAGGTGCAATTTTGGAAGTGACAGTATTAAATTTCATGTTTATTTTACTGCATGACTCATAATTTGGAAATTCTACCTGATAGCCTTGCTAATTTCAATTTAATACTAGAAAGTCTTTACACTGTGCTAATAAGAAAAGGAAAAGTCAGGCAAACTGAATTAATTATTGATAAAAACATAAAAGTGTAACACAGGTGGATGTTCTACCTGTAGTCTAAGATTTATTGAATTTTGTGCACATTTCAACAATTAAATTTGGATTTAAACTTGGAGAAACTTGTCAATTTGCGTTTTAAAGTTCACAGTTTACATGATATATTTTTGAAACATTATTCATTAATTTTTGTCAACAATGTCTTGTCACATGTGTTTACCTGGATTTTTACCTGTTTATGTGTGTACAACAATGGAGTGTGAATAGTGAGACAAAAATGTGTGTCAATCCTGTATAGTGATTTTTATTATTAATAATATCTGAAATAATAATTCAAACAGTCTTTATATGGAACTTATTAATGGAAAATTCAACTCTTAGGGAATATATACCTGTAGAAATTATGTGGAATGTTTATGGATAAATATCAATAATTGTGTGTGATTGAGGCAGATCAATATTAATTGAAGAGAATTATGAATGGAATTTATGGAATTTTACTACTACAACTAAGCATAGTACATGTTGTAATAGTACATGTGAGGTGTGAGACTACAGGTAATACTATATTCATCTATAAAAGATACATATGAATTTTATGATCTCTAAACAGATGATAATAACCCCAAAATGCTGATCATGAATTTCAGAATCAATTTAGACTAAACCCATGAAATTGGGGGTAGTGGTTAAAATCCTGAAGAAACCAAAGTGGTAAAATCTTCCATAAGTCAGAAATGGTCACTGTCCATGAGTCCCAAATGGTTTTGAAAGGGTATGAAATGAAGTATGTAAAATGGTGATGGTACACAATGGTTTTATAATGCCACAGCTGCTTAGCTACTATTATAGTAATCTCAGGCCACAGTAAGGGTATGAAATGAAGAATTTGAAATTTTGGGGTACAAATGTTTTTTGTAATAGTATATGTATAGAAAAATTTAAAGATACAAAATGGTTTTTGTAAAAGTATGAAATAAAGAATGTGAAATATTAGGGTACTACATGATTTTTGTAATGAAGGATACAAAATGTATGAGGTTACATTTAATTCCCCAAACTTATTTCAATAATACTTTTACTCAATACTGGTACCCACAAATTTACCCTGTCAAAAATGTACTTGATGGTTGGTTGGAACTTACCAAATAGCAAAATATTAAGATCACAAAATCTCGGTTGTAAAACTTGGTTGGTTGATAATATATTTTGACTCCAGCTCCTGTGGAGAAAAGAGTAAACATAACATAAATATACAGATATAACACAATTTCCCGTGTCTTTCTTTAAACTAAAAGTACCTGTAATTGTCTGTTGGTGAAACTTAATGCAATGTTAATGGTCTATTCCATGCTACAGTAGATGAGATAAAACATCGGAATGCTTCAAATGAAGAATATTTTCAGAGTGTAAAATATTGAGACTACACACCAGTCTCTTTCCTGATAATGTAAAATACTTATAAAAATGGACCAATTTAATCGAAGAAGCATTTTGAAATAGTTGCTTCAAATTTATATGCAAGGAAAATGGTTATCAGTGGCTGATTTAGAAATTTTCAAAGGGTGGATCCGATGACTCCTAAGGAGAAGGCCTACTCAGTTATGCTTCAGTGATTCCTTATATAATCAACAAAATTTTTCCAACAAAAGGGGGGCCGGGGAAACTACTCCCACTTAATCAGCCCCTGATTATTTTAGCGTGGCTTATGTTGAACCTAAGTCACTCACTAATTTTGAGGCATCAAAATATAAAGGTATTGTTCTTTGTTGTAATTGTAAAGTTTTTATCAGGGATTATATTTATGTAATTTATATAATACCCTAAATTTTAAGGGCTGGGAACAACTTGTAGAGCTCTTAATTAAATTTCACTAGTTGATATTCCTACATGTTTTTGCACCTAATGTGATCACCTTGTTCACCTTTACTTATACAACCCATAATACAGTTACATGTAACTTATTGCAATAGAAAATAGTGTCATGAATGTAACGGACAATCCATCATGCAGACGTGTACATTATATTTACATGTACATGTAGTCATTTTAAACATGTCTGTTCTTAGTAAGGAGTAACGTACATGATAAAACTGTCCTTTCCAAATTGTTAGGCCATTGAAAAATTTCGGTTTCCCACATACATGTGAAAATTATTTTAAAAATTATGGAAGGCATAAAAAAAATTAGATTTTATTTAAATTTTTTGTAACATCAGTTTTGCTATTGCATAGATTGTTGTTTTTTCATTCCATATTGTGGTATAAGATATTAAAAGATTAAAGGAATATATTTCAGCAATGTTGACACACTTTGAGATTATCAGACAATTTCATATAAGCAACATTGAAAATTGTCAAAAGAGACCAGAACAACTTTTTTTTGCCAAAAAAAGAAGAATTAAATAGAACAGACCATGAAGGTTAAAAAAGACCTACATGTAGTAGGGTTGGGGAATACAACAATAAATTTAATATTAACTTATTAGTAATTGTTTGATTACTCAGTTTCCGTGTAGGATTGTGGTCAAAATTAATGAAAATTATGGCATGATTTATCATTATATTGCAGTATATAGCTGCATGATTACTTATAACTGTAGCATAAAATTGTGCAAGCTTATAAGACCACTGCCATCTTAAAATTCGTCTGTTTTATCTTGAACTAATACATTATTACCTTTTGGTTTCAAGTTTTGTTAAATATCTTATATTTTTCTTAAACTTTCAACAGGCCAGAAAGACCAATGTCAACTTAAAATTCCTTGTGCGTTCTGAAACACTGACAGCCTTATATATTAAAGCAATTTGATGTGTTGGGCTTTAAACTGATTATTTACAAAAAGCAAGGGCGGCATTATCTAAAATATTGAAAATGTAATGCCATTATATCAATTTCCTTCACTATAGAATAATACTTGACTATTATATCAACCTTGTATTTAAGGGCAGGTAATTATTTCAAACATTGTATTGGACAGATTTGTTTTTTGAATTGTATTGTTAATACCCAATGAATAATATAAAAATAAGGAGATGTGGCATGATTACCTTGCTTTGGATTATATGAAGATATATTGGTAGCTGTTTTTATGTGTATTACCAGTATAAATGATTAATTGCCATTTTAGTGTTAGTTACAACCGAATGTTTCTGTTTATTTTTAAGGAAGAATTATAAGACTTGATTATGTAGTCAAGTTCTATTACTGTTTATCAGTACTTTGACAAAATATTTATCACAATTGTGCTGTTAATGTTGTCCTAAATGGTGTCATTATACATCCATACAACATTGTATTACAAAATTCTATTACCACATTCTATATTCTGCTATAGCACATTCAACAAGGCCAAAAAAGGAACACAGAATTATCTCTCTGTATTGAAGACCCATTGGTGGCCTTTCGGCTGTTTTGCTCTCTTTGGTTGGGTTGTTGTCCCTTTGACACATTCCCCATTTCCATTTTCAATTTTACATATACATCGTCATGTAAGCTATAGATTTTGATCAAATTAGCACACATCCTTGAGTGAGATCAAGAACCTTGCAAGTGTACATGTTTTGCCTTTTAGGTTGTATCTCAAAGTTTTACAGAAACATTTTGTTGACGACATTATCTTGAAAGTCTTTGTTAATTGTACACAATTTGTTCGGATCTGATTATGTTACATGTACAGTACACCATTGTCCCAGAAAAGGGGGGACGGTGACAGGCGGCAATGTAATGGTTCGCATCTTTGTTTCTTTAACAGTTAATATCTTAATGGCAATCATCCACATAAAATATCTACCTATTAATTTAATTTTGGTGATATTGACTTGACACATCACAAATGTTTTATGAACATTAAGTGGTCTATTGGTGAAGTCAGTATATTCGCCACTTGATGACTTTTATTTTTTTTTGTAGTAGGGTTGCTGTCTTAATGACGTATTCCCTACTTATCTGGTTATTGATATTGTCACTATAAGGTCTGTAATAAACATCTTAATGTTTGTGATTGATGATGAACTTTTGTTTTTGTTGCTTTTATTATCATGGTTTAGATATGAACTTAAACCATATCAAATTGGGAAGACACTTTATTATACATGTAGATTTAATCATTGCATCAAGTAAAATATAATGATTTTTGCGAATTCTGAGCTTTATTTATATGAACAGTTGCCTTAAGTTGAGTAGAGTCAAAAAGGAAATAAAATGTTTTAAAAATATATAAAATACCTAGGCTAGCAATACATGTACATTGTATATTCATTTCACAGAAAGTATACATGTATATTACAATTTATAAAAAAAACCTCTTTGCTCTAATTTAGAACAACAGCTGTTTAATTTTTGGTCCTCAATGCTTTTCAACTTAGTTCTTTCAAGTCACTGATGAGTCTTTTGTAGACTTTACGCGTGTCCAGTGTACACAATTTACATCGTGGTGTCTTTGATGAGGGTTTTTTTCATGACTCAAGCCTTATACATATAGTAGCTTTATTTTATGTGTTGTTTTCATTTGATTTCAGCTTCACAAGATATAAATGACTGCTGGAATACCCCCTGTAAAAATGGAGCGACCTGCAATGACCTTCCCAACTCTTTCAACTGTACCTGTCCCCATCTGTTCAATGGAACCATCTGTGAAAATGACCTCAGTAAGTACATACATATATGAACAGATTTACAGCTGATTGCATTGAGTCTGTAGGCAAATGAAATTCTGGTTAGCTTGCTTGCTAGCTGAACTATGAAGTCATTATTAGGTTAGGTAAACTACCCTCCTTGAAGAGTAGACTAGTTCGACAGAAACCAATCTATCTGTCTGAAGGACTAGGCTACTTCGAGACGAGGGTAGTGTACCTTACCTACATTATAAGAATGACTTCACATTCAGCTAGCAAGCAAGCTAACCAAAGATATTACCTTAGCCTACACACTCTATGCAAACGACTGTAAATCTATAAAAAATTTAAACAACACATGTAAATTTTATGCATTCAAAGTGGTATCTGGATTTACCTTCATCAAGATGTATAAACACGATAAATTATACAAAAATTAAAGTGGTAAAATTCATACAAAACATTTATTTTCTAGAGTTGCATATTTATACAAGTATGTAAACAGGTCTTGTTATCCATACACTATGCATATTTATAAAGCATTTTTTTAAGGTCCAACAAACTTTAAAACATTATTAAGAAAGAGTTCAGAAATGCTTCTCACTTCAAAGCCTTTCCCACAGACACTACATAGTAATTGGTATACACTTACTGACTGACTTCTTGACTGGTTATGAGGATTGTAGCAAGTTTGTTGACTCGCTAGACAATATCTACTTCCCAACAGGAAGCAGATGGACATAATTGATGTCGGGTGTCAGGGGGGGCAGGATATCAAATAGGATAATTGTCTGAATAACCAGTTAGAAGTAAAATCACAAAAATACTGAACTCTGAGAAAAATTCAAAACGGAAAGTCCTTAATCAAATGAAATAATTTGGGTAAACCTCCATTTTTGATTTGGGAGCAGTCGATGCAAAGATTCGAATAACCCATATGTTACTAGTAATAAAACTCTACAAAAAAGCATTGATAACTTATAAACAACGCTCAGTGACTGTATTAGATCACAAATGAATATACTCAGTCTTAATAGATCAACACAATTTGAATAGCTGTACATATATGTAGCCCAGTTGTATTAAATAAACACAATCTTTCGGGCGTCTTTGGGGACTAGTCAATTCAAACAACACAGAAAGTACAAGAAAACATTTGACTATTATAACAGGTATTTTTCAGACAATCACATAATTTTATTTGTCTATAATTTTATAAAGAAAATATAATTATATACTGCGGTATAAAAATATGCATAATTTAACATTACAATTTATGTACATAATGCTTATAAGTTTAATTATCCAAAACAGTTTTGTATCAACTGTGATGGCTTACAGCCAGAATATTTCTGACTGTAGCCTTCCTGGGAATTCCAAAAGGAAGATTAAAACAACTTTTAAAAGTTCTGCAATGAAACCGTAGGAGTTTAAAATCAAGTAATTACATGTGAACTATAATTGTCCTATAGCAATGTTTAATCATGCTTTGCTGTATTTATTCAGATATTTATCAATTAGTATTGATTTGGAAGTTTTACAGTTTGATTTATTTCAGAGTTACAATGAAGTATTTTTACAACAGAACAGACTAAGTTCAAAGTTTTAATTGTGGTTTCAAAATTAAAGTGTAGTATCTTATCAGCTTAAATAGAATAAAATTTATTTTTAAATCTGATGTCATGTAGACATTATAGCCATAAACCGATAAATTCCAAAAATAGGACTGGTAACTCTTATGGATTCTATAGAACTGATTCAGACACTTCCAGTGCACCGTAGCAATTAATTATTAAATGAATATAATCAAACGGGGCTGTCCTCTCGTCCTGAACATGCATGAAATATTTGAAAAAATGCAACTTGCAATCTTGAAACTTCTTTTCATTATACCCTTACACTTTTGACTGTTGATGGGGATTCACTGTTATTTTACTATGTAGGATTAACAAATTGATTGAATAACTGATTTTACTTCTAATTTAAGGTGGCTCGGGCCTATTCGAAGTTTCTATCAGAAGTGCCGAATTTTTGGTTATTTCATTCTTTAAAGAAAATGAATCAAATTGGTCGAAAAAAAATAGGGGGTCATGGACCATTTAAGCTCAAAATTTTACTTTTAAACAGGTATGTAAAAGAGACCATTTTTCAATGAAATGATAGGGAAAATACAGGTGTTGACATATTTTTATCGGAATATCAAAAAAATGTTCTATGACAATTTGTCCAAAACTTTAATATGAAAAGCTGAAATAAAGCTTCAAAGAATGAGCCAATAAAAAACATAGGTCACCGATAAGGAAAAAAAATGATTTTGCCTTAAAACCCAAATTTTGTCGGGAAAATGGTGAAAATGAAGAAATGTCATTTTGACCCTTTAACAAATACGGATAATAACGAAAATATTCTTTTAGTCACATAACTACAATGATTTAACCTTTCTAATCAATCAAAATATTTAAAAAAATTATATCAAATTTACGACAAATACTTTTGTAATTCATGCGTGAAATTATGCGCAGTCGAATAGTCCCGAGCCACCTTAAGATGGATTCACTATTATTCATGGGTATATGAGTAACCAACTTTTTCGTTGATTTGTGGATCAAATCAAATTCAAATGTTCAATGAATTAAAAAATACTCTATATGCTTGTTTGTAGAATTTGGCAAATTGACCACAAATTCAAAAATCAACAAAAATACAATATTTCTTTCAACACGAAAATTGGTCCACACATAAATAACTGAATACACAGTATTGCATTTATTTCTGTATAAAAAAGAAGATGTGGTATGATTGCCAACAAGAAGACTCTCCACAAGAGACCAAATGACACAGAAATTGACAACTGTAGGTCTGTACAGCCTTAAACAATGAGCAAAGCCCATACCGCATAGTCAGCTATAAAAGGCACTGAAATAACAAATGACATTTCTTGCCTTGTTGCTAAAATTTGTAAATATTTATTTAGTTTTATCACTGCTGTGTTTTCAGGTATTTACGGCTGTTCAGCATCCCCCTGTTTAAATGAAGGAACTTGCCTTGACCAAAATGATGGCAGCAGAATTTATAAATGTGTATGTAGACAAGGTAAGATCTGACAAAATTTAATATTTGACATAAAAAGTTTAGCCTGAGTTCTGTTCTGTATGAGACGTTTTGTATTTATCACTCCTACTTTATGGCTGGAGAACAGTGACATAAATGTTATGCTTTATGTTTATACAGTGCATGATTTTGTAAAGTTTTGTTGTTTAAGGTCCTCAGAAAACTATTGTTATAAATTATCGACAGTGCAAAGCTGTTTAATAGTATGTGTATTGCCGTGGATTTATTATTATTCATTGGATACCAATTTATGTATTTTGTGGTTACAACAAGGGAAACCACAAATTTAAATGTTCGATGAATAATTAATTTTCTATAGAAATATATGCAGACTTTTGCAAAGCTATGAAATTAAATATTAATGAAAATACATGTTTTCCTCAATCCACGAGAATTGGTATCCACAAAAATAAATGAAACCACAGTACCGGTACTATGATGAACATTTCACCTCTTTAGTGATTTTGGTCAAATCTAAGTTGGATGGGCATGTTTAACAAGAGCCTCAAAACCAACCTTATCCTAAAATAGTCCAATAATAGGTAAATTTAAAGATCAGATGTATTTTTCTAAATTTTATTTTGATATTACGTTACTAAATCATCTGCAGTATCCCACGTGTGTTGTATGACAAGTTTTTTAGTCACCCTTGTTTTTGATTTTTTTTGCCAGATTTTCGGAATCTTCTGATTTTATCCATATAGTACAATTAAAAAATTTGCCACCTAACCCCTATTTTTCTTTTCATAATTTGATTACATATAGTTTAAAATGTCTTCTTAGAAAATCTTATAAAATCCTTGTTATTTTTTCATCATAATTGAAAGGAAAAAGGCGCCAATGTTAAATGTATGAAAAATCTAGAGAGAATTATTTCCCACCAAATTTTCAAAGGCTTTTTTAACTTAATCACAGGAGTAGACTTTAAGTTCTCTTCAATAATAAAAATGTAATACAATAAAACCATTCAATTTACAAATTTAATACAAGGTCCAATTTGTTCATTTATTTATTTATTCTGTGCTAAGATTGAACTGAGAAAACATAAATATAATATCCCTAAAATTAGATTTTATAGATAAAACAAACCTTTGGTCCAGGTAAGCCCCGTGGTCCAGTCTCTCCATTTCTTCCTGAATCTCCCTAAAAAATATATACAACATGAACCAGGTGCTCCGCAGGGCACAGCTTTATACGACCGCAGAGGTCGAACCCTGAACAGTTGGGGCAAGTATGGACAAAACATTCAAGTGTGATACAGCTCTGAATTTGGATTGTGATCAAATTTTTGACATTACATAGGTTTTTTATCACTAATTTCTATATTCTTGCAGAAGTAGCATTTTATGCAATTCTGCAGATGATGAATCTTTAACTTTAAGTCATTATTCCCTTTTAGAATAAACACTTTATTGCAAAAAGTATAAAACCCTGACAAGTCTAAAAAAAACATTACATATGTACATAAGAAACATACAACACATGAAAAATCCTCCAGTTCATCAAAAGCTTACATTCTAAGGATAGTTATGGTATATGTATAAACTTAACATTTTAATTACTTTCAATTCAGAGTAAGTTTTCTGGTAATCTAGGTGTGTTACAATGTAAATGTCACTGTTAACGTCACAGCAATAACTGTCATATTATGAAACTCATTTTTCATAATTAACAAATTTATAAAAACAAATGTTTTGAAATAAAATATGAATGATATTGAAAGTGTTGAGTGATAATGGATTAAAAATAATGGATTAAAAACAAGAGTTAGTAGGTGGGTTTTTTTCACAGCAACAAAAATGTATGCCTAAACAAAATGGCAAACGCTAGTTCACATATAATAAAAGGTGTTTATAGATATAAGAAGATGTGATATGAGTGGCAATGAGACGACTCTCCATCCAAGTCACAATTTGTAAAGTATACCATTATAGGTCAAAGTACGGTCTTCAACAAGGAGCCTTGGCTCACACTGAACAGCAATTGCACGCTATAAATTTCTAAAGACCTTTTATTATCTTTGAACTATAGTTTGTCATTTCCCTGAACATTGGTTATGTAGGTCTAGACTTTATCCTATAGCAAAAATAGTGGACATAGGTTTGAAATATTTAATGTTTAAAAGGGTTCAAGTACCATTTATGTCTACCTAGCCTTATATGAGTTCAATCTATTGCAATTGGTAATTACAACCTTTGAAAATACTAAAGGTGAAGTATCATAGCAGCATATTGCTGTCCTTCATGATAATTGCTTGAGATCTTATTGATCATATTCTTCAAAGTTTGTTGAAATAAAAAGTTGTTTGGAAAATGATGTCCTTGATTGATTGCTTGATGTGTACCAAATGTCCAGTGGCAAATGTTTCATGCATAATCAGAATGAAGTTGTCCTTTACAGATGTGGAAAGTCAAAAGTACAACCAAGATGTTTGTTTCTGATTAAAAAAAAACCTTTTATTTTATAAATTTAAACATGTTAATCCATCTACTCAATAGTAATTAAGAATAGTTATGAGGTACTAGATAGGGGACTTTCATTTCTTTATTGTTTAATTCATGACTAATTGTGCCACCAATATTTGAGGGGGGATAGAAACTTTATAGGGACTCCGAGATCGGGTGTTTTTAAGCTCGGGATTTCGGGATTGACCCTTTTGAGATCCAGGAATCCTTTTTTTTTGTATTTCAGGACGTCAGGATTTACTTTAGTTAAATTCAGGACCTCAGGATTTTGTTTTTTTAAGTCCGGGATTTCGGGATTAGGACCCCTCCTATACCCCCTCATATTTAATATTTTGGTCAATTTTTCTCTACTCTTTATAATTTTAGGCCTTTATTCAGCACTTTTTGTCCATTTTTTTCCGTTTCTTTAACCCCATTCATCCCTCAGTTATCTTGATATATTTAACCTTGAAGTGTTCTTGAACATTACTGGATCAGAACTATATGTTACCAGTCATGATCTTAATGTTAGTGCTAAGAACCTCTTGTACTATCTGCCTTCTATATACCAAATGATACCAGGTGATTACCAATGCATTATAAGTATGCCATAAGGAGGTTAAAATCTGCTTGTATCAATCATAGTACGTGTATTACCATAACCCTTAGGGAAATAATTCTATTGAAATATTTAATATTTGTCATATTTAGATAAGCAGATTAAATACTGTGACATGTGACACAATCTTGATGAATGGTTCTAATTGATATTTTAGGGTTATGAATCAAAGTTATGTTCATGAAAAAGATGAATTTTTTATGTTTATTTTAAGCAGAAATTTGTTTGATATGACACAATTATGGATGACATTATTTTGTTAAATAAAAAATTTTAACTATGATTTTACAATTACACTGAATTTATGAATAAAGTAACGATTAAGGTTTGTTAAGGTACATTATTTCCAACATAAGCATCGTCTATGTGCAACTTTATCCCAATATTCTTCACTGTACCTGTATTAGCACTTTGTTACTGGGCAGGAAAAAAACCCCAATGTAATGCAGTTCCAACATTTTTGGACTATATGTACCTCAAAATATATATACTAAAAGTCCTGTCTATTGCAATGTTGTTACATAGGCACTATGAAAATCTCAAAACTTATACATGTAGGTACATTCTGATAAAGGGATTGGATGATTCATACCTGCCGACTTTTCAAAATGCCCATGGGGGTTTTGCGTGCAAGATGGCTGTCATAGTCCTAAAAACCTTCTAGCGGGCCTGGAAATACATTTGAAAGTTGATTTTTGGCTTCTTCATACTTTGAAAAGCCAAATGTCATTGTAAAATTAATTGTTTTGTTTAAATTGTGGACAAAATTGATCTTTCAAAATTTCAATTTGGGAGCCTCCAGGGGGAAATCCCCTGCAAAAAGTGACAGTTGGCAGGTATGATGATTAATATTGGTACTTGTTTGTTTAAAATAGAAATAAGAAGATGTGCCGTGAGTGCCAATGAGACCACTCTCCATCCAAATCACAGTTTGTAAAAAGTAAACAATTATAAGTCAAAGTACGGCTTTCAACACAGAGCCTTGGCCCACACTGATCAACAATCTATAAGGGCCCAAAAATGACTAGTGTAAATTAATTCAAACAGGAAAACCAATGGCATAATCTTTACAAAAAAGGAAAAAGAGAAACTCTTATGAACCACATCAACAAACATGAACCTCTGAAGAACAGGTTCCTGACTGAGGTCAGTGCAAACAAATGCAGCTGGTATAAACGTTTTAACAGATGCAACCTTCATATATGCATTAAACTAAAATAAGATAACATATACATTTTTTTTTTGCAGGTTTTAATGGTATTAATTGTGAAAACAGTATTGATGAGTGTGCCTCAGCACCATGTAAACATGAATCCAATTGTATAGATGAAGTTAATAATTATAGCTGTGATTGTACAGGGACAGGTATGTATTGACTGTTCTTCTTGTTATACCTACATCTCAGAGCTATTGTTTTTATGGTTAAATTTTCTAATCCTGAATATGTAAGAAATGATTCCTATTTGACGTTAAGCTCGCAGAAATTAATAATTCAATCCCGTCTCCCAATGTTCTGCCTGCTTCCACATTTAATTTTGGTGAATTTTACACCAAATTTGACAATTTAATTTAAATAATTCAATATAAATAGGATTTGGCGTCTTCTCAAATGAGAAGAAGCACCTTTTCTTGAACCTTTTTTTTTTGGACACATCATTATAATGTTTAAGGGTCAGCATGTCAAATATACTATAGCCGGTCAGTAAATGCGAGGGAGGAACAACATATATAATTATTTTAGCCTGAGAGGTCACATGATCAAAATTAATATTGTAATATGTCAGCAATGTGTCAGATAGTTGAATATACTGTCAGGTCAACTTAATATTTGTGTGATGTTAGTACATTGGGTTCATCTGACAAATATGTATTAACAAGAATACCATACTCTAATGAAAATTTAAAAAAAGGGGGGAGTCTATGAAAACTGACATATAAATCAAATGTTATATACTATATCAACCCTCAAATGTTATATACTATATCAACCCATGTGAAACAACTGTCATAATCCTCACTTGGAGCCAGCATTTGAATAATTTAAAATTTAAAAAACCCTATTTTTTCCTGTGTCATGTTTGATAGCCCTTCCATGACTGCACATTATGTCTATTTCATGTTTGATTGAACTTATTTGTTTATTTGACAAAAGCAATTGCTTTAAAGCTTATAATACCACATTTGTTTTGATTGATTAGATATAAGAAGATGTGGTATGAGTAAAACTTTGGATTCTAGTGGCTCCTATTCATGGTTCACTTTTGCAAAAGATATTCTTTCTGAATCTAACATTGATATAGATATAGACTAAAAACCTGTAATAATTTAAAACAATTAAAAAATATTAAAAGCTATATTAAACCCCAAATAAACTCATATTACAACAACCTGTTGATGGATAAGTTGAAATCTATTGATGATAAAAGTAAATTAAATTTTTATAAAGGACTTGAGCCAAATCTATTGATCAAACCTTACCTCTCTAACCCAAACTTTGAATTTAGAAAATTAATTACAAAACTTAGAATCAGTGACAATTCATTATTAATTAAAAAAGGAAGGCATTTTAAAATTCCTCGCGAAGAGAGACTTTGCAAAAATGCAAAGTACTAGATGATGAGAAACATTTCTTAATAAATTGTTCTCATAATTCAAATATTAGATTAACATATTTTAATTGCATTAACAGAGAAAGTAATTCATTTGCTAATCTCACTGACAATGACAAAGTTATATATATACTTAACCCATCAACACCAATACAAGTGAATAAACTAGGATCCTTTATAAAAAAGTCAATGGAACTGAGGACAGGGGACCCTTTAATATTTACCTGAATTTGTGTATATATATTGAGTTACTTAGTTATTGTCTTTATTTGTTTTTGTTGTTATATGTCACAAACTGTATAGTTTATATGGCAATAAAACTTTGAATAATGTCTAAGACAACTCTCCATCCAAGTCACAAAAGTAAACCATTATAGGTCAATGTAACGATCTGATCTATAGTGAGAAACAAGAAACAATTTATGAACCGCATCAACAAACTAAAACCACTGAACAACAGGTTCCTGACTCAGGACAGGTGCAAACAAATGCAGCTGGTTAAATAAATCTGGTATACTTAGAGTATAATAAGACTAATATTAATGTGCTATATAATGCTAGCTTTTAGTCTTTAGATGACATAAATCTGACATAATTATTTATGATGTTCATAAGTGTATATGTCAAAAAATATACTAGTAGTGAAATAATATCTGATGTCAAACTTGTGACCAGAATATCAGATATAGAAAGACCATAATACAAATAAAAGATCTGCAATAAAATCAAATCATTGGAAACCTTAATATAAATAAACATTTGAAACATGGGTGATTATGGGTGTATTTTCTCAAAGATTGATATTTTTAACATTGGATAATGTGACATTATTTTGTGAACTCCTGATGTATACTTATACAAAGAGGACCTCTCCAATAAAGATTAATGAAACTAAACAATTAGCTAAACCTGTGAAGTATTGGAACAAAGAGCATTTAAATTATTATTTTCAAAAGAGGTTTATTTTCACTTAGTTTATGATTAAGATAAAGTTGCAAAAATACCCTATAGCATAAAAAGCAACAATTAAAACCTTGCAAACACATTTGGCCCTTGCAGTTACAAAAATTAAACTCTGAAAAAATAAACCACTTAACAGTGCATTTTGTAATTGTGATAGTATGCTCAGTGTCAGTGAAGGCAACTCAGGTTGTGGGTTCAAATTTAAATAAATGACATCATATTTGGTATTTGCTGCTTCTTTGCCAATGAGTATAAGATCAAATGCTGGTAGTTCCTGAAGTATACGTTAATGCCCTTTCCTCCATGGATTTATTTTTTTACATACTTGATTCACATAGGATTTTTTCAATAAATAAAAATCATCAGGTTTAAAGTATTAATGCATTGCGAAAACGAATATTTCATCATTGAAATTCCAGTCAGATCTTCTCATGAATATCCTTTTTATATTAGATACAAATTTTATTAAGTCTGATAAAGTTTTTTCGTAGGTAAGACTTTTCAACTGAGGCAATACACAGGCGACAAAGGCGTCATTATGGAGTAAAGGGGGTGGCGTCAAAAGGCTTCATTATGAGGAAAGGGTTAAAGAAAGCATGTAAAAAATTGGACTTTGTATGTTGCTCTTATGTTCATATGAAATCATATTGTATTGAACATTATTATGCAGGTTATTTTTGATTTAGATAATCTAAGACTGTGTGTTACTGAGTTTAATATGTATAATATGTTTTCAGGTTATACAGGACAGACCTGTGAAACAAATATAGATGAATGTCAGTCTGGGACATCAGTTTGTGGTCCTGGAACATGTTTTGATAATCAAGGCTCCTTTACTTGCCAATGCCCTACTGGGTATGAAGGACTACAGTGCCAAAATGTAAGCTTATCTATTATTGAACTGGTATTTGTAGCATGTAATGGAAAGTAAATAAATGCAGTACTAGGAAATCGAAAAGCTTCCTTGTTCCGTATTTATATTATAAAATATTAGGTTGTCTGCAGTATTTTTTATTCTTAAAGTACAAATTTTTACACTTTCCTGTTAAAGTAAAACTTTTGATTCTCATTGGGCAGATTGAAAGAAGATACTATTTTTGTATGCTAAAATTAGCTGAAAATATGTCATATATTTAGTAAAAGCAAGATTCTAAATGGTGACTGACATTTGGAAACTGATGGATTTCATAGAAATAAGAATGTATTATCTATAGGTAATAATATGTGATTTCATGGGACAGGAGGATATATAAGAATGTATACTCTTATAAAATAATGACAAGGGTCATATAAATAATGAGCTAATTTAATATGTTTGTAGAATGTAAATGAATGCAGTTCTTCTCCTTGTTTCAATGGTGCCACTTGCCGTGATGGTACAGCTTCATACACGTGTGTTTGTGTAACTGGATTTGAAGGTCCGGACTGCAAAAACAATACAGACGATTGTAAAGATATCATATGTCCAGGAAATAATACAATATGTGTAGATAGTATTAATCAACATAGTTGTGAATGTAAACCAGGTTTTACCGGTAAGACATGTATTTGATGAAACTAAAGGAGTAGAATATAAGTATGATGTGAAAAAGACATTAGATTTATTTACATGATTAATCAAATTTATAATAAGTATTTCCCCAAATTAGAATTGTACCTATCACCCTTGACTTCTTTCTTGAGAAAAATCATTGCTCTTTGGCTTCAGCATTACTGATATAACCTATAGATCATACAAGTTTTTCACATATTGGAAGTAATTCGTAGCTTAGCAGATGAGGATGTATAATCTTGGCAAAAAAAAAGGGGGGGGAGAGCCCAAATGAGGCAATGCATGGAGTGGGACATGTTAAAGTAAATGGATAAACCATCTAATGAAATATTCAAATACAATTATTTTTATGTAAATGAAAGCCTGAAATAACTTTTATATTACAGAATGAAATATTATCATATTATTTTAAGCAATTCAGTTGATGAAATACACTACTGTGGAAATGTGTCATGAGAAATATTTTGCCTTTTGAGGTAAATGTTATGGTAAATTACCATTGAAAAAAGAAATATATCATTTGAGACATAGTTAAAGGTGACACATTATTTATACACTGAGACTTATGCACAATGCTCATTACCACAAAACACAGATCAAGATTGAGTTTTGATGGTGTGACTTTTTTGTTCTAGAGTTATGCCCCTTTACAAATGGAAAAATTGATGAATTCAGTTCTCTAACTTAAGTTTGCTTCAACAAAATGTTTAGAAACATATACACAATTGTTATTACCACAAAACTCAGTTATAATGCAAATTTCGGTAGCATCACTTTTACAGTTCTTGAGTTATGTCCCTTTATAATGTTATATGTCTGGGGTTTTGGACACATTCCCCATTTATTTTATGTTTTGTTTTCTTTAAAATATATTTCGATGAATAAAAAAAAAAAATCCAGCAAACCAATCTTTATCTTTATAGGCGCACCAGGAAGCTGTACAGATATCGATGAATGCACAACAGACCCATGCAGAAATGGAGGAACTTGTCAAAACTTAGAAAATGCATATACTTGTGTGTGTCCTGCTGGCTATACTGGACAACAGTGCCAGTTGATATTAATGAATGTGCTCCTAACCCTTGTCAGAATCAGGCAGAGTATGTATTACTCTCAACACTGTATAAAACACAGGGGCGGATCCAACATTTTAAAAAGGGGGGTTGATCGTCCAAGAAAAAGGGGTTGGTTTCTAAGTTCTAACCCCCAAACCCCCCCCCCCCCCTTGAATCCACACCTGAAACAATATTGATAAGTAAAAAAAACCAAGAGATGTGGTATGATTGCTAATGAGAAAACTGTCCACCAGAGTTCAAATGACAAATATAAAAACAATTAGAGGTCACCTTACAGCCTTCAACAATAAGAAAAACTTGTGCTGTATAGTCAGCTGTAAAAGGCCCTGACATGACAATGAAAAATAATTCAAACAAAAAATAATGGCTTATAAATTCATAATTCAAATTTTTGTATGAAAGACGTGAACCAACAAAGGTTTCTAATGCCTATCTGAAAGGGGCTGATTATAAGAAATATTTTAAGAGTGTAAGGACTTCCTGTGAAATCTTGTGAGGGTTGAACTCTTTCAGTATGATTATTTGAATATATCAAATAGCATTCATATGAGAACTTTGGGGCTTTTTGAGGTTGCTTAAGGTTTTACCCATCAATAATATTGATTAACCACTTATATATAGTACTTAAATAAAAAATCTTGACTATCTGTTATTGAATTTATCAATTGAGACTATAGATTTTCTAAATTCTTAGCTTTCTAAAGATATAGATGATTAACCTTTATGGAGTTGATCATTGAAAAAAAAAGTGTCTAAAAGAATAATTTTGCATACCAGCCATATTTTTAAAATCTCCATAGGGGGTTTAATGCACAAGAGAACCTTATGCTCATCATATTGTAATGATTTTTTTTTTTAATCTAATACTATATTGTTTAAATGAGTATGTATGTGCTCAAATACCCTTTTAACTCAATGGATTCCTGTTTTGAGTCGACAGCTCATTGGGCACCCATATAAATAGTAAAAATTGGCAGGTCTGATATTGTGTCAAACTAGGTTATAAATTTCTTGATAGCAGGAACAATTTCTAGTTATCATCTCATGTTTTTGTAGATGCAAAGATTTGGAGAACAACTATGAGTGTGTTTGTTTAGCTGGGTATACTGATAGGAACTGTCAGACAAACATAGATGAATGTGTAACCAACAATCAGCCATGCCAGAATGGAGCCACTTGCCATGATTTGGTTAGTTATGCATGTAGCAATTATTAAAATATAGATTTTATGAGGGGAGATTACTGACTAAAAAGTAAAATCACAAAAATACTGAACTCCAAGGAAAATTCAAAAAGAAAAGTCCTTAACAAATTACAAAATCAAAAGCTCAAACACATCAAACTAATGGATAACAACTGTCATGTTCCTGACTTGGTACAGGCATTTTCTTATGTAGAAAATGGTGGAATGAATCTGGTTTTATAGCTAGCTAAACCTCTCACTTGTATGACAGTCGCATCAAATTTGATTATATTGACAACGATGTGTGAATTGCGTAATTGACTGTTATTTCCTGACAATCTATACAAGAATTCACATTTGCACTTCATATTAAAACTGTTTGCATGATCAACAGTTACAACCCTATAAAATTACCAAAAGAAGCTTTCTGTTCTTATAACTACATACTTTATGCTAAAACCATGAAACTACAAGATATAGCTAATTTTTAGCTGAATTTTTTGAAAAATACGACAGAATATTGGAATGCATCATGATGGCTTTCAATCAGCCAATCAACAGTATGGTTTCACCAATGAAACAAACAACTAATGTAATTATTCTTAATTTGTTTTCAGGTGAATGACTTCAATTGCACTTGTGCAGCAGGATGGACTGGACAGCAGTGTAACCAGGACATTAACGAATGCAGTCCACAGCCCTGCCAAAATGGTGCTACATGTCATAATTATCAAAATTTCTACAATTGTACATGTGTTGCTGGTTATAATGGTAAATACTTTTCTATATAAGTTTTTTGCTATTTTTTTATTGCAGTAAATCAATTAAGGAATATTATTTGATCTATTGCCACCACAAATACCCAAATTGACAGTGGCAACTCTTCAAATAATATGCTTATGCAATATTAAAACAAAAAAATCAATATGAAGTTATGAAATATCTCTGAAATGTCCACTGCAATTAATTGCCCAATCTTGTTGCAAATGACTGCAAAGGTCAATTTTGGAAATTATGGCATATATATACACCTATCAAAACACTTGTTATCATATTGTATTAGAAATCTTGATATATTTAGGGCATCTCAAAAATGACTATGATACAATTAGTCGAATTATAATTTTTTCAATGCTTATAATCATTAACTTTTTTTGTTGATGAAATTGTAGGTAAAAACTGTGAAAAGAACATTGATGATTGTGACCCAGATCCATGTCAGAATGGGGATCATGTACAGATCTTGTCAATGGGTATAAATGTAACTGCGGTAATGCCTGGATGGGTAAGAACTGCTCGGAGGAATATGATGCATGTTCATTCTCGCCATGCAGGAATGGTGCCAACTGCTCCACAAACAAACCATCCAGACAATATAGCTGTGCATGTGTTACCGGATTTGAAGGCTCTGACTGTCAGACGAATATTAATGATTGTCAGAATGACTCCTGCACGTGGCCATTTAAATGCTTTGACCTGGTCAATAATTATACCTGTGCATGTCCTACAGGTTGGTGTAATATGTAATAAGGTTTTTCTTCAATCTTATCAGTGATAGTTAAAGACTGCATTTAATGCAAATGAACTTATTATTTTGCAACTTTCTGTCAACTGATATAAATTAAGGTATAAATTAATTAACACTACATTGAGATAACTCTGTAAAATCAGCTAATTGTTTTAATCACGTTGTATTATTAAGGAAATGATCAAAATCTGTGTATATCAAACTGCTTTATATCTAACCAATTTTTCCTATATAAATGTGTCTGGTTCAAGTTTTTTGAAATTTTGATATTTTTGTCAAAGGGTCAAAATAAATATTTTGTTAAAATATTAAGAAAATTAAACAAGCAAAATAAATTTTGTCAAGGTATTCGGTACCACGTTAAGTAACTTTGATAGAAATTAAGGTGAAACATAAGATCTGGGATCAGTTAATGTAAAAGTCCCAAGTATAATTCTAGTTTAATGTTGACAGTTGAAGAAAAATTTCCAGTCATAATCATGCATGCTTTGAATGATACCTCTTTCAAGAAAAAACCTTAAAGCATAATGAATATATGGTTGAGTTCATACATATTACCAGCATTTCAAAATTAACAAAACTCACTAGGAAAATAATGGACAAATACATATTGCAGCATTTAAATATATTGTGACATCGCTGTTGAAGTCATACATGCGTTTTGTTGAACATTTAAATTCATGGTTAACCTGTACCAACAAAATCACCGAAAAATTTGTATCCAACAAAAAATGAGGAATATACTGTATTTGCTCCATATTGAATTTGAATAATAAAGTACAATTTTTAAAACTACATATGGTTGTGAAAAGTAAAAATAGGCATTGAATAACAGAAGCAGAAATATGCCAAGTTTTGACAATGTAAGGTAAGATAGCTGCACAATAGGAGGAAACTGTGGTAGCTTTAGCTTTCATGGTATGAAATGAAGATGATTAAAAAGCACATGCAATACTTTTACTAATATTTTACTTCCTGCCAGTGTTATTTTTAAAATCTTTTGGCCTGTAGGTCAAATGGGGCTAAATGCTATTATATAGACAATTGTTTATTATAACCACAAGCTTTGAAAATCATATGGTGAAGTAAGAAATTTGCTATTGTTCTGAGTTTTTTTTTGTGCTTAGAAACCTAAAGAGAAAGATTTCATTAGATAAAAGCAATAAGGATCAATTAACTCACCCATTCCATTTTCATTTTTATATTTCTAGATTTTGAGATCTGAATGAGTTGCAATTATATAATCTTGATCTTTATAAATTCCTAAATTACATATGACACTTAAAAACTTTTTGCTGCTCTTTGAACCCATTTGAATCACTTTGAATTACATTTTCAGACCCTTTTAAGTTTTTTATGCCCCACCTACGATAGTAGAGGGGCATTATGTTTTTTGGTCTGTGCGTCCTTTTGTCTGTTCGTCCGTCCGTCAGTTCGTCCCACTTCAGGTTAAAGTTTTTGGTCAAGGTAGTTTTTGATGAAGCTGAAGTCCAATCAACTTGAAACTTAGGACACATGTTCCTTATGATATGATCTTTCTTATTTTAAAACAAAATTAAACTTTTGACACCATTTTCATGGTCCACTGAACATAGAAATTAAAAGTGCGAGTTTCAGGTTAAAGTTTTTGGTCAAGGTAGTTTTTGATGAAGCTGAAGTCCAATCAACTTGAAACTTAGAACACAGGTTCCCTATGATATGATCTTTCTCATTTTAAAACCAAATTAGACTTTTGAACCCATTTTCATGGTCCACTGAACATAGAAATTAAAAGTGTGAGTTTCAGGGTCAAGTTTTTGGTCAAAGTAGGTTTCTATGAAGTTAAAGTCCAATCAACTTGAAACTTAGTACACATGTTCCCTTTTGATTGATCTTTTTACTTTTAAGGCCAAATTCGATTGTTTAACCAATTTCACGGTCCATTGAATATGGAAAATAATAATGCGAGTGGGGCAGCCGTGTACTTTGGACACATTCTTGTTTCCCATATGTATTTATTGTTTGCTGTAAACAGTAAAGATCTGATTATAAAGAATTTGCACGTTTAAGAATATTTAAAAGACATGTTATTAATTTGATAAAAATTTTAATATACACATTTGAAGACTATTGTCTGTTGGTAATCATCTACTTGTGTTTTTCAAAACTACTTCTTTAACCTAAGACACTTCTTGCTGTTCTATTAAGATCCTTTCGAGTATTTATTCTACCTTAATATATATAGGCTCAAACGTTAGGTTAATAAGTAAACAGTTTGTAGTTATCACTTGCTTTCTGATTCCTCTAAGAAATGCAAATGAATAAGGATGAATCTTATCTTCTCCAAATGATGGCCAAGAACCTTCATATTTTTATTACCATAAAAACTGTTTTCAAATCTTTCTTCATATTCCATTTATATGCATTCAGGATACACTGGTGTAAACTGTTCAGTAGAAATAAAGGAATGTAACAGCAACCCTTGTAGGAATGGTGGCACCTGTATTGATCAGATAGGCAATTACACATGTAAATGTCCTCAAACATTTGTTAATTTGACCAAGTTTGGTAATGGAGAAAAACTAGAATTTTGGACTGGATACAAGGGAGAGCACTGTGAGATTAATATCGATGAATGTGCATTGAGACCATCCATTTGTTTAAATAATGGAACTTGCAAAGACGGAACTTCACAATCAGAATATTACTGTCAATGTGGACCTGATGCCAATGGGATATATACTACAGGTCAGTAATACATATACAACAAAAATAATGTTGGGTAAAAAAAAAACTTTAAAGTACTGTTTACTATGAAAAAGCATTTGGTAGACGCTATTAACTATGACTCATTACACAAAAACAATTTAAGGTTACCAAATAAAAAAAAGGGAACATTATTTTAAATTTAATACTGAAATTCAATTGTCTGATAAAACATACATTGAAATCTTTAATAATTCTTTAAATTATGAAATGGTAAAATAGCTTTTTTTAAAGAATTCAATCTGAAATTTGTACCATTATGATACATGAATTGCCTAATTGGTTTTTGTTTTCAGTAAACTAAAACCAAACTAAATATTACACTTATGTACCTTAAGGTACTACAATCTGCTGATACCTAATTTGGCATTGCACAAGGTCATGTTTTTCTCTGACTGTTTAAATAACGTTTGTTCACTAAATCCATTGGATATTGGATGTGTACTGATTGATATTTTAGTCTTGCATGTTTTTTGTGGGATATAAAAATATCAGGCTTCTGTTCATTTGGTTCTGTTAGCGCTCTCATGTGTACAGTTTTTGCCGGATTTTTATGAAACTTATCAGATGTTTATTTCAGGTATGTCTTGGACAAGTTTGAAAATCAGTACCAATCGATCATTTTAAAAAGAGTCATGCCCCTGTAAAAACATGAATTGTTAGCCAGTATTTAAATGGTTGTGTTGGTTTATGTCTGTAACATTTGTTTTGTTTCTTAAATGGTTTCTTAGAATGTTACAATCTGAAAGGACAGAGAAAGTGTCCAGAAATTTTGTCATATCTTAACCATTATATGAGAAGTGAAAAAAGAAATTTTTTTATACTGTTTGAATAATCTTTTTGTTCTGATATATTTTTCAGGAAAGAATTGTGAGTTACGAACATCATACTGTGAATCATCAGACGATGTAAAAAATGATCCACCTGCCTGCAAAAATGGTGGTACATGTGTATCAGGGGACACAACTTATGCTTGTAACTGTACTCCAGGATTTAATGGTAATTGTCTTCCTTAGCAATTCAAAAATTGTTTAATTAATTGGACCAATCAAAAAAAAGATGTATAAAGTTTGAGCAAGAACTTGGTAATTGTGAATTTTTCTTGGATTTTTTGGATATATGAATCATTTACTGCACGTCATATGTTTTTTGTTAATTCCTTTCAAAATATAAGCAAAGGTTATTGCAATATGCAAACTAATAACAGTATTCAGGCTTTTAAATGATATTGAGGTTAGTCAACATTATGACCTTTGAACTTTAAAATGTTTACTCCTAATGTCATCATTACTTCGGTCAATAAATTGTGATCATAAAACTTTGTTTTTTTATTAGCTGGCTATATTTAGATATACATTTTCCAATGATGCAACATTTAATTTTCAGCTTCAATTATTTTGAGTATGAGCTGTGAACAGAAGTATCAAAATAAAGATATAACATATGCAATGTTCAAGAAAATATATTATGACTAGCAGATAGGTGAAATATTTCTTTAAATACTGTTTTTGAAAGGTATTACCCAAAAAAATTATGATGAGCCTCTTGGTAAATTGAATTAGCATATATAAATGTTTGTACCGGTAATAAGTTTTTTTACAATCTTTGTAGAAATACATTCAATAGATGAAGTAAAAAATAAAAATATTTGTTGGATTTCAGGAAGAAGATGCGAAATCAATATTAACGAATGTGAATCTAATCCCTGTCAATACAATGGGACTTGTAATGATGGTATAAATGGGTACACCTGTGACTGTATACCAGGTATAACTGGTCCAAACTGTGAGACCGACATCAATGAATGTGCCTCTGCACCTTGTTTGAATGAGGGTCAATGTCATGATAGAATTAATGGGTAAGCCTTCATAAATGAATCAGATTTTCATTGTGGAAATATTTGCTTTTTGTTAAAATTTGTGCACCAGATAGAACTTTGAAAAATAAATAATGTTTACTCATGATTTACTCATGCAGGAGAACTCTTTATTGAAGGAAAATAACTTAAGAACATGTTTTCATTTGATATAGTTCTCCCTGAAATAGAATTGTTTATTTTTTAAGTCACTTATATGATTGATATTGTAATAATAAGTTTCTATTCAGCTTTGTTATTTCCGAAGTTCCTAAAACAGTTGTACAGTACACAGCAGGGTATAAATGCATGACAGAAAATGGAATTCTTTATATTTTTCATCTATTTTTCAGTGTTTAAAATACATCTAAAACATAATAATTGACTAAATTTTAAAATTAATATTAAAAAACTGGGGGATTATTTTACTTCAACTCTATATAGGATACACTTATTATTAATATAGATAACAATAACACTTAAATATAAACATATCTAAATGAGATACTTTAGAAATATTTTTTTATATTAATAAATATTTGTTGATAAAATATTTTGGTTATTAGAATTGAAGTCACTAACCTATTTCCTGTTTGTTGAATTATTTTCTATACTGGTACTTCTGTTTAATGGATTGAATTTTAGTATTTTTTTTAAAATATTTTACTAAATGTTATCTAGATACACTTCAACCTTGCTGCTAAAGATGATATTCAAATAATGTATGCCTCATTTATTATATTATGTTTCAACCAACAATGATTCCATTAAAGTGAGCAGTTGTCTCATTTAACAATAGATATTTTATAAGATCTGTAAGATCACATAATAATCTAAAATAAATCTCTTAGTTCAAGATATTATAGTAAAGTTATCTCCCTTTTCAGATATGTGTGTAATTGTACAGATACAGGATTTAATGGAACAGAATGCCAGTTTAACATTGATGATTGTGCCATCTTAGACCCATGCAAAAACAATGCTTCATGTACAGATCTTATTAAAGTAAGAGTTAGTTATGGTCTGGCCATGTGGTCAGAAAATTTCAAGTATGCTTATCCTACACAGACTCGCCAGTCAACCAATCAAATATATTGGATTAGAAATTTAGAGTGCTGTGTAAAGTTTATGAACAAGACCCCTAATTTTCAACTCGAATATATTTCAAGACCTTGGTAACGCCAAAGACTTTGAAATTACTATTTATAATTTTTCTACCAAGCATTCAGCAATAAAAGTGAGATACAATAAGTCAGCATAATATGTTTGATTAGAGTATTAGCCACGCCTCTTTTGGGGAGATACATAATATTCATAGATATGTTCATTTGATTAAAGTAATGGTTCCCAGATATGATATCTGTGTTTTATCTCATAGTGACAAATAACATTTGTCACTTATAAGAACTATTTTAACCTTTGATTGACCTTTGCTTAGCTTAAGTTTTAGAAGATTCCTTCACACTAAGTGAACTCCATTATATTTTAGAATATATTAGAAAATATATATTTTATGAGTTGAATTTGCAGAATTTTCTCTCTATGCCCCATTTATGGGCATTATGTTTTCTGGTCTGTGCCTCCGTTTGTCCTGCTTCAGTTTAAAGATTTTGGTCGAGGTAGTTTTTGTTGAAGTTGAAGTTCAATCAACTTGAAACTTAGTAAACATGTCCCCAATGATATATTCTTTCTAATTTTAATCCCAAATTAGAGATTTTATCCCATTTTCACGGTCCACTGAACATAGAAAATGATAGTGCGGATGAGGCATCTATGTACTGGGGACACATTCTTGTTTTCTATTGATTTTATGCTCCCAAAAATCAACACTAAACTACAGAATATTATAACAAATCCTCTTTTTGTTTGCAGGACTACAGATGTAATTGTTTCCCAGGATATACGGGTAAAAATTGTGAGACTGACATTGATGAGTGTGATTCAAGCCCATGTCAGTATAATGGTACATGTACACAGAGGTCCATTCAGAACACTCCAGACTTTTCCTTCTTTAATGCAGAAGGATATAATTGCAGTTGTATTCCTGGAATAACAGGTAATATTTCAATTAGAATGAAATATTTATGTCCTCTCATTTTCATTCTTTCTTTTGGATTTTTGTTCAACTTTGGATCTTTTTGTCTTGGATTTGAAAAGCAGTTAGTGTATCTAACAAAGGGGAACGATTTATACAGATGTACTGATAAGACCATTCTAGTCAAAATACAAGTTTCTTTTTCCAAGTTTCATTTGTATGCTGCTTGGGGAAAAGTGTCTACCAAACAGTATGAACTTCATTTCTGACTAATATTGCAATGTTTTATACCCCATGTAAATGAGTAGTCAAGGGGTATATATAAATCAATGACTTTTGTCAAGTCATGCCCATCAAACTTTTGAAAACCTTTAAATTCATTGGATATATATATATGATTTTATGTCAAATTGTGTACTATTTGTAAGATCTTGTAAGGGTTCATGGTGGGTATCTTAGCAGCCTAACTCTGATTTTTATTTTACTTTCTCATTTATTAGATTATTAAGTTTTACAACCAAATTCAGATCTTAGGATACTTAGAGACCAGTATTCATAGTACTAATCTTAATATTGCATCTAATTATAGCGGTATTCCAAAAGAAATAGATGCTTTGATATACTTTTAATGGTTCACTGACCAAGCTTTATAACCTAGTTCAGATCTCAAGCATAAGTGACCTACAATGATATTATGATGATTGATCTAGAACATGCTTTAAAAAAGTGATATCATCTGAGATGATTACAGAAGAAATAAAAAGACACAAGCCAAGGTTAATCGTTAGAGCTATTTTCCTTATGCTTGTAGTTCAAAGGTTTGGTTGGCTTGCTTGCTTTGATTGTATAAATTGTTTGTCAATCAAATTTTATTGATTTATTTGAAAAATTTATATTTCAGGTGATAATTGTGAAATCAACATAGATGAGTGTGTAAACAGTACTTGTCAGTTTGGTTCTACCTGTGTGGATCAAATTAATGCCTACACCTGTTCGTGTGCTCCTGGTTACCGTGGAGATAGATGCCAGACAGAAATTGATGAGTGTGTAGAGTTTCAACCATGCCAGAATGGTGCCACATGCAAAGATCAAGTTGCTGATTATAACTGTTTATGTCCAGAGTTTTATATGAGGAAACAGTATGGCGGGAAAAATTGTACCGTACAGCTGACCAGTTGTGTGGATAATAATTGTACAAACGGTGCTACATGTAAACCATATTTAGTGAATGAAGCTACAAATAAACAGGCATACACATGTGCATGTTTGAATGGTTTTACTGGAGATCTGTGTGAAATCTCAACAACTATGTCCTTTAAAAATAATTCTTTTTTTCAAAATACACTGACAAATTTGGTCAACAACACTATATCCATCCGATTCAGGACAACATTGTCTAAAGGATTAATTTTTGCATGGGATGGAAATTATGTGACATCTCTCCTTTTTTGTACAGTTGAATTGTTTAATGGAATGTTGTATGTGACATACCCAACAGGGGAGACAAACCAAGCTGTAACTAAAAATTACCATTTTCCTTATATGGTCAATGATTCTCTCTGGCATGAAGTCAAAATAACACAAACTGCTGATGAGTTGTATTTTGAATTGAAAAGCAGCAAATGTTCGTCAATTTCAAGTTGCAGGAAAAATGTGAGCTATACAATCGGGGCTCCAAAAAATAATATATCATTTGGAAAATCTGCAAATGCTTTTAAAACTAGTAAGACAGTGTCTAAATCAAACTGGATTGGCTGCATGCAGGATATACATATAAATGATCAAGTTTTGACCAAGAGTTCATTGCCTGATGCTGTAAATGTTGTAGATGGTTGTGCAAGGACAATTCAATGTACACCAGATTCTTGTAACAAAAGAGGGACATGTATAGACTTGTGGTATAAACATCAATGTGTTTGTAAAAGACCATACCATGGGACAGACTGTGAGAAAAGTAAGAATTTTTTAAAGTTATTAATAATTTAGTTAATGACAGAGTTTTCAACCAAAAAAAAGGACTAGCACATACTTTCATAATTGTATAGTTTTCTTAAAAGAAGTTAAATAAAGATATTCTTATATGAGTATGCCGTTTAAAAATATTTAATCTAATTAAATAGAAAATAGACAGATTAAAAGATATGGTTGATTAATATCAATAATTGAGGCTATTAATTATGCTGAAGAAGAGACTGAAAAGTCCAAAATCATTTCATTTAGTTGCTTTTAAACTATAAATACATAGTGTATAAATACTAAGTAGCACAATATTTCAGAAACAATTTGCTGCTGCATTAAATGTAAATGAATTAATATTTTGTTTCTTTAGGTTTTACTGCTGCTACTTTTGCCAAAGGTGACAGAACAAGTTGGACCAGTTTCGACATAAACAGTTTAAAAGCCTCACTCCAGAGCACTTTAGATATATCATTCTTTTTCCGTACCAGGGAAACACAAGGTCTCATGATGTTTTTAGGAAATCAGGGATCTACATATATTACATTAGAGCTGTACAAAGGATACATCTTAAGTCGGATAGTTCTGTGCAGTTTTCGTCAAGCTTTCTATATTAATGAGACAACATTTAATAATGGCGCTCAACATTTCACAAGAGTTCAATTGAAGGACAATATGTTTACTCTAAATATCGACACATTTTCCGTCAATGATTCAGTATCATCAACCCAGTGTCCATTTAATGCAGATTACCTTTACGTCGGTGGGGAAATTCCAGAAAACTTTGGAACTGGAAGAAGAAAACGTAATGCTGATTTCACAATTAGTATGGACGATATATCTAGTTTACCATCTGTTGGTAGATACAAAGGAACAATACAAGATATTGAATTGAACAATCACAAATTATGTTTTATCCAGAAATTGGAGTGCCAAGCATTAATGCATCCAATGTTTCCAGTCTTGAAGAAGGGGAGATTACTGAAGATATATGTAGTAGTTTTCCTTGTGATAACAATGGAACTTGTACCAATGTATTCTTCAATGATTTTCAGTAAGTTTTCTCAATTTCTGTAGGAGATATTTTATAAATTAATGCATTTAAGATGATTCAGAAACATCTTTTTCTCTTTTTAAAATTTTGTATTTACAGTTTTTTTTGTTTAAAAAATAATTAAATATTTTTTTTTTTTAATTATGTGGTACTGTTTAGTTTTATTCTAACCATACAAACAAGAGGCACAATGAATTTTGTTCAGTATCTGATAAATGGATTTCTGTTTTTGATATAGTAAACTTGACTAGTTACAAAGAAGTGATGAGTTGTTTTTAAATACAAAATAGAACAGGATTAAAATAAATAAGAAATTTTTAAACATCATAAAAAGATTTTCATATATGAAAAATAGAAATCTTTATTTCTTTTTTTCAGTTGTGCTTGTCCCCATGGATTTATTGGTAAAAACTGTAGTGAATTAGATTTCTGTAAAGATTATTCCTGTCCTGCTGGATCAGAATGTAACACTTTACCGGATGGCTATGAATGTGAGTTTTACTACACATATTTTTATTGACTGTATGATATCAGAGTTATCTCCCATTGAATGTAACTAAGACAGTATTACTTTTTTCTGTCAGTAATTGTCCTGAAAACACAATTAGTTTGTAATGCATTTATTTTAGACAATAAATTCAAATTGAAAAAAAATTGCACCTGCTCTGTCTCAAAAGATTTTTACAGCTATGTGTACTACTTTTGAGAGAAACAATATCAAAATTAAGAAATGATATCAAAATTATAATGAAGTTTACTTACTTTAACTCAAAATATGGACAAGTCTGCTAAAGTGGGTCTAAAATTCAGTTTGACAGCTTTAGACATACATTACTGCTTTAACATATAGATTCATTACCCAATTTTTAACATGTTATCTCATACTGAATATTTCATCCATAAGATATCAAGAAATAAATTTTAAAAGATGTATGAAAAGAATTTGCAAGTTATACGTACACTGTTTACACTAGGAACTGTATGTGTAGACAATGAAAAAACAAAGGATCAATTTTTAATTTTATGTAAATACAATATTTTACATTTTTTGTTAAATTTATGTTTTATGTTTTTTTTAGGTATAAGCACTGCCACATTAACAGGAACTCCAACTGCTCCTTCTTTCATTACCTATGATAAACATATAAAGTCAGATTACAAGATTCACGAAATTTCTTTGAAATTACGAACTATTGTCCGAAATGGCCATATATTGCTGATAAAAAATGAAAATGATCTGTATATTAAAATTGAGCTTATTGGAGCCAATGTTGTGCAACATGCAAGTTAGATAATTTAGCAGAACAGAAAATCATGGTGGATTTATTAATAAGTGATAAATCTTGGTATAGGTTTCCCTAACTGAGAAGGACAAAGACCTGACGCTAATGGTCAAGGGAGATAATCAGGAGGCTACAAATACGACAGTGATGTCGGCTAATGCTATTTCAATTCAAACATTGGTAAATTATGGAACATCGTCACCATCTATAGAGCTTGGATTTACATCTTTAATTTCACCCTTGGCACACCACTATTACAGTGGATGTCTCAAAGAAGTCAGAATTGGGGGAATACTATTACCATTTTATCAACAAGACCGGTTTACCAATTTCACAACGGAGCAATATTTTTCTGTAAAGATGAAAATAAATCTTCAAGATGGTTGTGTTGGTGGGACTGGTTGTACAGACAATCAATGTAAACATGGAACTTCCTGTATGGCAGGTTACTATGGTTACCAGTGTAATTGTACAGGAAGTGGTTATGATGGTGATTGGTGTCAGACTAATGTAAACGATTGTGAAGTAGGAAGATGCTATGACAACTACAAGCAAGGGAAATGTGTTGACAAGGTCAATGGTTTCTATTGTCAATGTAGACCTGGTTATACAGGAACAAGGTATGTTGTATAAAGAGATTATAGTTGTGCAATAGAAAGAAATCTTCCATTGAAAATAAATACAAATATTTCAATCCATTTCAAACTTTTTAGGATTTTTCACCACATTTATTGTGTCAGAAACCTATATTATGTCAAAATTGGATCACAATGCAAATTTAGACAGACAGTATCAAGCTTGAATACTGTTTCCAAGCTTGCATCAACTGTTCAGATTCTATGTCTGCAGTTATTATCCGACTGCGCTCTGTGAAGCATTTTATTAATTCTGGTTTAAACTTTTATGAAAATGTTCCTTGTTTTTTTTAAATACTGTAATAATTAGAGTTATCTCCCATTGACTGTAACTATTTTATCATGTAAAATGATTCAATACCCATTAGAATCTTTGTTATATTGATTAATTTCTGAGTAATAACCACCAGTGCTCAATATTTGATACATATACATAGATTTTATTCTTTTCTATGTAAGCATGTTTTTTTTTTAATTTAAGTTTTTCTAAAAATCTTTTAAAACTCAGCAAGGTCTATTGTTTTCTAAAACCTGAAGATGATGATTTATTTTTATTTTGCGAAAATTCCCTCCATCTTTATAGGTTTACTGATTATATAAAATTTGTGTTGACTCTTGGCAAACAAACCTGAAGATTATAGCAGTTAGTGTAAACAAATTTTCAATATTATTTGTTTGCTTGATTTATTATGTGTAAACAGAATCTTTGAATTATTTATGTAATTGTTTAACTACTTAACCATGTTAGGCAAGACCTGACATTTTATGATTAATTTGGGCACGTTTTATATATGAAAATATACTCTATTTTAGCCTGAAGCATTGTTAAGTTGCAATGAGGAAGTAAAAAACAAAAAGAATATTTATGTGACCGCAAAATAATTAATTTGCAAAAACACATAACAAAACATTACTATTTAAAACATGGGACAATTTTTCTAGTTTTTAAAAGTTACTGGTGAATTCAGTTTCACTATTTGTTTAAAATATTGCTGTATATTATTCAACCCCTCTGAAAATTTAAGGAGGTCTTTTTATTATCTTGAATGAGCTTGGCCTTGTGTTTGTTGTTTCCTGTACGAAATATAAACTGTTTTATGATAATCTGTGAAATTGTTTATGCATCTCCCTGTTGTGATGTCCATTTTTGTCACAATCTGACTTAGTAGTTGCCCTGAGAGGTTGTTAAACACCCTTATTATTGTATATAATGTTCATTTTTGTCCTGAACATGCATGAAATATTTGCCACCAGACTTAGCAATAACTTTTGGTTAAGGTACTTAATTACATTGAAGTTGTTGTCACATCAACTTGAAACTAGTACATATGTTCATTACGATGTGAACTATTATAAATTACATTTTTATTAATTGTTTGATCTAAATTTCAAGGTCTATTGAATTAAGAAATACAGTGTCATTATAACCAATTGACAAAGATTCTATTTTTAATTATGAGTTGTCTCCCTTCATGGTATTGTTTGTTCTGATAGTATAAGGTTTAAAGATAAAATAAGCTATTTATGAAGGAGTGAGATAAATTTAAAAAGATAAAAGTAGATGATTGATGGGTCTATAAGTCGTCCTTAAGATGATAACAAACACAAAGTTGGCCATTGAATTTGTCTTTCTTCATTGATTCTGTGAATTAGATGATACAATACTTTTTTTGTAAAGAAAATGTCCTTTTATAATACAAGAAAGATTATTATACACATTATTGATTGATTGTTGGTTGATTAACTCCAGTGGCAAATATTTCAAGCATGTGCAGGATGAGAACAAATTAACAATAAATACCATAGGTAGGTCCATAATAGAAATTTGGACTGCTATGGAAAATGAGGGTGTAATTATGATAGAGATAGAGATTTAGTGTTTGCAACAGGCCACCTACAACCTTTATAAAAAATTAAGTGAAAGGTATACTGTAGAAATTTTAAATGAAATTCAATTTGGCATAAGTCAAAAGTGCAAAAAGAACAAAATAATTGTCTAAGAAAAAAGAAAAGGTACCAGTACAACAGTATTAAGAAGTATATCAAGCGAAGCGAACAATATTCCAAATGTTCCAGTGAAAACATAATAAATGTATATTTGAGTACTTTTGAATGACATATATGTAGGAAAATAAAAGTATAATAGGACATTTTATTATGCTGAAGGACATAAATAGTTTCTCTTCTCTTTATGACATATTTTTCTTTTCAACTACTGTGACACATAAACGTATTAGGAAAGTTTTGGCAATGATCTTTGCATTCATACATTCAAGGTTTTCATAAACTCAAGGATTTTTTTCTGTTTGGATAGACTGGAATTCTTTAACTGACCTTTCAACTCATATTACCTGTTAAGATAGTGTAAACTTTTTATTTATTAGTTCAGTGATTGAAAAAGGAGTTTTTATATTTTTTGTGTGAACATAAAAGGAGATGAGATTGAGAACAATAAATAGAATTAAGTATATGTCAACTTGAAGTCAGTAGATTTTTATATCAGTTAATCAATATTATGATCAAATGAGTTAACACCTGGTGAAAGATGGATTGTCCTTTTATATGATGTAGGTGTTATTGCCGTCTAGCAAATGCAGGGACAAAAATCATTAGATAAATAGTAGGCTGCTGAATACGCGACTATTATGAAGGGACTAGGAGTTGCATTTCAGGAGTGAACTATTACTTGGCATTACTATGCATTAGCTTTACATTAATTTTTGAACTGTGATTTTTTAGGAATCAAATTAAATAGAAAATAGTTGTTTCTATGGTGATAGTATTTGTTTCCTAGAAAATAATGTTACAATTCCTATTTATAAACTTTTGGAATTACAATTTATATATTTTTGGAATTACAATTCGTATTTATAAACTATGATGGATAATGTACTGGTGATTTAGAAATAAACTGACACTGCTACTTAACTTTACGAATGTCAAATTTTGTTTAGTGTTATCTTGGCCATGGAAGGTCAAAATGTTTGAGACCTTTTGAAATATCATTAGGACTTTACATATCATGGTGATAGGGTATTACAATGAACCGTTAAATAGATTTACGAGGAAATAAATTGGCTTAAGGATTTGTGATTGATGGAATTACCTATGTTGCATTTTCCGTCTTTGTTAAATATCAGTCTGGTTTAATTTGTTCAGAACATAGAAATATTGAAATCTTAATATTTATTCAGAGCAATTAGAAGAGTTTCTTTTTGCAACACATTCGTAAAAGATTGAGAATTAATCTGGCTACATAATGCCTTAAGGATTGTGATATTAACCACCTTGGAACAGTTTATAGATGAAATGCTAGAATGCCTTTAAGAGTTAGCATTTGATTTCATACTTATTAGCTATGTAAATATAGTCTACCAAAATGAATAAAGTCATTTGGAATATACATTTCGGAAACATCCAAAGATGATGACAACTGTTCAAGTTATATTAGGATTATCTGTTCTGTATCTTTCATTATTGTTACTTTCCATTCCTAGTTGTGAGACTGAAAAAGCTGGATGTGACCCATCATGCCAGAATAATGCTTCCTGTCAACAGAATAAATGTCAGTGTGGAACATCACTTGTTGGCCAATCTTGTGAAGTTAATGTAAGTTAATGTTTCAATAATAAGTGTAATACATTTACTACCATTGATGTGTCCCATATTAATCTTTGTTGAATTTGCAATTTTCAAAAACTTGTTCAGAATTTATCTTTGTTTTAAAAAAAGAAAAACTTGGCATTAGTACAGATTTATCCTGTCCAATCTATTGACAAAATTTTACATTACATTTCATTACATAAAAAAATAGCTATCACTGGAATTTAACCAATAAAATTTCACCCATTATTTTCCTGTGAAACAAGCTTTATTAACCATGTAACCTCAAGTTTCCAAAATATTTAGTATAAACACCAAATAAAAAATAGTAGTGCTTTGAAATACCCAAGATATATGTTCTCTGTAAAGAAATGTAGGATTAATTTCCTACAACTGTCAAATTCAATTTCAACCCTTTTTTGTCGAGCCTGCAACTTTTGTTGCAGAAAGCTTGACATAGGGATAGTGATCCGGCGGCGGCGGCTACGGCGGCGGCGTTAGCTCACTTCTTAAAAGCTTTATATTTTAGAAGGTGGAAGACCTGGATGCTTCATTCTTTGTATATAGATGCTTCATGTTACGAAGTTTCCGTCAGTCACATGTCCAATGTCCTTGACCTCATTTTCATGGTTCAGTGACCACTTGAAAAAAAAGTTCAAATTTTTTGTAATGTTGAATTCTCTCTTATTATAAGTAATAGGATAACTATATTTGATGTGTGCGTACCTTGCAAGGTCCTCATGCCCGTCAGACAGTTTTCACTTGACCTCGACCTCATTTCATGGATCAGTGAACAAGGTTAAGTTTTGGTGGTCAAGTCCATATCTCAGATACTATAAGCAATAGGGCTAGTATATTCGGTGTATGGAAGGACTGTAAGGTGTATATGTCCAACTGGCAGGTGTCATCTGACCTTGACCTCATTTTCATGGTTCAGTGGTTATAGTTAAATTTTTGTGTTTTGGTCTGTTTTTCTCATACCATATGCAATAGGTCTACTATATTTGTTGTATGGAATGATTGTTAAGTGTACATGTCTAGCGGGCAGATGTCATGTGACCTTGACCTCATTTTCATGGTTCAGTGGTCAAAGTTAAGTTTTTGAGTTTTGGTCTTTTTATCTAATGCTATATGCCATAGGTCAACTATATTTGGTGTATGGAAATATTTTATGATCTTTATGTCAGTCGAGCAGGTTTTATTTAACCGTGACCTCATTTTCACGGTTCATTGCACAGTGTTAAGTTTTTGTGTTTTGGTCTATTTTTCTTAAACTATAAGTAATGTGTCAACTATATATGTTGTATAGAAGCATTGTTAGCTGTACCTGTCTGCCTGGCATGGTTCATCTGACCTGGACCTCTTTTTCAAGGTTCATTGGTCTTTGTTTAGTTATCTTGGTTAATGTTTCAACCCTTTTTTGTATGATGTGACGTACTATGATTTGGTGGTATTACACCAAAAGTTGTAGTAGAATAAGAACTATTAAATAGCAACAAGCATGTGATTCTGTGTAACAGATAAATTAAACAAACTATTGTAAATTTTATTCATATGTTGTAGTTTATATGTATTAAAATAAACTTTTTATGGTATAAGCAAAATCAGAAAACCTTTTTGAAACAGTCAATGTATAATTTTAAAAAGATAAAGATATAGTATTTGTAAATCCTCTCTGTAGGTGGAATGAGCTTTTACCATCCTATTCATTAATCCTGCTAAGTTGTCTGAATAAGAAATTGATATGAAATTCAGACACTATTTTAGGAACCTATTAGGAAACCCAGGCCAAGTTTGAAATGATTTAATTTCAAAGCCATTTTAACAACGACTAGTTTTTAGAAATGATCATATTTGCCCATTGGTTCTTTGATATCTAACGATTGCTAACCATGTTTTCATATTTTGGGCCCTGTTATCAAATTGTTCCATATTGAGGTTTAAAGGTTCCAAAATAAAACTTTTTTGTTTGATTTCATCAAAAATTGAATTCTTAAGGTTCTCTGCTTTGGTGAATCTAACATGTATTTAATTTTTGTGATATATAGGACCATGATAGATAAATGCCCAATTTCAAATTTTAAAGTTTTTAGACCATATTATTTCTGTGTTAGGATCCTATGCTGTGTCAAACATTTGATCACAATCCAAATTCAGAGCTGTACAAATCTTGAAAGTAGTGTTCCTACTTTCCCCAACTGTTCAGGTTGGTTGTATAAAGCTGTGCCCATTATTGTGACCAAGTTTGACTTCGAGTTAATATATACCCTGAGCATTATTTTAGATTTCATGTTAAGCTACAGTTTGTTCCACTTTTGTCACAAATTTTCTGTTGAATAACTTGAGTATGCTTTTAACATATCATTAACACCAAGTTAGGAACTTATTAAGAGGGACAGAAGGACCTTAATCAGGATTGGGCCTTTATTTTTATGGTAATTTGTGATCAGGCCTTTGTGTTCACAGTCATTCATGATTTTTACCTGGAATGAAAGATTAATTGTTTTTGGGATCCAAGACACAATACTTTTTTTTGGGGGTGGGGGGGGGGGGGGGGAATCAGGATTACACTTCCTCCTAAGGCCCCTCTCTTTACCTAGTTCTTGCTGTTAGTCAAATTTTGTGTTCAGATGCATACATACTAAGTACAGACACATTCTTTTTTATTTGGATTAGATACAAAACCACAAAGCATAAATGCAAACTAATATCTCCGAAATTTTCCTTGGCTTAAATAGCATCAATTAATACAAAAAAGAATGGCAATGAATAAAACTTAATTAATTTATTAAGTCTTTGTTTTAAAGTTCATTAGTACATTGTAATAATCATTTATCTTGTATATACACAGGCAGCATCAAATTGTACAGATACACCATGCAAAAGTGGTGGACAGTGTCTGGATTTAACAGGGGTAAGTTTACCAATATTTTTAAAGGTGGTACCAAACCCCTTCACTGAAATAATTTGGCTCATCAATTTTCATTAAATTGTGACAAAATTCTGACTTTGACCCTGTTACAAAAAAGCAGTTTGACAAGCACTGAATTTGATCATTATGAAGCTTAATATTAGAAAATGATGAAAACATTCAACTGATTTTTATGCCCCACCTACGATAGGGGCATTATGTCCGTTCGACCGTCCGTTCGTCCCGCTTCAGGTTAAAGTTTTTGGTCAAGGTAGTTTTTGATGAAGTTGAAGTCCAATCAACTTGAAACTTAGTACACATGTTCCCCATGATATGATCGTTCTAATTTTAATGCCAAATTAAAATTTTGACCCAAACTTCACAGTCCACTGAACATAGAAAATGATAGTGCGAAGTTCAGGTTAAAGTTTTGGGTTGGAGATGGAAGATTTTCTCGTGGGTTTGAACCCACCCCCACTTAAAAATTGTCATTTTCCGTCTATTTTCCGATTTTAAAACGACCTTGAGAGATGAACATTGACCAGACTGTGTTCCTTTGTCATTCAAGTCTTACCCTATAGTTACTGCAGTCCATTCATGCCAACTTGGAGTAAATGGGACTTAAGTGTCTTGCTGGCGAATTTTTATTGTCAAGTCAGGTCTGCCTAAATGTCTGTTTTTACAGATTTTTGACAAAACTGTGACCTAGATTTTACAGACTAGTTTCCTATTATATTTTTATTAACTGACAGTCCTTCAAGCAATAGTTGAAATGATAAAATTGTTTACAACAACTATTTTTAAAAGTAAATTGATAAAAAAAAGTAGTTGTCTCCCTTGTTCTCCAACTTCATAATCCAAGTATTTACCTGCAAAATTGTAATTGATCTAAATTTATAAGAACAAAAGAGCTCATTAAGGTAGCACAATACAAAGATTTTATAACTCCAACTCCCAAGTTTTAAAATGCTGTAACTTTCTTAATAAAGCTTGAAAATTTATAAAAGTGGTAGTTTTGGATAGCTAACAGATTACTCTTTCAAATAAATGCAATGTTAGTATTATGCTTTAATTATGTAACCAATTATAATGTTAACTGTGTCTAAAATATTTTTCACCAAATTTCCACTTTCAAATGAAATTAGCTTCTGCATAGGTATCCCTAGAGGGTTGATTTTATTATATGTTGTTCCTATGGCCATTATCTACAAAAGGGTGTCTCAGATTTTAGATAGAATGTATAGAACAAATATTACACCTAATTAATCATTATCTTCTTTTATGTGGTTAGGATGTTTACACTAATTAGAGATTTGTGAGAGAATGGAATACCATAGAGACAATCTGAGACACCCTTTTGAAGCCCAAAATGTGTTGATTAAGATTTCGTTAAAATTTTTAGTATAGTTAAAGAGATGATAGAGCTAAATTCATTCAAGTGAACGTACCCAGATTTTGCCACTAATTACATATTAATTGATTACATAATGATTGCATAATAAAAATATTGCATTCATTTAAAAGATAAATCTTTTATCTATCTATATATACCTCTTTTATTATTTTCTATGCATTCATAAGAAAGTTACAGCATTTCAAAGGTTAGTGATTGGAAGTAAAAAAATCTTTGTATTGTGCTACCTTAAAACCATAAAAGAAATCGCTCCAAAAACAAGGCTAACAAAGACATTATAACAGTTTATTCTTCTACTTTTCAGTCTACGCCAAGTTTTAACTGTACTTGTCCCAGTGGATACAGTGGATATTTATGTGAAAAGCCAATAGACTACTGTCAAGATCTGCCTTGTGTAAATGGTGGAAACTGCACATCAATAAGCAATGATTACCAGTGTGTTTGTCCATCAGGTAAACAAATTTGTCTGTCTTCATTCATACCTCCTCTCAGGGGGGGGGGGGGGGGGGGGGTTCCAATTGTACATCAATGAATAATGATTACCAGTGTGTTTGTCCATCAGGTAAATTAATAAATCTTTCTGTCTTTATTTATACCTCCTCTCAGGGGCAGGAGTGTTCCAACTGTACATCAATAAACAATGATTACCAGTGTGTAGGTCCATCAGGTAAATTAATAAATCTTTCTGTCTTCATTTATACCTCCTCTCAGTGGCAGTGGGTTCCAACTATATGTCCCCATTAAAAAGCATTAATCGTAAAAATAAAAAAGGGAAGTTTCAAGCCCCAGAACAACAACACCCTTTTTGGATCCACCACTGTCCTACTATTTTCTTTACTTTTTAAAAATGCATGACTCGGATATATAGTTTGGGAATTCTTATTTTAATCTCTTTAAACAAAACAAATCCCTGGTACGTTTCACAATAGATAGAGATCCTAGTCATGAGCATGTCAATACATTAGTTGTTAAAAAATGATAATTTTAAGGGGTATTAAATTCAGAAAACAGTAAGATACTTCAACAACAACTGCTGGTTAAGTGTGTTCTACACATCATACTTTAGTGTTATATCTATTGTTGTTGATGATTGTTAATGTTGAGACTTATCTTTTATAGGATATTCTGGTAAGAACTGTTCAGTAGATATTGATAACTGCAGTGCAGGCACCTGTCAGAATGGAGGGACATGTATAGATATGGTGGACGACTTTATATGTAATTGTACCGATAGTAAGTAAAAACCTTTTACATACATGTACATGTCAAGATATGTATTTTTGAAATATATATATTATAGAAATATAGAAATATTTCAATTGGTTTTGTCATGGTGACTGTAGATGGTATACCAGTACAGTACTGTAGTATATCAGTAATATATTGACTGAGCTCATTGCAATTATTTTATTTTTTACAAAAAGAACTTCTTAAGGATGTCTGCTGCTCTAATTTAAAATAACAAGGATTTCATGTGGTTGCTTAAAATGAAAACAACTTTGATATTTAAACAAAATAAAGTAATAAAATCATTAGTCTCGTGTGTAGTTTTCAAAATACGAGACATTTAGAAAATGGCGGGAAAAGGGTTTTCTTCAGACTTTACTATTTGTTAACATTGGAATTGTTTTTTACCCTTTAAACCAAGAAAAAATAACAAGGATTTCATGCCGCCGGATCACTAAATCTGAAATGATCTATTGAACAGATTTATGAAGACAAAAGTGGGGTGTCGTGTAAAAAAAAATTTAATACATTTGGATGGATAAAACCTGAGAAAATCGAAAATATGACAAGAATTCAAAAACATGACCAGCAGACATCCTTAAAATGATTGAAAACACTGAAAATTGACAATGATAGAATAAATGTATAGCATCAGCATCAAAACATTAAAATACTTAATTTTTCATTTCTCATATTCTTACATGATTTATCCTTTTCCTGACTGGTTGATTATTTTTATTTAATCAATGTATATGGTACGTTTGATAACAGTTCTTCATTGGTCAAAATTGATTTTGAGGTCAAATCTTCTTGCTTTCCTCTGAATTTCTTATTGTGATGTCATGAAAAAAGGTGACCATGCCTGATGACGTCCCACAGAAAGAGCACATCTTTTTCCAGATCATTTGAAAAGAAGGAATAATTTAGCTGCATATTGTTTAAAAATCAATTAGAGAAACAGATTCCACAACCAAATCTTGTGTAATATGATATCTATCCCTCTCAACAGTTAAATTTTAAATATTTATACTGCTCTGCCAGCTTCGCATTTTAAATTTGAAAATTCAACTGTCTTGAGTGGATAAATATCCTATCATAGTCGATGCAGTGGTAGAATCTATATTTATCCTTTTCCTGACCTGTTGATTATTTTTATTTAATCAATGTGTGGTTCTTTTGATTTCAGTTCTTCATTGGTCAAAATTCGATTATGACGTCAAATATTCTTGCTTTCCTCTTAAATTCTTATTGTGATGTCATGAAAAAAATTCAATCATGCCTGATGACGTCACATAGATAGAACACATTTTTTTTCAGGTCTTTCAAAAGGAAGATTGAATTTGTCTTCATATTGTTTAAAAATCATTAGAAAGACAGATTCCACCAACAAATCTCGTTTAATATGATATACAATGTATATCCACTGGACAGTTAAATTATAAATATTTAAAAAGCTTGGATAGCCTTACGTCTTAAATTTGAAAATTTAACTGTCTCGGGTGGATATAAATCATATCACACTCAATGCAGTGGTAGAATCTATATTTAGCACATTGTTTCAATATTTCACTGAATTTTGCAGGTTGGCAAGGAAAACATTGTCAGGTTGATGTTGATGAATGTGAAACACAACCTTGTCAGAAAGGAGGAAAATGTCAAAATTCACTAGGATCATTTAAATGTGACTGCTATGAAACAGGATACACAGGTAATTACTTAAAGTGACATTATCTAATTAGGGGTTAGAGGACAGGTAGCAAGGGCAGGCGCGGATCAAGAGGGGGGGTTCTGGGGGTTGAAACCCCCCTTTTTTTTGGCCGATCAATGCATTTGAATGGGAGAATATAACTGGAACCCCCCCTTTACTCTGGGTTGGGAACCCCCCCTTTTTAAAATGGCTGGATCCACCCCTGAAGGGGGAGGGGATACAATTTGTCTGTGATTATACTGGTAGAGGATACAGAAGTTATGATTTCTATAACATATGAGCTAAGTCAGATACCAGTAGAAATCGACCTATGCAAGATTACTATCAATACATCAGTTATCCTATTTCTGGGTGAAAAAATATCTATTCAAATCTGTTACTCTGAAAATTTAGTTGTTATAAACAACCCTATAAAATAGACCAAATTTATCTTTCAGTTAGGAGATAACTGTATTGTATTTTAAGCTCCGACGGCATCAATTGGGGATTTGATGGTCGCCAATTAAGTTTACTGGCGACGCGTTAGCGGAGACAGTAAACGGGTATTTGCGACCATCAAATCCCCTATTGATGCCGTTGGAACTTAAAATACAATATTGTTATCTCCATTCTAATGAAACTGACTGAAAACAACGTCAAAACATGTATTTCATATGCCGTCTGCGCTTGCGTGTACGTCCCATAGCATCTATTGTCAATTGATGCCATGTGAATATGTGACGTTATCCAATCAAAATGAACGTTACAAATTTGTTGCATTAGAATCCGTATTTGACATTTCAAAAATCCATCAAAGTCTTATACAATACATGTACATGTATATGTGCACTTGCATTAAATCTTATAGGCCTGGCAATGCACATTTTTCCATCTAATTCACTGACCAAATTCCAAGGATATTTCAAGTAAACATTTGAAATAAATTCATATTATAATTTGGAGTCATTAATGAGATATTTTTTGAAGTACTGCACTGTATGTTATGTTACAGAAATGTAAAACCTCTGAAGAAGTTGTTATTTGCTTTATCACATCATAATTGCATTCAATTTAGAATGACCATCTCAATCTCAAAGTCAATATGATCAGTTTGCTGGGCCTCAATGGCAGAGTGATCTAAGTAGTTACTACTGTAATCATTAACTAGTCAACACTGAGGTTGTGAGTTCGAACCCCTCTCAGGCAGGTGCACTCGACTCTGATCTTAAATGACTAGGATTGTGAGTTTTCCTATCAAAGGTTGGTGGTTTTCTCTTCCTCCAACAATAAAAACTGGACCCCACGAAATAGCACAAAAGCATTGCTTTAAAGTGGCGTTAAAACACAGAAAATCAAATGAAAATATTTTTCTAATTTTAGATAAGTATTGTAACATTGACCTGAATGAATGTGAATTATTGCCATGTCAAAATGGAGGACAATGTACAAACTTTGAGGGAGATTACAATTGTTCTTGTACCCTGGGGTATGAGGGTAAAAACTGCAGTAACCCTAACTGTGACCTTGTATCTTGTCAAAATTCTGGAACCTGTGGGATAGCTAACAACCAATGGAAATGTTCATGTCAGCATATTATTTTGGTAAGTTGATATTTATATAGACATAAGTTTTTTCTGTAAACAATGAAAATTTCATGCTTAAAATTTTACAGACTTCATTTAAATGACTTGTTTCATGTTTGCTTTCTTGTTTTTGTGTAAAAGATGTAAAAAAATATTCTGACATCCAATTACAGATTTCTTTTGCAGATGGTTGATTTGCACTTCAGACCTCTCCACAGCAGCCCCTCCCTAAAAAAAGCTAACAAAATTTATAACCTTTTGGCAAAGTTATGACTTATCTCCCTTTACAGTAGAATTCTCCTTGGCCACATATTACAATTCCTCCATTAGTTCTTAATTAAGTTTTGTCTAATTAAAAAAGAATGCACCTGCTCTGTCTGTCAAATTTTGTGTGTGTGCATTGTACAGTGCAAGTCAAAAATATATCCAACTTTCAGAAAAATTGCATTTCCTGCATCTTACAAATTTAGCCAATACACATCCATATCTCTATGAACATGTGATCCAGTAAGAGATCTTCCAAACTGTTTATTACCATTTTGCACCTGTCCTAAACACTCTTTTCATATAATATTATCAAAGACAGGATTAAAACATCTTTTAAAATACAACATAAAAAAAAAGAAACGAATAAAAAAGGGGAAAAAAAGTAAAGAAATAATACACTTAATCAAGGAATATATTGATTTTGACATGAAAACCAGGTCTTAATTAAAAAAAAATATCATTAATTAATATTTAAACTCTTTCACTAAATATTGAAACAAAACACTATAGAAGACTTGTAAACTTAATGAACCAAGAATTGATAGACTTGCTTTAAATTAAAAAATAGAAATAAATTGACATATCATGATTTTATATTATACTTAAACATATGTAGCATTTGACGCTGTCTGAATACTTGATATCAATAATGACAATTATTTCTATGATTTCTGAAACCTTGGAATTTTTATCCAAAATAGTACAACCTCTAAAGGAATACTATAAAAATATCATATTCTTTGTTGACAAATGATCATAACGATATTATGGAAATTGAAATCTTGTAAACTTAGTAAGTGATTAATTTACAGATATTATGATGTTTCTCCATGTTTATAAACTTGAAGAAATCTTTATTTCTTCACTACTTTCTACCAAGTAGTTATACTGTTTCCTATAAAGATGAATTTTATGAACTAATGCACATTTTTGTATAGGCCACCTGAAGCTCACCTCTTTGTGCATTTTCTCTCAGTCGAGACTATTGGCTTTCTGCTGTTTCAGCTCTTGTCAGGTTGTTGTCTCTTGGCACATCCCCATTCATTTCAATTTCATTTAAAAATATGGTAGAAAATTTAAGGAAGTATATTCTTTCTGTTGGTGAATGGTCATTAAAATTATATTTGAAGGTCTTAAAGCTAGATGCTAAACTTTGTGGTAACAATAAATTGCTCTTGGGTGAATCCTTCATTCTAATTTATATGAGAGCCTTGATTCTCTATAATATAAGTGATTGATGCAGCACAGAATTGTCCTTTGTAGTACAGAAAGCAATTCAATCTTTTATAGCAAGTTTTTTTTAGTGGTTTCATATAAATAACAATCATTGCTTTAAACTATAAAAAGGACAGACTTTAAATAGCTTTCCGTAATTCTCAGTCAAATCTTTTTTATTGTGGATAATCCTTTCACTTGGTTGACCGAGTACAGTACACGTTTTTACCTGTGTCTACCTGTGTTTTGATGTAGATTTATCTCGTTAACTACTCAGGTGTAAAAGGTGTTACATAGACATACAGTTTTGATGAGTAACATATCGTTATCATAAAAGGCCATATATGGAACATATGATTAACGTGTTTGTGTCTTATGTCAAGTAAGAAAACTTTCACCTTCTTCACACATTTAAATCAAAGTTATTTTTAGCACCTGTAAGGTCATATTTATGATCAAGTGAATTCATAAAGTGAATAATTCAATATGCACTTTTCAAGTTGATAAGGAAATTTTGTCTATGAATTTGTTCCATTTAAATTTGATGCCAGTTAACCTTAAATTCAAATAAACGAGGGGGCACTTCAAAGATGTATTAACTCTTTTAACAAATTTTTTTCAACCAAGTGGTTTTGTTTAGAAAGACAATTCTCGAATCAATCATGATTAAAAAAAAACAGAGAATATACAGAAAACACAACTAAGACACTGCGCATTTGATACTATAAACATTGAATGTACAAATGCATGGTAACTACAGGAATAAACTCTCTCAGCTGTATTTGGCAAAATATTTTAAACAATTTTTTGTCCTCTATATATGCCTTTGCACTTCATACTCTATTTTACTGATGAATCTTCTTAGAATTCAAGGCTTTAGAATTATTTTTCTTAGTTGAAATTTTATATTTGTGGTTAACCTGTACCCACCTAATCGACGAAAATTGGTATCATGAATCCCAGAAGAAGAAGATAAATAATTGTAATGATGAATTTTGTATTTTCTGGCTATATTGTGAATATCTGTGTATTATTTACTGTTTAAATATAATGGGAAAATTATGTATCACAATAGAAGATGAACACAAAAATGTAAAACAAAAGACTATGTTTTCCTTGGAGCGATATGTATACATATGATAGAATCCAGGTAATTAAAGGTGTCCAGTTTGTTTAAAATATTATGTGAGGTGATTATGGGATGTATTTATTTCCCAAATTTTCAAGTACTATTTGTCTGTTACTGGGTAAGTTAAGTTTCATTTTTTAGACATTAACAAAAAACTTTTTTTAAAAGCAATTTCATGTAGTTTTTTGTAATTTTCATGGTACAAAACTGTCATATCAGTCAAAAGTTGTATTATTACAAAATACTTGCAGAATATAATAATTATTTACTTCTTGAAAACATTGGATATTTTTAACCCTAACACCCTCTTCCCCTTAAAAAAGTTAGCAGTAAAATTGAGAATTTATTAAAAAAAAAGATTTTCAAAATGAAAATTATCAAAATTTTTTGACTTTTTCATTAAAGAATCAGTATTGGAGACTTTTAGGTTCATTATGCAATTTTCAAGATTAATTTCACTGTGAAAATTCAACAACTAGAATAATTTGCTAACAATACAGTTATGTAATTGTGTAATAGACTTCAAACTGTGTGCATTGATTGTTTTAACCAGTAAATTCAGTGATTTTGAGATAACGTTGGATACCTGAATGGCTCCTAGGGGTATATAGGTGTTCACTATGACATACAGGAAGTTTATAAAGGACATTTTGTCATCTGTTTAAGGAGATATTTATTTCATTTTACCATTGTAAGTTGTATTGTTTCATTTATTTTTAAATATCTAAAAGAAGTAATAGAAGTTTATTGCTTTTTATGATAAATTGAATTTATAACTTATTTGTTAATACTGAAACTTATGGAGTCTAAGGATTATAATAAACTTTGGATATCTTATAGAAGACATGGAAAAGTAAATACATTGTAAACAGAAATTATAAGTCTCAATGTTTTATAGTACAGATTAGCCATCTGATAAATATTATTGGTCTTTTTTTTGCCATAAATTTAAATCTCCAAGCAGACTTTCCCATAAGGGTTTCATAAGTTTTCCTTTCCGAGCAGATCCCAGACAGGAAGTTTTCTAGTGTATTAATTCTTGCTTTTGTGATAAAAAGCAGGCATGTTTTGTACATAAATTAGCCTTTTTATAAGTTTTCTTGTTTGAATTGTTTTACATTCGCCATTTCAGAGCCTTTTATATCTAGCTGTGCCATATGGATTTTGCTTATTGTTAAAGGCTGTATGGTGCCCTTCAGTAATTTTTACTTCTTCATTTGGTCTCAATTTAATGTTGAGTTGTCTCATTTGGCAGTCATACCACATCTTCTTATTTATATATATGCAATTAGGAGTAAAAAGTAATTATCTGAGGTCTTTAGTACCTAAATTCAACTCAAAACCCTGAATATCGAAAATTCTTAAAAAATTGTGTAAAAATTTGATGTTTTATAGCTAAATAGACATTGGAATAATATTTTAACCTAGAATAGCAGTTAAACTTGGTTATCAAAATCAATACATTTATTATACTTAAGTAATACTTTTCTGCAATAAATTTATGATTTTATAAAATTTATTACTGCATTAATGGACCTCCCTTAGGGAAATACCGATACATGTCATAAGTAAAGCAAATGAGTAATTGAGAAGTATATATACTGATATATTATAACATTGCTGAAGGTATGTTATCCTAATTGTAAATTTCTGATACTAATGGACAATTCACTATGCTCTCAGAGAAAAAAAAATCACCTTTATTGTTTCAGAATCTTACTGATAACTTTCTTCAAAGTTTTTTAAAATATTTTAATTATAATTGACTGCATTTACTTTATTGTTTAAGAACTATAAATCTTACTGTCAAATTTCTTTATTGCCAAGATGGTTTGCTTTTAAATTTTTTTTTTAATTTAAAATTGACAGCATTTTAATTTTTAGCTCACCTGGCCTAAAAGGCCATGTGAGCTCTTCTCATCACTTGGCGTCCGTCGTCGTCGTCTGTCGTCGTTAACAATTTTTCTAACATCTTCTCCTCTGAAACTACTGAATGGATTTGAATGAAACTTAAAATGATTGTTCCTTAGATTATCCTGCACAAAGTGTGTGCTTCGATTTTTGATCCGTCAAAAAACATGGCCGCCGTTACTTAAAATAGAACATAGGGGTCAAATGCAGTTTTTGGCTTATATCTCAAAAACGGAAGCATTTAGAGCAAATCTGACATAGGGTAAAAATGTTCATTAGGTCAAGATCTATCAGCCCAGAAATTTTCAGATGAATCAAACAAACCATTGTTGGGTTGCTGCCACTTAATTGGTAAATTTTAAGGAAATTTTGCAGTTTTTGGTCATTATCTTGAATATTATTATAGATGAAGATAAACTGTAAACAGCAAAAATGATCAGCAAAGTAAGATCTACAAATAGGTTAATATGACCAAAATTGTCAATTGACCCCTTAAGGGGTAAATGTCCTTTAATGACAATTTTTCACAATTTGTTCATCATATTTGCTAACTTTAAAAAATCTTCTCCTCTGAAACTACTGAATGGATTTGGATGAAACTTAGCATGATAGTTCCTTAGATTATCCTGCACAAAGTGTGTGCTTCGATTTTTGATCCGTCAAAAAACAACGCCGCCGTTACTTTAAATAGAACATAGGGGTCAAATGCAGTTTTTGGCTTATATCTCAAAAACGAAAGCATTTAGAGCAAATCTGACATATGCAATAGGTCTACTAAAATTGGTGTATAGAATGATTGTAAGGTGTACATGTCTAGCTGACAGGTGTCATCTAACCTTGACCTCATTTTCATAATTCAGTGGTCAAAGTTAACTTTTTTAGTTTTGGTCTATTTTTTTAATACTTTATGCATTAGGTCAACTATATTTGGTGTATTAAAATATTTTATGATCTATATGTTGGTTACGCAGGTTTTATTTGAACTTGACCTCATTTTCACAGTCCTTTGCTAAGTTTTAAGTGTTTGTGTTTTGGTCTCATTTTCTTTATTTATAAACAGTAAGTCATATATATTTGTAATATTGAAGAATTGTTAGCTGTACATGTTTGCCTGGCATGGTTCAATATGTTCAATAAGGCATTGTTTACCAGGTGAGGGATTCAGGCTCTTGAGAGCCTCTTGTTTTTGTTGCGGTTCGTAAAAATAAAATATTACTGCAAAAAGATCATGTATGGAATATCAAGTTGGTAAGCAGAACATCAACTGAGACAGCATTTAATTTTTGTACACCCTCTCATAATCTATGAAAGTAGCTGCTGTATTTTTTAAGATACTGCACTAAAGTCTTTCCTTATAACAAGATAATCAAAAATGACTGCTTGATAAGATACAGTTAAACCTGATAAACCGAATCTTGCATAAACCGAAAAACCCTCTATTACCAAATAAAAAATAATGATCTCAAGTCCAGTTATATTAAATTTTATGTATTGTGGACCTAATAAAACCCAACATCTGCCAAAACCAATCAAAATCTTAAGCCCCGAAGACTGGTCCTGTAAATACAGGTTTCACTGTACAATTTAAAAGAAAACCTCTGCAGGAGCTTCAAGACCTTTCAATCATCTAATGTTAGCCTTTGAAGCAATATGATAGAAAGGGTGCATTATAGTATTTACTGACTCCATATGTATTGTATTAGGTCACTAGCACAATGTGTTTCAAATTTATCTTACCAACTATTTGAACATGTGACTTAAGTTGCCTATCAAAGCGATCAATTCTTCAATATAAAGCAATTTCTTACATTGGTCTATCTAACTTGTGAGCTGTTAATGTGTTTTCTGCATTAATTTCAATGGTCCATCATCAATTTCTAAGTCTGTTGTCTGGGTAAAACATTTCAAATTTTCCTCAATGCTGTGTTGTTTTTATAAAGGGATGTAGCACCACTACTAATTGTGTATTGAAATTAACCACACCCCCTAACCAAATATTAAATTTGTACAGGGACTCCACATGGTCAGTTTTAACCAATGATATTCTAAGTAATTTATAGAGAGCAAGAGCTATTCTAGAATGTAATTTCAGATTTTTATTAAGAAACCAAGAATTGTAATCAAATAATGTGACCTATGTAATTATTTTTATTTGAATTGTAGGTCAGTTGTGTGAATCAAAAGGAAAGTGCGCTGACAATCCATGCCATCAGAATAATACAGCATACTGTTATCAAGAAGACAAAGTTAACGGATTTTACAACTGTACTTGTAAAAGGGGTAGGAACATTATAATTATTTAAAAGACATATTTACAGTGTGTGTAATAACATGTATTGATCAATATGAATACCAAAACTTTATTTAGATTTTATATATTGAGTAGTTACAAACTACAAAACATAAGCTCTTATAATAGCTAAAAAAAGACATACAAACAGATATCTTTCTATATCTATAAACAACAGTACACAAGACACATCATAGTAAACTAAAGACTAAGCAACAGGAACCCTACAATATACTTAGGGTGATCTCAGGTGCTCCGGAAGGGTACGCAGATCCTGTTCCTTATGTAGCACCCATCTTGTTACTTATGTTAGTACAAACCGCACTCAGGTAACAAGTCCAAATTAGTAAGTCAAATCGGTGAAAATGGGAGGGATTGTAGTTACAACATAAGGAACATATCTGCTATCATCTGTGAAACAGATATTCTATAACGGTCAACCAACTTGTGATGTGAAAAGGTACTTGTTGTTTTTGTTGAAGACTTTATGTTTTTAAAGATTACAAAATTTGAGGCATGTCTCAGTAACTGATTTTAAGTTGAAAAGTATGAAAGGTTGAATCTCAGCTAGAGGGATGCTTTCAATCAATTACATCTTAGTACTGATTAAAAAAATAGTTGATAGTCCAATAGATTAATTAAGATTATGAGATTTCAAAATGATACTAGTAAATAGAAAGCAGAAAGTTAAAAATATATCTGGAAGCATTTTTTACCTAACAAGCTAGATGATACATATCCATAAATAAGTATTTTCATATATATGCTGAACTTAGGGAAGTAAATTGATAACAGCAGAAGTGCAATATTCTGTTGAAAAAAATAAAAGGATTTTAGGAATGTTAGCATATTTAACAATTTTTAATTTATTGCAGGATGGAAAGGCACCCATTGTGATATTAACATAAATGAATGTGATCTAAGCATCTGTCAACATGGTAGTACCTGTACCGACTTAGATGGTGATTACTATTGTAACTGCATCCCTGGTTATTCTGACAAGAATTGTTCCACTGATATAAATGAATGTCTAACTCGACCATGTAAAAATGGTGGAAACTGCAGTGATCAAGTCAATGATTTTTCCTGTGATTGTAACAACACAGGTAAGTTTAAATGGAAGAAGCTGGGGAGGGTGGGTGGGATTGCTGAGTTTATTGTATCCCATATATCGATGTGTACTTTCAATTTTATCAACAATACTCTAACCCTCCTCTAGGGCACTATTCCTAATAAGCTAAAAAATAAATGTTATGTACCAGTAATTGCAAAAACAACAGCCTTATTACTGACAAAACTATTTTCTAAATGTAGATGGCAATCACTGATCTACAGGCTGCTGTCGTAACTTGGGACAGGCACATAAGGGAATGTGGCTGGTCTAAGCATGTTAGTGACCACTACCCACCTACTTATCTTTTTGCTCCTGGTCGCCATAAGATTTCGCCAACCAGTTCTGTCTTTCGCCTTTTTTCGGCTTCTCCTCAAGTCATGTCAAGCTCCTTCTGTTCTAAACCCTCCCCAATATGTTAGAATATGTTTAATTCAACAGAGTTATAAGAGTTCAATTACTGAGTCTGCAGAAACATATTGTTTGTACCTGAGTAAATAAACAAGATTGTCATTTGAAAAATAACCATTTTGATTTCAAGAATGTGCATGGAAGCAAACTTTTATTATTTGTATGCAACATATGTGGATTATTTAAATGAAAAGAAAATGTTTGCTTGTTTTAAAGGTTACATTAATAAAACCTGTGAGGAAGATATAGATGAATGTGCCTCTGATACCTGTGTTAACTTTGTCCAATGTGACAATTCTCCTGGTGACTTCTCATGTACCTGTATTCCTGGATATGAAGGCAAAAGATGTTCTGTAAAGGTACAGTACCAGTATATTGTAAACAACTGTAAATTCAGAAATCATTGCAATGTTTTTATTATTTGTGAAAAATGCAAAAAGGGTTATAATCGCAATAATTAAAACTGGCATTTTAAAATTTTTTCTCAATATTGCAAAGATAAAAAACACATTTTAGTATTGAATGACAAAATTGCAATAATAAATGCAAGCAATAATTTCTGAATTTACAGTAATTTAAAACAGATCTCTCATCGCTACAGTTTCTGATATCTCTCGTGGGAGTTAGATTGCAGTATATTATAAACTAGTCTTGTCAAATGAATGTTTTTATGCCCCCACTGCTAGTCAAAAGGGGCATTAAGTGTTCCCCTGGACTGTCAGTATGTACCTAAAGTATTTTCACATTTATAAGTAAGCTTTAGACACATCGTTCTTTTATTGGTTTGGTTTCAATGTTCTTTAAATATGGGATTGGAGATATATCTTGATTCACTGTACATGTCCAAAAAAAAGGAAAAGAATGAATGAAAGTTTACACTGTGTAGAACACTACATGAGGATTTGCATAGAGCAATTATCCCTGCATAATATGATTAAGGGGAGATAATTGTGTTTCTGAGACAGGAATATCCTTCTGTGAGTTTATCACAGGGTTATTTTTTACTGGATCTGTGTATGGGTAGAATAAGCATGATATTGACCTTAAAGTTGGTCATGTGTAACGAAGAATGTTAAAAACTTTGTATTCTTTCTTTATAGTAGTTCACACTTTCATAATACAAATATTCTTGTCCATTATCACTTTAGGTGTTTAAATACCACCATTGATTTTTCCCTATTAGTCTTTGTTAAATTGGCACTTTTAAAAAAATCGTACAGTATTTACCTTTATTTCAACCAAAGAAATACTTTGCATGTGTAAAGTTCAATCCTTTCCAGTGATACAGTGAAAATTTCACACTACATTTCATTGCATATAAGAAAGTAACCACCGCCAAGGGTAGACAACCCAATTTTTACACTGTTATTTACTGGTTACCTGCTTTGGTAACTATGTAACCTGAACGTTCCAAAATATTTTATAAGACCATCAAATAAAAAAAGAATGATGCTTTCAGACACCCAACATACATATTTACGACTCAGAAAAATTGAAGTGCATTGAAATGCAGGGTTAATTTTCTACAACTGTCAAATTCAAGGGAATATTTTTTTAGGCCTACTTTCGTATGCAACCGGATGTGACATACCATGATTTGGTGGTATTACACCTAAAGAACACCTAAATGTCAAATAAACTTAATGCAATTTTTTCCCCTCCAATTGCAAGTTATTTCAAGCATAACTGTCAAGTTTTGTCTCGGTCAGAACTATAGTTTCAGAGAAAATCACTATAATGTAAGACCATATCCTACGGCAATTTCAGTCCAATTTCTCCGAAAAATCCTAATTTCAGTGTAATCATTATAAATGCAGTGTTGACTAATATCTGATCATAAACTCATGATATATGCATTCAAACAATTAAATAGAATACAAAAGACAACTTTAAGATGTTAAACAATTTTATTGCACCTTTTAGAGTTCATTTGAAGGTCTGTTTTGGTCTGTTTTGGTCCATTTTTCCTCCTTCCTTCCTTTTTCATCAAAACTTGATATCTTTTGTCTAAAAAATAAAACAAATGTGATTATTTTCCCACAAAAGTGAAATAAATGTAATGTTAAATCAATAATTAAAGTGTTTTAGCTGAAAGAACTGTCTCTATAAATGTAAACAGTCTACACGGAAGTTTCTATAAGCCCTTATGTGTAACTTGAGTTTTTGGTCTGTTCCCCTAGTGTGAGAAATAACGGTTCCCTTTCAGTCAATCATTTATTGCTACTGGTATCAAAGTCTTTTTATTTACTCATAACAGTATATTTCTAATAGATTTACACAAAAAGTCCACTTTCTTGTATTTTACATTAGAAAATGGGGAGAAAGAGTAATAAAAAAATACCTCAAAATGTTTTTAAAAAGGGTTATGTCCCTTGGAATGCTGGTACAAAAAATAATTGGTAAGAATTATAAAATTTAAGTATGTGAGACTGGATTCTGATGTGTATAAATCCAGGACAAATAAGTGTTTAGATGAGTTATTGTCTGTGCAAAATGTAGACGGCACAATGGCAAATTGTAAACTTTTGCGGCCAAAACAAAAAAAAACATGATGATGATATTTGATACATACTTTAATGCTGAAGTGTCATCTGCAGACCAATTCACATATAAGATTTTTCAACAGAATGCTCTTCAGAACATGGTTAACACTGAAATAAAAAATTCACATGTTGTATAAACAAAACAAAAACTGTAAGGGTAATTTAAAATTTAACACAGTAATCTAAATACAGCTTTGTCTGTCCACCCATTTGACTAAGAAAACACCCGTAAACCCCCATTTCAATGTAGTTTTACCTCAAACGTACTTTCTGTGTCTAAATCCATTCCGAATAGTCCATGTTTACAATGTATGAACTGGTTTATTAATAACTTTTAAAAATGAAAGTACAATAGGGTCACGAGTGCACATTTTGTTTCCCTAAATAGGTGTAATACCACCATTGATTTTTCCCTATTAGTCTTTGTTAAATTGGCACTTTTAAAAAAATCCTACAGTATTTACCTTTATTTCAACCAAAGAAATACTTTGCATGTGTAAAGTTCAATCCTTTCCAGTGATACAGTGAAAATTTCACACTACATTTCATTGCATATAAGAAAGTAACCACCGCCAAGGGTAGACAACCCAATTTTTACACTGTTATTTACTGGTTACCTGCTTTGGTAACTATGTAACCTGAACGTTCCAAAATATTTTATAAGACCATCAAATAAAAAAAGAATGATGCTTTCAGACACCCAACATACATATTTACGACTCAGAAAAATTGAAGTGCATTGAAATGCAGGGTTAATTTTCTACAACTGTCAAATTCAAGGGAATATTTTTTTAGGCCTACTTTCGTATGCAACCGGATGTGACATACCATGATTTGGTGGTATTACACCTTTATGCATATTTTTTAAGGGGCCAGCTGAAGGACGACTCCCGGTGTGGGAGTTTTTCGCTACATTGAAGACCCATTGGTGGCCTTCCGCTGTTGTCTGCTCTATGTTCAGGTTGTTGTCGCTTTGACACATTCCCCATTTCCTTTCCCAACTTTATTGTGAATGAATTATGATTCATCATACAGATATATGAAGATGTGGTGTCAATGAGATAACTCTCCATCCAAGTGACAATGAGTAAAACATAAACCATTATACAAAGTATGGTCTTCAACACAGAGCCAGTCATGTTCAAATTGTGAAAGTTATGTTGGCAATACTCATTCTTACTATTTTGTGTGAACCCGTTCACGCTTATATATTGGCGAGTTTTGGATGTGTCTATGGGCCACTCAATATCTCTCGGCAGTAAGTCGGAATAAAATTCTCGAAACGTCTCAAAAATTGTTTTTTTAGATAAAGGAGTAGGTTCAGTAAGACCCCTTTTTGGCCCAAAAATATAGCAGTTTTACAAATTTATGAAAATGTAATCTTTCAGCTATTTATTGGAAAGTAGAATGCTTCTGCTACACAAATATGGGCTGTTTTTGACAATATAATGCACATATATCGGGTACTAACATCATTAAGGAGGCCTGAGAGTATACAAATTTCAGAAAAAAATTAACATTTGTTTTTCATTACAAATTTTATTTATTACCTTTTGTAGTTGTTACTTTATCATATGGTACAAAAAACATTCAAAACAATAAATTCGTGTTGGCCCCAGATGACTTTTAAAATGTAAACATCATTGAAAAAGTTCCAAATTATCTCCCTTTGGTGGAAAAATGCCATTTTTGGGCTTTAACATTAAAATATCTCTTTTAACTCATTGGTGACCTATATTTTTTAATATAATTTTGATATATGCTGTACTTAAACTAAATTATTGTAAAATTTGAGCGATTTCTGTAATAAATTTCTTTTTTTATTTCAATATTACCTTTATTTCTCCTATTAGTTCAACAGAAAAAAAAACTTTTATGCTTCTTTCGAAGGCAGATTGTGAGCGCAAATGAACGGTGACCCCATTTTTTTATTTTATTTTTCTAATAATTATAAAATAAAGTTCATTTTATAGAAAAATATAGAGAAATCCTTTATAAATGATTTAGACCCGTGAACCCCCTTAAGTCATGCTCAATTACTGAAATCTTCACAATTTTAGCATTTTAGTTAAATTTTAGACGGTTTCCGTCTTAAATGAAAGTAGCCGCATTCGTGTTCATTCATAATATTGAAATGTAAGTTGTATTTGATGATAATACATAACATATGTAAAGGTTGAGGATGAACATGGATGCGGCCACTTTCATTTTTGACAAAAACCATCTGAAAAGTGATGCTTATTTGATGGATTTTTCATATTTAAGCTTGAATCGGATCGTTTTTAATGACTTAATCAGTTCAAATCTTTCATATAAACTAATTGAATCATTTAAATAGACACTTAAGTGTTTAAAAAATGTCCAAAATATTTCGTAAGATGAACCTGAAATTTGAGGACAAAATTGGCCCTTACCAGACCTTCTCATTTATATTTTGTGCATAAAAATTAAGATCTAATATGTTGCAATATGTTTCACACTACCTTCTGCTATCTACGTATACTTTGTTATGACTTTGGTAAATAAAAATTATTGTTATTACACATATTAATGTTTTCAGGATCCCTATTACCAAAGAATAGATAATGAAAATGACATTATGTGGTATATCATTGGACCAGTTGTAGCTGTTATACTTATTGCTATTGTTGTTGGTAAGTTTTCTTTTTAATATTTACCGTAAATTTACAGCTATTTGTTAATTTGTTTTTCTTATTGTGTTATTGTTTTTATAAAGATTTACCTCCCCTGCACACACTGAGAATTGTTTATACTGGCTGTTAACTAAAACTAGATGTGGATTGAATTTAGAAATAATGATTACTGTAAATTCAGAAATTATTGTGAGGTTTTTATTAATGCGAATAATGTGACTGAGTGAGTATCGCGATAATAAGAACTCGCATTCTTATATCTGTTATATATATTTGTATGCAGATTTCCCTGTCGTCGAAATCATTAATCTCGCATATTTGTCAATTTTACAAAATCGCAATAATAAATGCACGCTATAATTTCTGAATTTACAGTAAATCAGTATGGTAAAAGGTGTTAAACTTTTTTTTTGCCTTCATCATAAGAAGAGTTACTTTTCTGTTGTTTCCATTTCACACACTGTTACAAAATGATTAATATCTAATGCAATATATGAGATAATCTTAAACTTGAATCAACTTGCATGTTGTTTGTGGACTTTATGATTAGGAAAAGAAAAAAAGTATAACTAAAATACCTAACTCTAAGTTAAATTCAAAGAGAAAGTCAATGAAAACTGTCAAAATCAAAGTTAAGACTTTGTCACACAAATAACGAATATAGAAAACAACTTTCATATTCCTGACTTAGTACAGGCATTTCTGGAAAAAAATGTGACTAAAACCTAGTTTTATAGCTATCTAAACCTCCCACTTAACAAAATCTATGATCTAAATAATTTCCTATCATTAACTGATTTGTTCTCTTTAACAGTGATAGTTGTGTTTGTGTTATGTGCTCGCAGTAAAAGGGCAACAAGAGGAACATATAGTCCCAGCAGACAAGAAGTTACAGGGTCCAGAGTAGAACTAGGTCAAGTACTTAAACCACCACCAGAAGAAAGGCTTATATGAAGCTTAAATGCAATGAACTTAATTTATGAGATTATATCCTACACATTAATGTGTTGGACTCAGAATATTCAAAATCAAATGATATTCCAAAGACTATGAAAATGTCTACCTGATGTCGGAGAGTATTAAATGTGCCCATATGACAGTGTCAAGATTCAGGATGAAATTATCATAAAATGTCAAAAATGTGTGACATTTATTACTGTTTTTCAAGAAGGAATGGGGCATGATCAGATATTCATAGTCAGTTTCAGATTCAAAATGATAGTATACATTTACCAATTACAATGATATGTGAACGAGAATGTGCCATTAATGTGCCATTCAAAATATTTTGAACTATTTACTATGCAATCATTATGATTGATTAAATATATGTTGAATATATGCGGTTTTGAAATAAGCTACAGACAAAAAAGAGTAAAATATAATATTCAGACTCCAGATATTTATAGTAACACATTGGTATCGGTTTTGTTGAACAAATTAGGTTGTACAGCAATGACACTTCGGTCTCAAACCATATTTCATTTGATGAATTGTACAAATGTTAAACTAAATTTTGATCCAGTATGAATATGCAAACTTTTCTGTAGGAAAATTATAAAATTTAGGAATATTCCAAAGAACAAAAACAGTTGGATTTATTATGAGGTTTAATTAAAAGAAAAGAACTTTTCATAAAGTTGTTTTTTCCAGTTTATGCAAAGCATATCAGCTGAGGTTGTGAATTTATGTTTTTTTCAATTTTGATTTATTATAACATATCAATAGGTCTTATTGCCTTCTTTGAATGCTAAGTAAATGAGTGGGGTAAAGATTGTGCATAAGTATTTATTGCTTTCATTTACCAAAGTGCTAGTCAAGTCATACCCATTTTATTTTGCCAAAAAGTAAAAATATTAATCAAATTTTAATTTCATTTTGTTTGAATTGTTCAAATGAATTTCACCTGACCAGGCACGGCTAATACATTTATTAGTTTGGTACATTGCAACCTTGTTTTTTATTGTCATTTTATAGACATATTTTGGTGATTAAGGTTGGTGAATAGAGAAAATATTTTACCAAAATTAATGATTTCTGGATATTAATTTTTTTTTCTTTCAAATATGAAATGTCAGCATGTATGTAAATAAGAAGGTCAACCCTACCAGCTAGGTCGGGTGGATATATAACCTGTTATATATAAATGTATAAATACCCAAACTATAAGAAAACATTTCGGTTCTATATAAAGAAAACATTGCCATCTTATTATCATTCCGTTTTGGCTATTCAAGTTCATGCAATTTTTTTCATTATTGCTTAAGTTTCAAAATCAACATGCCTTTTTTAATTTATTACAACACAAAATACTCATTGATATTTTCATTATGAGAGAAACTTCCAATCATTTACAGCATTTTAATAATCACAAATTGTTTGAATTTCATTTAAAAAAAAGAGCAATGTATTTAAAATGGTTAAAGCTGATTGCATTGAGTGTGTAGGAAAAGGTAATAACTTTGGTTAGCTTGTTTGCTAGCTTAGTTTAGATTAACTACCATACTTGAAGAGTAGACTAGTGTGACAGATAATCAATTGATCTGTCTGTAGGGCTAAACTACTTCAAAAGGAGGGTAGTATACCTAACCAAATAATGACTTCATGGTTCAGCTAGCAAACTAACCAAAGATTCTACCTTTACCTACACACTCAATGCAATCTGCTGTAATAGTTCATCTAAATTGGCAACATGTGATGAACTCACAATTTTATGATATACAAAATTCGTAATCTTTCTATAATTTCAATTTGGTATGAATATGATGCTCTTATGAAAATCTATGCTGTCTGTTTAATGCTTTTCTATGTTAGCAAAGCTGGTCTTGTTTCCATTTTTTGTTTAATCAGAATTTGCTTCCAATATAGCCATTTCCACTTTTAAAATCTTTTTTATTTCAAAGATTAATAATTAGTACTATTGTCATTTGTTTACTAAATAGAATGTTTTCAGATGAAATCACGATTAACTGCATTCAGAAATGCTTCAGACATTAAGAGTTTTTATATTGTGAATATTTATTTGTCATGATTTTTTTCTGTACGATATTTATGTTATATTTTGTAGAATTGGTCATAAATGATTGACCATTATACATTCCTCATCAAAAGGTTGTGCATTGTAAATAGATTTTTATACACTTGTATGATACACTTATACACATTTGTACATAATTTACATATCATAAACACATATCATGTAGAATATTCCATCCATGTAATCTTTTGTTTAATTCTTAAATTGTCATATTATATTATATTGCGTTATAAATTATATTTTGATTGATAAATATGTATGAAAAAAATGTATAAATTATCAGTTGACACATTTTGTTATGATGATAAAATGATAATTTCACAAGAATGCCTTACAATTTATGAATATTTTCAATGGGGATTTATTGCTAGGCAACTATTCAAAAATAAACAAATTTTGGGGGGTAAAAATTGAGTATTCTCCTTGTTTGGAATATCTTACTTCTTTTTGGAGAAGCTGTATAAAAATTTGCTGGTGCCATCTGAGATTGACCATTTCACTCACTTCACATTTTGCACACAATTTCATTTTTTCTTTTTAAAAAATTCTTACCTTAACATGAAATGAGATAGATTGCTTATTGTATGACATTTGTGTCAGAATTCAATTATTGCACTCACAGATTATGTTTAAATAATTAATTCTAATGCAACAACGTTTGTAACGTTCATTTTGATTGGATAACGTCACTTTTTTACATGGCATCAATTGACAATTGATGCTATGGGACGTACGTGCAAGTGCAGACGGCATATGATAGATTTTAATTACATGTTTTAACGTTGTTTCTGTCAGTTTCATTAGAATGGAGATAACAATATTGTATTTTAAGCTCAGACGGCATCAATTGGGGATTTGATGGTCGCAAATACCCGTTTACTGTCTGCGCTAACACGTCGGCAGTAAACTAAATTTGCGACCATCAGGTTTATTTATTCAGACAAAGGCTTATATTCACAAAGGGAAATGCTTATAGACAACTGAAGACATTTTCAAAATACATATTTTAAACAAGTTTCTTTTGCATCATAACATAAACTATGGTGCAGATGGTTTAAAGAAATTTTAATACATGGTTTTTATATTTCTTATAATTTATAGAAATAAATATATTTTTCTACGCAGTACTTTTACTCACAATTCATGCATTATACAGAGGTGCAGAAGAAAATATTGAATTAAAATATGAATTAATTACTTAATGCAGGATAAATTCACATTTTTTATTTTAAAATGTTTTATAAGGAACTGACATCAATCAATTTTCTGTCTGCTAACCTATAATGAATTTCAGTATAACACCTTATCACAAATGTGCTTACTGAGGACAAATTTCATGCAAATATAGGTCACCCATCACAAATCATCTACCAATATCAAAGTTTGCTGGACAAACATTGATTGATGTAAAAATGACATGCTTTAAATTCTTCAAGCTGAATGAGGGTCTGATGGGGTTTACAGAATACAGTTGTTAGCAAAATGTGCAGAATAAATAGCAAATATTTTTTTTAGAATAGATAAAAAAAAAATAATGAAAAACTAGAGGATAATAGGGTGCTTGATATAAAAAATAGAGAATAATGGGCAAATTAAATGTAGAATAAAGAATAATAGTCTAAAAATGAAAAATACAGAAATAAAGGACCCCATCTGGACCCTCATGTATATTAGCAAGAGTCTGAAGCTTCACTTATTCTTGATTCATTTGATGAACTGTCAAATATTATAATTAGGTGATAATTATGGAATTGTTATCAAGACAGAATTGTATATGTTCTATTTCATAGTATTTCAACATTATTGTCATTATATTCCATGAAATAAATTGAAAATATTTTATTTTTTGAAATAAATATGCAATATTTAATCCATACATCATTATTATCCATGTATCATGTATACAGAAAATTGTTATTTTTTGTACTGCTAACTAATGACCTAGTCATTGAAAATAAAGAAAATCAGACTAAAAAGTGTTTTACTTATTTTATGGTTATTACCAAATGAATGTTTTAATCTCAGACTTATTCTTGAATTGAATTTTAGATTCACACCAACCCTTAAATGTTGATGCATCTTTCAAATCTATGATTTTGTTTTTACATAACTATATGTTGTGTCTTAAGCTTGTGTTCCATTATTTGTATGCTTGTCATTTTCTTTTTTAGCCATGGCGTTGTCAGTTTATTTTTCGATTGTTGAGTTTGAAAACACTTTAGTATCTTTCACCCCTCTTTAAAAGAAATAAAGAGCCTTTCTATATATTTATTATATACTTAGTAGTAAATACAGATAAATTGTATGTGTAATACAATCATTGGCAAGCGTGCTGTATCAGCCACCTGTGATGATATCGATATCAGCACTGTTGCAAAGGCTTTATCACACCTTTAATCTGTATGACGTCACGTCATCGATTGCAGTCACTATTGCAAAGGCTTTATCAAACCCCTTATCTGTATGACATCATGTCAAACATATAATCTGTATGACATCATTTCAAACCTCCTTATCTGTATGACGTCATGTCACATAAAATAATCTACGTGAATTATATGTATATAATAAAGTGTATATGATATGGCCGTATCAACCCTCAACCAATATAATCCCTCGAGCAGATCTCTTGGATTATATGTCAGTATATTGGTGTCTCGGGTTGATACGGATGTGATATTGAAAAAGCCATATGATATTCTCTATATACAGAAAAGCTTAAGTTGTACTGTGCTTATATTGATATAGAAATAGGAAGAATACCAATGAGACAACTTCCACCAAAGTACAATTAAAATGGATGTAAGCAATTATATGTAACTATACAAAGAGAAAAAAACAGTACTGTATAGAAGGCTATAAAAGGCACAGATATGAAAAATATGTAACAATTCAATTAGATAAACTAACTTACTACCTTCTTTTATAACAAAACAATTTACGAAATATGAAATATCACAGACATAAACAAGACAACCACTGAATTACAGACTCATGACAGGTGACATGTACAAAAATAATGTGGTGAGGTTTAACATGTTAGAAGGCACCATTCCTCCCATAACCTGGGACAAATGTGTAACAGTTCAGCGAACTCTAACAATAAAACTAAGTTTAAAAGGTCTAACTCATCAGATCGAACGTGAGTCAATTGTCATTCAGCCTTTCAGAAGAAGATGTACATGGTTTAGGTCAAATTTTCAAAAGTCCCCAATCAAACCGAAAACATTGGACCTTTGGTACATTTTTAAAGTCTAGGTACACTGAAGTCTATGATACATGATTTTATAAAAACAATTCCTAGTGAAAACAATATAAATTAAATAGATATATAGTCATTAAGAGAGAAAGTTCTATTCCTAGTAGTGTTGTCAACGGTTAACCGGTTAACCGGTCGAACGACCGAATACTCGATACCAAAAACGCTAACCGGTTAACCGGTTAACCGGACGTTTTGTTCAATTTTTATAGATTTGATATAAATGTGTATTTCAATCATTAAATAGTCATGTTTTATAATTTAAAAATTGTCGTCGTGGTAAGTAATTTGACAGATCAATTGTTCAGTATATTGATTGTTATTGTTAATCCTATAAACGTACAATTAATTAGAACTTGCCTCTTAGCTCGGGGCAGGATCTTAAAGAAACATAATTGGTATATACATTTTTTTTAACAGTAACTCTAAATCAGTTATACGATTAAATTTTACGATTTACTTCATTATTTCGTTTCTGATCTAATATTGTGTAAACCTACATCTAAGTGTGCAACCTCCGTCGTGCATTGCTTAGTCTTACTTTAAACGAAATGCTAACTCAAAAATTATGAAATGCAAACCAATGTGAATGTACTCAATGTATACGTGATAGTACGAGTAACATGCAAACAAAGTAAAAAAAAACAGGCCGTACGGTGACCTATTGTTAGTTTCTGTGTCATTTTGATCTCTTGTGGATAAATAAACTCAGCATAGATATCAGGACTAAATTTTGTATATACGCCAGACGCGCGTTTCGTCTACAAAAGACTCATCAGTGACACTCGAATCCAAAAAAGTTAAAAAGGCCAAATAAAGGAAAATTGTCTCATTGGCAATCATACCACATGTTCTTTTTTATAATTAATCATTCAAATTGAAACACTCCACATTATTTTCGGAGACAACAAGTGAAAAGGAAAGAATAATCAGTTTCAGACATATTCAATTCTACGAGATCAAGAAGTTTTTTTTTATTTTTCAATCTGAAGTTGGTACAAACGCTATAGTTGTTACGGTGTAGTTGATTATACAAAGTCAAACTTCGCCAGGAATCCTCACAGCCAAGCCTTATAATGCCAAAGGACAAAGTTCAATTCTAAAAGCGTAAATTTATAACTTGGATGAAAGGTTGTCAAATTGACACTCATACCGCATCTTATATCAATGTGTAGGGTACTATTGATAAGGTTTTCAAACACCAACTCAAACTACCGGTTAACCGGTTAATCGGTCGAACGATTATCCGAGTAACCGGTTAGGCAAAAGTGTACGATTTGACAACACTAATTCCTAGTCAACCAATATGTCCATTTGTCTCACCCAAAGCGGAACGGGCAATTTCGTCTGAATTTGTTTCACACACATATCATTTTCTAAAAGTCTTCAAATCTTTACTGCAATTTACAGTATTATGCATTGATATGTGTATATATATAGGCAGTGGCTATTTGACCGGCACCGGCTAAATAGCAAATTTGCTATATGACCGGCACCTGCAAAATAGCAAATTTGCTATTTAGCCGGTGCCGGTCAAATAGCCACTGCCATATATATAACTAAAAGATGTAAAAGTTACAATTGAAAGCGCTTAATAACATTTTGATTCTATGGATTTATGTAAAGTTGATATCTATTTTAAGTTCATTATATATAGACTCCTTGATGTTTAAATTCAATTGGGTTTTAACAGCTTTCTAATAATACCGATTTGCCCACAGTAACCAAAAGAACAAAGAAAATATATACTTCCTTTTTGTTTCCTTTATTTCCTTGGTTTGAAGCGGTTTTCTGGCTTCTCTACGCTTCAAAGGGAACACTCAAAATATATATACGCGAAAGCAAGGGATGTAAAACATAGCACGGTATCATTCACGTTATAACCAAGAGGATACACAGAGAATATCAAAATGTACCTATTTGAATTCAGATTAGCTTGTTGGAGTTGGAACCTTAGTTTAGGGATAAATACGAATGGTATGTTATATATCATGTTAGTATTAACAATTTTTTCAACAGAAGAAGTACCACTGTCGAGTAAGGGAGCTACCGTTTGATTTTTATGGGGGGGGGGGGGGGGGGGGCTAGGATGAAATTTGAAAAATATCGGCAGGACAGGAGTTTTGAGTAAAAAAAAAGGCAGGATGAGACGCTTGCAAAAAAAAAGTCAGGACGACAATTTAGGTAAAAAAAAGTCAGGATAAACTAAAAAAAAAAGACAGGACCGAACAGAGTGAAAAATAAAAATGCAGGACAGAGATAACAGCTAAAAAAAAATGCAGGACAAAATTTTTTCATCCCCCCCTCCCCCCCCCCCCCCCATAAAAATCAAATGGTAGCTCCCTAAAGCTGATTTGTTATGTTTATGCCTATTGACATTCTGTTGTCTTTTGAAATGGACGAAATCAGAAGTGATGATTGTTTCAAAGGTAACTTTATTTTGCAATAAATACATTCCTCATTATCTCTGAAAATAAATGTGAGGTACATTTTAAGATTTGCAGTGTAGAAGTTGTGTATGTATATAAAAAAATAGTTCAAAATCCGAATGACACACGTAAGCTCTAATACAAAATATAGCTAAGAGGGTTATTTTTCTCTCAAAAGATAATATATGCCATATACGTAGAACATGTAGAAATCGGGATCCAACTATACTTGTACGAAAGCCAAAACAACCTCCTAAAGTAATGATGGTACCACCGAAATAACTAACAGCTATTCTATCAAAAGCTACTCATAGAAGTATCATGACTTATAATGGAGGTCAAGGGAAATCCGATTTTGATATTGGCAACCTTGTTGACATTGAAACAACTTGGCTCCGGGTGAAATGGAATATTTTTATCTGCTGCTGATACTGCGAACAATACTGTTTTACTCCCTCTACACTAAAATGCTCTGTTGTTAACTGTTCAAGCCTGTATCTTTATCTTTATTATTTCATGTTCTGGTAATTGAATTCCTTCAACGTGATGGTAATATTTTCAGGTGGATTTTTTTTTATCAAATGCCTACATTATTATTCCCTGAATGTCTTTAAACCTTAGCGCTCAACGTATTTAGATATTGAAACTTTTTATTTTGAGCCTTTTGATATGTTTCTTAACGTCTCGAATTGGATCATTTTGTAAGGTTTTTTATGGTCCAGATCGACGTGAGGAATCCAAAAGAATACTGCGGGAATTTCTCGCTACATTGAAGACCTGTTGGTGACCTTCTGCTGTTGTTTTTTTCTATGGTCGGGTTGTTGTCTCTATGGCACATTCCCCATTTCCATTCTCAATTTTAGCTATATGGAAATAATCAAGCTATCTGATGGCGTTGTAATATTGATGTGCTTTGTAGGACTCATCATCACCAATCTTATGTGTATAGACATTGAGGGTATATGTCCGTCTAAAACGTCATACCGCCATGTTGAGTTTGTAGGATTTGGTATATTTCTGAGTACTGATACATGATAGAATTGTTATTGATATATGACTAAAATTGAGAATGGAAATGGGGAATGTGCCAAAGACACAACAACCCGACCACAGAGCAGACAACAGCAGAAGGTCACCAACAGGTCTTCAATTCAACGAGAAATTCCCGCACCCGGAGGTGTCCTTCAGCTGGCCCCTAAACAAATATATATTAGTTCAGTGATAATGAACGCCATATTAAACTCCAAATTGTACACAAGAAACTAAAAGTTAAAATAATACAAGACTAACAAAGGCCAGAGGCTCCTGACTTGGGACAGGCGCAAAAATGCGGCGGGGTTAGATATGTTTGTGAGATCTCAACCGTCCCCCTATACCTCTAGCCAAAGCAGAAAAGTAAACGCATAACAAAAAGGCACATTAAAATTCAGTTCAAGAGAAGTCCGAGTCTGATGTCAGAAGATGTAACCAAAGAAAATAAACAAAATGACAATAATAAATAAATAACATCAGACTACTAGCAGTTAACTGACATTCCAGCTCCAGACTTCAATTAAACTGATTGAAAAATTACGTCTTCATCATATGAATATCAGGCACAATCCTCCCCGTGAGGGGTCTAGTATCATACCATCATGTATGATACTGTCTGTATGAAAATATGTTTTTCTGACGTTTTCATGATTCAGTAAGACAACTGCACAGTACAACATACCACAGCCTTTACCAGTTTTGACACACTGTCACATCGGACTCATATGCAACAAGAATGTGTCCATAGTACACGGATGCCCCATCCGCACTATAATTTTCTATGTTCAATGGACGGTGAAATAGGGAGAAATCTCTAATTTGCCATTAAAATTAGAAAGATAATATCACAAGGAACATGTGTACCTAGTTGGACTTCAACTTCATAAAAAAAACTACCTCGACCAAAAACTTTAACCTGAAGCGGGACAGACAGACGGACGGACGAACGGACAACCGAACGAACGAACGAACGAACGAACGAACAGACGCACAGACCAAAAAACATAATGCCCATAAATGGGGCATAAAAAATAATACAAACAAAAGTCATGTTGTGCTAGGATTATATCCATTATAAGGAAACTTTAGATGGTATGTTAAAGTCATATGAAACCTCAAATTTAAAAAAAAATGATGCATATGTTTTTATAACAAAATAGATAGTTTTCATTATTAAACTTATGTACATATAATTATTCCTGAAGAAAATTCTTTAATTTGTAATTTAGAAGAAGTTTACTCTTTTATAATGCTTGCTTCCAGGAAGCAATTCGCCAACACATTTTCCGTATGCAAATGACTTAGCATAACCCTTCTCGCAAAAAATCCGGTGATCGCAATACGCATGGATCTGTCACTGAAATAAACTATTATCTGATTGTACATGTGATACACGTATTCAATATCCATGCTTATTTTTTGATTGTTTACTATAAGGTGAGAATTGGTAAACTACGGCTACAAAACACGATAATTAATGAGCTGCCATATTTTCACATCATAACAGAGAGTTAACAAAATGCACAGACGACTAAGTTTATGATATATACATGCATTGGTTCAATAATTGGATAAATATTATTTTTCACCGATCACTCATTTCATATGACTTTAACATAATTTCATATGTGAGTTTGTTTCAAAAGATTATTATGTGACTAAAGACATACAGCATATCCCTCAAAATATTCATCTGTTATGATGAAAATATTTTATATTAAAAACGTCACTCGTTCATTAACATGTTTCCTTGGCCAGTTTTTATTTTGGTCTAGAACTTAAAATCAGTTCGAGAGTTCGTTGTTATACAAAATACCTAAGTAGTTGATAAATCTGAAATTTCCGATGACTACATGTAACAGTGCTGTAATAACCTTTTTTTTTTTTTTTTTACCAGAAACGTCTCACTTAGGTAAGCCAAAAATATAATCACTAGTTAACTAATTTTGAACTTAAACTGTCATTTTGATCTGAACAGCTTTTCAAAGAGTGAACGATATATTCTTTAATCATATTCAGTCTTTCAGTAAATTGTCAGAATTATCAATACTGGGGTAAATTTAAAAACCAAAAAGTACCTAAAATATATTCAAAAGTAAAATAACAAAAATACTGAACTCATTTTTTTTTATTATCTTTATGCAATGAAAAGTCAGAATCTTTAGAACATTTTATACTTTGGCATAGTTATTTTATAGCTGACATGTGGCACAATCTAAATTCTTAGAATTTTTCATATAACACATATCGGAATTCCACTTAATTTAGATATTGTCATATTTGGACTCTATAAAAGTTATTAATTGGTTTTGTCAAGAATAAAGTTAACTTACAAAGTACTTCATTGACAGATCTAAGATGCAAGATGTTAAACCTCATATCAAAGAGCTTTACAATTACATGAAAGATAACTGGATTTTAGAAGAAAAAAAACACATTTTTTACAAAACTGTGAGTGTAGAAGAATTCAACTTGAACTGAAATCCTTTGCTAAGGTCACTTATTATAAATTATGCGTCTATATTTCATATTATTATCTATTACATTATATAGTAAATACTTGATTGGCTAATACGGAATCACGTGTCATAGTTTATTTCAATGTTTTTTTTTTCTTTCAAATATTGGCTGGAGCGACGAATAACGCTAACAAATTGAAGCCTTTATCGAACAACCCTATTATTCCCCGCCGGTAAATAACAACGACTAACTGAAGCATGCATTGCACAACCCTATTATTCACCGGCGATTTACTCTTTTCGGACTCAATGATTTATAGTTGACTCCTTTTAAAGTATGATGCCACTTTATATTATTATACCTTACATTATATTGTAAATATAGCCCTCGTGGAATAACCCTTACTCGGGTTGACCATTTTAAATATTCACCTCTTCAGCGGGTCATAATTGTATATTAAGCTGTTATGCCATATACACAGTGTGGGAACGGAAATGTACGGTTTGGTAATGTTTTGGTCATTCGGGAGACTGTCCAGCGGTGTCCAGCGGGGCTCCGACATTCCAAACAATAACAAGTTTCTTGATGGAAAGTTTGGTGAACTCAAATGTTACTTTATAACGTCTCTGCTTTAAGTTTTGTTTTATTGTTTCGAATGTCGGAGCCACGCTTGACAGTCTCCCGAATGACCAAAACATTACAAAACCGTACAGGTCCGTTCCCACACTGTCATATATATATAGGTTAATGTGTTCTTGCAATTTTATTACTACTATTATGATTTTTATAAAAATCTCATCATACTTAATCCATATATTAGTATATCATACTAATATACCATATAATGTTTTTTTGAATTACTTGCATAATTATTGTGTAACAAGATAAACAGTAAATACCTGTAAACCCATTGAGAAATAATAATAGATTAAATGATGAAAAATGTATGAAAGTTACCCTAGCCTTTCAACAAGACTTAACGTTTTAAAGTTCAGACTTCAAAAATTGTTAAGATCAACAAAATGACCGTTTAAGACTGAAATGTATTTACCACCGAAAACAAACATAAAATACTCTGATTGTAGTAAATCCGACTGTTAATAGTATAAAGGCTGTTGGTATTTTGAGTGTTATATTGCCATTGTATAGTCTTTGATACATACTATCATTTCATGTGAAATCTTTCTACGACAAAATGCATTTACATACAATTGTAATAGGTACAATTTTGGTACAAAACATAGATGAACAGGGTCTGAGTGACACAAAAGTGAAATTTAAAAAATATCAAACTTAATGGGAAATTAAAAACGGAAAATCCCTAACAAAATGGCAAATTCAAAACGGAAAGTCCCATACAAAATGGAAAATTCAAAACGGAAAGTCCCTTACAAAATGGTAAAATCGAAACGGAAAGTTCCTTACAAAATGACAAAAATAAAAGCTCAAACACAACAAACGAATGGAAAACAACTGTCATATTCCCTATATGTGATTCCTTATGTAGATAATGGTAACTTAAACCTTGTTTTGAAGTCTTGTTAAAACCCTCGGCCAAAACGTAGATATAACCTCTTCCAAAAAGACGGTGATGTCAATTGTAAACAATTTGTTTTTAAAATGTGTTTTAGAAAGCGTCTTATATTGATGAAAATCAAGGTAGTGTTGAGATGCAGATGGAATCTGAAGATTACAAAGGAGGAGGAGTGGATGAAATTGTCCGTTCATTGTTATGAAAGTACATGTAGCAATAAAAAAAAGATGATAAACACTTAGAACACATTTATTTTACATTAAGTTTAATAGGAAGCATATTTGTAGGATATTAAGCATATAAAACATATAAAACATATAAAACATATATCATAAATCTGACGATTGTATTAAGTTTACTTTCACAACACAAAATATATTTAGTAGAACAAAATCATGTTTTGTAAAGGCTGCCTTTTAAGGTAAAATTGCACATTTTATTGACCAATGCCATTGTTTCCTGTATTATTGTTGAACATTTCTTTGAATTTTTCATCATTAAGTATATCATCATCATCATCATCATCCTTTTCATCATCTTCTGAGTCACTTCTAGCATCTTGAAGCTGAAGTGAACATTTGTAATTTATACATGTACGAAATAGAAAAAAAATACCCACATTATAAACTATACTCTCGTTTCGAAGTTTCGTTTTATTGTGTAAAAGCGTTAACCGAAGCACATTTTGTATGAAGCATGGAAGAGCTTTATAATAAAAATGTTATTGCAATCAACGCTTTTACATAAACTTTTAAAGGATTAGGTCCGGTAAGGACCGATTTTGGCCTCAGATTTCAGGTTCATCTGACGAAAGATTTCGACCACTTTTTAAACACTTTAGTGTCTATTTCACTTGAATCATTTAGTTTATGTGAAAGATTTTAACTGATTTAGTCATTAAAAACGATCCGATTCAAGCTCAAATATGAAAAATCTACCAAATATGTAAAAAAAATGTCACTTTTCAGATGTTTTTTTGTCAAAAATGAAAGTGGCCGCATCCGTGTTCATCCTCAACCTTTATATATGTTATGTATTATCATAAAATACAACTTACATTTCAATATTAAAGATGAACACGAATGCGGCCACTTTCGTTTTACACGAAAACCGTCTAAAATTTAACTAAAATGCTAAAATTGTGAAGATTTTTGTAATTTAGCATGACTCAATGGTGCTAGTACCCGATATATGTGCATTGTATTGTCAAAAATAGCCCCTGTTTTTATAGCAGAAGCATTTTACTGTCCAATAAATAACTAAAAGTTTACATTTTAACAATTTTGTAAAACTCCTATATTTTTGGGCCAAAAAGGGGTCTTACTGGACCTACTCCTTTCTATGCTACAACCAAGAAACTACGATGTATAGCAAAATTTCTTTTGTTTTCCTGAACATTGTCGTGAAGTTGTTATATCTTTTTTTTGCAAATTACACCAATATGGGTCAAGCAAAAACACAAAAAATATCGTGACAGCAGTACATACTAGTCAAGAATCACAAGTTCAAACACAAAACAAAAACATAGTTATGAAATGTAACTTTGATGGCCCTGGACTTCATTTCAGCGATTTTAAAGATTGTCTTATACTTCAACCTCAATCAGGTAACTTAGTAACATTCGCAAGCAGACATCTCACTAAGGACTATTTACACACGTGCGTAGCATAAAGTAAACAAAAACTGTCAAAAGTTAAGACTCAGAATTTAAAAGTTGTTTTAGGTTTAAAAGTATTGATTTTTAACTGATCTCTTAAATTTGAGTTCAGTTTACATTCTAGAAAAAAATGGTATTCGTTGTCAAGTAATAACAAATTTACATAGTCTTCCGTATTTGGGTATATTTCTACAACTTCCTTTTTTTTCATTTCTAGGTTGAGAAATACAATTTGAATGCATCACGATTGCTTTCATTCTGACAGTCAAAAGTACAGTTTTCGAAACATATGTATTTTCATTATTATTGAAATCTCCTACCCATCCTGTGTCATTTTTCATGAAATATAGACAATACTTTTTCAAATATTGTACAAGAGATAGTTACATGGATTTGCAGATTTATTCCGAGTACATGCTTGTCTTGTGCACTTGATTTAATTTACCAAGTGCAAAGAGAGAATAAAATGGTATTAAAACTTGTGAATAACACAATAATAACACAATGTTGACTGTTGTACCCCTATTTTTGACATTTTTACCTATTGTGTCTGTTTGTTATGTTCACGCGTCGTTATCGATATAATGGAATTTGATTCAACTGTCGTACAAGTGAGAGGTTTTGCTAGCTATAAAAACAGGTTCAATCCATCATTTTCAACATAAGAAAATGCCTGTACAAAGTTAGGAATATGACATTTGTTATCCAATGTTTGATGTGTTTGAGATTTTGATTTTTGCCATTTGATTAGGAACTTTCCGTTTTGAATTTTCCTTGGAGTTCAGTATTTTTGTGATTTTACTTTTTTGCAATACGCTTACCTCTCCACGTGTAAATTTTGTTGCTGCAGACTTAAAAATTAAAATCGTCCACAGAACATAAAACACTTGTAAAACAACTAGTAATGTCTTCAAAAACAGTAAAACAAAGCTGCTGTCCAACGTTTTATATTAATGTCATTCTCTGCTAGTGTTGGTAGTTCTATATACACTGAATACAAGACTCTGAAGAAAAAAAATAATGTCGCAATTCATAAACGTCTCATGATGGTATATAATTATGGCTCATGACCTGTAAACTGTTAAGACGATTAATAAGTGGGATAAATGTTTTACATTGTATTAAATAAATATGAGAATTTGAGTCAAATCGGTGAACATGAATTTGACATTTAGTGTCCCTTTAACATGGAAAGGTAGTTTCAATTTTGAAATTTAGCCAGTGTTGAGAAATTTGAGCATTTGTGAATAATAACAAAACATTCAACCTGTGAACGCTAAGGTTGTGAGTTTGAATAGGCCGGCATGAGTATTCCGGCTTCCTCCTCCAATAAAATTTCCACTACGAAAAAGCACAATAGTACTGGAAGTGGCGTTTAACACCAATCAAATCAACCAAAATATTCAGCCTTTAGCAATGGAGTCTACTTATAGGTGTGTGCTTTATTTCTTTTTTGGTTTAACCGATAATTCAATAAAAATCACCAAAATTTAGTTATTTGTATTTTCTTTTCCAATATGATGCTTATTATAATCTTACACATATGGGTAAATAAACTCATCATAGATACCAGGACTAAATTTTGTATATACGCCATACGCGCGTTTCTTCTACAAAAGACTCATCAGTGACGCTCGAATCAAAAATTCGATAAGTCTTGTTAAAATCCACAAAAACAAAAATACAACAAAGCAATTGTCTGCTACTCGGTGCTTTTTACAGTAAACAGCTGATTTAGCAAACTGAAAAGAAAAATGTTTTAAATTATAATACATAGTAACGTTAACTGAATATGAATACATCGATAATTCTCAGCAGATCGGGACCATTTGCCAAATCATATTTAAGGTGTCACATGTGGGGCATGATTTCCGAACCCTCCCGTGCACCTCAGATCACCCTTTACTTTTGGTAGGGTTCGCGTAGCCCAGTCTTTATAGTGTAAATTGTTATTTGTATATTGTCTTTTAGTCTGTTTTTGCCATGGGGTTGTCAGTTTGTTGTCATATAATGACCGTGAATATCCCTTTGATATAACCTAAAAAATTAATAAATAGTATCACCCCAGAATCTTGTATAGCTCCCTATACAGTCTGATTTAAACCAGCCCCCACTATCCACTTGCGTTTTTAGATTTGAAAAAGAAAGACAAACTCAAATGGATAGTGGGGGCTGGTTTTAATCAGATTGGTTTGGATATGACTTACCCTTTAGAAGATTATCCACCGGATCGTGTATACATAGAACCAATGCACCAATACGTACAACATTGACAGACCATGATAAAATCAAAAGAATAACTGTCACATTATGAAGAATAAAAAATTCTAAGAAATCCTGAAAAAAAACCAGTTACCGGTAAACGGACAGAACATAACCTACAAGAAATAGCAGTAAACATTAATTCTGAGGGTATTCCGTTTTCCATATTGAATCCTACACCCCTACCCCCACCCCAACCCCAAAAAAGACAAACATAAAACAACGGCTTTTATGAGTTTACATTTATATGACGCTTGGTCTTCACGCCATCTAATTAATCATTGAGTTGACCTCCGGTGACTGCCAAAGGTCATCTAACCCGATAAAATCATAAATATAGATACAAATCGATAGCAAACTCCTACAATTTGACATTTTTAGGTCTGTTTGATTACATATCATAGTTTTAAAATATATGTTCATCTTCGTTTTTACCTGTATAAGAATGAGTTTTTGAGGATCCAATCAATTAATGAAATAATTTACCCTTGTTTCACTTTCAATGATGACATTCTTTTCCTTTCAATAATTGAACACGCATAACTCATGCGTAACCCATCTCTAGCTAAGGGGTCAAATTGAAGGTCACATGAATTCGGTTTTAATGAGGTCGATTTATTCACTTGCAAGTGTACAATTCATCAGCAATGTTTCTTAGCTTCTTTTGACAAAATGAAACCAAATTGGTTTTCTAAAGCGAATAATTATTTCACTATTTCACAATAATGATTGAACAACTCAAAAATCATATCTTTTTGTAATATCTTTAATTAGTGCTAATTTAACAACAAAACACTTAATCCATGACACCGGTATAAGATACTTGTTGAGTAATTTGTTTTTTACATTTAACGCCGCTTTCAGCACTATTGTGGGTGTTTTTTTTGTGGCGTTCAGCTTTTGTTAGTGGAGGAAACCGGAGTGCGCGGAGAGAACCATCGGTAGGAAAACTGATGATCCTAGTACAGCATCGGTGTTGACGGGTAAACAGTTCGACTACTTCGACCACACGGCCACCAATGTCCGCTAGGATACATATTTAAGTTTGAAGCTTATTCTGAGATCCAAACAGTACTGTTTAATATCTATTTGACATAATCACATTTTTTTGGTACAGAAAAATGACTAATTTGTTCATCCTTGAATTATAAAGACACCATAATTTAAGCCACTTACTTTTCTTTTATGGTCTGTGAACAGCATATAAATATATGAAATATAATAGCCTAATTCTAAGAGGTAGTAGTAATACATATCGTTAGACACTGTCTGAAACACAAACAAAATAAATATACAAAATTGAAAATAAAACTGAGAGTTCTTGAGAGCACGATTTATTCATTAGTTGTAATTGGCTTTGAACTGGCTTTCAGTAACTGCGAGCACTTTAAGAGTCTTTGAATTTGTATTTATGTTAGCAAACCCTTTTTTTGTAGTTTGCAACGTCAAATCCCATTTATAAGAATGGTTGAGTGATCAAACATTAAACTTCACCACATGTGTCTGTCACAAGTAAAGAGTCTCTAATACAGTGGTTGTTGCTGGTCGATGTTTGACGTATTTGTTTTCCGTTTGTTCGTTTTTAGCTTTATTTTTTTTTTCATGTCGGCGTCTATTATAGCTTGTTTTGAGTATGTGTTCATTTTTGAAGACAAATACTGGTGTTAACAACTCTATTGAATAAATTCTATATTAGTTGTCTCATTAGCTATCATACAACATTTTTTTTTTATAGTGAGCAACATTTTAGATTGAATGTAAAATTCATTAGTTTATATAAAAAATTGGCAGAATATTTGTGTGTGAAAGTTGGTGATCCTGAACGTATGTTTAATTGAAATCAACATGTGTGTAAGATGATGTGCCCTCAGCATGTAACACATTTATATGGAACGCCACAGCTGTCTTATGTGGAACTCTGATATTACTTTATGTTGTTTTATTATTACTTAATGATATTTTGTCTTTTCTTAATTTGGTTTTGACATTACGTAATGATGTTTTAGTGTATATATATTTAGTGTACTCAATATGGAATAGTCATTACTTAATGTTATTTCGATATTACACGATATGGTTTCGTAATGACTTGATATAGTTTTGTCATTACACAATATGGTGTTGTCATTACTCGATGTGGTTTCACCAATATTTGATATGGTTATGTTATTAGTCAATGTGGGTTTAACATTACTTAATGTGTTTATGACTTAACGTAATGTAGTTGTTTCATGACATGATATGGTTTTGTTAATTGTTAATGATGATTTGTCTATTCTTTGTATGGTTTTAACATTACGCAATGATGTTTCAAAATTTGACGATTTTACACTACTTGATGTGTTTGTTTCATCATTTAATGTGGCCTTGTTATTCTTTGATGTGGTCCTGTCATTCTTTGATGTGTGCTAGTTGAAGAAAGACGGTCAAATAGAAACACGAAGAGACTACCAGTTAACGAAAAGCACTAATCAAAATATTCAGGACTGAGCAACACCGAAAATCTAGGAACTCATGTATTCTCAGATGTAATGCTGTTTGCCTTATTAATTTTTCGTATTTTTTTCATCATGTTTCAGGCTGTTATTTTTTCTCTTTTGAGTTGTTTCCCATTTTGTCATTTCGAAACTTTTTATTCAGTTACTTTTTGGAAGTAATCTTGATGTATATGTTGTGTACAATTTTTTTGTACAAATTATAATTTGTACAAAATGATAACTTGTACACAACATATACATATAGTTACAGATGAATATACATTGTAGATCTTTATTTACAACTTATATCTATTGAGGTGCATATATACTGTAAATCTGTGAAACTATATATCTGTTAAGATATATACATGCAATAACTATTTTTGGGCTAGTATCATATTTTCCCTCCGGTTTATATGATCCGTTCATCCTATATTGACTCTTACTTAAAATTCAAGAGTCAATCTTAAATTGAGGGTAAATTATATGGCCTTCCAAATACCGTTTCGATCCCTAACATCACTGAAGAGACATATATTGTCGAAATCTAGATCTGGTGTACAAAAAATATTGACACCTTGTGTTTGTGGCATAACATCTTGGTCACAATTCATTGTTTTCTGTTTAGTATTAAATTCATATTAAGATCCATTTTGTGACATCTCGTGATCAATTTTATTTGGCAATCGCCAATGACAGTCAGCAGGGTTAAAGAACATCAGTTGTTCGACCTGATAGTCAAATGCGTTTTGTTTAAATATACTTTTTCACTTTTTCGGTCTTTTGGAAAATGTTGTTTGTGCAGTATTTAGACCCTTCTACAACGAAATTTGTTTTATATGCACACGTATAAAAATTGCGGTTTTTATCCAACGCAATCATAGGTTTGAACGTAGTTTTCAATTTAGACTTGTACATACAATAACTATATATCTTTACAATTGTACATTTTATATGCATCCAGAGATACTAAAAAAAGTCTAGACTTACCGACATTATCATTATCATATAGGTGAATTCGAGGGGATATGATTGAAACCTTCAAAATTACAAAATTACCCCTTTGTTATTAAGGAGGCAAGCTCCTTTTAAACATTGCAGAGGAATCTCCACAGGATATACAACAAAGGAGCAGTAGCAGAACAAATAATAACATAGTGACAGTAGATTATTGGTTTTCTTTTTGTTTGTTGCATTGGTTATTGCTTACTTTTGAGCTCTTATGTAGATTGAGGTGACAGATGGATAGTCCACTTATATGATGTAGGTGTTATTGCGTCTAGCAAATGCGCGAAAAAATCATTGGATACAATGTAGGCTGCTGAATATCAATCTCCGGCGCAGAGTTCATATCCGTTCCATACATGCTCCGCAATACTGCACTTAATATGACGAGGTCATATTGAGTGTAGTGTTACAAAGTATTGAACGGAACGGATATGTGATCTCTGCGCCGGAGATTGGCTGAATATGTGACCATCACATTTATGAAGGGACTAGGAGTTGCAGTTCAGGGGTGAACTATTACTTAGCAGTACTATGCATTCGCTCTACATTAATTTTTGGACTATGATTTTTTATGATTCAAATTTCTAGAAAAAAGGTGTCATTAACGTTGACAGTATTTGTTTCCTAGAAAATAATGTGAAAAATTCCTATTTATAAACTTTTGGAATTACGAATTATATATTTTGGAATTACAATTCATATTTATAAACTTATTTGAAACTGAACTTGTGATTTGAAAATCAAACTGACACTGCTACTTAACTTTACGAATGTCAAAATTTGTTTAGTGTTATCTTGGCCATGGAAGGTCAAAATATTTGAGACCTTTTGAAATATCATTAGGACTTTAAATATCATGGTGATAGGGTATAACAATGAACCGTTAGATAGATTTACGAGGAAATAAGTTGGCTAAAAGATTTGTGATTGATGGAATTACCTATGTAGCATTTTCCGTCATTGTTAAATATCAGTCTGATTTGTTCAGAACTTGGAAAAATTGAAATCTGAATATTCATTCAGAGCAATTAGAAGAGTTTCTTTTTGCAACACGTTCGTAAAATGTTGAGAATTAATCTGGCTACATAATGCCTGAATGATTGTGATATTAACCCCCTTGGAACAGTTTATTGATGAAATGTTAAAATGCCTTTCAGAGTTAGTGTTTGATTTCATACTTATTAGCTATACATTTGTATATATATATATAGTCTACCAAATTGAATATAGTCGTTTGGAATACCAACAGAAACATACACTTAGGAAACATCCAAAGATGAAAACTGTTAAAGTTATATTAGGATCATCTGTTCTCTATCTTTCATTATTGTTACTTTCCATTCCTAGTTGTGAGACTGAAGAAGCTGGATGTGACCCATCATGCCAGAATAGTGCTTCCTGTCAACAGAATAAATGTCAGTGTGGAACATCATTTGTGGGGCAATCGTGTGAAGTTAATGTAAGTTCATTTTGTATTATATTTTGAATTATAGTAGTAGTAGAATAAGAACTATTGAATTTGAATAAGCATGTGAGAGAGTATTAATGGGGTACCTGAAGAGCATAAAACGTTAAAAATTCATTTCAAATGACGTTGACTCTAATGTTTGGTACATGTAAATACTGTTAACCAACTTATTTTCACGTGTGATTTACTTTTGCGATTTTCACGAGTAGAAAAATTACGCGAATATAAATCATCACCAATATATAAAACTTGGACCATGTCTTATTGAAGAACATAAAGTAAATGTGAAAATCTTGAAATTAAAATCACTGCAAAATGCGCCTGAAACGGCTATATGTGAAATAAAGTATCTGCAAAAATAAGTTGGTGTACACTTTACAGTATAATGTACACTTTCTTTTAAATCATAAAAACAGTAATGGTTATTAATTGAGACCTCTGACATCAATCCCAGTAAGGATGTTTTATTAATCAAGTAAGAAAAATTTAATATTTTGGGTTCTTTCAAATGCGGTTTCTAAGCATGCATTAAGATTTGGGATTTTGGGTCCAATCAGAGTGAGTTTTCAAGTTAATCCAATTCTGGGTGCTAAATTAAACTGTTTGATTTCAACAAAAAATGAATTTATTGGCCCATGGGTTCTTTGACATGCTGAATCTTACTGTGTATTAAGATTTGGGCTTTGTTATTAATTTCACCCATATTGATGTCTAAAGGGTCCAAACTTTTGTTTGATTTCATCAAAAATTGAATTCTTGGGATTCTCTGTGTTGGCCAATCTGACCATGTATTCAGATTTTAGAAATTGTACCATAATAAGTGAATGTCCAATTTCAAACATGTAAGCGGTAAGACCATATTATTTCTCTGTCCGAATCCTATGTTATGTCAAATATTTGATAACAGTCCAAATTCAGAGCTGTAACAAGCTTGAAATTAGGTCAATACTTGCCCCAATCTTTCAGGGTTCAACCTCTACCATTGTATCAAGCTGTGACCAAGTGTGACTTTGACATAATATCTCTTTTGTACTTTTTTCTTAATGGCTCTTTTCAATGATAGAAACAGCTCTTATTAGCATAGTTAATGTTAAATATATACCGGGTACAAGTTGATTGTTTTTTCCCCAAGAGTTTAATTTAGATAGTCATACAAATAAGGTTTTAGATGCTAGTATTTTGTATTTGTATAATGCTATGAAAAGTAACATTGAGGTTTCTGCTACCTAAAGTTAACTTTCAAGTTTGGCCAAATCATTTGAAACTGTTTCATGTTTATCTTGAGCTTATTCCTTATATGTCACAAATTGTCTGTTCAATAACTTGAGTATTCTTTAACATATCTTTAACTCCAAGTAAGGAACTTATTAATAGGGGCAGAAGGACATTTATCAGAATTTCAGGATTGACCCTTTATTTTTGCAGTAATTTGTGATAATGCAGGCCTTTGTGTTCACAGAAATTCATGATTTATACCTGGAATGAATGATAAATATTTTTGGGAATCAGGATGACACTCCCTTGCTATAAGTAACGTTTTGTGTTCAGATGCATACATTACAACAGACATTCTCTTTTTTATAAGCTCACCTGGCCTAAAAGGCCAAGTGAGCTTTTCTGATCACTTGGCGTCTGGCGTCTGTCGTCCGTTGTCGTCTGTTAACTTTTACAAAAATCTTCTCCTCTGAAACTGCTGGGCCAATTTTAACCAAACTTGGCCACAGTCATCATCGGGGTATCTAGTTTTAAAAATGTGTCTGGTGACTCGGCCAACCAACCAAGATGGCCGCCATGGCTAAAAATAGAACGTAGGGATAAAATGCAGTTTTTGGCTTATATCTCTGAAACTAAAACATTTAAAGTAAATCTGACATGGGGGTAAGAATGTTCATCAGGTTGAGATCTATCTGCCCTGGCATTTTCAGATGAATCAGACAACCTGTTGTTGGGTTGCTTCCCTGAATTAGTAATTTTATGGAAACAGCAATAATGTTCAGCAAAGTAAGATCTACAAATATGTCAACATGACCAAAATTGTTAATTGACCCCTTAGTGAGTTATTGACTTTTATAGTAAATTTTTACCAGTTTTTCGTAAATTATTGTAATCTTTTTAAAAATCTTTTCCTCTGAAACTACTTATACAAACTTAACCAAACTTGGCCACAATCATCATTAGGGTATCCAGTTTAAAAAATGTGTCTGATGAGCCCGCTTGCCAACCAACATGGCTGACATGGCTAAAAATAGAATATAGGGGTAAAATGCAGTTTTTGGCTTATATCTCTGAAACTTAAGCATTTATAGCAAATCTGACATAACATGAAATGTTTATCAGGTTGAGATCTATCCGCCCTGAAATTTTCAGACAAATCAGACAACCCCTTATTGGGTTGCTGCCCCTGAATAAGTAATATTAAAGAAATTTTGCAGTTTTTGGTTATCATCTCGAATATAATTATAGATAAAGATAAACTGTAAATAGCAATAATGTTCAGCAAAGTAAGATCTACAAATAAGTCAACAGGACCAAAATTGTCAACTGCCCATTAAGGAGTTATTTCCCTTTAAAGTCAACTTTTAACAATTTTTCGTAAATATTTGTTTATCTTCTCCCCTGAAACTACTGAGACAAATTTAACCAAACTTGGTCACAATCATCATTAAGTATTTAATTTACAAAATTTGTCGGATGACCCCAACATGGCCGACTTGGCTTAAAATAAAACATAGGGGTAAAATGCAGTTTACAAAAAAATATATCAGGTGAGCGTCACAGGCTCCTTGGAGCCTTTAGTTTAGATTAGATACAAAATAAAGCTAAAATGCAAACCAATATCTATGAAATTTTCCTTGGCTCAAATACTGTATAGTGGGTTATTTTTTGCGGGGTGTAAATTTTCGATTATTTCTGGTGGATTGATCAAAACCAACAAAATAAAATCCGCCAATTTAAAATTGCACAAGCAAAGGTATTGATAAAAGTTTTGAATCCGCCAAAAAAATAACCGCCAAAATATTTCCTATACCTGATTCAATGAAAATCGCATCAATTAATACTAGACTACAGTAGATAAAAGAATAGCAATGAACAAAACTATATTAATTATATAAAGTCTTTGTCTTAATAGTGAATTAATACATTGTAATAATTATTTATATTGTATATACACAGGCAGCATCAAATTGTTCAGATGCACCATGCAAGAGTGGTGGACAGTGTATGGATTTAACAGGGGTAAGTATACCAATCTTTTTAAAGGTGGTACCAAACAACTTTACTGAATTAGTTTGACTCATCAATATTTATTGAATTGTGACAAAATACTGACTTGGACCCTTTTGCAAAAAATCAAAAAATCAAAAACTTGAACAACACATTTTATCAAGCAGTTTGACAAGCACTGAATTTTATCATTATGAAGATTAATATTTTCCAGATTAACAATAAACCACAATGAAAACATTCAACTGATTTTTTTACAAAGCTATCTCAATGTAGAGTTATGTACCACCTTAAATCAAGAAAATATGCTGCATCATTGGCATATATACTCCACATCTACTTTAATTCATTTTTTAGCTCACCTGGCCGAAAGGCCAAGTGAGCTTTTCTCATCACTTGGCGTCCGGCGTCCGTCGTCGTCGTCCGTCGTCGTCGTCGTCCGTCGTGGTCGTCCGTCGTCGTCGTCGTCCGTCGTCGTCGTCCTGCGTTAACCTTTACAAAAATCTTCTCCTCTGAAACTACTGGGCCAAATTTAACCAAACATGGCCACAATTATCATTGGGGTATCTAGTTTAAAAAATGTGTCCGGTGACCCGGCCAACCAACTAAGATGGCCGCCATGGCTAAAAATAGAACATAGGGGTAAAATGCAGTTTTTGGCTTATAACTCAAAAACCAAAGCATGAAGAACAAATCTGACAGGAAGTAAAATTGTTGATCAGGTCACGATCTATCTGCCCTGGAATTTTCAGATGAATCGGATAATCGGTTGTTAGGTTGCTGCCCCTGAATTGGTAATTTTGAGGAAATTTTGCTGTGTTTTTGTTATTATCTTGAATATTATTATAGATAGAGATAAACTGTAAACAGCAATAATGTACAGCAAAGTAAGAACTAAAAATAAGTCAGATGACCAAAATAGTCAATTGACTCCCTAAGGAGTTATTGCCCTTCATAGTCAATTTTTAACAATTTTCTTAAAATTTGAAGATTTTCAATAACATTTTTCACAGAAAGTACTGTTATAGATAGAGGTAATTGTAAGCAGCAAGAATGTTTAGTAAAGTAAGATCTACAAACACATCACCATCACCAAAACACAATTTTGTCATGAATCCATCTGTGTCCATTGTTTAATATTCACATAGACCAAGGTGAGCGACACAGGCTCTTTAGAACCTCTAGTTTGTCCACCTAGCAGCATTATGTTTTTCAGTCTGTGTGTCTTTATATATAAAAAAGGAAGATGTGGTATGATTGCCAATGAGACAACTCTCCACAAGAGATCAAAATGACACAGAAATTAACAAATATAGATCCCCATACGGCATTCAACAATGAGCAAAGCTCATACTGCATAGTCAGCTATGAAAGACCTCGAAATGACAATGTAAAACAATGTAGTTTTTTGCCTGTATGTTCTTCCATCTGTCCTCCCTCAGGTTAAAGATTTTGGTTAAAGTTTTTTGGCCAAGGATAGTTTTTGATGAAGTTGAAGTCCAATCAACTTGAAACTTAGAACACATGTTTATGATCCTTATGATTTGATTTTTCGAATTTTAATGCCAAATTAAAGTTTTGACTCCAATTTCATGGTTCACTGATCATAGAAAATGAAAGTGCAAGTTGGGCATCTATGTACTATGGACACATAATTGTTCATTAGAATTTCTTAACTAAGGTCTTATTCATACTTTTGAAAAAATCTTGTATTGTTTTTCCAAAGCTCATGTAAAATAGAAAAAAAATCCAAAGTGATGTAATTGGATTTTTTTATGAGGATGTATATTAAAAAATAAACATAATGCTTTCTTATTATTTTAATAAAAACCACATAAAGATAAATACTAACAAAATATGTATAATTATTTCTAAATGTTCGTGTAAAAAACGTTTTTCCAAAGTCATGTAATAGGTTTTTTATGAGGATGGAAATTGAAATAAAAACATTAAGCTTTCACATAATTTTAATAAAGACCACATGAAAATGAACACTATATAATATATATACATAAGGTATCTCTGTGGTCAAAGATTATTGCAGTAAAATATGATATGATGAATATTTTTTTATTAACTGACAGTCCTTCAAGCAATAGTTGAAATGATAGAAACGTTTACAACAATTATTAAAGTAAATTGATTAAAAAAACTAATTGTCTCCCTTGTTCTTCAACTTAATAATCCAAGTATTTACATGCAAAATTGTAATTGACCTAAATTTATAAAAGGAAAAGAAATAATTAAAAACATGCAAGAAATCACTTTAAAACAATGCAAATTAAGACTTTATAATAGTTTATTCTCCTACTTTTCAGTCTACACCAAGTTTTAGCTGTACTTGTCCCAGTGGATACAGTGGATATTTATGTGAAAAGCCAATATATATAGACTACTGTGAATATTTCCCTTGTTTAAATGGTGGAAACTGTACATCAATGAACAATGATTACCAGTGTGCTTGTCCATCAGTAAACAATTTTCTGTCTTAATTCATACCTCCTCTCAGGAGTGGGGTCAATGTACATCAATGAACATGATTACCAGTGTGTTTGTCACAGGTAAACAATATATCTGTCTTCATTCATACTCCTCTCAAAGGGGGTTCAACTGTACATCAATGAACAATGATTATTGGGTGTTTGTCCACAGGTAAATAAATCTTTATGTCTTCATTCACATCTTCTCTCCAGCTGCCCTGAGATCACCTAATGAAATGTTTTTATTGCGCGCCTCAGCAATTTATTACCATTTTCATTTTGAAATACTAAAAAATTATATTACTTATGAAAAATGAAAGTTCAAAACTTTATCTGAAAGATTGTGCAGGCTATAAATATTTATAATAACACTTGGTACTACGGCTGCTGTAAAATAGTTATATTTGTCAAGTTGAAATTTCATGATTTCTGAAACCGAACTAATTCAAGATGATTAATACATGCATGAGGCCTTTTAAAGCTGACTATGCTGTATTGTTTTTACTCATGGTTGTAGACCATACAGTGACCTACAATGTAAAGCTGTTAATTACTGTTTCATTCGATTACTTGTAAAGAGTTATCTCATTGGCAATCATACCACATCTTCTTATTTTTATATAAGGGGAAATTTTTTTGGGGGAAAAAATGATTTTTTTTTATCAACAAAATTAATCCTCGTATATTTCCCAGTTGATCCTAGCAATGAGCATGTCAATTGTGAAATGAACATATATTAGTTGTTAAATGACAATTTTCAGGGGTATTAAATTCAGAAAACAGTAAGTTACTTCAACAACAACTGCTGGCTCAGTTTGTTTTACAGATCATACTTTAGTGTTGTATCTGTTGGTACTTATGATAATAAACTTAGAATTTCTCCAAATGAAGTGATATAGTTTTGTTTTGCCCAACTTCAGTTAAGACTCACCTTTTATAGGATATTCTGGTAAGAACTGTTTATTATATACTGATAACTGCAGTGCAGGCACCTGTCAGAATGGAGGTACATGTATAGATATTGGTGAACGACTATATATGTAATTGTACCGATAGTAAGTAAAAACCTTTTTACATAGATTTCAGGATATATATTTTTGAAATATATATAAATAGAAATATTTCGATTGGTTTTATCATGATGACTTCAGATGAGATACTTTATTGTAGTATATCAGCAGTAAATTGACTTCAAGCTCATTACAATTATTTTACAAAAAGAATTTTTTAATGCTTAGAAAATACTGAAATTGAAAATGATACAATAAATGTAAAGCATCAGCATCAAAACATTTAATTATTTAAAATTCTCATTTCTATAATTCTAACACAATTAATCCTTTCCTGACCTTTTGATTATTTGTATGAAATCATTATGTGTGGTTTCTTTGATCTAGTTCTTCATTAGTCAAAATTTGATTATGACGTCAAATCTTAACGCTTTCCGCTGAATTCCTCCTGTGGTGTCAAAAGAAAAAAGTTGACCATGGTTGGTGACATCACATAGAAAGAACACATCTTTTTTAGGGTCACTCGAAAGGAAGAATTGAATGTGTCTACATATTGTTTAAAAACCATTAGAGAGACATATTCCACCACTAAATCTTGTGCAATAAGATATATACTTATATCCATTCTTGACAGATAAATTTTAAATTTTTAAAACGCTCTGCAATCCTAGTGTCTTTAATTTGAAAGTTTAACTGTCTTGAGTGAAATATATCATATCACAATCATAGATATACAGTGGTAGCATCTTTATTTAGCACATTGTTTCAATATTTCACTGAATTTTGCAGTTTGGCAAGGAAAACATTGTCAGGTTGATGTTGATGAATGTCAAACACAACCTTGTCAGAGAGGAGGAAAATGTAAAAATTCACCAGGATCATTTAACTGGGATTGCTATGAAACAGGATACACAGGTAATTACTTCAGTGACTCTATCTGAGTATGGTTAGAGGACAGGAAGCAAGGAGGAGGGGATATAATTTGTCTGTGACTATACTGGTACAGTATATAGAGGTGATAGTTTCTATAACATATGTGCTGAGTCAGATAGAAACAAACCTTATATGAATTAATATTAATACATCAGTTATCCTATTCCTGGTTGAAAAAATCTCTATTCAAAGTCTGTAACTCTGAAAATTGAGTTGTTATCAATCCAATTCTTATACATGTACATGTATATGTGCACTTATTAAGGCCTGACTATGCAAATTTTTCTATCTAATTAACTTTTCAAATTCCAAGGAAAAAGTAAAATCACAAAAAAAACTGTTCTCCGAGGAAAATTCAAAACGGAAAGTCACTCAAACACATAAAAAAAAATGAATAACAACTGTCATATTCCTGACTTGATACAGGCACTTTCTTATATAGAAAATGGTGGATTGAACCTGTCAAGTTAACTTTTGAAATAAATTCATAGTGCAGTACTGCATTGCATATTATGTTACAGCAATGTCATAGTCCTGCATAAATTTTTGCGATATTTAGAAAATCTTGTTTAATTCATGTAAAAACAATTCTCAAAATTGAGTTTAATTTATTGCAATTATAACCCTGTATCATTTTTTTTTTGCAACAATAAAAACATTGCAATAATTTCCGAATTTACAGCTATTAGTTTTATATTTGACTTTTTTTAGACAAGTATTGTAACGTGGACCTGAATGAATGTGAATTATCACCATGTCAAAATGGAGGACAATGTACAAACTCTGACGGAGATTACAATTGTTCTTGTACCCTGGGGTATGAGGGTAAAAACTGCAGTAACCCTAACTGTGACCTTATTCCTTGTGAAAATTCTGGAACCTGTGGGATAGCTAACAACCAATGGAAATGTTCATGTCAGCAATATTATTTTGGTAAGTTGTTATTTGTATAGATTTGTTTATTCTTTCTGTAGACAATGACATTTTCATGCTATATTTTACAGAACTTCATTTTGATGACTTATTTCATGTTTGTTTTCTTGCCTATGTTAAAGATTTCAATAATCTATTGACATTCCAGATCGCTGATTTGTACTGCCTTCCCCTCCAATTGAGCCCCTTTCTTAAAAAAAACCAACAAAATTGATAACCTTTTGGCAAAGTTTATGACTTATCTCCCTTTACAGTAGAAATTCTCCTTGGCCATAGATCACAATTCCTTTATTAGTTCTTAATAACGTTTTGTCTCATTAACAAAATTGCACCTGCTTTTTCTGACAAATGATTTGTGTGTGCAATGTACAGTTCAAGTCCAAAAATATATCCAACTTTCAGAAAAATTGCACTCCTGCATGTTACAAATTTAGCCAATACACATCCATATCCTATAATAAACATGTCCAGAGATATTCAAAAACCTGTTTATTACCTTTTTGCATCTGTCCTAAACACTCTTTTCATATAAAAATCTTTTAAAAAACAACATAAAAAAATCTCTTCTTTCATTTCCACCCCTAATAAAAAATAAGAAATGAATGAGAAAAGGAAAGAAAAAAACGAAGAAAAAATTCACTTTAATTAAAGAGAACTATATTTGTAGACTGTGAAAAACCAGGTCATTAATTGAAAAAAAAATCAAACTTTTTACTAAAATATGGAAACAAAACACTAGAAGACTTGTAAACTTAATGAACCAAGAAATTGTTACGACTTGCTTTAAATTAACAATAAGAAATAAATTGACATATCATGCTTTTACATTATACTTAAACATATGTAGCATTTGACAGCTGTCTGAAATACTTCATATCAATAATGAACAATTACTTTCTTATTGATTTACTGGTAAACCTTGGAATTTTTATCCAGAACAGTACAACGCACTAAAGGAAATATCTATAAAATATATCATTATTCTTTGTTGACAAAATGATCATAACGATATTATGGAAATTGGAAATCTTATAATTTTAGTAAGTGATATAATTTACAGATATTTATGATAATGTTTCATCAACATTTCATACTTTAAAGTATCTTTATTTCCTTACTAAAAATTCCTACCAAGCAGTTCATACAGGTTTCCCTTACAGATTCATTTTTTTTAACTAGTACACTTTTTTGTTTAGGGGGCACCTGCAGAATGCCTCTGGGTGTGGGATTTTCTCACCGTATCGAAGACCCATTGGTGGCTTTCTGCTGTTTTCAGCTTTTTGGTCAGGTTGTTGTCTCTTTGACACATTCCCAATTTCCATTATCAATTTTATTTAACAAGATCGGTAGTAAAATTTAAGGAAGTTTATTTTTCATGTTGGTGTATGGGTCATTAAAATTATATTTGAAGGTCTTAAAAGGTAAATGCTAAACTTTTAGGTAACAATAAATTGATCTTGTATGAATCCTTGATTCTAATTTATATTAGAGTCTTGATTCTTATAATATAAGTGATTGATGCAGCACATAGATTTTCTTTGTAGTACATAAAGCATCAATTTTTAGTACATGTAGCAAGGTTTTTTTTTTGGTTTCTTAAAATAACAATCATTTCTTAAACCTATAAAAAGAACAGACTTTAAATAGCTTTCAGTAATTTTCAGGCAAATCTTTTTTATTGTGGATAATCCTTTCACTTGGTTACCGAGTACAGTACACGTTTTTACCTGTGTCTACCTGTGCTTCGATGTAGATTTATCTCGTTTACTACTCAGGGGTAAAAGGTATTACATAGACATACAGTTTTGATAAGTAACATATCGTTATCATAAAAGGCAATGTATTGAATATACATGTATGATTAACGTGTTTGTGTCTTATGTCAAGTAAGAAAACTTTCACCTTCTTCACACATTTGTTCAAACTTATTTTTAGCACCTGTAAGCTCATATTTATAATCAAAGTTGTGAATCTTTTCTTTGATACTTTGTTGGAAAAAAAATATTTGGAAAAAGTTTTTGTTTGCGCTTTTGGAAATAAAAGATATGCGGAAATAACAGTAAAAACAATAGAAATTGGCTTTTACTCAAAGCGGAGTATATTGTTGTCTATTTCTTTCTTTTTATTCTTCCCCATTTACTGTTTCAATATTTGCACGAAGAGACAAAAGTTATAATACAGACTAATTTCAAATATAAGGGTTCAATGCAACCCATTTTCAACAAGTATGACAGACCGCTTGAAATTCTGCAAAGGTAATTATTATTAAATTTATATTTCATATCAATAGATAGTTAGTGTATGATTGCCAATGAGACAAATATCCACCACTGTGCAGAGATCATAGTGGAACGGCGAGGATAAAAGCAAATAAATGTCGCGAAATACATTCTTAAACGACGAAAAACGCATACCGTTTAGTCAACTTTATTTTTCAGATTTAGCCAAAAAGTTTAAATCAAAATTAAATATGTAGAAAAAATATTTTTTTATATGCTGGATTAATAGATATGTTTTTACAGAACTGAAATAATTTAGGTTATGTAGTTATATGGTTTTACAGAACGGAAATGTTTTAGAGACATGATAATTATATAGTAATAATTTAGTTTAATTTCTATAGTCTCGCATAGTTCTTTATAGTATGGCACTTGTATTTTAATTTATAAAATTGCTGTTTTATTTCATGTTTATATTATAATGATTATATTACAAGTGGAGAGACTTTAATAAAATATTGAATCTGAATCTGAATCTTTTAAAGAGACATTGTCATAAAATGCTCTAGGTAATTTCTGTATATGTAAAACAAAAGACAATGTTTTCCTTGAAGCGATATGTATACATATGATAGAATCCAGGTAATTAGAGGTGTCCAGTTTGTTTTAAATATTATGTTAGGTGATTATGGGATGTATTTATTTCCAAATTTGTCAAGTACTATTTGTCTATACTGGGTAAGTTAAGTTTTATTTTTTATTATTTTCATAAACAAAAACTTTTTTTTAAAAGCGTAGACAGATACAATAAGTAATTTCATTTATTTAGTTGTAAATTACATAGAACTAAAAATCGTTAACTTTTTTTCAGATCTACTTCCTGTTCCGGTCTTGTTGGCATGAGACTTTGAATAAAATGTATGTCTATCAACATATCAACAAATATAGGAAGGAATTCAACACCCAATCATTTTTAATAATTGTTTGATATGAAAAAAAACGTTACCTGATAACAGCGTTTCTTTGTTTACATTGAATATGACGTCATAACTTAAATAACGTCAAAATTAAATCCCTAACAACTGAACCAATATCGGAAACGTTACGATATTTCCGTTTATCAACATGTTTGAATAAAAAATAATAATACAGACTTCGTCCCCATTCACAGGTAATGCCTGCCTCATATTATTATTAAAACATACATTGTGCCCTCAGGATTTTACAAATTTTCCTCTTTTAAAAAAATGGATTTTATTACCCAAATGCCTTTTTGATTGAGAAATTATCAAAATTTTACTTAAACTTTACTTGTTTTAAACGGTAAAGTGTCAACTTTTCGATGTTCTCAATATAGAATCAGTCATTTAAGACTCTTAGATTCATAACACAAATTTCAAGATTAATTTCACTGTGAAAATTCGACAAAAGAATAATTTGCCAACAGTACAGTTATTTAATTGTGTAATAGACTTCAAACTGTGTGCATTGATTGTTTTATAATTAACCAGTAAATTCAGTCATTTTGAGTCAATGTTGGATAACTGCATGGCTCCTAGGGGTATATAGGTGTTCACTATGACATACAGGAAGTTTATAAAGGACATTTTGTCATCTGTTTAAGGATATATTTATTTCATTTTACTATTGTGAGTTGTATTGTTTCATTTATTTAAATATCTAAAAGAAGTTAAACCGAAGTAATAGATGTTTATTGCCTTTTATGATGAATTGATTTAAAAACTTATTTGAATACTGAAACTTATGCAGTCTAAGGATTATAATAAACTTTGGGTATCTAATTGAAGGCATGGAAAAGTAAATACATTGTAAACAGAAATTATAAGTTTCAATGTTTTATAGCACAAATTAGCCACCTGATAAATGGTTTGTTAAATGTTTGATTTTTTTTACAATAAATTTAAGTCTCAAACTTTCCTATTAGGGTTTCATATAATTGATCCCAGACAGGAAGTTTTCTTGTGTATTTCTTGCTTTCATGATAAAAGGCAAACATGTTTTGTACATCTTTGAGGCTGTTAGTTTTCGTGCTTGAATTGTTTTACATTTGCCATTTTGGAGCCTGTTATAGATTTTGCTTATTATTAAAGGCTGTATGATGACCTTAATTAATGCTTACTTCTTCATTTGGTCTCAATTCAATGTTGAATTGTCTCATTTGGCAGTCATAACACATCTTCTTATTTATATATTTGCAATAAGGAGTAAAAGTAATTGTACCTAAAATCAACCCAAAACCCTGAATGTCGAAAAATTCTTATACAATTGTGTTAAAATTTTATGTTTAATTCTAAATGGACAATGGAATAATATTATAACCTAGAATAGCAGTCAAACTTGGTTACCAAAATCAATACGTTTATTATACTTAAGCAATACTTTTCTGCAATAAATTTATGATTTTATAAAATTTATTACTGCATTAATGGACCTCCCTTAGGGAAATACCGATACATGTCATAAGTGAAGCAAATGAGTAATTGAGAAGTATATATACTGATATATTATAACAACACTGAGCATTGATATTTATACTGTATCCAGTGTATACTGTTTAACTTACCATAATAAATGTTAAAGAGCTGTTAGGCCAACAATGCTTCTGTAAAAATCTAAAATAAAAAATACCTGTTAGAAATAAAATATTTGCTCGCTGTGGCCTACATCTATTTAGTATTTCCATACTACTAGTGTTTTGGGTTAGTATAATAATATCTAAATTTTTATCTAGTAGAACAAGGCATGGTTGGTTTGTACTTTGACTTTATTTTTTTTAGACTGAGGATATGCAAGGCAATATTTAGATTAATTTGGGCACATGACTGGTAACCCTAACAACCAAAATTCAGCTTATTTATACCGGTAGTTGTTTGTGAATTCATACACAAAAGGATATAATTTACATTGTTCATGTGGAAAAAAAACCAGTGGGGGATCCAGAACTTTTCATAAAGGGATGGGGGACACTGACTGACCTAAGGGGGCCCACTCAAGTCATGTTTCAGTGATTCCCTATATAATCAACCATTTTTTTCCCATGAAAGAGGGCCCTCCTGGATCAGACTATGAAAATATATTACTAGTTACTATATATCTATGTGCTATTGACCTAATACAATATATAAGACATATAAGGGGTCAGTAAATTCCATATGGGGTGAGAAGCTTGAATCCCATATGGAATTTACTGATGACCCATATAAATTGTATTATAGGTCAAGAGCACATTGTGTATCAAATTTATTTTACCGGTACCAACCATTTTAACGTGTTTTAATGTGGCTTTAGACTAGTGGCCTAAAAAGTGATCAAGTCTTCAATATAAAACACCTTCTTACATTATTGGTCTATCTAACTTGTGAGCTGTTACTGTGTTTTCTGCATTAATTTCAATGGTCCATCATCAATTTCTTAATCTGATGTCTGAAAGGTTTCAGATTTATCTCAATACTGTGTTGTTTTTACAAAGGGATGTAACACCACTACTAACTGTGTATTGAAATTAACCACACCCCTAACCCCATAATAAATATACAGGGTCTCCACATGGTGCCTTTTAACCAATGAAATACCTAGAAATTTTTGAAGAGCTAGAGCTAGATAAATATATTTATATATTATCAATCTAGAAGGTAATTTCAGAGTTTTATTAAGAAACCAAGAATTCCAATAAAAAAATATGACAATTTTTTTTAATTTGAATTGTAGGTCAGTTGTGTGAATCAAAAGGAAAGTGCGCTGACAATGAATGCCATCCGAATAATACAGCATACTGTTATCAAGAAGAAAAAGTTAACGGATTTTACAACTGTACTTGTAAAGAGGGTAGGAACAAATTTACTCACTATTTAAAACACATATTTACAGTGAGTGAAATAACATGTTTTGAACAATATGAATACCAAAGCTTTATTTAGATTCCATATATCTGGTAGTTACAAACTACAAAACATATGCTCTATAGAGCTTTAATATATCAATATGTAGCATGGTTAGACAAGCAAATTAAAATTAGTGAAGTTCACATTAATTTTAAGTAAGCATAGCACAGACATGGCAAAATAAATTATTCATAGGCGAATGATACCAGATGGGCATTCAAACTCATAAATCGAAAATAAACTGACAACGCAAATGTTAAAAAAGTAAAAGGACATATAAACAAACAATAGTACAAAAACACAACATTGAAAACTAAAGACTAAGCAACACAAACTTCACCAAAAACGGGGGGTAATAACAGGTGCCCCTGAAGGGTAAGCAGATCCTATTCCTTATGTGGCACCCATCTGGTAACAAGTCTTATTTAGTCTGTCACATTCGTAAAAAGAGGATGGGATTGTAGTTACAACAAAAGGAACATATCTGCTATTCTGTGAAACAGATATTCCGTAACGGTCAACCAAATCGTAATGGCAAAGTAAGCACTGCGATATTAAATGATCATCAAATATAGATATACATGCAGAAACTCTGCACAATCTACATTGCAGATGTCAATCTTAATTACAAGCTTTAGCAAACATTTATACAAACAAAGCACGAAAGCCACCCAAAGTCTTACTCACCAAGCATTAGAAAATTAGCTTTAAGTGTTAAAAGGTATTTGCTGTTTTTGTTGAAGACTTTAGGTTGATCTTTATATGTCTTTAAAGGTTACAAAATTTGAGGCATGTCTCATGAATGATTTGAAGTTGAAAAGTATCAAAGGTTGTATCTTACTTAGAGGGATTTCAAATTGTTTCAACCAATAACAATAGAATGTTGATTAAATAGTTGGTAGTTCAACTGATTCATTAAGATTATGATATTTCAAAATGATACTAGTAAAAGAGGGACAGTCAAACTCATAGATCGAAAATAAACTGATAACCCCATGGCTAAAAAAAGAAAAAAAAAACAGACAAATAATAGAAGACAAGACACAACATAGGAAACTAAAGTATAAGCAAAAAGAATAAAATTGAGAATGGAAATGGGTAATGTGCCAAGGAGACAACAACCCGACCATAGAAAAAAACAACAGCAGAAGGTCACCAACAGGTCTTCAATGTAGCGAGAAATTCCCGCACACGGAGGTGTCCTTCAACTGGCCCCTAAACAAATATATACTCTTTCAGTGATAATGAACGCCATACTAATTTCCAAATTGTACACAAGAAACTAAAATTAAAATAATACAAGACTAACAAAGGCCAGAGGCTCCTGACTTGGGACAGGCGCAAATATGCGGCGGGGTTAAACATGTTTGTGAGATCTCAACCCTCCCCCTATACCTCTAGCCAATGTAGAAAAGTAAACGCATAACAATACGCACATTAAAATTCAGTTCAAGAGAAGTCCGAGTCTGATGTCAGAAGATGTAACCAAAGAAAATAAACAAAATGACAATAATACATAAATAACAACAGACTACTAGCAGGTAACTGACATGTCAGCTCCAGACTTCAATTAAACTGACTGAAAGATTATGATTTCATCATATGAACATCAGGCACAATCCTTCCCGTTAGGGGTTTAGTATCATACCATCATAACATATATGAGAAGAACATAACCCGTGTCATGCCAACAACTGGTTTTTAAATAAATGTGTTTAGTTCCGATGCAAAGACCCTATAAGTGAATCAATATTAACGCCAAAATATGCAATCTTTAATGACCTGACAACAGTATCGTAACTATATCCCTTCTTAATAAGTCTATTCAAAGGTTTTGTTAGTTTTTGAGGTGAATACTGACACCTTTGTGCTTTATAAAGAATATTTCCATAAAAAATTGGATGTGAAATACCTGAACGTATAAGAAGTCTTCATGTTGAGCTATATTTTCCTTATACCGATGATAAAATTTAGTAAATGTTTTGACTAGTTTGTGATATCGAAAACCCTGGTGTAATAATTTTTCAGTAATACATAAATTTCTCTCGTTAAAATCTAAAACATTGTTACATACACGAGCGAATCGTACAAGTTGAGATATATTAACACCGTAAGATGGTGACAAGGGAACGTCACCATCTAAAAATGGATAATTAACGATAGGAAATGAAAAATCATCTCTTTTATCATAAATTTTAGTATTAAGCTTTCCGTTAGTGATATAGATATCACGATCGAGGAAAGGGCAGTGGTCATTGTTAGTATCAGCTTTATTTAAAGTAAGTTCAACAGGATAAATTTCTTTAATATACATACTGAAGTCGTCATTATTGAGAGCCAAAATGTCATCCAAATATCTAAAAGTATTATTAAATTTGTTTATCAGATGTTGTTTCGATGGGTCTTTGCTTATTTTTGTCATAAATTGTAACTCATAGCAATACAAAAACAGGTCCGCAATAAGTGGTGCACAGTTAGTCACTATTGGAATTCCGATAATCTGACGATATACGGAATCCCCAAAGCGAACAAAAATGTTTCTAGTAAAAATTAAAGGGCATATATAGTATCAAAGCATGTCCACTTGACATAGTTTTTTTGTTTATTGCTACTAAAAAATGACCTAAAAGAGTTTGAACATATATATTCACATTCTGACTTTTTAAATGCCCATTTAATTAGGTGTGTGAATTTTTTCTTAATGAGAATGTGAGGCAATGTGGTATACAGGGTAGAAAAATCAAAACTTTGAACAGATTTAAAACAATAATATAAGCATGCAATTTATCAAGTACTTCCAAGGAGTTCTTGACACTCCAAAAGTCATTAATTCCACTAATTTTCGAAGGCCTTATTTGAACAATTCATTATCAGGTTTTTAATTGTACCAAGTGCGCTGGTAAGAAGAATAGACAATTTAGTAGTGGAACAATGGCTAGAAGACGAAATAAATCGATATTTGTAAGGTGTATTGTGTAGCTTTGGAAGCCAGTACATAGTTGAGACTTTAATTGTATTTGGCTCTGCTTGTAAATCAGTAGCTAAAAGTTTATGTTTGTTACAGATGTCGTTTTCTGAAAATGGAGTCAGTTGGAATGTTGGTGAATTGGTGATTTCTTTTTTCAGAACCTCAATGTAAAATTTACGTCAAACAATAATAATATTATTAGCAGCTTTATCGGCCGGGACAAAAACAAATTTCTTCGCTAGTTCTTTTAGTTTATATTTGATACGAGAATGAGGTTTTTTTGTGGTTATTGTTAATAGTAAAATGTTCTTTAAAATGTTGAATACGTATATCGACTATCTTCATTACTGAATTAAAAAAAGAGTCCAAAGATTTTTTGTCAGCTTTTTCCCGTTTTATTCATTTCATACAGTAAGTATGGAGTGAGTCGTGGATGATATTACGACACTCATTCCAATTAATAATTGACGGGGGACGATATTTAGGTCCTTTACTGAGGAATGATTTTAACTCTCGGTCTTGAACGATGTTAAGATCTCCTGTTATAACATGGGAAATGGGTCCATAAATATATTCGGAGGTACTACAATTACATGAAGTAGGTGTATTTTCACTGATATTAACATCTTTACACAGTTGATTATAATTACACACAAATTTCCGGGTAGATTTCTTGTAAATATAACAAAGAACCCCACCAAATACTGGTAAATTAATAGCGGAAATGTAAAAAATATATCTGGAAACAATTTTTACCCAACAAGCTTTGATGATATGTATCCATAGATTATTATTTTCGTATATATGCTGAACTAGTGAAGTAAATTGTTAACATCAGAAGTACAATATGTTTTTGAATAAAAATAAAAGGATTATAGGAATGTTAGTATACTTGTATACTATAGTATAGTATAATTTTAGTATTTAACAATTTTGAATTCATTTCAGGATGGACAACCAACCATTGTCTATTTGACATAGATGAATGTTTTTATAACTTCTGTCAACATGGCAGTACCTGTACCAACTTAAAAGGTGATTACTATTGTAACTGCATCCCTGGTTATTCTGACAAGAATTGTTCCACTGATATAAACGAATGTCTAACTCAACCATGTAAAAATGGTGGAAACTGCTGTGATCAAGTCAATGATTTTTCCTGTGATTGTAACAACACAGGTAAGTTTAAACCAAAGAAGCTGGGGATGGTGGATGGGATAGCTGATTATGATTGCATCCCATATATCGATACACCCTCTATGGCACTTTTCCTAAAAAGCTAAATATAAATGTTATGTTATTGCCTGAGATAACTGCCAAATGCATTATAGTGTGTATAAACTATAATTTAATAAATTAGATGTCAATCAAAGTGGCATTTTATTCCAATCTTACTATGGATTCATTATATTTGTTTGCTACCAATTTTTCCTGGATTTAATAGGTAAAGGTGATTCATGAATTAAAGTACTTAAAAGAGTACAAATTATTTAAAGGCTTGTATGCAGACTTTGGCAAAACCAAACTAACTATAGTTAGTATATAAAAATAAGAAGATGTGGTATGACTGTCAATTTGACAACTATCCCCAAAATTTCAAATGAAGTGGATTTAAGCAATTATTGGTCACTGTAATGCCTTCATAAATGAGAAAAATCTTCACTGTATATATAGTTGTCTATAAAAAGCCCTATCATGAAAAATATGAAACAATTCAATAGAAAAAACTAACTACCTTATTTCTGACAAAACAATTTTCTAAAATCAAATGGCAACCACTGATCTACAGGCTGCTGACTTAGAACAGGAACATAAAGAATGTTGCGGGTTTAAACATGTTAGTGACCACTACCTACCGACCTATCTTCTTCGCTCCTGGCGGAGCATAAAGTCGCAACAAGATTTCGCCAAACAGTTCTGTCTTAAGCCTTTTTTCGGCTTCTCCCAGGTCATGTCAATCTCTTTTTGTTCTAGACCCTCTCGAATATGTTAGAATATGTTTAATTCTACAGAGTTATAAGAGTTCAATGGGAATGATCCAGAAAAAACAGATTATTCGTACCGTGGGTAAATAAACAAGATTGTCATTTGAATAATAATCATTTTGATTTCAAGAATTTGCATGGAAGCAAATTTCTGTTAAAAATTTTTGCAACATATTTGGATAATTCAAAAGATGTAAATGTTTGCCTTCTTTCAAAGGTTACAAAAATAAAACCTGTGAGGAAGATATAGATGAATGCGCCTCTGATACCTGTGTTAACTTTGAAGATTGTGAAAATTATCCTGGTGACTTCTCATGTACCTGTTTTCCTGGACATGTAGGCAAAAGATGTTCTGTAAAGGTACAGTACCAGTATATTGTAAACTATCATTTCATGTGAGTGTTTTGTATGTCCCAGCTGCTTGTCCAAAGGGGCATTAAGTATTGCATAGAGGAAAATTATCCTTGCATAATATTATTAAGGGGAGATAATTGTATTTCTGAGACAGGATTATCCTTCTGTTATTTTACAGGTCTTATTTTTACTGGATGTGTGTATGGGTAGAATAAGCGTGACATTGACATTTTAGTTTGATAATATGTAACAAAGAATGTTACCATTCTAAATGTTTAAAACTTTGTATTCTTCTTTATAGTAGTTCCACTTTCAAATTACAAATATCCTTGTGAATGAGCTATACCACACATCAAGCATCATACAGATATAAGACGATGTGGTGTCAATGAGACAACTCTCCATCCAAGTCACAATGTGTAAAACATAAACCGTTATAGGTCAAAGTACGGCCTTCAACACGGATCCGTTCATGTTCAAATTGTGTTAGATATGAAGGCAATACTCATACTTACATTTTTTCTAAATTAACTGAAGAAGGTCCTTTTCACACAGCTATTTATGTATATAAACATCTTCAATTGATGAGTTCTAATAATCTTAGAAAATTATGTAATTTGGGTAAATTTTTGTTTTGTGTACAAAAAGGAGGATCTAACATTTTGTAATATGTTTACACAACCTTCGTCTATCTATGTATACTTTGTTATGACTTTGGTAAATAAAGATTGTTATTTAATTTTTAAATATATTAATGTTTTCAGGATCCGAAATATCAAGGACTAGATAATGAAAATGACATTATGTGGTATATCATTGGACCAGTTGTAGCTGTTATACTTATTGCTATTGTTGTTGGTGAGTTTTCTTTAAAATCGTAAAATTTGAATTTTAATGTTTTATGTGTAAATTGTTTTTAAAAAGTTTTACCTCCCCTGCACACACTCAGAATTGTTTCAACTGGCTGATTACTATGCCTAAAAGTAGGATTGTAGTTTAGGATAAACGGTTTAATCAGTACGGCTAAAGGTGTAAACAAACTGTTTTTTTTACCCTTATCATAAAAAGAGTTACTTTTCTATTGTTTCCATTTCACTCACTGTTGTAACAAAATGATTAATATCAAATGCATTATGAGATAATCTCAAAATTGAATCAACTCGCATGTTGTTTGTGGTCTTTATGATTGGAAAAAGGTAAAAAAAAGTATAACTAAAATACAAAACATGGTAAATTCAAAGAGAAATTTTAAAAAAAAAAAGGTCAAAATCAAAGTTTAGACTTTGCCACCAAAGAAGGAATGGAAAGCAACTGTTATATTCCTAACTTAGTACAGGCCTTTTTTTGAGAGAAATGTGAGTAAAACCTAGTTTTATAGCTAGCTAAACCTTCAGCTCAACAAAATCTATGATCTAAATTATAAATTTCCTATCAGTTCTCTTTAACAGTGATAGTTGTGTTTGTGTTATGTGCTCGCAGTAAAAGGGTCACAAGAGGAACATATAGTCCCAGCAGACAAGAAGTTACAGGGTCCAGAGTAGAACTAGGTCAAGTACTTAAACCACCACCAGAAGAAAGGCTTATATGAAGCTTAAATGCAATAAACTTAAATTTTGAGATTATATCCCACATTAATGTGTTGGACTCAGATATTTTAAATTAAATGACATTCAAAAGACTGTGAAAATGTCTTCACTGATGTTGGAAAGTATTAAATGTGCCCATATGACAGTGTCAAGATACAGGTGGATGAAATTATTATAAAATGTCAAGAATGTGCGACATTTATTACTGTTTTTCAAGAAGGAATGGGGCATGATCAGGTATTCATAGTCTGTTTCAGATTCAAAATGGTAGAATACATTTACCAATCACAATGGTAGTATACATTTACCAATCACAATGGTAGTATACATTTACCAATCACAATGGTAGTATACATTTACCGATCACAATGGTAGTATACATTTACCGATCACAATGGTAGTATACATTTACCAATCACAATGGTAGTATACATTTACCAATCACAATGGTAGTATACATTTACCAACCACAATGGTAGTATACATTTACCAACCACAATGGTAGTATACATTTACCAATCACAATGGTAGTATATATTTACCAATCACAATGGTAGTATACATTTACCAACCACAATGGTAGTATACATTTACCAATCACAATGGTAGTATATATTTACCAATCACAATGGTAGTATACATTTACCAATCACAATGGTAGTATACATTTACCAATCACAATGGTAGTATATATTTACCAATCACAATGGTAGTATATATTTACCAATCACAATGGTAGTATATATTTACCAACCACAATGGTAGTATACATTTACCAACCACAATGGTAGTATACATTTACCAACCACAATGGTAGTATACATTTACCAATTACAATAGTAGTATACATTTACCAATCACAATGGTAGTATATATTTACCAACCACAATGGTAGTATACATTTACCAACCACAATGGTAGTATACATTTACCAATCACAATGGTAGTATATATTTACCAATCACAATGGTAGTATACATTTACCAACCACAATGGTAGTATACATTTACCAATCACAATAGTAGTATATATTTACCAATCACATTGGAAGAATACATTTACAAATCACAATAGTAGTATACATTTACCAATCACAATGGATGGTAGTATATATTTACCAATCACAATGGTAGTATACATTTACCAATCACAATGGTAGTATATATTTACCAATCACAATGGTAGTATACATTTACCAATCACAATGGTAGTATATATTTACCAATCACAATGGTAGTATACATTTACCAATCACAATAGTAGTATACATTTACCAATCACAATGGTAGTATATATTTACCAATCACAATGGTAGTATATATTTACCAATCACAATGGTAGTATATATTTACCAATCACAATGGTAGTATATATTTACCAATCACAATGGTAGTATACATTTACCAATCACAATGATATGTGAACGAGACTGTGCCATTCATGTGCCATTCAAAATATTTTTTGAATTATTTACTATGCATTCATTATGATTGGTTACAGATATGTTGATTAAATGCAGTATTGAAATAAGCTACAGACAAAAAAGAGTAAAATATAATATTCAGACTCCAAATATTTATAGTAACACATTGGTATCGGTTATGTTGAACAAATTAGGTTCGTCTCAAACCATATTTCATTTGATGAGCTGTACAAATGTGTAACAAAATTTTAATCCTGTAGGAAAATTATAGAATTAAGGAATATTTGAAAAAACAAAAAATTTGGATTTATCAACAGGTTTAATCTAAAGAATCTTTTGGTACAGTACTATTTTTCCAATATATGCAAAACATATCAGCTAAGGTTGTAATTTTTTTTGAATTTTTTTTTTTACAGTTTTAATTATTTCGTCAATAACATATAAATAGATATTTTGCCTTCTTTGAATGATCAGTAAATGAGTGTGTAAAGATTGTATATAGAGTATTTATTGCTTTCATTTACCAAAGTGCTAGTCAAGTCACACATATTTTATTTTGCCAAAAAAAGGATCAAATTTTAATTTTCATCTTGTTGGAATTATTTAAATAATTTACCTGACCAGGCATAGCTAATACATTTATTGCAATGTATGAATAGTTTGGTACAATGCAACCTTGTTTTTTATCGTCACTTTATAGACATATTTTGGTGATTAAGGTTGGTGAATAGAGGAAATATTTTTACAAAAAATATATGATATCTTGAATTATTTTTTTTCCTTTGCTATCATCCTTTTTTTTTTTAAATTAAAATGTCATCATGTATGTATGCAAATAAGAAAATTAACCCTACCCGGTCAGATGAGTATATTACAGAATAAATGTATAAAAATCCATACCAAAAGAATGCATTGTTATTATAATATCATTCCATTTGGGCAATTCAAGTTCATGCAGTTTTTTTTATTATTGCTAAAGTTTCTAAATTCAACATGCCTTTTTAATTCATTGCAACACAAAATACCCCTATAAAATACTTTCATAATAAGATCACACTTCCAAACAAAGATTGCCTTGTTTTCATTTTTTTGTTTAATCAGAATTTGTCAAGTATGAAGGTGCAATTTGCTTCCAATATAGCCATTTCCACTTTTAATTTTGATGAAAAAAAATCATTTTTGTTTAAAGGATTAATTATTAGTACTATTGTCATTTGTATCCTAAATAGAATGTTTTTAAATGAAATCATGAAGGACTGCATTAAAAAATGCTTTAGACATTAAGAATTTTATATTGTGAATATTTATCTGTCATAATTTTTTTTCCAAATGATATTTATGTCATATTTTGTAGCATGGGTCATAAATATTTGACCATTATACATTCCTCATCAAAAGGTTGTGCATTGTAAAATGATTTTTATACACTTGTATGATACACGTATACCCATTTGTACATAATTTACATATCATAAGCATATCATGTAGAATATTCCATCCGTGTAATCTTTTTTTTAATTCTTAAATTGTTCCATATTATATTATATTGCGCTATACATTATATTTTGATTGATAGATATGTAAAACATATGTATGTTAATTATCAGTTGACATATTTTGATTTGATGATAAAATGATAATTTCACAAGAATGCCTTACAATATATGAATAATTTCATTGGACATTTATTGCTTGGCAACTTTTCAAAAACACATTTTTTTAAGTTTTGTAAAAATTAAGTATCCTCCATCCTCTTGATTGGCATACTTTGCCCTCTTTTAGAGAAGCTAGTTTATTAACTTGCCTGTGCCATCTGAGATTGACACTTTCAAACACTTCACATTTTTGCAGGCAATTACATTTTTCCTTTGGCAATAAAATATGTGCCTCTTTAAAAAAAATTTACCTTTAAAAAAATATATATTGTTAATTGTATGACAGTGTGGCAGAATTCCATTTTTGCATTCACAGATTATGTTTAAATAATTAAAGGTTGTTTCTCACCTTATCCCCCAACAAAAAATGTGTTATCTTTAATTTAATGCATTATAAGTTTAAACCTTTAGTTGGAAACTTGGTTTTCAGTATGTATTTTAAAAGATTCCTAAATTTGGAGAAAAACAATATATATATATGTACATTGGCTAGGTAGCTTGGAAGCCAATAAGATATGAAAAGGAGACATTATTAAAAAGACATTTATGCTTCAATTTTATTTATTCAGACAAAAGTTTATATTCGACAAGGGAAATGAAGTCATTTTCAAAAAATATATTTTAAACAAGTTTCTTTTGCATCACGATTAAAGTATGATGCAGATGGTTTCAAGAAATTTTAATACATGGTTTTATATATTTCTTATAATTTATAGAAATAAATATATTTTTCTACGCAGTACTTTATTCACTTTTCATACATTATACAGAGGTGCAGCAGAACAAATTGAATTAAAGTGTGAATTAATTACTTAATGTAGGATTAGTTCATATTTATTATTTTAAAATGTTTTACAAGAAACTGACATCAATCAATTTTCTGTCTGCTAACCTATAATAAATTTCAGTATAACACCTTATCACAAATGCGCTAATGAAGGTCAAATTCGTGCAAAAGTAGGACACCAATCACAAATCATCTCCAAATATCAAAGTTTACTGGACAAACATTGATTGGTGTAATAATTATAGGCTGTAAATTTTTCAAGAACTATGAGGGTCTGATGAGGTTTCCAGAGTACAGAATAGTAAGAACAAGAATGTGTCCTCAGTACACGAATGCCCCACTCGCACTATCATTTTCTATGTTCAGTGGACCATGAAATTGGGGTAAAATCTCTAATTTGGCATTAAAATTAGAAAGATCATATCATAGGGAACATGTGTACCAAGTTTGAAGTCGATTGGACTTCAACTTCATCAAAAACTACCTCGACCAAAAACTTTAACCTGAAGCGGGACAGACGGACGAACGGACGAACGAACGAACGGACGGACGACGGACGGACGAACGGACGCACAGACCAGAAAACATAATGCCCTCTACTATCGTAGGTGGGGCATAAAAATGTGCAGAATGAATATAAAAAAAAAAAGAGAAAAGAATTTTTTTTAAAAGGGAAAAAGAAATAAAGAATAGAGGATATAAATGGGATGTTTGAATATAAAGAAAAGAGAATAATGGACAAAATAGATAAAGAATACAGAAAAATGGTATGAAAAATTAAAAAAAAAAGAAATAAAGGACCCCCATCCCGACCCTCATGTTAAAATATAATAGCAAGAGTTTGAAGCTTCACTTTTTCTTGACTCATTTGATGTTATGTCAAATATTTTACTTGGTGATCATTACAGAATTTTGATTAAGATAGGATTTTATATGTTCTATTTCATAACATTTCAACATTATTGTCATTATATTCCATGAAATAAATTGAAAATATTTTATTTTTTTAAATAAATATGCAATATTTAATCCATACATCATTATTATTCATGTATCATAAATAAAGACAAGAGTGCACACGCTGAAATGTCTCGCCTTCTATACTAATCATTGATATTATGTTGATAGTCCTAAGTATAAAGCTAAGCTTTATTACAACTGTCCAAAACTTAACATTAACCAAGATAACTAAACAAAGACCAATGAACCTTGAAAAAGAGGTCCAGGTCAGATGAACCATGCCAGGCAGACAGGTACAGCTACCAATGCCTCTATACAACATATATAGTTGACACATTACTTATAGTTTAAGAAAAATAGACCATACACCACATATCGTTGACCTATGGCATATAGCATTAGATAAAAAGACCAAAACTCAAAAACTTAACTTTGACCACTGAACCATGAAAATGAGGTCAAGGTCACATGACATCTGCCCACTAGACATGAACACTTAACAATCATTCCATACAACAAATATAGTAGACCTATTGCATATGGAATGAGAAAAACAGACCAAAACACAAAAATTTAACTATAACCACTGAACCATGAAAATGAGGTCAAGGTCAGATGACACCTGCCAGTTGGACATGTTCACCTTACAGTCCTTCCATACACCGAATATACTAGCCCTATTGCTTATAGTATCTGAGATATGAACTTGACCACCAAAACTTAACCTTGTTCACTGATCCATAAAATGAGGTCGAGGTCAAGTGAAAAATGTCTGACAGACACGAGGACCTTGCAAGGTACGCACATATCAAATATAGTTATCCTATTACTTATAATAAGAGAGAATTCAACATTACAAAAAATTTGAACTTTTTTTTCAAGTGGTCACTGAACCATGAAAATGAGGTCAAGGACATTGGACATGTGACTGACGGAAACTTCGTAGCATGAAGCATCTATATACAAAGTATGAAGCATCCAGGTCTTCCACCTTCTAAAATATAAAGCTTTTAAGAAATGAGCTAACGCCGCCGCCGTAGCCGCCGTAGCCGCCGCCGCCGGATCACTATCCCTATGTCGAGCTTTCTGCAACAAAAGTTGCAGGCTCGACAAAAATCAGACTAAATAGTGTATTTCTTATTTTATGCTTACAATCAAATTAATGTTTTCATCATAAACCTATTCTTGAATTTTAAATCAACCCTAAAATGTGTCTGCATCTTTAAAAGAAATTAAGAATGACCCTTCTTTATATATATTGACATATATATATGGAGATGTGGTATGATTGCCAATGAGACAAGTCTTCACTGAAGTAAAAACAAAGTGGATGTTAGCAATTATAGCAACCATACAGCCTCCAACAATCGAGAAAAAACGACTATGTATAGTATGCTATTAGAAACATGAAAGAATTCAATTGGGAAAACTCACAGCCTACTGAACAAAACAATTTACGGAAATCAAATATGACAGATATGAACCAACGGCAATCACCGAACTACAGGCTCTTGGGACATGCACATAAAGAAAGTGGAATTTTGTGGATGATTAAACATGTTTGAGGACGTCAGCCCTTCCTAACATGTGACAATGGTGTAACAGTTCAACATAAGAACAAATCAAAACAATCGGCTGAAAAGGACTCAAACATCTAATTGATACCAAACAGAGAAAAAACATCTAATATAAACTTAGACTGGACGTGAGTGATAGTTATTTGCATATCTTTTCCGTGTGCATTTTTATTTTCTGCTGCTAAAAGGCTTTAAGATGGTTTTAATCTTTTAAATTTCTGATTTGTCGATAATGTGTATAAAATTACTCCCCGGATTTTGCTCTCAGCAGTTTTTCTTATTCCAATTTCTGTTGTTCCTTATGTTATTATAACTTATATATACTGTCGATACTGCAAACACTACTGTTTCGATCCCTCTTCACCAAAACTCTCAGTTATTCAAGCCTGTATCTTTATCTTTAATATTTCATGTTCTGGTAATTCACTTCCTACAACGTGGTGGAATTACTCTCAGGGGGAATTTCAAGCTTTTTTTTTATCAGAATGTCTACCTCATCATTCCTTTAAAGTCTCCATACTCTGGTATCTAAAGTATTTAGATATCGAAACCTTTTATATTTAGCTTTTTAATACGTTTCTTAACGTCTAGAATAAGATTGTTTAATGGTCCAGTTAGACTCGAGAAATCCAATAGAACATTAACTACTAGTATCTTGAAAAGTTCAAGCTTTCTGATGGCATGGTATTATTGTTGTACTTCTTAGGACTCTTCATCATCAACCATATGTGTATAGAACTGAAGAGTATATGTCAGTCTGAAATGATGTCATATCGCCATGTTGATTTTGGAGGACTTTGTATATTTCTGAGTACTGATACATGATAAATGAAATGTTATTTGTTTATGGTTGTCTGTGTTGAGGATATGTTAGTATGCGGTTTCATATTGAATGGATGTTCATGCTGCAGTAGGACAACTGTACAGTACAACTGACCATATATCATCTACCAGTTTTGACACTGTACTCCTATGAAAAAGACAAGACGTACACACAGGAGTCATGTTGTTCTAGGATAATATATGTTCATCTGAAACTTTAAATGGTAGGTTAAGAATATTGAAGATGTAGGTTTGTTTCAAATGAGTTTCTGTGTATCTAAATACTCATGTATGACATACAGCATATCCCCCAAGTTGTTCATCTAATAGAATGAAAATGTTTTATATTGAAAACGCAACTCGTTCATTTCATGTTTATATGGCAGGTTTTATTTTTAATTAGAACTATCAGTTTGAGAGTTCGATGTCATACAAAATACCTAAAATATTAAAGCAGTTGATATATCTTAATTTTCAAAAATAATGACAAACAGTTCCATATTAGCCTTATTCGTCCGTTACGTCAGTTTAGAGAGTCTATAATAACTAGTAAACTAATTTTAAACTTAAACATTCATCTTTTAAATCTGAACAGCATCTCACAGACTGAACAATACATTATTGTTTATATCGATTAGACCGTTGGTTTTCCCGTTTGAATAGTTTTACACTAGTAATTTTTGGGGTCATTTATAACTTGCTGATCGGTGTGAGCCCCGGCTCCATGTTGACGACTGTACTTTTACTTTACCTATAATGGTTTACTTTTATAAATTGTGACTTGGATGGAGAGTTGTCTCATTGGCAATCATACCACATCAACTTATATCTTTTTAATCAAATTCAGTCTTCCAGTCATTTCTCGGAATTATTTACTGCGGCAAATTCAGTGCTGTTCAGACAATTCGATAGAGATCGGTATAGTCTATATATATATAGATTATCTGTTTTTACTGACAAAACAACAACATGCTGGATTGTTGAAATAGCAAATTAACAGTACTGTATTCACTGCAGCCCAATTGTGTGAAAGGCAATAAATTCCCATCAAGAAAACATATGAACCATATAATTTGGAACTGTTGTTCGTCTGATTTCCGTGTGGAGAGATGCTGCAGACAAGGGAAACCGTTGATTCTTGACCTTTTCTTGCTATTCGCATTTTTGTAAGAAATGGTGGTGAGATAAGGGTATTACAAAAAGGCAATATGACCTGTTCAACACATCAACTATAAGAGGATAACAACAGAACACTGCAGTGCAACAACAACAAAAACGACAATACAACATATATAGAAACGAACTATAAGATAAAGACTGCAATGTTCCTGACTTTGTGTAGGACATTTCAAGAAACAAGAGTGCACACGCTGAAATGTCTTGCCTTCTTTACTAGTCATTGATATTATGTTGATAGTCCTAAATATGAATACAACTATCACATAACTAAACAAAATCTAAGAAAATGAGATGAACGTCATATGAACCAAACAAGAAATACATGTACACCTCACAATCATTCAAAACACTAAGCATAGTTGACTTATTGCCTATAGTTTCTAAGAAACTGACCTAACCATTAAAACTAAACATTGGCCAATGAACCATGAAAAATGAGGCCAAGGTCAGATGACACCTAGCAGTTGGACATGTACACTTTACAGTACTTCCATACACCGAATATACTAGACCTCTTGCTTATAGTATCTGAGATATGGACTTAACAACCAACACTTAACTTTGTTCACTGATCCATGAAATGACGTCGAAGGCAAGTGAAAACTGTCTGACGGGCATAAGCACCTTGCAAGGTCAGCACATACGAATTATAGTTATCCCAGTACTCATAATAAGAGAGAAATTAATATTACATAAAATCTTAACTTTTTTTCTAAGTAGTCACCGAACCATGAAAATGATGTCAAGGACCATAGACATGTGACAGACAGAAACCTCGTAAAATGAGTCTTCTATATACAAAGTACGAAGCATCCAAGTCTTCCACCTTCTAAAATATAAAGCTTTTAACAATGTTTAAAGTCATATGAAACCTCAAACTAAAAAAAATATGATGCATATGTTTTTTATAACTAAATGGATAGTTTTCATTATTAAACTTATGTAGCTACACTTTTTCTGAAGAAAATTCTTTAATTTGTCCACATTTAGAAGAAGTTTACTTTTTTTAATTGCTTGCTTTCAGGAAGCAATTCGCCGACATATTTTCAGTATGCAAAGTGACCTTAGCGTGGCCCGTCTCGTAAAAATCCGATGATAGCAATACGCATGGATCTGTCATTAAAATAAACAATTATCTGATTGTACATGTTAAAAACGTGCTCAATATCCATGCTTCTTTGTTGATCATTTACTATAAGGTGACAATCGGTAAACTACGGCTTCAAATACGACAACTAAGAAGTTGCAATTTTTTCCCCCTCATAACAAAGAGAAAAGAAAAAATGACGATTATACGACATATTTGCGTAAAAATATGATAAAATCGTGCACAGAAGACTTAGTTTATGATTCATTCATGCATTGGTTCAAGAATTGGATAAACGTTATTTTTCACCAGTGACTCGTTTCATATGACTTTTAGAAGTGAGCAAACGCTGCCGCCGTAGCCGGATCACTATCCCTTTGTCGAACTTTCTGCGACAAAAGTCGCAGGCTCCACAAAAATGGTGAACAGGGAAATATTTTTCATCGGCTCATACTAGAATTAAAAAAAGTGGTAGCAATTCATTGCAACCAACACATAAAGAGAGATAAAAACAAGCTGTTATTCCTTTTGGTATTATTATTTTCTACTGGCCAGCAAGGTTCAAACAACATCTATACTATTGTAAACCAAGGTGCTGTACCACCTAATTTTGTAGCGGGAAAAAGGTTGTGGGAATTTGCAAAGATACACTTGTGTTGTACCAAGGTTTAAAAAAACTCTAAAGCTATGTTGGTTTAAATATAAAAGTATTCATTATAGTTTGGATACAAACGCTCTTCGCTTTAAAATGAACATTGTTAACCGTAATTTATGCACAGTTTGCCAGAATTTATAAAAAAAAATTAATTCAGGTTGTTATTGTGCAGCTACATTTGACACAACCTACATTCTTTGAATTTTTTATAAAGTACATATTGAAATTCCACTCAGTTTAGATATACTAGTAGTCTTTTTGGTCTTTTTGAAAATTATTTATTCGCCTTTTTATGAAATAAGGATATTTTACCGACAACGTACTTTATTTATTGATCTTTTATGCAAGATGTAAAAAGTCATATTAAAGGACTTCAAGATAACAAAAAAGAAAAACAATTTTCTTCCCAAAAATTGTTTGTGGAGGAAAACAACTTGCACTAGAACCCCTGGGTTAGGTCACTTATTAAATATTATTGTTGTAAATCCATACACACTATGCGTATATGTTTTATGTGCATATATAAAGTTGATGCTATATTTATACTTTTATACCATATATATAAATATATATTTGTACGCGTGTTCTTACACTTTTATAACTATTATTATTTTTTATAGAAAGTAAAATAGCAAAAATGAAATGTTATCATTCTCTTACTCCATAGCTTTCATACTGTTATACTCTATTATGCTTATTTATTTCATTTGCTTGGTTATTGTACCACAAGATGTACATATGTAAATGTAATTACAGCTCTGTAAACTATTGAAGAAATAATAAACCAAACCTTTGCAAGTCTTGTATTATTTTTTTTAAATTTTAGTTTCTTTTATACATGTTATATATTTTGATTTAGTTGTATTGAAGACAAATTTGCGGCCTTCGGTTTTTTTCTGCTCTTCGGTCGGGTTGTCTCTTTAACACATTGCAAATTTTGTAAAATGAAAAATGGTAGCAATACCAACTGTTCGTAGTAAAGGCTGCTGGTATTTAGTGTGTTATTTCCTTGCCATTTTATAGTCTTTAATACATACGATGTTCTTGCAAACTGTGCCTGGCCACAAAAAAGCTTCTACTATTTTCATGTCAAATCTTTCTTCGACAAAGTGCATTTCAATAATAGGTATAAATTTTGGTACAAAACAAGGATGTACAGGGTCTGAGGTAAAAATTCGAAGGCCAAAACTTAGATATATAATAGAGAATGGAAATGGGGAATGTGTCAAAGAGACAACAACCCGACCATAGAAGAATAGACAACAGCAGAAGGTCACCAACAGGTCTTCAATGCAGCGAAAAATTCCCACACCCGGAGTCCTTCAGCTGGCCCCAAAACAATATATATATACTAGGTCAGTGATAATGAATGCCATACTAAACTCCAAGAAACTAAAATTAAAAATAATACAAGACTGACAAAGTCCAGAGGCTCCTAACTTGGAATAGGCGCAAAAATGCGGCGGGGTTATACATGTTTATGAGATCTCAACCCTCCCTCTATACCTCTAGCCAATGTAGAAAAGTAAACGCATAACAATACGCACATTAAAATTCAGTTCAAGAGAAGTCCGAGTCTGATGTCAGAAGGTATAACCAAAGAAAATAAACAAAATGACAATAATACATAAATAACAACAGACTACTAGCAGTTAACTGACATGCCAGCTCCAGACTTCAATTAAACTGATTGAAAGATTATGTCTTCATCATATGAATATCAGGTACAATCCTTCCCGTTAGGGGTTTAGTATCATACCATCATAACATATATGAGAAGAACATAACCCGTGTCATGCCAACAACTGGTTTTTAAATGAAAGTGTTTAGTTCCGACGCTGTTCCCTATAAGTGAATCAATATTAACGCCAAAATATGCAATCTTTAATTACCTGACAACAGTATCGTAACTATATCCCTTCTTAATAAGTATATTTAAAGGTTTTGTTAGCTTCTGAGGTGAATACTGACATGTGTGTGCTTTATAAAGAATATTTCCATAAAAAATGGATGTGAAATACCTGAACGTATAAGAAGTCTGCATATTGAGCTATATTTACGAATGATGGTCTTATACCGATGATAAAATTTAGTAAATGTTTTGACTAGTTTTTGATATCGAAAACCCTGGTGTAATAATTTTTCAGTAATACATAAATTTATCTCGTTAAAATCTAAAACATTGTTACATACACGAGCGAATCGTACACGTTGAGATATATAAACACCGTAAGAAGGTGACAAGGGAACGTCACCATCTAAGAATGGATAATTAACGATAGGAAATGAAAAATCATCTCTTTTATCATAAATTTTAGTATTAAGCTTTCCGTTAATGATATAGATATCAAGATCGAGGAAAGGGCAGTGGTCATTGTTAGTATTAGCTTTATTTAAAGTAAGTTCAACAGAATAAATTTCTTTAGTATACATACTGAAGTCGTCATTATTGAGAGCAAAAATATCATCCAAATATCTAAAGTATTATTAAATTTGTCTATCAGATGTTGTTTCGATGGGTCTTTGCTGATTTTTGTCATCTATTGTAACTCATAGCAATACAAAAACAGGTCCGCAATAAGTGGTGCACAGTTAGTCTAATTGGAATTTCGATAACCTGACGATATACGGAATCTCCATAGCGAACAAAAATGTTATCTAGTAAAATTTCAAGGGCATATATAGTATCAAAGCATGTCAAATTGACATAGTTTTTTTGTTTACTGCTACTAAAAAATGACCTAAAAGAGTTTGAACATATATATTCACATTCTGACTTTTTAAATGCCCATTTTATTAGGTGTGTGAATTTTTTCATAATGTGACTGTGAGGCAATGTGGTATAAAGGGTAGAGAAATCAAAACTTTGAACAGATTCAAAATCACCAATATAAGCATGCAATTTATCAAGTACTTCCAACGAGTTCTTGACACTTCAAAAGTAATTAATTCCACTATTTTCGAAGGCCTTATTTGAACAAATTATTATCAGGTTTTTGATTGTACCAAGTGAACTGGTAAGAAGAATAGACAATTTAGTAGTGGAACAATGGCTTGAAGTCGAAATAAATCTATATTTGTAAGGTGTTTTGTGTAGCTTAGGAAGCCAATACATAGTTGGGACTTTCATTGTATTTGGTTCTGCTTGTAAAGCGGTAGCTAAAAGTTTATGTTTGTTACAGATGTCGTTTTCTGAAAAAAAAACTTTTCCAGAAAGACAAAGATGTCAATTGTAAACAATATGTTTACAAGATGTGTTTGAGAGAGCGTCCTATATAGATAAATAAAGATTATTTTGAGATATCATGCAGATGGAATCTTAAGAATACAAAGGAAGAGTCGTGGGTGACATTGTCCGTTCATTGTTATGCAAGTACATGTAGCAACAACAAAAGATGATAAACACTTTAAAAACATTTATTTTACATACATTTTAATAGGAAGCATATTTGTAGCATATAAAGCATATAAAGCATATAAAACATATAAAACATGTATCATAAATCTGACGATTGTATTAAGTTTACTTTCACAACACAAAATATATATTAAGTAGAACAAAATCATGTTTTGGAAAGGCTGCCTTTTGAGGTATAACTGCACATTTTATTGACCAATGCCATTGTTTCCTGTATTATTGTTGAACATTTCTTTGAAGTTTTCATCATTAAGTACATCATCATCATCATCCTTTTCGTCATCTTCTGAGTCACTTCTAGCATCTTGAAGCTGAAGTGAACATTTGTAATGTATACATGTACGAAATAGAAATAATACACACATTATAAACTATACTCTCGTTTTCGATGTTTCGTTTTATTGTGTAAAAGCGTTGACCGAAGCACATTTTGTATGAAGCATGGAAGAGCTTAATAATGAAAATGCGATTGCAATCAACGCTTTTACAACCCAGTCAAATTGTTAAATTTCTATGCTACAACCATGAAAGTACGATGTATAGCAAAATTTCTTTTGTTTTCCTAAACATTGTCGTGAAGTTGTTATATCTTATTTTTGCAAATTACACCAATTTGGGTCAAGCAAATGTAACAATGTAACTTTTGATGGACTTCATTTCAGCGATTGTAAAGATTGCCTTATACTTCAACTTCAATCAGGCAACTAAGTAACATCTGCACGCAGACATCTCACTTAGGACTATTTACACATGTGCAAAGCATAAAGTGACCAACAACTGTCAAAAGTTTAGATTCAGAATTTAAAAGTTGTTTTAGGTTTAAAAGTATTGATTTTTAAAATAGCTAATCTCTTAAATTTTAGTTCAGTTTACATTCTAGAAAAAAATGGTATTCGTTGTCAAGTTATTACAAATTTACATAATCTTCCGTATCTGGGTATATTTCTATAACTTCCTTTTTTTCATTTCTAGGTTGAGAAATACAATTTGAATGCTCACGATTGCTTTCAGTCTGACAGTCAAAAGTACGGATTTCGAAACATATGTATTTTTATTATTACTGTTTGAAATCTGCATCCATTCTGTGTCATTTTTCATGAAATATAGACAATACTTTTGGAGAAACTACACCGGAAAGACTAAGTTGACTGAAATAAATCGTCCTACTAGACATATCATATTACAAATATTGTACAAGAGATAGGATTTGCACATTAATTCCGATAACTCGCTAGTCTTGTGCAGTTAATCTAATTATGATTTACAAATTACAAAGAGAGAAAAAAATGTGAATGAAACAATAATAACACAATGTTGACTGCTGTACCCCTATTTTTGACAGTCTTACCTATTGTGTATGTTTGTTGTGTTCACGCATTGTTGTCGATATAATGGAATTTGATGCGACAGTCATACAAGTGAGAGGTTAAGCTATAAAACCAGGTTTGATCTACCATTTTCTACGTATGTACTAAGTCAGGAATATGACAGTTGTCATCCAATGTTTGATGTGTTTGAGCTTTTGATTTTGCCATTTGATTTGGAACTTTACGTTTTGAATTTTCCTTGGAGTTAAGAATTTTTGTGATTTTACTTTTTTTGCAATACGCTTACCTCTCCACGTGTAAATTTTGTTGCTGCAGACTTAAAAATTAAAATCGTCCACAGAACATGAAGCACTTGTAAAACAACTAGTAATGCCTTCAAAAATTGTATAACAAGGCTGCTGTCCAACGTTTTTATATTAATGTCATTCTCTGCTAGTGTTGGGAGTTCTATATACACCGAATACAAGACTCTGAAGAAGAAAAAAATCGCAATTCATATACGTGTCATGGTATAGTATTAATATTTAACAGTATTAAAACTGAGCAAGGGGGGGGGGGGGGGGGCAATTTTTATACATTTCTAAAAAGCCTGAGATTTATTCAAAAAAAACTGTGATTTCTTACAGTTTAAACGTTGGTCTTTATGATGTGTGTTTTATACTTTTATGTCTTCTAGTCAGAACTCAGTATTAATACTGTAAATCTTAACTCTTAATTTGCCATACAAATAACATTCAGCCTATTAAAAGATTTAACAGGGTTTTTTTTTTTTATCACGGCAAGAATTTTTATCATTTAAAGGGGCACTAGGTCCGAGATTTATAAAAAATCTAAAATATGATTTTTTATGTGTTCAATCACTTATGAAAGTGAAATAATGAAATACTGTTTCGCTTTTAGCAGTCAGTAAGGTTCAATTTTGTAAAAATAAGCTAAGAAACATTGTTGATGAGTTATGCACGTGTACGGTAATAATGCGACCTCATAGAGATTGATAACGCATTCTTATACATGTTAAGACGATTATAGACATATATTTTTAAACAACAATATGAAATTAAACAGACCGAGAAAAATCTAATTGCACGAGCTTCTAACTCTATCTATATCTATGTTTATGTTTATATCGCTTATATGATCATCAGATGTTTTTGTAGGTAAATAAACTCATCATAGATTCCAGGACTAAAACTATAACGTGACGGTACCCAAATTGCACCTATTTTGACAGTTTTTCCACCTACGTTTTTTTATGATAAAGACAAAAATGTCCATTCCTTTTTTATTTAGTAGCCGTATCCTTCTTTATTATATAGGTATACCAATTTGATTTTTTATCCATATGGAATCATACAAAAATTGGTCTAAACTGACCTCCAAACCATCAATTATTCTGAAATGAGTAGTACCCAAATTGCATCCATGCTTAAATTCGCATCGTCAAAAGTCAAATAACAGAGCTTTTGTTTAATTTCTTCAAATATTTTGAACAATTGGATATTAGTCCGTGCTTACTCTTCATTTTGTTTTAAATGGATACTTGTAACATATTGTATTTGATCATTTTAAAAAGATGACGTTTTCATGACGTCGCATAGCGACGTTTCCGTACATTTTGCTTTTTCAGTAAACACTTCATCTATTGATAAATACGGTGAATGTTTTGTGCATATCTAAATATTTTTACCTATGTTGAAAGATGTGCATAGTATCAAATCATAATTCTAATGCAACAACGTTTGTAACGTTCATTTTTATTGGATAACGTCACTTTCTTACATGGCATCAATTGACAATTGATGCTATGGGACGTACGCGCAAGCGCAGACGGCAGATGACAGATTTTAAATACATGTTTTAACGTTGTTTTCTGTCAGTTTCATTAGAATGGAGATAACAATATTGTATTTTAAGCTCCGACGGCATCAATTTGGTATTTGATGGTCGCAAATATCCGTTTACTGTCTCCGCTAACGCGTCGCCAGTAAACTTAATTTGCGACCATCAAATCCCAATTGATGCCGTCGGAGCTTAAAATACAATACAGTTATCTCCTAAATATACAAATTGTGTAGTCTCTAGGAAATCTTGTAAGATGTCCGCTGCTATTTTTGCTAAATAGGTGCAATTTGGGTACTCGGTGCAATTTGGGTACCGTTACGTTATAGTTAATTAGATGGCGTCTAGACTAAAATACACACAAAAAGAAGCTACATATTATTGAGCTAATGCCCTGTAAACTGTTTATTTAAAACGATTTATTTTACATTGTTATAATATAGATAAATATGAGAATTTGAGTCAAATCGGTGAACATGAATTTGACAGCTAGTTCCCCTTTAACATGGAACGCAAGTTTCAATTTTGAAATTTAGCCAGTGTTGAGAAATTTGAGCATTTGTGAATAATAACAAATTTTAGCCTGTCAACACTAAGGTTGTGAGTATAAATAGGCCGGCATGGATACTCCGGCTTCCTCCTCCAATAAAAATGACCACCATTAAAAAGCACAATAGTATTGCAAGTGGCGTAAAACCCAATCAAGCAATCAATCAAAATATTCAGCCTTTAGAAAAGGAGTCTACGTGTAGGGATGTGCTTTATTGCTTATTTTGTTTTACCAAAATTTCAATAAAAATCACTAAAATTTAGTTATTTGTATTTTCTTTTTCCAATATGATGCTTATTTTAATCTTACACATATGGGTAAACGATAAGTCTTGTTAAAATCCACAAAAACAAGAATACAACAAAGCAAATGTCTGCTACTCGGTGCTTCTTGCAGTAAACAGCTGATTTAGCAAACTGAAAAGAAAAATGTTTTAAATCATAATACATAATAACTGAATATGAATACATCGATACTTCTCAGAAAATCGGGACCATTTGCAAAAATCATATTCAAGGTGTCATGTGTGGGGAATGATTTGCTAACCCTCCCGTGCACCTCAGATCCTCCCTTACTTTTGGTAGTGTTCGCGTAGCCCAGTCTTTATTGTGTAAATTGTTATTTGTATATTGTCTTTTAGTCCTTGTTTTTGCCATGGGTTTTTCCGTTTGTTGCCATCTAATGACCGTGAATATTCCTTTGATATAACCTGAAAATTCATAAATGTTATCACCCCAGAATCTTGTATAGCTTACTATAGTCTGATTAAAACCAGCACCCACTATCCACTTGCGTTTGTAGATTTGAAAAAGAAAGACAAACTCAAATGGATAGTTGGGGCTGATGTTAATCAGACTGGTTTGGATATGACTTACCGTTAGAAGATAATCCACCGGATCGTGTATACATAGAACCAGTGCACCAATACGTACAACATTGACAGACCATGATAAAATCAAAAGAATAACCGTCACATTATGATGAATCAAAAATTCTAAGAAATCCTGAAAAAGAAAACAACAGTTACCGGTAAACGAAGAGAACATATCCTACAAGAAAAAGCGGTAAACATTCATTCTGAGGGGATTCCGTTTTCCGTATTCAATGCTTCACCCCCACCCCAAAAAAGGTGAACAAAAAACAAAAACGCTCGGCTGTTATAAGTTAATATTTATATGGTACTACCATACGTTGTCACTAGTGTAGTTTGGAATTTCCATCATGTCATTTATAGGGTCAAAAGAATTTTAGGACTACGACAAATGAAGGAAAATGTATTTCTTTTTCAAATAGCTTAATTTAAAGCAATTTTATATCTTTCTTTGTCTAGGGACCACAAATCCTGCAAAAATCGCCCAACCATAATACATTGGAATTTCCTATGATATAGATATAAGAAGATGTGGTATGAGTACCAATGAGACAACTCTCCATCCAAGTCACCATTTGTAAAAGTAAACCATTATAGGTCAAGGTACGGTATTCAACACGGAGCCATGGCCGAACAGCAAGCTATGAAGTGCCCCCAAAAATATGACTGTATTTCTAATATCTTATCACATGAGAAATGCATTACATAACAAAGTGTGAAAACAGGCATTTTCAAGTAATTTTATCTGGTCCATGACCACAACTTCCTTAAATAGTTATCAAAGGTACCACGATTATAATATAATACGTCAGACGCACGTTTCGTCTACATAAGACTCATCAACGACGCTCAGATCAAAATAGTTATAAAGCAAAACATTACAAAGTTGAAGAGCATTTAGGACCCAAAATTCCAAAACGTTGTGCCAAATACGGATAAGGTAATCTATTCCTGGGATAAAACATCCTTAGTTTTTCGAAATATTCAACGTTTTGTAACAGGAAATTTATAAAAATGGCCACATAATTGATATTCATGCCAACACCGAAGTGCTGACTTCTAATCTAACATTAATTAATACGGGAACGAATCTCGTACTGTATATGTAACTTATTATTCCAAATATCTTATCAATCATTCGGTCATTACAGAGAAATTGCGGAAAGCGAATGTTGTAAGTAAACATATGTGTCAAAACTCCGCAAAAAAAATGCTCGACGTTTAATTTCTTATGATAAAGCTTTATACAAACTATCTAATTAATCATTTGAAGCGTTTGAAGCGTTACACCAAAAATTGAGACTAGGAATTGACGGACTGGTAAAAAGTTAAATCACAAAAATACTGAACTCCGAGGAAAATTCAAAAAGGAAAGTCTCTAATCAAATGGCAAAACCAATAGCTTAAAACTCATCAAATGGATAACAACTGTCATATTCTTGACTTGGTACAGGCATTTTATTCTGTAGAAAATTGTGGAATACGCCTGGTTTTAAAGCTAGCTAAACCTCTCACTTGTATGACAGTCGCATCAAATTTCATCATATTGGCAATGATGTGTGAACAAAACAAACAGACATAATAGGTAAAAATGTCAACAAGATGCTCCGCAGGGCGTAGCTTTATACTACCGCAGAAGTCGAACCCTGAACAGTAGGGGCAAGTATGGACACAACATTCAAGCTGGATTCAGCTCTGAATTTGGATTGTGATTAAATTGTTGACACAGCATAGGTTTCTGACACATAATGAATGTGGTCAAATGAACTTAAAATATGTTTTTTGCTTTTGAGCAATTCACTATGCTGTTGAATGTTAATCCTCTCAAAAAAAATGTTTGAAGAAATTTCTTTTTATTTCTGAAATCTAAAATAAGAAAAATTGAATCAACCCCCCCCCCCCCCCCCCCAATTTTTTTTTCACCTCCCCCGTTCCCTTATTTCAAAATGATATCAATTTAATGGAGTTTGCAACAATAACTACTCATTTAAATACATCATAAAATATTGAAATATAATATGTCATACAGTCATGGTTAAAATTAATATTAATTAATAGTAACTTCTAAAAAAAAATGGGGGATGTGTCCAAAGGGACACAGATGATGCCCCCGCTAGCATTTAACGTTATAAAGGGACATAACTCAAGAACTGTAAAAGTGAAGCTGCCAAAAATTGAACTTGAACTGAGTTTAGAGGTAATAAGCATTGTCGATACCTGTAACTTGACATTGCACAAGGTCATGTTTTTCTGGCTGTTTATGACGTCTTTACACTTAATCCATTGGATGTTTGATGTGTACGGATTGATCGTTTAGTCTTAGATGCATGGTTTTTTTTATTAGTGGCTTTGAACTAGCTGTCAGATAACTGCAAGCACTCTCATATCTGTTCATTGTGTCTTTTTGTGTCGGGATGTATAAGTACCCGGCCACGTCCACTTGTATTTTTGTCCATCTGATGAGTTAAGCCTTTTTTTCGTTCTTATGTTGTACTGTTATACCACTGTCCCAGGTTAGGGGGAGGGTTTGGATCCCGCTAACATGTTTAACCCCGCCACATTATCTATGCATGTGCCTGTCCCAAGTCAGGAGCCTGTAATTCAGTGGTTGTCGTTTGTTTATGTGTTACATATTTGTTTTTCGTTCATTTTTTTACATAAATGAGGCCGTTAGTTTTCTCGTTTGAATTGTTTTACATTGTCTTATCGGGGCCTATTATAGCCGACTATGCCGTATGGGCTTTGCTCATTGTTGAATGCCGAACGGTGACCTATAGTTGTTAATGTCTGTGTCATTTTGGTCTTTTGTGGATAGTTGTCTCATTGGCAATCATACCACATTCTTTTTTTTATATTATATACACATTTCATTAAATTTAGTTGAGACAAACCTATGTTAAGAGAACAGAAACGAAAAAGTTCTTCAATTTTTCCACTTGGAAAGGGGCATAACCCTAGAATGGTAATCAAAGTGCTTGTTATCACTGAATGGTAAAGTTTGTTTTAATTTATCAGTTGGTAGTAAAAGTGAATATTGCATTGTATATTGTATATAGCATTGATTTAAGTTGATTCAACTACTATTCTGGACAAAGTAAGATAACTCCAATTTTCAAAGAATATTTCATAAAGAATTGGTTTTAGGTGATTCAACAACCATTCTGGACAAAGAAAGATAACTCCAATTTATTGTCTTGAAACTACAAAAATGCTTGTTTTTGACCCCTTTTTGGCCCTTTATTCCTAGACTTTTGCCCCATGACCCTTAAAATATATCCCAACCTTCTACTTATGGTATTAAACATTGTGGTACAATTTCAGAACAATACTTATTCACAACTTATTGTCCTGACACTAGATAAATGCTTGATTTGGGCCCTATGGGCCCCTTACTCCTAAACCTTAGGGTCCATAACCCCCAAAATCAATCCCAAGCTTCCTTTTGTGGTTATAAACATTGTGTTAAAATTTTATTGATTTCTATTTACTTGTACTAAAGTTATTATCCGGAAACTATCCGTCTTCGGACGACGTTGACGACGTCGACGACGACGACGACGACAACGACGATGTGATACCAATATACGACCACAACATTTGTGCGGTCGTATAAAAATAGGAATACAGTCAGCAGCAGTGTGTTATAATCTTAATCACTTTAAAACAAACAAATTCAGGTTCATCGATTTTACTTACATTCTAATCTCTGTTTTATAACATACTAAAACGTATTTCAAAATTATCAAAAGTCTAAAATAAACAAGTTACATCGCATGGGATCAAAAATATGTATAAAACTTTCGTGTATATCTTAGTTTTGGTGCCTTCTAATTAATCATGGAGTTGACCTCCGGTGACTGTCAACGGTCATCTAACCCGTCATAATCATAAATATAGATAAAAATCGATAGCGAACTCGTACAATTTGGCATTTCTAGGTCTGTTTGATAACATATCATAGTTTTAAAATATATGTTCATCATCATTTTTACCTGTATAGAATGAGTTTTGAATGATCCCATCAGTCAAATAAATAATTTACCCTTGTTTCACCTTGTTGAAATTCTTTTCCTTTCAATAACTGAACACGCATAATTCATGCGCAACCTATCTCTAGCTAAGGGGTCAAATTGAAGGTCACAGGAATACGGCTTCAATGAGGTCGAATTATTCACTTGCAAGGGTACAATTCATCAGCATTGTTTCTTAGCTTCTTTTGACAAAATGAACCAAATTGGTTTTCTAAAGCGAATTATTATTTCACTATTCAACAATAATGATTATAAAACACAAAAATCATATTGTTATGCCCCACCTACGATAGTAGAGGGGCATTATGTTTTCTGGTCTGTGGGTCCGTTCGTTCTTCCGTCCCGCTTCAGGTTAAAGTTTTTTGGTCAAGGTAGTTTTTTAAGAAGTTGAAAATCCAATCAACTTGCAACTTAGTACACATGTTCCCAATGAAATGATCTTTCTAATTTTAATGCCAAATTAAAGTGTTTACCCTAATTTCACGGTCCACTAAACATAGAAAATGATAAGGCATCCGTGTACTTTGGACACATTCTTGTTTTTATATATCTTTAATGAGTGCTCTTTTAACAACAAAACACATAATCCATGACACCTGTGGAAGATATTTGTTGAGGTTTTTTTTACGTTTAACGCCGCTTTCAGCACTATTGTGGTTTTTTTTTTTGTGGCGTTCAGCTTTTGTTAGTGGAGGAAACCGGAGTGCGCGGAGAGAACCAACGGTAGGAAAACTGATGATCCTAGTACAGCATCGGTGCTGACGGGTAAACAGTTCGACTACTTCGACCACACGGCCACCAATGTCCGCTAGGATATATATTTAAGTTTGAAGCTCATTCTGAGATCCAAACAGTACTGTTTTATATAGATATAGGAAGATGTGGTGTGAGTGCCAATGAGACAACTCTCCATACAAATAACAATTTAAAAAGTAAACCATTATAGGTTAAAGTACGGCCTTCAACACGGAGCCTTGGCTCACACCGAACAACAAGCTATAAAGGGCCCCAAAATTACTAGTGTAAAACCATTCAAACGGGAAAACCAACGGTCTAATCTATATAAACAAAACGAGAAACACGTATATATTACATAAACAAACGACAACTACTGTACATCAGATTCCTGACTTAGGCAGCAACCATTTGAATTTCTGGGGGGGGCTATGGTTTTTTTTTTCTGTACAAACTTTTTTTTTTGCCTGCGGCGAAAAACAAACTATTTTTTTCGCGACAAGTCGAAAACAATTTTTTTCTTTCAATTTTAGCATTACATATAGTGGCAGCTGAGGGTGTAACAAACAATTTTTTTTTTCAGAATTCAAAACAAATTATTTTTTTCTCCAAAAACTGGAAACAAACTTTTTTTTCCAAAAAAAACCATAGCCCCCCCCAGAAAATCAAATGGTTGCTGCCTTAGGACAGGTGCAAACATTTGCAGCGGGATTAAACGTTTTAATGGATCCAAACCTTCTCCCTTTTTCTGAAACAATAGCATAACATCACAACAAAGAAAAACATACGATAAAATATCAATTGGCAGACTTAACTCAATCAAAAAACGTATGATTAAACAATGTCTATTTGACATAATCACATTTTTTGGGGACAGAAAAATGACTAATTTATTCAACCTTGAATTATAAAGACACCATAATTGAAGCCACTTACTTTTCTTTTATGGTCTGTGAACAGCATATAAATATATGAAATATAATAGCCTAATTCTAAGAGGTAGTAGTAATACATATCGTTAGACACTGTCTGAAACACAAACAAAACAAATATTCAAAATTGAAAATAAAACTGAGAGTTCTTGAGAGCACGATTTATTCATTAGTTGTAATTGGCTTTGAACTGGCTTTCAGTAACTGCGAGCACTTTAAGATTCTGTGAATTTGTATTTATGTTAGCAAACCCTTTTTGTAGTTTGCAACGTCAAATCCCATTTATAAGAATGGTTGAGTGATCAAACATTAAACTTCACCACATTCTATATGTGTCTGTCACAAGTAAAGAGCCTCTAATACAGTGGTTGTTTCTGGTCGCTGTTTGACATATTTGTTTTCCGTTTGTTCGTTTTTAGCTTTAATTTTTTTTTCCATGTCGGCGTCTATTATAGCTTTCTTTGAGTATGTGTTCATTTTTGAAGACAAATACTGGTGTTTACAATAAATTTTATATTAGTTGTCTCATTGGCTAACGTACAACATCTTTTTTTTTTTATAGTGAGCAACATTTTAGATTGAATCTAAATTCATTAGTTTATATAAAAAAATGGCAGAATATTTGTGTGTGAAAGTTGGTGATCCAGAACGTAACTATGTTTAATTGAAATCAACATGTGTGTAAGATGATGTGCCCTCAAGCATGTAATACATTTTCATAAATAAACAAAATGTGTTCAGATTTCTTCAGAAGTGTATGTCAGTGACCTTTGATCCGTTTGAAAGTTTGTTTTTTTTGGTGAATAAATGTGTTTTTATGTTAATGTTCAAGTCAGCAGGGGGAAGTGTATCGTCCATCTTAAAACAAATTTAATATATCATTTATTTCATGGGGTCTTTTTAACTGTTGTGTCATGATCATTTACTATATATATATATATTTGGTGTCACGATATCACAGTAGCATGGGTTCGAATCCCGGCGAGGGAAGAACCAAAAATTTGCGAAAGCAAATTTACAGATCTAACATTGTTGGGTTGATGTTTAGACGAGTTATATATATATATATATATATATATATATACCAACTTTTTCCCAAAAAATTAAATCATTCACAAATAACAAATAACAGAAATACAAAACAAAACATACGATGCAGACACACTATGTACAAGTATTTCATAAAAGGTCCATTTGATCTTTCTACTTAGCGTATCATAGTTAGTCTTACATATTATTTTCATAAGTAAGCCTTACTAGTCTTATATATTATTTTAATAACTAACCCTTACCAATAATGGCCAACCTTTCCAACAGTCTTCTGTTTTTGTACTCCATTGTTTCTACAATATTATAAAACCAAATACTGATCACTTCTGAATGGTATGTGGTAATGTCCTTATTACTTTTTTTAATGGCTTTGGACACCTCATGACAGCAAAAGCGAGAAAATTAACCTAAGACGACGTTGTTAATTTCATGTCAATTTCATTAGCAACGCCACGTGCCTTCTTAGTTTCTAGCGATAATTTCCCATCTCAAGCGAGTAGCATGATATGAAAAATCATTACAAAAAAAGATCAAAGGAAAAAAGCACAAAAAAGCGATAATGATAAATGTATCACATTGATAGAAATTTCTCATCGCTTGATATGATGTTTCGATGAAAACGTTTGTTACACCCCTAGTTTTAGGTGAGGTTCGTACTGTTTCAGTCTTTGGTGTTCTATGTTATGATTTGACAAATGTATACCGCTGTTTCAATTCTAATTGGTTTTTTTATTTGGACTTGTTATTTGTTGTTTGTTCTCTTCTAATGGGTTCGAAAAGAGGGTCGAAAGATATCAGAGGTACAATCAAACTCATAGATCGAAAATAAACTGACAAAGCCATAGCTAAAAAAGAAAAAGACAAACATACAAATAATAGTACACAGGAAACAACATAGAAAACTAAAGACTAAGCAACACGAATCCCACCAAAAACTGGGGGTGATCTCAGGTGCTCTGGAAGGGTAAGGAGATCCTGCTCCACATGTGGCACCTATCGTTTTGCTCTTGATATTACAAATCTGGTAAATAGTCTAATTCCATAGGTCTCATTCGTGAAAGGGAAAGGGATTGTAGTTACGACATAAGGAACATGTCCGATATCATCTGTGAAACGGTCATTCCATAACGGTCAACTAACTCGTGATGGCGTTAGTAAAATTTACGAAGGGATGATTTCAACTTCACCGTTTGGAACTTTTAGATTAATAGCTTTCTTGTTAGCAACAACCCTCTATCAAGGAAATCATGATAGCTAATACAAGCCGGGAAAATCGTATCAATAGGAAGATATATATTCCGTATGCAGGCGTTGCTGCTACATAAAAATGGAATGTTCACGATTAGAAAGCTGAAATCATCTCTTTTGTCATTAAGTTTTTGTTTTCAACCGACCATCATTGTCAATTTCTAGATGTAAGTCAAGATATGAGGCAGACTTAACAGTATCTGTTGTATCCTTTATCACTAGTTTGATGGGATAGATGCGTTCAACAAAGTCACCAAATATTTGAATTACTTAGTGAGAGAACATCATCTAACTAGCGGCAATTAAAGCAAAAGGATATTGCTAACTTCTTATCTTTCTTCCTAAGAAGTTCCTGTATGAAGTCAGCCTCATAATAATAAAGGTTTAAGTCGGCAAGATGAGGGGCACAATTGGCTCCCATTGGAATGCCGACAGTCTGTTGAAATACACGTCCTCCAAACATAGCACTGGGTTTGAATGTCCCTTTGATATCTATTGTCGCACATTTACACATGACGTAAATAACTTAAGTGAGCGTGATCTTTTTTTTTGGGGGGGGGGGTGAATTTTTATCATTACTGCTTTTCCTCCCGTTTTGTTGTGGATGGGGTTCATTTTGCCAGTTGTTATATTAATAATATCCGTATATTGAAATTTAAAATCTACAAATTTTCTATCAAGATATCATGGTTAAAAACATCGGTATCTTCTTCTTCTTGCATATGAGAGTTGGGAACGTTTAAACTCTGCGGGACTAAGTATCATCTAGAGTGTCTTTTGTTATCACTTTTAGGATTTTTTGTATATTTTTTTGGGCTCTAGCAGTTTTCCAGTATCTTTTACCGATACTAATAACGCAAAAATGTAAATTATAAATATTGAACATCATAACTGTATACTTACATTGGATAAAACATAGATTCCATACCAAGATAACACAAAGTAAAAAGCAAATGACCAACTGAAAAAGTAAGAATTTATAAACAATTGCAATACATGCCAGATTTAACAATTGTTGCACGTGTATTAAAAAGTTGATCGAAAGATGTGTAACTTTTAATTCGCAATCATTGTCAGATACTTATGGAAAATTCATTAAATGAACTTTATTATCGTTGCTCAATATTCAGGACGATACATTGAATATTTATTTACGTGCTAGCTCACTTGGTAACAAGCAGATGATACTATACGAAGACATTTTCAAACTACCGTCATCCATTTCATTCCGACTTCTATAGCCGATCAGTCGTTGCTTTCATTTCAAGAAATTCGGCATGCTTGTCTAGATTTATCATGTAAAATGCCGCCTTTAGTTTGACCAAACTGGTGAGCATTTAACAATGAAACCAAAGACATGGTTTGTAAAGTTGATGAAACAAGGTTGAATAAGACATCAATAAATCAAAAGGAAACGTATACAAAAGTCTGTAATTCTTAGCTGAAACGTTATACATCTTACTTTGTTTATCTCCGTTTTCTTTTCCTTTTCCTGTACATAGTTTCTGATTAAAAATGTTTCAATAATCTGTCACAAATTAATTAAATAAAAAAAAACTACGTGTTTACAACAGACCTGCTGTCACTTAATCGTTTGATTCCGGAAACCTTGTCCTGCTTTTTCCTTTTTTTGAACCAAAACTGTATGGTTCTTTCAGATATACCTGTTTTCTTAGATAAAACCTGAAAAAGTGTAAAACAAATTCTATAAGTATCTTTAAATTATAAAAATTATTGAATTTAATTTGAATCTACTACTCCTGATCAATAGCATTGTACTGTATAAAGTAGCAGACTATATACAGTTGTACAGATTTAGAATGAATTTCAAACAGTGTGCTGTGGCATTGATTGACAGTTAAATTCATCCATGACTGGACAATCTATGTGAAATGAAACCACTTTGATAGATAAATTTACGATTTTGGAGCTGAATACCGAATTATCAATCAAGCGAAATTGCATTTTAGATATGTACAAAAAATTCTCGATAAGGACAGAAAAGAATTTACACTATACAGGAAATACAATGTATTATAAATGCCCATTGTGTTTTATCTATTGACATAAAAAGCCAAACAATCTAATGTTCTACGTCTCTTACCAGTATAACATCAGAAGTTGGACTTTTACTATTCTTGTATTCTTGTTCCAAAACTGGATGGTCAAAAGTATTCTTCCTAGGAATGCTGTCCTTAAGTCCAAAGTAGGTTCCAATTGGATATACCACAAGTCTATGCAAAAGGGACATGTTTGTTTTAAAGCCAATAGTAAAATATGTAGTGATGCATTTAAACGTGTGGTTGTTTGATTTCACTGAGGAAATGCATACTTGTATATATTTAAGAAGATAAACATCAAAACAATAAGTTTCTTAAAACTGGTTACGTTTTCATACCTTGTAAGTTGTGAACACATATTGACAGTCACAGAAACAAATTTATGTGGTAGGATTTTTTTGGTAGCTCGCTTAAAATAACAATGGAAACCCAAACTATCTTTTATTGAAATCATTTAATTATAAGATTATATACTTATGAAATTAATCTAAAAATTTCTTATCACATTGGTAATTACCTATCAAATATGTGACGTATCAAAACAAACGCAAATGCTGTAATTATTGACGGAAGAACAATATCAGATGGAATTGGCACATAATCACCAGGATGTAATTGTCCTAGGTTTTCTGGTCTCAGGAGTTCTGGTTGTAGAAGCTGGTCTATCTTATTATTCAGCCAGGTAATCATTCTCATATACTAATCTATTAATAAAAATGATACATATAGTTAACAAGCAAGCTAACCAAACAAATTACCTTTACCTACACACTCAAAGCATTTTGCTGTAAAAGGAGAAGAAAAATAAAATCAGGTTGCGTGTATGCTAACGATCTCATTGGGTTGACATTCTAGGGATTACAAAATCAATACAGATGATTTATAGTTGAAAATTTCTATCTAGAAAATGAAGACTTTTCAATATGTTTTACTGTAATGATAGTAGTATATCTATATTTGTTATTGATTAATGGTAAATAATGTCAGAGGTAGCTTTTAGAAATATAGAATTCAAGGAAGACTGGAGTGGTACAAAAACGAAGAACATACAAAGAAAATAAGAAGTTTTAACATCAATATACTGAGGACAGACGAAGAAAAAGAAAAAGGCACTAGAAAAGAATTCCCTAGTTCTGAAAAAATGAGATAAGAAGACATGAAAACAGTTGACGAAATATCAACAATAATTTTATCAACATATCTGTATGAATAACTCTTTTGGAACCTGTTCACAGTCGCACTAAATGCCAACTGAACTGCGTAAACTTTATCTTGTATCTTGTGGTTGATTGATTGTTGCTTTTTTCCCCCATCCAGTGGGAAATATCTATATTTAAGCTTGACTGACTCACAACCAAACGGACGACCCCCCCCCCCCCTTTTTTTTTTGGCAAGAGCTTAACTGTCGGTTTGGAGAAGACCAAAAGATGATCATATTTCTATGCATGAGTCAACCCTTGGGATTTTAAAGTATACCGCTTCAATTCGATATTAGTTTTATGTTCCATGGCAACATCGTAACCCATTCAGATATTTTTCTGTTATCACATCTCGATTTCACTTACATGTAATGTGTAATGAGGCGCTGGGGTAGATAACTATTCTCCACCTTCATGATAAGTGATAAGGTCGAGGGAATAAGGTGAAACATAGAAAATAAGAAAATATACTTTTTCCCAAATTGCAAAGGGGAGACAGAAGATTTTAACAATGACCTTATTAGAACAATACCGATGAAAGAAATAACAGCGGCGGATCCAGTCATTTTTAAAAAGGGGGTCCCAGCCAGGATAAAAGGGGGCTTCATACTAAATGTCCCCATTCAAATGCATTGATCATCTAAAAAAAGGGGTTCCAACCCTGAACCCCCTTCCTCCTTAAATCCGCCACTGAATTATACTTGATTGATTGATATATAAATTAGACACAACACATAGAAGCTTCATACATGTATATTATTTATTTTGTCTAGGGCTAATGGTAAAAGTCAATATTGAATCGTAAGTTATATATCGGTTATCAAACAAATGCGATTAAAACCGCAGTCATAAATGCCAAATCTATTTATTGCTCCGTGAAATAGCATGATAGCAATAGGTCAAAAATATATGATAGGGTTCGTATTTCTGAAATTCAAAATATATTAAAAGGGTGGGGGTACCAAATGTCCAAGCAACTTACTCTCCCCTCCCATTCCCTCCCCCATCCTCTGCTCCCCGAGTATCACATATTAAACTTGCTCTACTTTTTCATTCATAAGTTTTAATTCGCTCTTAACAGCTTATGCATACCAGTTGAAACGGGGAAATCAAATCTTAATTTCTATCGTCTATCTTGAACGCCTTTTAGTTTTAGCATCTTTCCTTTTTCTCCTGGGTACCCATTCATGCAGTCCATATGTGACATATATAGGTATACGGTGACCTATAGCTGTTAATTTCTGTGTCATAGTGGTCTCTTGTAGAGAATTGTCTCACTGGCATTCATACCCACACACCTTCTTATTTTTTATATATATACACGTTACTTACCTTGAAGAAAAACAAATTAACACCAGAAAAAAATGGACAAATTTCCTCGTACGTGACTGAAGAAAGGAAAATCGCAAGATAACACTAACTACTTTATTCACTGAAGTGTGTTTATTGATTGCTGCATTTCATCATGAATATGCATGATGTAAACGTTCGATTTCGTTAGAAGATATATATAGGCACTGATATAGAGATAATGGAAATAAAAATAAGAAATATAATATCTTAGGTCATATAAATGTCGAGTTATCTCTCCAATGCAATTTAGATATTGGATTTTCCAAATTTAGAACTGATAAAAAATCTATCTTCATTATCATAACACATAGTCTTTCTTAAACACGTATATTTATAAAATCACATTATCATATTTTTACATCATTTTTATTGCCATTTATAACAATATAATTTCCACTAACAGTTTGTATTTCTAACTATTTTGTTTATTATTATAAGGTTGCCATAACGATTCCTCGTTAACCGTTTAATATAAAGAAGGCAGCACACTTTTGATTAAGAAAAGATCGATTCTATCATCTTTAAATGTATTTCCTGATAATTTCGCGTATTAAAGGACAGACAATGATGTTGTCGCTGGCATACATTTTTTAAATGTATATAGAGCTTGTTTTTCTTGGCGTAGACACACACAAATACAAATAAATTTTGATGCAAAAGAGACATACCTTTGTAGTACAGAATGTCTACGGGTGTAGCTGTATCCGTCCAGGTAAAAATTGTACGAGTTAGTGTATTGTAATGTAAACAGCCACGTCTATTGATTTTACTTCGGACAAATTTATCAAAATTAGATGTAATGTTGGCTATCTAGCCTATTTTGATACCTCAATGTAATTACGCTATGATTATAAGAATAATTTTTATGTAGTTGCACTTATGAAACGACCATTTAACTTTTAAAAAGTGGGAGGGGTATGTTTTTTTCCTGAATAGCTGAATAATAAACTGATCCCAAATTTGATGAGAAAAAAAAATAAGTAGATGACACAAAAAAATAAATCTGAAACCAGATTTTCCCATACCTTATAGTGTTAAATTCAGAAGAAGAAAAAAAATTGATTAATAGGCTAGCGTTAAAAACAAAAAGTACCTACTAAAATCCCCGTACAGCTAGCAAACAACTATTCGACGCTATTAGCCGAACACTTTATCCACTTTATTGACATGCATTTATCTGTGTAAACAATAGTTTATTTCGAAATACTGTGTTTTACAAGCTTAGATATGACACACACACTCGAGCACACACATGTATCTTTGTTCTACGAAAACGTAAAATGAATAGTTGAAGGATAATTTTTTAATAACCAGATTTAACTCGTTTAACATGTGCGCCCTATCATATTCTGACGATTTTGATTGAAAGCCGAAATCGTAATCAGCCCCGACTTAAATTTATGTTTTTTCATCGCTTCTTAAACTTCTTCTTCTTTCAGGTAAGGAACCGAATTCAATATTTGAATGTATGAAGTCCCGCTTAAGGTGTATCTTTATCCGATGTTGATGCTCTATAGTAAAGATAATTTTATCTTAGAGAATAACCATTTAACTTCGAAAAATAGGGGGGGTATGGTGGTTTAAAATATATTCTGAACCCCAGTTTGATGAAAAAATATTCTGGTCAAGCATATGACAAATAAAAATATTCTTAATCCAGATATCCCCCAAATCTGATGCGCTATAGTAAAGATAATTTTATCTTAGAGAATAACCATTTAACTTCGAAAAATAAAGGGGTATGGTGGTTTAAAATATATTCTGAACCCCAGTTTGATGAAAAAATATTCTGGTCAAGCATATGACAAATAAAAATATTCTTAATCCAGATATCCTCCAAATCTGATGCTCTATAGTAAAGATAATTTTATCTTAGAGAATAACCATTTAACTTCGAAAAATAAAGGGGTATGGTGGTTTAAAATATATTCTGAACCCCAGTTTGATAAAAAAAAAATATTCTGGTCAAGCATATGACAAATAAAAATATTCTTAAACCAGTTATCCCCCAAATCTTATAGTGTTAAATTTGGAAAAAAATAATCTGGTTGATAGCGTTGAAAAAATAAATAAAATTCGCACCTTGCAAAACCATACCCCCTTTAAAGTCAAATGGTTGCTCCCTACCGGACTTCACATTTGTATTTTCCTCCTCTTCGGTGTACCTTTAACCGGTAGGGATGCTATACAGGGAAAAGGGTAAATCAAAATTAATTAGTCGAAGAAAGATAGACAAACAAAAAGACGAAGAGACAATTTCCACCAGTCAACAAAAAGCACTGATCAAAATATTCAGAACTGAGCAACACCGACACTCTAGGAACTCGTGTTTTCCCAGGTATTCTTTTGAGTTGTTTCACTTTTATCATTTTGAAACTTTTTATACAGTTACTTTTTTAGAAGCAATCTTGATGTATATATATAGTTGGATGAATATAAAGTATATATCTTTTATACTATTTTTGAGAATGGTGTGGATAAAGATGAGCTATAAGGTAACAAGCTACAAATGACCTATGTGCATGTAAGTCAAAACCAAAAAATCTTGCCAAAAATAGTAACCAGGCGCGGATCCAGAGGGGGGGTTCCGGGGGTTGGAACCCCCCCCCCCCCCTTTTTTTTTGGACGATCAATGCATTCGGATGGGGACATGTAATTGGAACCCCCCTTTGTCCTGGGTTAGGAACCCCCTTTTATAAAATGGCTGGATCCGCCCCTGGTAACCATGAAGAAGGGCCATGCACAGTCTAGGTAGATTGTTTTGTTTTGTTTGTTGCATTGGTTGCTTCTTGCTGTTGAGCTCTTATGCAGATTGAGGTGATGTTCATTACTAGCAGCGATTGTTTATAAATATGTATAAGATACACAATTAACTTACCCCGTTTTGAGGGAGGTCCAAACAGAAGTCTTTTCCGTTTGATATTGTCTCCTCAGGTTATGTTTATTTTCTAACGCTTCACTGATTACACGTGAACTGTTTTCAATTCTAGATACTCAACAAGAAAAACAGCAATGGAATTAAAAAAAAATAGGTTCTTTAGTCCAGGTGAAATTGTTAAATATAAATTGTTAGAATACCACAAAATATCTACTTTATATTGTGCTAATGTCAGACATAATAGTGTCCTGTGAAAAAGTGTCCATGAGGACAGTTTTTCATAGAATTTTGGTATTTGATAATGTCCATTGCCATGGAATAGTGTCCCTCAAATGGACAGATTTTACTGCAAAATATATAAAATAGTGTCCACCCACAGGACAAATTTTCATAGTAGTTGCTATTAAATTGTGTCTTCCAAGGGAAGTATAACTAAGGTCATTAAAAAGTTTTATTATACTTGAATTTTAATTAAAATATGAAGGATTGATGCGAAATTGATTGATATACAAATGTAAACCAACAAATAATGGATGGAAGTAAATATAGAGAAATTTAAGTTCTAAGAAAGCCTCCCCTGAATTTTCTACACCAAAATTTTTTAAGTAATAAAATAAAATATTGACAATATGTTCACGAAAAATATTGAATTTATATTATAAACAACACAAGTTTACAGTTTTACAGTTTTAACAGTGTTATCATGATACGTGGTATGTCTGTCGTTTTTCGAATTTTTGATCGAAAGTGAACCGTTTCAGTTACTTTTTTTTTGTTTTTTGTGTGGCCGTCCGTCTGTTATTCAGTATTGAGGGGCTCAGTATTCGTACGAGAACACATATGAAACTTTGCTTTCGATAATTTTGAATAAAAACTTAACTATTCACATTTCTTTGGGGCTCAATCAAACAGAGGAAGTTCCTTTTGTATCGTGAATCTTTTAAGATATCGGAAATACGTTACCGGCTGAATCAGCTGTTGGATCGTTTTTTTTAAGTCTCCCGATCGTACAAGAATATAATTTATGGTCAACGCCTTAGTAGATAAACACTCCCATTCGTTGTAGCAGGGACTTTCTATACTAAGTATATACTAGACTAGTATTGAAAGTCCCTGGTTGTAGTTATATACATGTCTGTTCAGCTTTCAACAATATTGAAATCGAGTCAAGATCCTCAAAACAAAAAAATTATCTTGCGTTCTATTATCTTGCTTTATATGTTTTTTGAACTTACCAGTTTCTAAAAAAAAATATCTTTAAATACAGATAATAATTGTTTGCATGAAAATTGCTCCAAGGATCCAGCAAAACTGATCTTTCTTAAAGTAAAGAAATCGAAGGAAAACGGGTAATTTTTAGCAAAATCATTTGAGAAAAAACCCGCGGTCACAATATATTTAATGTTAACAATTATACGTCAAAAGTACGGCCTTCACGACGGAGCCTTGGCTCACCCCGAATAGCAATCTCAGCTTGTTTTTGCGTAAGTTTGAGTTGGTTCCAAGTTCAAGCAATACTGATGTTTCTTAAAGTAAGGAAATCGAAGGGAAACGGGTCATTTTTAGCCAATGACTGAGGGGGAAAAAATCGGCGGGGGGCTGCGCCCCCAACCCCCTATCTTAAGGACCTCATTCCGCGGCCCCATACCCCTGCATCCCCTGAATTCGAACCCTAGTTACGGCCCTGAAATGGTAATGACAATGAAAGAATAACAATAAGAAGGAAGTGTAAAATTAAATCTGAAGGACTTAACTATATTTATTATTCAGCCTAGAAGAAGGCAATTCAAAATAAATAATGTCATTGCCATGAAATATTGTATCCTAAGTGGACAGCATTTTACAGCAACAGTTATGAAATATGGTCCATCTACAGAACACATTTTTGTAGTAAATGTCATTAAATTGTGTCCTTTAAGGAAAATAATACTGTACAGCATCTGTTACTAATTAATTAAGTTTGAGTATATAATTATACATTTTTGTAAATATGAAGATAAGGATGGTATGAGTGCCAATGAGACAACTCTATGTCAATGTAACAATTAATTAAAATTCGCAATTGTAAAGTTAAAATGCGGCCAGTAATAACAAGGCAATGGATATCATTTAATCATATAAAAAAAAATGCCCTGGCGGACACAATGTCCTGTGAAAAAATGTCCCCCTGGACAATATTATGGTAGTGGATTAAATGTCCATGTTCATGGACACTTTTTCATACCTGAGGACATATTTTCATAGGAAATTGTGTCCATGACACATTTAAATAAGTAAGTATTGTCCATGGACAGTTTTTACTATGAAAATGTGTCCAGTGGACATTTTTTCATGGGGGACATTATTAAATCCTACACTAAAACATCGACTTTGTTCACTTAAGAAGCAAACTGAAGGTATCTGAACCTATCTTTCCCAGGTATTGGTAGATACCGGTAGGCTCCCTGATGGACTGTGGCATCCATTGTCCTGAAGGAGTGAGAACGAAGGAGTAGAACTCACCAGTGCCAAAGCCAATTGGATCCTCTTTGTTTACTAAGTAATTGAGAACATCTGGACGATGCACTGGGAGAGAAGAAAGATGAATACATGAGTTGGTTAATGAGGGCCAGCGAGAGAAACCGCGAACAAGAGAATTAAATTGAATGAAAGTGAAAGTGGGCGAAAAGTGTAAGAGAACTGTTAGCAAGAATTTGTCAGCGAATGTGTGAAGGAGCAACAGGACGAAATAGAGTGGGAAAGAATGTGAGCTGACGAGAACGAGTGACTGTGCGAGAGATAGGAAGTGGATGGTACATAAGTTTATCATTATGAATGAAATAGTAATAGTATGTTAGAAAAAGTGTAAACACGAAAGACAATGAAGAGACGAATGAGAGAGAGTCCACGAGTGGATGAGGTGGTGAGTGGGGGGGGGGGGGGGGGACGAACACATGATTGAGAGAGGGAGCGAGTGTCAGCGACAGTACGAGACAGTGTGACAGACAGTGAGCTACAACACTAGTGTAAGGAGCGCGAAAGAATAAACGGTGAGAAAGTAGACGAGAGAGAATGAGAGAATGGTTGACGGCACAAAGAGTGTTGCTGACGTGTGGCTCGATTTAATGTGCATAACTCAACAGTTTAGAGACTAACGAACAGATATCGATAAATTGAAATTGCACTGTATAGGTCGATATCTCGTAGACCACAAAAAAAACTATCGCAAAGGGAGGAGCGCTGCCTTCGCTTTACATCAACGTTTGACAAGTTTATTCCGGCCACAAGAGTAGTGCCTCCTGGTGTACTGACAATACTTCCAAGGTAGGTGCACTGTTGTACATCTTCAACAGTAAATTCGTCGATCTTAAGACAATATTGCTGGTTTGTATTTAGCCTCATTGATTTAGTTTTTCTGTGCGCTGATGTATAGGCCTGTTTGTTTTGCTACTGTTTCAAAACTTTTGGTCTGATGTTGTGCATCTTGAAAGCGATGGGATAGTGCACAAATGTCATCAGCAAATTCAAGATCTTCAAGACGTGTTGTGAGAGTCCATTCAATGCCTTTCGGATCTTTGTAGGCTGATTTACTAACCCAGTCAACTGCTATTAGGAAAAGGAGAGGATAGAGAAAACAACCTTGACGTACCCCAGTTGTAACAGGGAATGATTCGGTCATAGTTCCACCGTGTATAACTTGACAGGAAAATTGGTCATACTAGAACACACCCGTGATATCACGGGTCCGTGACTGAATTAAAGTATATAACTATGCGCAAGCCCTATTTTAGTATTAGTATTGTCATCTGATAAAGTCATGCCGATTATAAGATACAGTTTTTCTCTGCTTTCAAGTCTTTCTGTTTGAACCCGTCGAACTGAAACAATAATATTAATTATTTGGAAAACAAAAGGTCCTGGAATGGAGTATTTTTTAATCAACAGCATTGTCTTATAGAAGTTATAAATAAAGTTGAATTCTTTGCTTCGCTGTTTTACGTCATGCTCACTAACAAATTGAAAACTGTACCTATACGCCTTATTTTTAGTCCAGATTTTTAGTATTCGTATTGTTATCTTAGAAAGTCTTACTGATTAAAATACTACAATAGGTAATAATTTGACAATTTAGTAGTGTCAACCCTGTGGTTATGACCCGTGTATATAGCATATTAATCCTGAATACAACGTTTGGTGGTGCGCCTGTCAGATGCGGAACGTACAGATAAGGTAATAGGTAACAGGTGAATATACTATTGGTATCGGTAGCGGACTCGACCCGGAACTTCTTAATTATTGGCAATATTAATTACGTGGAAAACAAAAGGGCCTGGAGTGGTGTAATTTTTAATCTACACCTTTGTACTATATTAGTTATATATAAAGTTGAATTCTGTGATTCGTCGTTTTTACGTGATGACGGCTGACAAATTGGACCTCGTAATTTTAGTATTATGGATAGCAGTTTTATCATTTTGATGATCTTTTGTGGAATTCCATAGTGTCCCAGAATGTCCCAGAGGACCTGATGGTCAATGCTATCACAAGCTCTCTGGAAATCCACAAAATTAAGATAGAGGGTCGTCTGCCATTCTATTGTCTGTTCGATGATAATTCTCAATGTGGCTATTTGGTCTACACATGATCTTTCTTGTCTAAAGTCAGCTTGTTCATCTCTAAATATCTTGTCGATTTCATTTTTCATTCTGCTAAGGAATGGTGTTACAGAGCAGTTTGCTATGTATGGACAATAAAATGATACCTCTCCAGTTGTTGAAAAGCGACTTGTTACCTTTTGGGGGGATTTTAACTAAAAGTCCGTTACTCTGTGAACGGACTGATCTAACATTCAAGTTAAAGTAACGCTTACCAGATACCTTTTTACTTAATGCTAGCGCAGCCACGAAATAACCAAATTAACCCAGGTTCTATGTACTTTACTTAAACCATTGTGGTGACGTCAACCTATTCATTTACCGTGGATTCTTTTTCTAGAATCAACGCTTCCTAAATCCGTCGCTGAAATGGACTCACCAAATTATATTCAATTGTGTTCTTTGTGTGTCTACGGGCTCATGGTTTCTTTTTCAAGAATTAACGCTTATCCATTGTATCTATATCACATAAACTATGAAGACTAGTTCTGCCCTGGACACCTTTTCACACTAGGGGATAAGTGTCTACAGCAACCGACATAACGGACAATTCTCTGGGAGGACAAAGTTAATACTTGACCGGACAGTAATTTGGACAAGTATAAGTCAGCATTCTAGGAAGGGAAGTTTTGAAGAAATAATACCTAAATTATCATATTTATTTCATACCAAAATACACAATAAATATTCTAATATTAAGACAGTAAGTTTTACAACAATACAGAAGTTAAATAAAGCGGGGAAATGTCTTACTTTAAGTAGGGGCTTTTAAACTGTATCATGTAAACCATTTTTTATCAAAGTCCTAGCGTTTGAACCCTAAATAATGCCTATACATTTATGAGAAGAATTGGTCCAGAACAGTATTGGTAAACAGCATGGCTGTAATGTATACTGATAATTACATTCGAGGAAAATGTGAATTCTGGACAATGAATCAACAATTGGAAGTTTTTAATGACCTTGACTGGCTATACAGCCCTTGCACGGTCGGCTGGACAATGTATATATATGTGGTGGTGTTTAACGACCTTGACTGGCCTTTCAGCCCTCGCACGGTCGGCTCGGTGCCCGAAGGCGTTTGGTGAGCTTTAAATATTCTGGTGCCATGGGTCAGGAACAAGTAGTGGAGGTCGCAATATGGAGGCCGCCATCTTGGTTTTGGTGAGTAGATTTTGGTTTTTTACTATTTTGGTCTTTTATTCTTCACAACGGCTGCTTTCAGGGCCAGTTTGGTCAGCTTGGCAGCCCGCTAGCCTCGATGATGGAATACTGGTAGATGAATCGTGGACGTAGTTCTAAAGATGACAGGAAGCGTTATCAGGACCAAAGCCGTTAGGCAGTGAAATGAAGGTCGTATCACCCAACGCCTAGGATACAGCCCTCGGACGTTAATCGGCATAACACTCCCCATGATACAATGGTTTTGGAGTGCATGTTAACGCGGGTACGCCACTACCACGTCTATCTGTACGGCATGGATTGGTTTCTGTCATCTTAAGTAGTATGTCGTTGACCATCTAACAATAAACCCTCATCGAAGATAGCGGGTAAAGGAGAGCTGACCCAGCACGTCCGTTCAGCTGTAATGACTGAGACGTGACTGATTTGGGACAATGTATACAATGTGAGTTTAATATATAATTAATAACAAAATTACTTCACAAATGGTACTTTTTTGAAATAAGATTTGCCATTAAATCAAATTCCAACACAGTCTTACCTTTAACTATGAATAACTGGTTTATAAAAGGAGTCAATTTATTGTGTACATACACACAGGTGAAAGTTTTCATGTAAACAATTGTAATTAATATAAACAATGTAAATACGTTCAAGCTAACAAGGGAGCTAACAAAATAACTCTTAATTCCAATATTGCCACAACTCCAATCATCTGGTATGTCTTCTTCTTCCCAGATCTTATTCAGAAGTTGTAACAGGCTATGGACAGATGTATCATCCAAGACTTTTATAGCTTCTGGTGGTATGTTATCAATGCCGCCTGCTTTTCCATTTTTTTAGACTTTTGATAGCTTTGGTAACTTCAGTTTTTCTTATTTTGCTGGTTTTGATGTTTAATATTGGACCATTTTGTTATTCAGGTGGATCTGTAGGTGGGGGCGGTTAAGAACCTGCTCGAAATTTTCTTTCCACCTTTCAAGCTGATCTTCCAGTTTAGTGAGGGTATTGTTGTCTTTATCTTTAATTGGTGTATTTTGGGTTGGTGGTTTACCGCTTAATTGCTTTGTAATGTTGTATAGGGTTTTGGCGTCTCCCTTGCTACAGGCGGCTTCGGCTTCTTTGGTTAGTTGTTCTAAGAAGTTCCTTTTATCTTGTTTGCAGCTTTTCTTCACCTCTTTATCTTCATTGCTATACTGATCTTGTGTCTGTTTTTTCTGCTGTCTAGTTAGCAGTTAAAACTTGTCGTCTTTCGTTGACAATTTTCCAGGTATTTTCTGACATCCATTGCTTGCGGTTTTGTTGGAGATAGCCGACAGTTTCTTCACATGCTTGAATAATAGAATTTCTGGTAATTTCCCATGCTGTGTTGATGCTAGTTTCGTCATCATGTAGATTTTCAAGTACACTAAATTTGTTTTGTAGCAGAATGTGGTAGTCTTGAACAACTTCAAGGTCTTTGAATAGATCAACGTTAAATTTCTTTCTTCTTGTTTTTGCTTTTTTTGTTGAAAGTAGTTTTAGTTGTATCTTTGCAATGATTATGTGGTGATTTGATGCTATATCGGCTTCTCTCTTGTTTCGCACATCTTGTAGAGATGACCTCCATCTTTGGGATATATCAATATAGTCTATCTGATTTTCTGTCACTTCATTTTGCGAAACCCAAGTAACTTTGTGGCAGTTTTATGGGGGAAGAGTGTACCACCTATAACTAGACTGTTTACAACACAGAAATCAGCAAAGATTTCACCGTTCTCATTCATTTCACCGATTCCATTTGGTCTAGTCTCATTTCTCTTTCTCTCCCTGTCCTGTCTTACCCACTTTTGCATTGATGTCTCCTTTTATCATGAGGATGTCTCGTTTTGGCACAGAATTTACAGTGGTTTGCAGAGAGTTGTGAAAGTCATCTTTCTCTTCTTCATCTGCATTATTTGTTGGTTGTTTTTTTTTAATTTTGTGTCAAACCTGGCAGTGATTATTCTAGATGACACATGATTCCATTCTAAGATAGACTGCTTTGCCTTTTTAGTAAGCATGAATCCAACACCTTTATCATAAGTGTCAGTGGCGTTTGTGTTACCAGAGTATACGATGGCATGACCAGGTTTTTTTACGTTTTCATGCCAGATGTATTCCATCTTACTTCACTGAGTCCTAACATTTCAATACTGTATCTGTCCATTTCTTTGGATGTCTGCAAACTCTTTCAACTTTGATACAGTGTTCGTACATTTCAAGTCCCAATTTTAGTTGAATACTTAGGTGAGAACAACTTCATCGGTCTTCGTGTCATATGTTGTCCTCGTGGTTTTGATTTTGTGTTTACCTCTATCTCAAGCCGTTGACTAGTACGAGGGTTTTCTTCTGTAGTCGTTTCTGTAACGTAATATTTTTTACAAATTAGGGGTGTTGGCCCTAAGATAAACCTTCTACGTGAAGGTTCGGGTTGTACTGTAGGGGCCTTCCATATTGATATACAGGTATTGTGTGATGTGAACCGAAAAAAGTAGAGAACAACATATGAGTTCAAAACCTTTAAAATTTATTTGTTCTTTGTTTTCTCGGTGATTTTTTTTCAAATCTTAAACGAGAAATTTTTTCTCTTCACAAAACCTGTTTCCAACTGTAATGATAGTTAAAGTAAATCTGTTTTCTTGGTATTGATTTTCAAATTTTCACCCTACTTGTTTTTTTAAGTTAGCATGTTTTTAGAAGAAGGCGTTGGGAAATGAACTTTTTTTTATAACAATACATTATAAACCAATTGCATATGGTTATTACTTTTTAAACTTCCCATTATCATATTTACTAAAATGTTATCACTGACCTGACCTTAATACCAATCACCTACTATAACGATCGTTGTTTTTGTCAATGTCCGATAGGATACATGCTTGAGTACTATTATTTGTTTGTCTTTGTTTTTTTAGCCATGGTGTTGTCAGGTTTTTTTTCGATCTACGAGTTGGAGTGTCCCTCCGGTATCTTTCGCCCCTCTTTTTGAAAATATTCTGGTGATAGGGTTATAACGAATTAACAGGTATAGGCGGCTGTTTTATTCAAAAATTTTCAAAACTACAGGTTAACGTTCGAATTAATGTCACGGTAGCGAAAGCGTTCAAACTGATTACCAAAAGAGAAAAATTCAGATATAGAAATTATATGGAAAACAAGAAGAACTATATACATATAGAACACCAGGTGAACTCGGCTTCTTAATACAAAACTGGTAATACGTTTGTGTCTATATATAGTAAAAAAACTTAAACACTTTAAACGAATGGATGACACCTGTCATATTCCTGAATTTTTACAGGCATTTTCTTGTGTAGAAAATGGTGGATTGATTATGACGATAAAAGAGAAGCATTTAGTCCTCTTGCCCTTACAATCCCTCCAGAATTTTTTTTAAAAAGTGGACAGGCATGATGTTGGCATCAATGTAAATGTTAAGAAATCCTCTTTTTTAGTTCTAGGAAAGGACAAAGACCATGCACTCTAAGGGACTTTACTTTTTGAATTTTCCTCGGAGTTCAGTATTTTTGTGATTTTACTTCTTATAGTTAATTTGAGTAACTTCAAAATTTGAATGCTTTGCAGAGGAAAAATATGGATTACGAAAAGAAAATGTTGTTAAAATATCTGCAGGAATTGGAAAATATACATATCAAATACTAGCATGTAGATATATGCAATAATGTCTTGTAGAAAACAGAAAAATATCGCAACTGTCAACAGAGAAAACTGACTATATGCAGGTTAACCAAGTCTTAAAAAAAGTTAAATCATTGGAAATAAGTGTATACCGCTATTAAAAATAGAACAAACGGTTACAACATGGTTACGATGACTCAATGCAATCTTGGTGTTGGTCTTTGCTTACAATGTTGGAAAAGATTTGGTCATCAGTATAAATAAAATCCCCACTTTCGTCAAGAGTAAACTGTTCTCAACTGTATGATCCTTACAGTAAATCTGGTTTCTTGGTTATAATTTTCACATTTTCGCCCTGCTGGTCTCTTAAGTTAGCAGGTTTTTGAACAGAAGGTGGTGAGAAATATTTCTTTTTCTATATTGATAATTTCAATACATTAACAAGAGGCTGTCAGAGTGACACGAAACCGGATTTCCTGCAGAGATGGAACTCTGAACAGTTGAGTAAGTATGAACACTGCATTCAGCCTTAAAACAGCTCTGAATTTGGATTGTGATTTAATATTTTACACAGCTTAGGTTTGGGACACAAATGAATTGTTAATGAAAGGACACTGATTTGCAGACACCAGCCCGCCCGCCATCTTGCCGTACATCCCCGAATCAATTACCGATTTTCCGTCTAAATTCCTGTTAGAAACTATCTTTATATGGTTAATATAGCTATTTAAATTTCCCATTATCATATCTATTAGAATTTTATCACTGACCTCACCTTGTACTACCAAGCACATACTGTAACGTGTGTTGTCTTTGTCAATGTCCGATAGGATACAGGGTTGGACATCTTTTGGTGATAGGGTTATACTATAATACTAAGGTATACGCGGCTGTTTATGTAACTGGAGGGGGTCCCAAATGGAAAGTCAGCAATCAAATAAGATGCGTCGCGAAAGCGTTCAAATAGTTATCAAAGGAACAAGGCTTAAACGTTTGGTATGTCAGACGTTTTGTTTACAAAAGACTCATCAGTGACGCTCAGATCACAATAGTTTGATATCCAATGCAACCAAAAACAACAAAACAATAACCAAAAGATAAACATCAGGTTTACGGAAATTCTATAGAACACAAGGAGAACTATAGACCTATTGAACACCAGAACTTGAGAGGGTTTCTTACAAATTAATACACTAGCAAACCCGAAACAGGTTGTATAATGTATAGTAATAAAACCTGAAAGTATTTTCCCTTAAATGTGTGCTTAAAATGCATGATTATCTTGATAAACTCTTAAAAAATGTAGGAAAGCAACAGTATATTGTGACTTCATATGGTCCGTTTAAAGCAAATTTGCGAATCCTAAAAATTTAGAAAGCGTGTGACTTCAATGAAATCACAGTTAGTGAACCAGGTTCAAGTTTGCATCAAATCTTATTGATCTGTTGTGGTATAATGGCACTCTGGTAGGTTATATTCAAAATTGTTCAATTAGTTACGTGTTCCTTGTGAAGATGTCTTATCACACTTCATTAGATAAACCAATAGGACAGTACCATGACAATTGGGAAGGATAGAACGTTCTGTTTGTTTTATGATTTGCAGACCTGTCAGCTTTAAATATTTATGGGGATTTCCCCCATGAGAGTTTGGTTATGAATATTGAGATTCTTATATGTTTCAAACATCCCAAAACAGGCATGAGTAGAAAGGGCATTCATTCACATAAATATTCACTCAAGTATAGTAGAAAGTAAAATTATAAAAATACTGAACTCCGAGAGAAAAATTCAAAACGGAGAGCCTTAATCAAATGGCAAAATCAAAAGCTGAAACACATCAAATGAATGGATAACAACTGTCATATTCCTGATTTGGTACAGGTATTTTCTTGTGTAGAAAATGGTGGATTGAAAATAGTTATGACGATATAAGATAATCATTTAGACCTCTTGCCCTTAAAATCCCTCTGCATTTGGCAAAACTGTTTGGAATTTTGGTCCTCATGGCTATTAAACTTTATACTCTATTTGGCCTTTTTAACTTTTTTGAATTCGAGTGACACTTATGAGTCTTTTGTGGAGGAAACGCGCGGCTGGCGTAAACACAATATTTTATCCTGATATCTATGATGAGTTTATGATTTTGGCATCAATGTAAATGTCAAGAGTTCCGCTCTTTTTAGTTCCAGGAAAGGACAAAGACCATGCACTCTTAGGGACTTTCCTTTTTGAAATTTCTAGTTCAGTCATTTGTATGATTTTACTTCTTAATGTTAGTTCGAGTAACCTCAAAATTTGAATGTTTTTGCAGAGGAAATTATTTAATGGATTACTAAAAAGAATATATTGTTTAAATATATACAAGAATTGGTAAATGTACATATCAAAGATGTAGATATATGCAATAATGTCTTGTAGAAAACAGAAACAAATCGTGACTGGCATCAGAGAAAACCTGACTAAATAAACTCATCATAAATACCAGGATTAAAATTTTATATTGACGCCAGACGCGCGTTTCGTCTACAAAAGACTCACCAGTGACGCTCGAATCAAAAAATGTTTTAAAGGCCAAAAAAGTACGAAGTTGAAGAGAATTGAGGACCAAAAATGTCTAAAATTTTTGCCAAATACAGCCCAGGTAATCTATTCCTGAGGTAGAAAAACCTAAGTATTTCAAAGTTTTGTTAACAGTTAATTTATTATAATTATGAATATATATCAATTATAACTCAAGTCAACACAGAAGTGCTGACTACTGGGCTGGTGATACCCTCGGCGAAATAAATCTCCACCAGCAGTGGCACCGACCCAGTGGTTGTAAATAAACTCATCATACATGTAGATACCAGGATTGAAATTTTATATTGATACCAGACCTACTAAATGCAGGTAATCAAAGACTTCAAAAGAAAGTTTAAATCACTGGAAATAAATGTATCCCGCTTTTAAAAATACAATGTATAACATAACGTCACAAAATGGTAATGAAGACACAATGCAATCTTGTTGTTGGTCTGTGCTTACATTGTGGGGAAATGTTCGCAGGCTGCTGACTATTAAAAATTAATGATAACCGAACACAGAATATTTCTTCAGTATTTTATATTTTCCAACCAACTGCCAATTGGAAGTTATGCATCATAAAAAGTAACAAATTACAAATACCCATTAATAAAATCATAAATCATAAAACAATTCTTTTATACATTGCAGTCACACTGGAATATAATGTTAGCTCCCGCAGTCACGCATATTCTCATAATAACATGTGTTAAAGGTACTCCTTAGTGGAAGTTGTATTCCAGTCGATAATACTAATTTTGAGAGAATAAGTAAAACATCAATATATATCATTATTTAAAATCCAAAACGTATGTGTTTCAAACGATTTTTGCATGAAATTGTTAAAGGGGCATTAGCTGTAAATTCGTGATCACCGATTTGACTCAAAATCTAATATTATATGTATAAGTTAACATACTTAAACGTATATAAAAATTAAAAATAACAGTTAAAAATAACAATGCATAGATGATAGAACCATTTTGAATGCATTAGTATTTCATGCATATTCAAATTAGTCTAGAAACCGATATGACCTCTGTAGATAGCCGACGGTCACATATCCCGATGTATGAATAAATAAAAAATATGAATAGACAATCAACTACATGAATTCATGTTATAGATAAAAAAAAATCATGTATATCATGGTATTATCTGTATTAAAATGATTTTTTGTGGGCCGGATGAGTCAAACATTCCATATCCACTAAATGTTAAATTAAAGTTTTGCATGGATACTGACAATCTCCGGCGCAGAGTTCCATACATGCTCCGCAATACTGCACTTAATATGAGTGTAGTATTACAAAGTATTGAACGGAACGGATATGTGATCTCTGCGCCGGAGATTGGGATACTGATCTATATGAGGTTTAATTATTGACTGACAAGCCAATAATACATGTCAATAATTTTGACTGCTAATAACAGAATATTATTGAATATCCTGCATTTATGAATGTTTTAATAAAAAAAATCTTATTCTTGCTTATCGTATTCGTATCTAATGCCACTTGAACAGATATTAAACAACTGAACAATTAGTTATTGATGGGAATAATTAAAGCATGCGTGTGATTTAATCATAAAAGCTTAATGATAATAAAAAAAATAATAGTAAAAATTTACATTTAGTCTAAAAAAATAATATTTCTATAATAAACATGATAAAGATAAGTTCAAGTATTCTGTGTAGTTTATACATCACATTGGCATCATATTAAAATTGCATGGCATAAAATTACAGTTAATTGTATATATAATGAACTGCAATGTCAGATTATTCTGCTTTGAAGAATTATAGTTAATTTTAAGTCCTCCCATTGCTATAACTATTTCCATTTGGTTCCATGACATTACCATTTTTACTAATAACAGAATCTCCGTTTGATATTTTATAATTACTTTTATTGTCTATTGTTTCAGTGTTAGCCTCGTTTCCATCCTCCTCTTCCGTATCACTACGCGTGTCTTGAAGCTAGACGAAAATAAAGGAAATATATTGAATGATATACTGAGGGTTTGTAATCATGGGGTTTCCCGATTCAAATCAATTGTCTTAATCACGTGCTACTTAGATGTAATTGCATAATACATGTTCTCTTTTTTTTAAACAACAGCTGCATGTCTTAGAATGTTCTATTTGATTGCAACTTATATCAACTTTTTAATTACTATAAAATCACCCTTCAATATGATTCAAAATAAAAAGGGAAAAAACATGTATGAACAGATATCACGGTTTCGGTACTCATACATCTTTGGATTTCAATTGTTTGGCTTTGGGCATTCCTCAGGATTTCAAATGTTTGGCTTTGAGCGTTCCTCATGAAGGTAAATCTAGAAAAGTGCTTCCGACGCAAGAAATTATTAAACATGTTGTTTTCAATTTTTTACTCGATATTCCAACTGTTCTGCTGATCTTGATGCTTTTTCAAATAAGTTATGTTTCGCTGTCATGCAAAGCTCTGATTCCATGTCCGTATTTGGCTTTATTTTTGTTTCTATTTGTTTTAGTTTGAAATAGGTTTTGAAATTTCAAACAGTTTAGCTTCGAGCATCACTGAAGAGACTTTAAATTACCAACTGGTGCAGTAAAATGTGTACTGTTAATTTTCTTACCTTTCCTTTTGTGAATTTTGTTGCTGCAGACTTCAAAATAATTATCGTCCACATGACATGGAGTATTTGTAAAACTACCAATAAAGATTTTAAAACTTGTCCAATGGTACTTCTATCATGCATTTGTATATATGGCCGATTTTCATTAGCATAAGCTGGAAGGTCTATATATATAGAATATAATATTCTGCAAACAAGAAGTACGACACATTGTTAGTTTTATTTGATTCAACAACAGACCACAATGTACAGATAATAATATAAAGAGACATGTACTTTGTTTGTTATGTTCACTTGCCTGTCATTGATCCTTGACAGTATATATCTAACAACAGGTCAACATAGGGCCTTCGACAATGGACAAAGGTAAGTTATAAAAGTGTCCTTGTAAGCCAAAATTTTTAGGTTCACCCAATAGGAACTTTAAAAAATCAAAGTACTGGATAGCACCTCAGGGATGTCGCAACTGAAGATGTGTATTATTTCAAATAGGTTATGGACGTGTAATACTTCAAGTATCACAGCTTTGATGTCTAACTAAACCATTGTCTCTTCAGCAATTTTCAAAAATCACTTTTTTTTCGTTTGTTTGTCATATAAAATTTTGATATTTTCTATAGCTACCTTAAACTGTAGATCTAAAAAATCAAATACACAGAAAGCGCTGTTAATTTCTTTCTGTGCCCATGCCATGTAAAGGGCCTGTGATTTTAGTAAAAACATTATTTGATTTAGGTCCTTCATATTTGTTTTTAGTAAATTGTTCTGTTACTGATTAACCCGTTAGTTTTCTTGTTTGAATTGTTCCACATGTTCCATATCAGGACCTTTTTATAGCTAATGGTATGAGTTTTCCCATTGTTGACGACCGTATGCATGGTGGCCTATAGTTGTTAATATATATTACTCCTTTGAACTCTTTTGGATAGCATTGGTTCATTTGTACAAAAATACAACATCTTCTTTTTTTTTTTTAAATAAGACAGTTAACTTAAATAAGTGAAACTGTTATGCAAGTGAATTTATATTAAAGGCTTCGATCAATAAATAAGGAATGTCTTCATGGGACACAAATAATGCCCCTGCTAGCATTTAATGTTACAAAGGGTCGCAACTCCAGAACTGTAAATGTGAAGCTACCAAAATTTGTATTTGATCTGAGTATTTGGAGTAAAAAAAAAGCATTGTGAAAATATTTATGAATGAAATGCTGTCTCGCGTAGATTTCTTTTGATTTTCTCTTTAGCACATGACAGATCAGAGTAGTAGATTTTGTGATACTGATTTTCAAAATGAAGTTAAATTTATCTGAATTGTCGGGGAACATGCATTCCTTTTTTATTCAAGCTGTAATCTTTTCAAAAGAGTAGAAACACAAAATTTCAAAAGCATCTTACTAGAATTAGTATTCAAACACTAGTACTACATTATCTCGGAGAAAATGTAATTTGCGGTAGTCTGTCACCGGAAGTTGAGGCAGACGCCTAGCAAACTTCCCAAAAACTTAAAAAATGAAATTATAATAAGTAAAATTTTCACATGTGAAAGCCAATCACATTAGTAGAAAATGAATATAACAGGAAGAAAACGTTAACTTTAACGACAAATTTAGTAAGTGACAGTATTAAAAACAAATGAGAAGAAAAAACCAACATCAGAATCCTACAAACTGCATAACAATCAATTATGATTGAATGACCAATCAAATATATTATCATACTTTAAACAACACACGATTATAATCTGAAGAGGGGATTTGGTCGTAACCTTTGGCTAGCGAAGATGGTCTATATGTGTCCCAAAGTCAGGATTTTCTAATTCAGACAGTGGCTGTTGTTGGTTCGTGTCTGTCATATTTGCTTTTCCTAAATTGTATTGTTTGATTAGTTCCTTAGTTTCTCGCTTGAATTGTTTCACAATTTTTATGTCGGACCTTTTATAGCACACTATACGTTATGGGTTTTTCTACGGATGTTTGAAATAGTTATCAAAGGTACCAGGATTATAAAAAACGGACAATGACTTGTTTTTTTTCGAATTCATTTGAACTCTGGTGGATAGTTGTCTCATTGGCAATCATACCGCATCTCCTTATTTCTATATTGCAGGAGAAAAAATTATGTATGGAAGTGTTTTGTGGGACAATTATAAAAAAAAATGTTTTGCTTCGTCTTTGAAATTTGCGGAAAATATATTTAGTATGTCACTCTTCAATAAGAGTGAAGTGTGACAGTGCGATTTCTGGTATTTGTAGGTAAACACCTTTTTTTAAATAGCTAAAGCAGTAATACATAAGTTTATAAATTTGGTGCACTATTCGCCATACCACATTAATAAATAAATAACACTAAGTAAACTACTTACACATATGGATAAACCATAAGTCTTGTTATTATCCACATAGGAAGAAATAATGCAAAAACGATGTCCGCCATTTTTTGCATTTTAATATAAACAGCTATTTTTGCCAACTGAAAAATATGCAAATTTTATCATACATTCAAAAAAATATTCCACGTCATTAATTGTTTTACTATATTTGCCGATTTTCGATAATGAGATTTTATCGACAAGCGAGTGGTTTTAATGGGAACAAATGATGTCGCTTTTATGGAAAAATGTATAACCCCCAGTTCAAGATTCATAAAGAACCAAGGCGCCTCGGAGGCCGAGTTGTCCAATGAGTCGTACTTATATATCACTAGCCTGTCAACACTTAGGTTGTGAGTTCGTATCCGACACGTGACAGATGTTTTCGATTCCAATCTGAATTAACTAGGATTGTCAGTTTCTTATCGAAGATCGGTGGCTTTAAAGTTACTACAGCTTCCTCCACCAATACAAACTGATGGCCACGAAATAACGCAAGTGTGCTAGCAGCGGCGTTAAACACCAATCAATAAGTCTATTCCAAGAACCTTTGAAAATTCAGTCTAACTATAATTATATTTTTTTCTTTTTAATTTTGATCAACAATAACTTTAACCCACCTGAATAGTGTTGATGGTTTGTCTTTTATAATTTGTGAAATTTATTCACGACTTTCACGTTTGTTATTGTGCGATTGACAGTTTGATATACACATATTCTATAAATACTTGATTGTTGTAGGAGATCGTCTACTGATCCCTAGATGTCTAGGAGATCGTCTACTGACCCCTAGATGTCTTTTTTGATGTTATTTGCATTTCGTATAAACCATAAGTCGTTGCATTCTTACTATTTAAGGCGAACTAGACAACGTTTGAGGTAAGTGACCATTTTAAATGAATAGCAATCGGAAAGAGTTCGACTCATCAGATAAGTACTAAGCAAAACTACAACTAACAAAAAGACAAAAGATACAAATCACCAATCTAAGGGTATAACACATACTGAAAGCGATTCAAAGCCAAATTTCAACATATTTCCTATGTACATCATATTGATCAGTATAGTTAGTTCAAATGCGTGTGATATAAGGCAGATAATTCAATGAACGAAAGTCATCAAGAGAACCATTCTGATTTATTTACATAACTCATGTATTCAAGTACACTTCCAACTAATTTTGTGTAAAAACGTTTTTGGAAGTCTAAGAAAAGCATGACATTGTGCAATACCAAAAAATAGAATTAAATTAATATTATTGGACCGTTAATGTTAAGTACCTGGCTTTGTAAGAATCATACAGAGGGTGATTTAAAAAGCAGTTAAGTCCTCTTTTTTTCCTTTTAACATATACAACAATCGTATTTAACCAAACTAGAAAAACAATATGTTCTAGAAAACGGCCTTCTGTGCATTTCTAAGCAATTCATGTTTATCGGACGTATACAAACTTTTTTTTTATTATTATGTTAATTTTGAGCGGACCCAATCCTCAAAATACACTACTTACAGCTAACAAATAATCCACTTGGTCGTGAATTACTAATACTAATGTTCCGATGCGTACACAATTTATAGACCATGATAAAATCATTAATGCTACTGTTACGCTGTGATGAACTAAAAATTCATAAATCCTAAAAAAGAAAAAAAATGTTGAAATACTGAGAAAATAAGAACAGAGATACATGAATTAATAATTTAAAAATAATCAAATAATTCCTCAGAAACACATTCAGAATTGTTGCTGCCGTTCTTGATAAGAATACTAATGGTTAAAATTTGTCAAATATCTGATCAATATCCTGTGATTCTTGGCTGGAATTTCAAAATTGATTGTAGAAACATTTACCTAATCAGTAAGCTCCTCGATTCGGCCGTTTCCAGTCGATTTTGTTTTCGTTTTTTTAGTTTTCAATCCAAAAAAATCGACAAAGAAAATCTTTTTCGGATCATGTCCGTTCTACAGGAAATCGTTCAGACAACACATGACATTGCTTAGCTCGTCGATCCTGGCTAACTCTGAGATTGGACCGGGATCACAGGCTATGATATTTTTACAATTTTGATCGATATAACAAAATATGTCAAAACATAGTCCGAAACTACAAAATCGGCCGAGTTTCCTGAAAGTTACGGGTCGCACCTAACTGTAAGAAGAACTTTGTCGAACTTTCCGGAACTTTCACGATCCGGAGGACTCTGTTGCGAAAGCAAGGCACTGCATTCAGACAATGATGGAACCTTCCTGACCATCGACTTTTCACTGTTCTTGTCGTAGCGCTATAAGATCTCAAACTGAACCGCCGCATAAATTATAAAATTTAAAGTAAACTGGTAATGTTCATAGCTTTTTTTAAAGAACGATGATAGACATGTGCAATAAAAGGCCATAACTGATAAAAATGAATTGTGTGTGCATTCGATGTTGTAATTTTGTTTCACTGCAAGTAAAGTGGTTTAGAAGCAATTTAAGTCCTTTTTAACTTTTCTAGGAAATCTATACATGATCCGATTATAAAATCTTGCTTTCCGGTGTTTGATGTCAGTGATGTAGATAAATTTAAAAATTCATCTCTTTTAAAAAACAAAGATATTTTCTATGAAATGGAGAGGAAATACATCATCTTTTATAGTCAGTAAATATCATGTCTATATTCTACATATAAAATTCAAGCTCCATCAGATAATACCTTTCTTTTGTGGTCAGTAAATATCATGTATAGGTACGACATATAAAATCCAAGCTCTACTAAGTAATACCAATATACATCATTAGTTACTGCCTGAAAATAAGATGAATGGATTGGTAATATTTATTATTAAAAACAGTTAAAATTTGTATCATGTGTGTGACATCAAGATTAAAGCTATTTGATTTTAAAACGCCTGTTTTTGTTTTCTATTTTTCGTGTTGAAGCTTTTTATAGCGGCCCGACTATACGGTAAGGGGTTTTCTCATTATAGAAGGCCACACAGTTGTTTTTAAAGCTTACATCCCTTTATTTGAACTTATGTGAATAGTTGTCTCATTGGCAATAATACCACAAATCCTCATTTTAAAGTTAAAACTATTTATGGGTTTGTGATTTCGTGGAATACATCCCTATTCAATATCATACTTTTTTTAAACTTGAAGTGCATTAAATAATCATAAATCATGCAGAGGGATCCTTTAAAAATTATACTATTATCATAGATATATAAATAGGAAAAATTACATCTGTTAGGAGGGTCTTGAAGGTTTTTTTTTCAATTCTGTAATCTTTATTTTCAGCTATTTTTCTTTTTCTTTACTTATTTTGCCTATTATTTTCTATTCTTTGTGTTTTAGCACAATATTAAGCCTTATACTAATGTATTTTCTATTTTTCTCAAATCTTTATTTTTAGTCCTTTACACTGTATTTTTTTTATATTTTTTTCTCTTTTCTTTAAATCGCATCTAGACTCTCTTCAACAGAATCATTTATCTCATATCATATATAAAAGTATATACCTGTGCTGGCCAACCTATCCAGCAATCCATTGAATTTGTCAACCATGGTTTCTGTTATGAAAAATAATAATCATGACATTAAGCAAAAGAAAAAACAACAAATATAGGGTGAATAGGAGCAATTTGGTTTTGTGTCGGTTGGTTGTTGTCATGATTATAAACCCTAATCTCCTTTAGAGTTAATTTTCTAAGCATGTGGAGCAAGACTTTGGAAAGCTTGGTTTCATTTTTACATTTTTTATACTAAGCCATTATTACACTGTCAGATCTTTTAATATATTTAAAGGAGGCAAATATTTGATGAACATTGCTCAGTCAACTACGAAGTTGACTAGTATGTTTACAACTTGATTGCCCATGCTTCAACTGATTTGTCTTTTAATCTATCCACCGCTACTCGCTTACTCATGGAAGCATACATATAAAATCATTGCGTAATCACTGATCTAATTTAAATTGATTCTGTGACTTTTATATTAATATTGTATATTATTGAACACTTATAATTGGAATAACATCCAATTAAATTCAAATTTAATATATACATGTTTAACTTTGTCCATGTCATATATTGTTAGAAGATGTCAATCTTACAAAGCTTGAGTAAACGCCTATCATTTAAGTGATAGCGGTGGATAGATTAAAAGACAAATCAGTTGAAGCATGGGCAATCAAGTTGTAAACATACTAGTCTACTTCGTAGTTGACTGAGCAATTTTCATCAAATATTTGCCAACTTTAAAATATATTAAAAGAATCTGTAATAATGGCTAGTATAAAAAATGTAACTTGAAATGAGACAAAAATATCACGTGATATTGTAAAGTAGATATTATATCATTTATTACAGGAAACATGTACTTTTATACTGCTCAAATATAATACGCATGATATGACATTTTCAACGAAAAGAAGATCCATTTTGCATTGCTAATATGCATTTAAGTGATAATGTATATGATTTTGAAATTACATTTTTAAGAAAAGAAAGTGTTAAGTAAAAAACGAAAATCTAAGAAAGGTTTGTTATAAATCATGTCAGTACTGACTACTGAGCTGATGATACCATCGGGGACTGATACATTTTGTACTCCACCAGCAGTGGTATCGAACCAATGCTGTAATGTTCATTATTGGTTCCAGATTTATCTTCATTGAGAACGGTCAAAGCAGACTAGTTGAAAGCCAATTTTAAATTAGATATTGGCTTATTTTATCTTGTCATTTCATTACATCATAAAGACAAGCTGATACTAGATCGTTTATGAAAATAAAAAAAAAAACATTATCATCTTTAAAATATCTAGTACATGATCAGCTTCTGGTACTAGATCGTTTATGAAAATAAAAAAAAAAACCAACATTCTTGTATCATCTTGTCTTTTTTCTCGATACTCAGACTTGAAGTCAAATGAATGAATAAAAAATAATGTTAATATAATCCTAGTAAAAAATACTTACATCCCACAAGACATAAAGTCCATACCATGATAACAAAGAATAAAAATAAAATGACCATCTGAAAAAAAAAATGTCATACCTATAGTTGATTATCATAATTTGTGGCAACGAATACACTTTTAAGCATTTAGAGGGGTAGATACTATTGGCCTTATTTCACATGTATTTGTACTCTTTCGCTGGTTACTGTTGCTCAATTTTACATCAGCCGTTTAACCGTATTAATAGATCTCGACGTGCACATTCGATAAATGAACAAACCGTAAGCCAGGGTCCAGTAATTCAGGGTGTTGTTCCTTGTTGGAGGCTGTTTTTTACCCTACATTCGATATTTGAGCCAACCTAAAGCCAGGGTCCAGTAATTCAGGGAGTTGTTCATTGTTGAAGGCTGTATTGTATGTTAATCTACAGTTTGTTAAAAATCCACGCCATTTGTTTTCTATTGGTTACTCGTCTCATTTACAATTATATCCCCTTATTTTTTATTAAAAGGGGACGATAAGCAAGTTATAGAATTAAATCAAAGTTCCAGGAGTCGGCTGGAGGGTGGACATGCAAGTTATTATTTTTATTTGAATCATTTAGTGTCTTTCACTGTCTCTTGCTCGTATTTTTACACAATAAAACTCTTCACTTTACAAGTACAACAGAGCATAATTTAACATATATATTTTTAACTTTTAAGTAATAAACCTTTATATACCCAGCATCACTTAGTCTTTTTAAATCTGAGGCCTGGCTATCTTTACGTCTTTTTCTGAACCAAACCTGTACTTGCCTTTCTGTCATACCAGTTTTCTTACATAACATCTGTTGATGTAAAAAAAAACTTTACTTCAATCAACATTTGGGAATATTTAAAAAAGCATAAACAGTGTTAATTTGAAATAAAAATGTTTGAAATTAATCAAATTTATCCTGCATATGCTAAATTTGACGTGGCCAATCAAATTTATCGTTAAATATAAGTCGTCTTTGTCACTTCTTCATAGAAACATATTTTTGTTCTTTTCTGTCGTTATAGAAATATCGTATACATATTTAAATGTGAAAGACAATAAGTTTTGCCCTTTATTTGCTTACTTCGCGGCGATTAAATTTCGCAATTTCCAAATTTATTTTTTGTAATTTTATTTATTAGCGTTAATTTTCTACTACAGTAGCGAAAATAAATCGCCCCCAAAAATAGTTGGTTTACAGTACCCCATTTCCTTTTTAGTCCACAAAGTCGACAAGCGACGAATAACTTCATGCACTTTTTCTTTGATCTGATGAATATTTTAATAGTCCGTTCAGAAAATAAAAGTTTAAACCACCGTCTCCGTCTGGTAAAATCAAAAACCAATTTCTTTCAAAGGAATCTTTAAAAAAATTCTCTCTGTTAAATTAACTTACCAAAATGACGTCATCTTTAGGAGACTTGTTTTTAATATATTCTGACTCTAACACTGGTTGACGAATATAATGCTGCTTTGCGACTGTTTCTTTAATATCAAAATAAGCTCCAAACGGCACCACGATAAACCTGTTAATGATAATTATTATTTTAATTATCAACCAGATGCTCCGCAGGGCGTAGCTTTATACGACCGCAGAGGTTGAACCCTGAACGGTTGGGGCAAGTATGGACACAACATTCAAGCTGGATTCAGCTCTAAATTTGGATTGTGATTAAATAGTTGACACATCATAGGTTTCTGACACAGAATGAATGTGTTCTAATGAACTTAAAATTTTTGTTTTCTCTTAGAGCAATTCACTATGCTGTTGAATATTAATCCTCTCAAAAAAATGTTTGAAGAAATTTTCTTTTTTATTTATGAAATTTCAAATGAGAAAAATTGAACCCAATTTTTTTTAATCACATCCCCCTTTCCCTTATTCCAAAACTAATCTCAATTAAAATTTCTAATGGAGTTTGCAACAATAACTACTCATTTAAATACATCATAAAATATTAAGATGTAAAAAACTGCTTGATATCACTGAATGGTAAAGATTATTTTAATTTATCAGTTGGTAGTAAAAAAGTGAATATACATTGTATATTGTATATAACAAAGATTTAAGTTGATTCTGAACAAAGAAAGATAACTCCAATTAAAAAAAAATCTTGCTATTGCACAATATTTTGCAATTAGATATTTCTTGCTTACTATTCTGGACAAAGAAAGATAACTCTAATTAAAAAACAATTTGCTATTTCACAATATTGTGCAATTAGATATTTCTTGCCATTGCGCAATACTGTGCAATTGAAAAGACTTGCTATTGCACAATACTTAATATAATAATTTTAGATCCTGATTTGGACCAACTTGAAAACTGGGCCCATAATAAAAAAAATCTAAGTACATTTTTGGATTCAGCATATCAAAGAACCCCAAGATTTCAATTTTTGTTAAAATCAGACTAAGTTTAATTTTGGACCCTTTGGACTTTAGTGTAGACCAATTTGAAAACAGGACCAAAAATGAAGAATCTACATACACAGTTAGATTTGGTATATCAAAAAACCTCATTTATTCAATTTTTGATGAAATCAAACAAAGTTTAATTTTGGACCCCGATTTGGACCACATTGAAAACTGGGCCAATAATCAAGAATCTAAGTACATTTTTAGATTCAGCATATCAAAGAACCTAACTGATTCATTTTTTGTCAAAATCAAACTAAGTTTAATTTTGGACCCTTTGGACCTTAATGTAGACCAATTTGAAAACAGGACCAAAAGTTAAGAATCTACATACACAGTCATGACAGTTAGATTCGGCATATCAAAGAACCCCAATTATTCAATTTTGATGAAATCAAACAAAGTTTAATTTTGGACCCTTTGGACCCCTTATTATGTTGGGACCAAAACTCCCAAAATCAATACCAACCTTCCTTTTATGGTCATAAACCTTGTATTTAAATTTCATAGATTTCTATTTACTTATACTAACGTTATGGTGCGAAAACCAAGAAAAATACTTATTTGGGTCCCTTTTTGGCCCCTAATTCCTAAACTGTTGGGACCTAAACTCCCAAAATCAATACCAACCTTCCTTTTGTAGTCATTAACATTGTGTTTAAATTTCATTTATTTCTATTTACTTAAACTAAAGTTATTGTGCGAAAACCAAGAATAATGCTTATTTGGGCCCTTTTTGGCCCCTAATTCCTAAACTGTTGAAACCAAAACTCCCAAAATCAATCCCAACCGTTCTTTTGTGGTCATAAACCTTGTGTCAAAATTTCATAGATTTCTATTAACTTAAACTAAAGTTATAGTGCGAAAACCAAGAAAATGCTTATTTGGGCCCTTTTTGGCCCCTAATTCCTAAAATGTTGGGACCAAAACTCCCAAAATCAATACCAACCTTCCTTTTGTGGTCATAAACCTTGTGTTAAAATTTCATAGATTTCCATTCACTTTTACTAAAGTTAGAGTGCGAAAACTAAAAGTATTCGGACGACGACGACGACGACGACGACGCCAACGTGATAGCAATATACGACGAAAAATTTGAAAAATTTTGCGGTCGTATAAAAACAGATCAATATAATCAAAATCAAAATGTCAGTCGCTTATTCAGCCGGGTTGCACCTGGCGCCACCCCCTTAAAAAGTAATCTATAGTGACAATCACAGCTATTTTTTTTATTGAAATATTATCCTCTAACTTCTTATTCTAAAGAGCCCCCTCCCCCTTCCACCACACACACCCATCCAAATTCCTTGCACCAAATTTCAGATCCGCAAATGAATTTTTCTGTGCTGTTATAATCAATAAAGGAGTAATTAAGGCCTTGTTTTGGCCCAAAAATAAAATGTTTGATAACTATTCCAAATTGGCCCATAATGGTTAGAAATGCATAGGGTCAAGAAATATAAATGAAAAACATAAAGATTTTTATCTGATGACGTCACAATTACGTCAAAATATGTAATGTATTCACAAAAACGATGAAAAATACATTTATGCAGTTTTCTATCTTTATTTCTATTATGGAAACATCGTGTGCAGCCAAGAAAACAACAAAAATAATTTAACAGAAGCTTTATTATAACTATTGACATAATCTCACCAAATATAAAGTTGTTTCTTGGGTGCGCACATACTTTTTCAATCTAAAATATACTTAAAATTTGATAAAAAAACGAGGAAAATTACAAAATTTTAGAAAATTTGTAAATTAAGTCATGATTTGTTGCCATGGTATCTTGTTCAATGACAAATTTGTTTTGTTTTTCTGAATACCTTGTACCTTAGTCAAGTTTTCGGTAATTTAAGGATATGTTCAATAATTTCTAAATTTGCAGTAATTTTTGGGCCAAATAAGGGGCTTAATCTCCTTTATCGAAACATTTTGATATTGCGACCTTTTATTTTTTTTTTATATATATTATAAAAATCAAGTACATGTATTTATTAATATAGAACGAAATTCATAACAGTGTGGACGACAGTAAAACGTTTATTAGTAATTGTACTGAAAAGTTTACCTTTAACTTGTTTGTCGTGGGCGATGATTTTATGCTCCTCAGTCTATCGGAGGCCTTCAAGTGGGGATTTAAATAATCATTTGTTACAAATTTTGATACATAAAATGAAACTTTCTTTTCACAAATCATTTAAGGAATTTATTTTAAATAATTGTTATACCATCACTTACAACAGTTTCACTTTTAAGAATATTAATGTCCAGAGCTGATATCAATAAATAATAATAATAAAAAAAGTTTATTCATGGTAAAAAAAAACAAAAAAACTTTTAAGTTAATAGGGACCCGCGTTATTTCAGAAAATATCTTATTGATTAAGAGAACAAAAACTTCTACGTTGTGATCATTTAAGAGTGGCCTTGTATTTATTCAATGCTAACCATGTGGGCTTTGTTTTTTTTTATATACCATAAATCGATTCGTTCATTCAGATATTTGTTAGTTTGCCTTGGCTCTTCAAGTCCAACACACAACTTCTCACGAAATTGGTATTTTTCTTACAAAAATTACATCGATGTGATGTATTCTTTTCATGGAGAATGAATGTTGCACCTTATTTTATTTGTTATCGTGTTTTTTTGTGTGTATCATTGACGTATAAGACAACCTGAATCTTCTTTATTCAAATTTAAAACATACGAGATGGCAATTATGACACAAAATAACTAAATTAAACTTACAGCAGAAGAAAGATAATGAACATCGCTTTTATAGTCTTCTAAATATCGAAGACGCGTGGTCTTTTTAAAATGATGTAAATTTATAAAGGAAACAACAAACAAAATAGTTCGAATATTTATATTGGAAAAAGTAACGGTGTGTAAATTTACAATTATTTTATTTCAATGAAAATCAAACTGTTGAGTTTTTTCCGCTGCGAGCAAATTTTTAATTTCGGTCGCATTTTGAAAATCAATAAATCTTGTATTCTTGTTGGAAGCTGCACTGTGTAGTTTATACCCGTTTTTTTTTCAATGCATGGGTAGGCATTATATTCGTGATTATTTTTGCCCGAGCGATATCGAAAAACTATTATAAAAAGTGTCCTAGTTCAGTGAAAATGTACGTCATACTTATTTCCTAAACAAATAAATAAACAAACATTAATTAATTAACATACAACACTACCAAAGGCCAGAGACTCCTTACTTGTATGATTTTGTAAAAAAATGCATCTTTTTAAAACAGTCGAAAACAAAATTGTCTGTCCAATGGAAAAGTCGAAGCCCAAAAAATATGAACAGTGCATTATAGAAACATAGAGGCTGGTTGCAAAAGTTGACGACAAGATCTATTTTATAACTTGAGTATGGCCAAATACTATTAACCTGAAATAAATATATTTATAGCAATTCCCTTGATACGAAAGATCTACATGTTGCCTTGGGCTTTTTTTTTCTTTTTTTTTTTGCTCTTTGGTTGGGTTTTTGTCTCAATGACAATTCAATTTTCATTCTTATCATAGATAAAACTGCATGTTAAGATAAGAATATGAAGTGTAATAGACAATCAGACACATTCTTTCCAGGACCAACAGGCGTTATTATACAAATATAGCCTTTGTATGAGGTCGATACAAGGATATATTGACCTGAAAGAAGTATATTGACTGAGGACGAAGTCCGAGGTCGATATACTTCTTTGGGTCGATATATCCTGTATTGACCTCATACAAAGGCTATATTTGTTATATTATTAATTTCCGACCATATTTGTATCAAATCGTCATTTAGGTTTGTTGGAATTTTATAGATATTACATTGTCTCCTTGACAATAACAACATATTAGTTGTTATTCATTAACTTTTTTTTTTGACATCTTATGTATTTGAAGATTTTTTTCGTCAAATAATCGATCACAGATATCATTTGTTTCAAAACGTTTAACAATATCCTGAAATTCATTACATGACGTCACAAAGTATATCGGTTTTTAGATATTCTAAAAATAACCGTGCAATATGCTTTTTGCCGGTCAATATGCATTTTGCTATCCGCCGTTTTCATTCTACCTTCGAAAATATAGTTTAACATGTGACTATCCCTAAACGAATCAAATTTGTTAAAATATACGATTTAATAATATCAAGCTATAGGTCCCCGTATAGCCTTCGACCATTAGCAAAATACACACTTTATAGAATGAAAGCTCCAAGAGGTCTTGGGATGAAAAAAACAAACATAAAAGATGAGCGAGAAAAAAATAGGGATACCGCATGGAAATTGGAAAATGGTCCGCAACATTAATTTAGTCAACTCACTTAGTTGAAATTAAACAGGTCGGGACCACTACCTTATATGGAAATGCATAAATTAGCATACTTATGTTCTCGCACATGTAATTGTTTATTTACATGTGACGCAATTTATTTTTACCTAGGTTTTTGTCCAATCAACTAAATGAGTCACAATGCATGATGGACTACTACGTGTTTACAATCAACTAAGAACACGTGTTATTTACTGAACTACAATACATTTTTTAGTGCAATGCGGGATTCACAATTTCGCTTAGTTTTTCATTTTGTGTATCCTCATTTATAGTTCGTGATATAAAGTATTACTTCCATGCTCAGATTAACGAAGAGTTGTTTCTATGCGAAGAAAAAAGGGTTTGAATTACCCGATATATAGCCATTAACATGTTTGATGATGGCAGAGATTTCATGTATTTGTCCACCAGAAGCAACGACACAACAGCGAAAAAACACAATTACCCATGAGACAAACTTACTGGTGTAAAGTAAGCCGTCGATAACAGCCGGTGCTGATATTCAGGAGTACAGCAATGTTCGTATAGATAATTAAAGGCAAATGTGGGATCCTTGAAAATTGTGTTCGTAAAAAAGGCGAAGAAATATTTACATACATGGCAGTGTTAACAAAATCTATAAGTATTTTTGTTGGTCACATTTCAGTATATGGGACTTCCAAACTGTTCCCTTTTTTTTTAAGGTAGTGAAGTCAGCAACTGTAGTTTCAGTTTGTTCGTTTTTGAACGGGCTCGTACATTTGCCAAACTGAATAAAATCATTACAGCTGATTTCTTAAACCTGCAAAGTAAATCTTTGGTTGGCTTGCTTGCTTTGTTTGTATAGTTGTTTATACAAGCTTTGAAAATAAGATTGACATCTTTAAACAATATATATATATATAGGCATAGTTTAACTTGTATATTTTATATTTTGTACAATATACAAACAAAGCAAGCAAGCTAACCAAAGTTTTGCTCCATATGCATTAGGAAATATGCTGTAATGATTTTATCCATATGCATGTGCGACAAGGTGGAAAATTTGATATGTTTTGTGAAAATTGCAGCGTTGGATCTATAATAAAAAGAAGATGTGGTATGATTGCCAATGAGACAGCTGTCCACAAGAGACCAAAATGACACAGAAATTAACATTGATAGATCACCGTACGGCCTTCAACAAGAAGCAAAGCCCATACCGCATAGTCAGCTATAAAAGTCCCCGATATGACAATGTAAAACAATTCAAACGAGAAAACTAACGGCCTTAATTATATTAAAAAAAATGAACGAAAAACAAATATGTAACACATAAACAAACGACAACCACTGAAATACAGGCTCCTATACAATACATTTTTTTATGGGATAGATTTCTTGTCCTTTTATATATGCAATTGGGCCGGTTTTTTTTTTTTTTTTTTTTTTTTTTTGGATTGTTTTACACAAGTAATTTTTGGGTCATTAATAGCTTACTTTTCAGCATTGGACCTATGACTGCTTACTTTACTAAATTATGTCTTTGTTGGAAAGATGTCTCATTTGGCACTTATACCTCAACTTCTTATTTCTATATACAAAGCACGTTTTAGAAGAAAAAAAATAGGTAATATGGCACCCACTATGATCCAGAGACTTTTAATATTGGAGATATTTTACATATGTCAACAGGACAGCAGCCGAACGATAAAAAACCTCTAAGGTATATTTTGTGATAAAATAAGCAACAAATGGATATTATCGATGGATGAAACTATAAAAAAAATGTATTGAGCTATATACCGTACCCCCTCAGTGGCGGATCGGGGGGGGGGGGGGGGGGGTTCCGGGGGATGGACCCCCTTTTTTTGGACGATCAGTGCATTTGGATGGGGACATGTAGTTGGAACCCCCTCCCCTTTTGTCCAGGGTTAGGACCCCCCTTTTTAAAATGGCTGGACCCGCCCCTGCCGCTTTCATAACACTTCTTTTTAGCATACTGAATATTACGATGTTCTTACTTTTAGTTCAGGTCCTGATAAAAAAAAATACACATTCAGTACAGAAAGAAATATTTCAATGAAAGTATCGTGTTTTTCTAGGCAGAAATGATTTTGCAATGACATTATACAGGTTTAAAAGGGCTCAAATGATTTTCTTACTGGACAGTGGTCACTTCATTGGATATTTCACTGTGTCGTGTCGTGAAATTAATGCAGGTTCAATTCATAACAATGCACAAAACCGGTTCAACTACTTTTGCAAGGAGAAAAAGAAAGTCGAATCGTGAAGCCAATAAACAATATTTTTTTAATCTGAGCATGCAAATTGAAGATTACGTTATATATTTTACATTAAATATATTTGCAGAATAAAAACTTTGGTAATGAGAGTCCCAGACAATATATTAATTGACTGTTTCCCCACTAATTCCACGTGTTTTAAGTAGTAGTTTACTCGTAGTAGCCCACAATGCATTGTAGTTCATTGATTCGATTGGTCAGTTTTTCAAGGCCATATTGGCCTTGTGTTTTGGAAATTACAATGCAAATATATTCTGACGTCAGAAAATCTAGAGTTCTCGACCTGTTAAAGACCTGGCGAATTTTAGCCTTTTGCAATGGATGTGATGTATGTTTAAAAAAATCATGGTTTGTTTGGACATTTTTATAAATCAAGTCTTGTTTTTAAATTATTTGCAAGTAAGTTTTAAGTCATGAACAAATAATCACTCACAGAAAGACGTCAAATCCATCAACAAAAGAAAAAAATTAATAGACGACCGACAACGCACAGAATATCATGTATGTGTTCCGGATCATATGAGTATTTGGACCATACGCATATATCATGACCATAAGGGTATACTAATATGGTCCAACCATACACGTATGGTCCAAATACTCATAAGGTCCGGAACATATTTTATTTGCGATCACAAATGCACGAAGACGTCCATTTCTATGTAAATTGGGTCGATTTTTTTTATATAGATAAGATGAATGCGTTTCTGTTGCCAAGTGTTTTTCACAAGTATAGTAGCAGTATAGCAGAACGGTTTAAGTTTCCTATATACACCAAATGATACATTTTGCCAATACAATAACGTAAATGCATGCAAATTTCACAAGGTTTAATCCAAATAGCTTTCTTACTATCCAATAACTTTCAAGTACGAAAAAGACAGGGCAGAAGTATATTTTGTCTTTATGTTTCGTATTTGCACAACTTTTGAAAGTGGATTATGCATTCGTTCTAAAATAAAATTAGACCAGATAAAAGTTAAAAGATTACATAACTCGACAATCGCAATTGTTAAATCCGAAAAAGATAATCAATCAATACATGCATTCAGAAAGTCATTCTTTTTTCTGAAAGAACTTGGCTTTGCGATATCTTATTATGAAAATTGATTGTCGAAACATAACAAAAACACAAGTAAAGGACGTTTAATTAATCAATATAAATCAAAACACAAATTCCTGATTAGTATTTCGAATTATTTTATATAGGCGTTGAGAACCTTTGGTGACCCCACGGTTTAAATGTTTATATTAAGGACGTCGTGAGCAATGGGCGTTATAGACGATCGTTCACCTAATCTGTCCCAGTCAATGGGATATTAAAGTGCGCCAATCAATGTCCATAGCCACACTGTTATGAATTCGATACTAATTATATATATTACCTATCAAACAATTTTCGTAGTACAAACATAGAAATCGCCATTGCAAAGGACGGAAGTATTATATCAGATAGAATCGGAACATAGCTACCAGGGGCCAGTTCTGCTTCATCCTCTGGTCTCAGTATACTGGGCTGCAACCGGTTTATCTGTTTGTTGAATGTTTCAAACATTTTTTTTCCTTGTTTTCACTGATCTGCAATACGAAAATGAATTCTTCATTTAGTCAATCGACAGAAAATTACATTTCAAGGTTAACATAACGAATAAATTGATTGATTGATTGTTGGTTGCTTAACGTCCAGTGGCAAATATTTCAAGCATGTTCAGGACGAGAACAAGTTAACAATAAATACAATAGGTTGGTCTTGTAATAATACTCAATACTTTATTTGCAAAACAGACAAAAACCAATTTTGGTTATGGCAAATACATTGACAAAACAAACATGATCAAACATAATGAAAACTCGACAATATTATAAGAGATATATATGATAAAAATAGAAGCTATCCGGGTTGATGGTCGGGGAAATTTGGACTGTAACTGGAAAATGAGGGTATATTGGATAGAGACAGAAATTTTTCCTTGCAACAGGCCACCTACGAACCCATCAAAGAGTTGTTGCAAGGCTTCTTAACGTGCAAAGAGCATGACACTCTCTTTTTTACACGATGCATCGGATTTAACGTCCGCATTCAGACCGGACCTTCGCGCGAATTAACTATATTAAGAAATTCATTATGATTGATAGATTCATTGATTATTAGATGTTTATAACGCCATTTTGAGCACTTTTGAGCAAGTTTTAATTTAAGAAAGCCGGAATGCGCGGAAAGAACTGCCAACTTTCAACAAGAAAACTGGCAGTATTAGTCAATCAATTTTCGAGCCGTACGCACCAGCCACATGCAGGGTTCGAACTCATAACCTCAGTGTTGACAGACTAGTGATACATTGGATGAACTACTTAGACCACTCGGCCATCGCCCTTGGCTTATGAATATGCATCATGACTATTTTGAAACAGAAATCGTACAATAGTGTTTTCATTAAAACAAAATACTATGTGAACTATATATTTTGGTATAAAAAGGTGTCTTTGTCGTATAAGTTTGAGCTGAATGTTGGCCGCTGAGCATAAATGTCAAACTTTACGTGTTTAGTAACATATCATGACACCATAATACTTGATGTAATTCATTTAGTAACAAGAATGTGTCCCCAGTACACGAATGCCCCACTCGCACTATCATTTTCTATGTTCAGTGGACCGTGAAATTGGGGTAAACCCTCTAATTTGGCATTAAAATTAAAAAAATCATATCATAGGGAACATGTATACTAAGTTTGAAGTCGATTTCAACTTCATCAAAAACTACCTTGACCAAAAACTTTAACCTGAAGCGGGACAGACGGACGAACGAACGGACGAACGGATGGACGGACGGACGAACGGACGGGCGGACGAACGGACGCACAGACCAGAAAACATAATGCCCCTCTACTATCGTAGGTGGGGCATAAAAACTTCAAAAAAATATTGTATTTAATGCATATTATTCAATATCAATGCCCTGTTACGTAACATTATATTAATACATTAAAAATCGGTAATATTTCGCATATATCATCTGTCCTTTGTCATAGTGTCTTCGTTGATAGCTCAAATTATCTACTACATATAAAAATACTAGTACCACTAAATCTTAAAACGTCGAACTTTGTCATTCAGGAATTTTGTGTTATCTTTAAATGTTTCTGCTTGAATTATTTTCATCTTTTTTATATCGACAATTAAGAGCTTGATATATTGCAGTTTTGGGTTTAAATTATTAAGAATTTTACAATTTGACTGCGAAAAATTTGAGAGACTACTCAACTTTTAGACATTTGCCACTGATTGTTACATTTTGTTCATGTTGAGCGGTTACACCACTGTCCCAAGTTAAGGATAGGGTTGAACGTCTATCGTCTCGTCATTTTTTTGCGCCTGTCCTCAACCATGAGCCTTTTATGCATTGGTTTTCATTGAACGTGTCTCTCATGTTTGTTGGTTTTTATTCATTAATAGGACATTAGCATTATCGTTTCATTTGTTTCACATTACAACGATGGGAGTTTTTAATTACCTTGACGGGCTGTACAGCCCTTGCACGGTCGGTATTCACATTTTACGTGTCGGGGGGGGGGGGCTTTTATAGCCAACTATATGGTATGGGTTTTTCTCATTGTTGAAGGCCGTACGGCGACCTACAATGGATAACATCCACGTCATTTGAACTAGATAGTTGTCTCATTGTCAATCATAATACGTTTCCTAATCAGTTTTATAAGGACTTACAAGAAAGTGGTAAATTTTTAGAACAGATTCGTCTCTCTTTTTTATTGAATTTCAGGGTAACGATCTGGATTGCCTTTATTTAAACTGCAAGCTGATGGCTAAAATTAGAATAACATTTCGATATAAAGAACGTTATCTTGTCACACTTTCGTAAAAACAAAATCAGCATTAGTCAACGTAAACGGATAATTATTATATCCCCATCCCACTCCTCATTAATACAGTATTGGTATTATAAATAGATTTAAGAAGATGTGGTATGAGTGCCAATGAGACAACTCTCCATCCAAGTCACGGTAGGTTCTTCAACACTGAGCCTTGGCTCACACCGAACAGCAAGCTAAGAAGGGCCCCAAAATGACTAGTGTAAAACCATTCTATGTATATATGCGTTACTACTCATTTTAATTTGTCCTCTGAATTTCTTTTCATTTTCGATTTCATTTACAGACATTTTTTTTTCTACTTAGCTGAACAGTAATTTAACATTTTTTTCCGAAACGCGAGGTTAAAGCTTAATTATACATTTCACTTACTAATGCCGACAAAAAATAAAATACAAAACGTTAATAAAGAACACCAAGCGCGTTGAATTAACCCATAAGATTGTTATTCAGTCCAACACAGCAGGGACTTAAACGCCATTTTTTGTCAATTGTAATGTTTTTTTTATAGAAAAGTTTATCATGTAAAGAACAACGCAACCAGAGATGACCGATGTCTTAGCAAAATATGAATGTAATGTCCTGTGAAATGCATAAAATGAATGCATGCAGTGTCCTGTAAGATAATGTGTTATACGAATAAAAGTTTATAACAAAGCAATGTCTGCATAAACCTACCTCATTTATGTGTGATTTCTGTAACATGTAATGGTCAGCCTTGAACCTACTAGTCACGACTAATTCATCAACCACACTAACATGTATAAATTACTATCCACAAACACACAGGAAATAATAACTTCTACACGGACTTTCTATCAAAACAGGAAACACTTTAAAAGATCAGTAAACACTTAAAAGATCTTTTAAAAAAACTGATACAAGATATACTTTAGTACACGAATAATACTATATACGAATTATAAATACTATCATCTGTTAGATTGTGTTATAAATATTCTATATATGTGTATTAGTACTATCACACTACCCATATATTATCTTGTCGTAAAGTGCATATATATACCTCTCGTTTAAAATAATAACTACATAAATTAATAAGTTTCAGGAAACGCAGCACTCTCTGCGAAACAGACAATTAACCTGTGAAGTTTTTTGGGCAAGAAGCTAGACGTAGTTTGTCTTACGCTCAAAGTTCCAGAAGAAATTGATTGATTTGTTGGTAGTTGTTTGCTCTACTCCAGTGGCAAATATTACATGCATGTTCAGGACAAAAACAAAATACAAAAAGTAGAGTCGACAATAAGACGAAAGGCGTGAAACCTGGAATGTTTTTGGGAAATAAGGGCATGTTGGATTGGGACGAATATTTTGCCTTGCAACGGGTCATTCTATAGACCAGTCACAGAGTTAATGTAGTTATGACTTTTTATGTGCAAAGAGCCTTCTAATCCCTTAACAGTAGGCATCTGATTAAACGTCCCAATTCTGATCTGTAGTGTCTGCGATATTTTTTACAAAATGGACACACCCACTCTCTACAAGGGTCTTAATGGTTGTCGATAGAAGACCATCGTGACCATATTTCTTTATCCCAGTCACCCATTGAGTAGTCAGAAGGAGATCATTGACAGAAGTTGAAAAGATTATTTTTTTAAAGAAACAATAAAATACCACTTTTGTGACTTCGTCGTTCGCGGTAGGAAGAAGAAGGAGATCAAATGGCCTACTAGTAAGTTAAATAGATTTTATTTATTTTGAAGAAGAAGAAAAACAAACAATGAAATATAATATTAGTAAGGTTTAAACATGTAGAAGTTATATTCACTTATAGTCGATAAATTTTGAATGCAAAAATAAAACATTTAATGAACGAATCTACATGTCAAAATTCTTTGAAGGGTGACACCCGGAATTGATACTCATGATAATTGGAATTTGATGGATAGATCAAACGCTTTGTGTCCGGGAAATCGAATTTAATCACTTAAGGATATTAACATAAACTAAATTTGAATTTCAAATATAGAGATTAAATGTGAAAGTATGAATCCAACAGCAGAAATTAAACATGATTTCGTACCAGTTGGCTACCTTAATTACTGTCAGCTTCCTTCAATGTGTTTATAAATAGAATAGAAAACTATCTTTATTCACTAAATATGGTCCCCAGGATGGCATAGAGCATATCAGGGGCGGATCCAGCCATTTTAAAAAGGGGGGGTTCCTAACCCAGGACAAAGGGGGGGTTCTAATTACATGTCCCCATTCAAATGCATTGGTCGTCCAAAAAAAGGGAGGTTCCAACCCCCGGAACCCCCCCCCCCCCCCTTCTGGATCCGCGTCTGCATATAACATGTATAAGCAATATCATTATATTATAAAACAGCACATGCATATAAATGCAAATTAGACAATAGACATGTAGTATTTGTAATGAAAAAAAAGACAAAAAGGAACACATACAACAATTAAAAACAGCATATTATAATTAGGTTAACATTGACTCAAAAGCAGTATATGAATAGTTTTATACGACAAAAATATTGAAGTCTGTAAATACTTATAGTTTATGTTTTCGGTCTTGTCAAACTGAATCACCACTTCACAAAATTTTAATACAATGATGTGTGGCATAAAAGAATTAAGGGTATTGGCTGTTGCAACTCTGAATGATTCTGTTAATAAACTTCTAAAAAAAAACTATTCCTGAAGATCCAAACAATACTAGTGTTACTGTATACAAGGATGTGGAACGTTTATAATGTTTATATCTTAATCGATTTGAACAGCTTTAGTCTTTTAAAAGTACAAATATAAGATCTTATAATATTGGTATCATCAATTTCCTATAAATGCTGAAACTATCAAAACTACTGGTCCTACTGTTGCGAGAATTAATAATTATTGCATGCGTTAGAGATCGATTTACAAAATCATAGAATGCAGATATCTATTGATTTCCTCAAATGAATTCTATTTAAGGGTTTCTTGAATAAATAAAAAACGTACTTTTAAATTTTAACACTTAGGTATTCGACTACGTAAGGCAGCAACCATTTGATTTTCTGGGGGGGGGGGGGGGGGGGGGGGATGCTATGGGTTTTTTTTGGGAAAAAAAGTTTGTTTCCATTTTTAGGAGAAAAAAATAATTTGTTTTTGATTCTGAAAAAAAAAAAACTGTTTGTTTCACCCTCAGCTGCCACTTTATGTAATGCTAAAATTGAAAGAAAAAAATTGTTTTCAACTTGTCGCGAAAAAAAATAGATTGTATTTCGCCGTAGGCGAAAAAAAAAATTGTCCAGAAAAAAAAACCATAGCCCCCCCCCCCCCCCCCCCGAAAATCAAATGGTTGCTGCCTAATGGGAAAGGGGACACTTCTATCCTTTTCGATCCCAAGGGCACTTCAACCTTTTTGAAGTCGGTGTTAGCAGGCTAGCTGAAAATTTTAATACCACAACCTTTCATATATTTTGAAAACACAAATACATATCCTATATTTTTTGTCCAAACATCAACTGAAAGCTTTCAAACTCACGCTATTTCAACAAATTCAGATTTAATTTTTTTTTTTAACTAGCATCTGATGCATTGATTTACAAGCTCACCTATCTATAATGATGTCAATATATGTTAGCTGTGTATGATTCATGACTTAATAAATAAATATCAAGATTTTTTAAATGATAACTTTATAGTGGAGGAATGTTAGCAAAATGAGTATTGTTATAAATATTAACTTTTTTTAAACGCAACATATTTGTATTGTTTTCTCTCTGTCGTTTTGTAATTTAAATGCCGGATTTTCTTCATCATCAATCCTATTGTTTGGATTTTAAACTTCTCTACATGTTCTAAGAAAAGAAATCAACAGTTGACTATATTTCAGATATTTATGTTTTAATCAGTAACCGTGTCATATATCAAAAAAATATCTTTACATAAATTTCTATATTTTAGCACATCATCAGTAACATTTAACATGAAGCTTGGAAAAGTGCTCTAGCGCCTCATCCCTACAAGTCAATTACATAGTATAACTGTACACATGTTGTGTTCGACTGTTATATGCTGTACTCACGTGTTTGTACCCCCATTATTTTTTAGTGTACAAGGTTTTCATCCCCAATAAAAGAACTTAAGCTTAATGTAGACAAAATCCTCACCAAAATCTACCAAACATTTACTTTTTACGGTATAGTATCTGCACAACACGCCTATATTTGTCATCTATATATAAATAACTATTTTATACAACACTTAACGTATGACACATGTTACTTATTTATATTATGTAAAAAATCCTGTAAAAATGCTTGAAAATCAATGGCTACATATAAACAGGATAAACAGATAAAGCAAAATATTCACTTACAAGAAGAAATGATGAATACATCCATCACAGTTTACGGTCCAACAGCAATTATTTTTGTTCTAAAGTTACACTTCGTATGAAATCATGTGATCCCTAAGGAGATGGACAGCGATATTTGTGGATACCTGGGAATGTGTGACATAGAAAGAAACCTTGTGTGTGTGGTGTAGCATGTGAAATAAACAAGAGTGATAATGTGTACGTATTGATTGCTTGATGTACACTATCAGTGCAGCTAGGGACCTGTAAAATGTAGTTCAGGACAAAAGAAAAACAGGAGCAGAACAATTTCGTTAAGTCCTGCCTCGTACAGTAATATCAAGTACGGATTGTTAACTATCTGATCGAGATCTGATCAATGATATTAATTAGTATAATTCTACTACTTGTTACTGAACTGATGTGAATGTATAGTTATTTCCCATTTTATATGCTTAAAAGTCAGTCTTATGTGTGTTTGTACATGAAAAGTTACAAATTTATTTGATTATAAAGATTATCCAGATTTGATCCCGGTGATAGGAGACATACGAAATATACATCTATTGATACTATCAAGCGCATTAAAATAGATTCACACTATATAAATAACACAAAGCTGAGAGGGTAATATAGCAGGTTGTTACCCGAGAAAACTAAAAGCAAGATGTATTTTTATATTGACAGTCTATGAAAAAAATTCTGAGGCCAAAACGTAGAACTGTAGCATATTGCCTTTAAAACTATTGATTTGAATTATCGATTTGTATTGGTCAGCACGAGAGGGTGATATTCAAAAATTGTCTAGTTGTACCGCTGATCCATGGGATAGAGTGAATTATCTCCCTCATATTATCGGTAGTTAATTAAAACAAAAAAACTGTCACACGGTCCCTTGTTGCCATTCAACATTACAGCCTAAGCAATAGAAAAAATATATAAAAGCGAATAGCAGATTGTTTCCCCGAGAAATGTTGTCAATTTTGCTCTATTACCCTCTTAGTTATGTTATATTTAATTTATTATAATACTGAATGTTCAATTATTATTGTCTTTTAAATTTTAAATTGAAAGTACTTAACTATGTCGTCATTACAGTTATTATAAAAGCAGCAAAAGTGAAGCAAGATGTAATTTTATATTGATAGTCTATGAAACAGTTCTGATGTCAAAACCTAGAACTGTAGCATTGCCTTTTAAAACTATTGATTTAAATTATCGATTTGTTTCGGTCAGCACGAGAGGGTGACATTCAAAAAGTGTCTCCCGCTGATCCATGGGACAGAGTGAATTATCTCCCTCGTATTAGTCGATTAAAACCCAGAGGCGGATTTAGGGGGGGCAAGGGGCCCGGGCTCCCCTTTTTGGGAAAAAATTTGGTTGCTTATATAGGGAATCACTGAAGCGTGACTGGAGCGGGCCCCCTCTTAGGTCAGTCAGTGGGCCCCCACTTATGAAAATTTCTGGATCCGCCACTGTTTAACCTGGCATTTTAACGTGAAGTATAATTTTTTTTTAAAGACTGTCACACTATCCTTTCACATTCAACATTACAGTCTACGCAATAGACAAAATATATGAAAGATAATTATGCCACCAACAGCACGTATTTCGTCAATTAATAAACGACATAAGACAAATAAAACGATGGTGGGTAAAATAGTATATAAAGTAACCTCATTTTAGATACCAGGCTTAAAATTTTGTACGTCACTCAGTTCGCTCGAATCAAAAACTGTTTTAAAAAAAAAAAAAATTTAAAATAGTATAAAACTACAATTTTGAGAAGCATTGAGGCATACAATTGAAAACGAAATTCTTGTTTCATGATTTTTGACAGAAGAACCTTTCTGTCCTAAATGTTTATATAAATGTGAAGACAATCAACATCATTTTTTTGATTGTCCACCATACACATTTTACAAGATCACACTCCTTAAAAAACTGTCTGCTTATGGAGTTGATATTGATTTAAAGTTGATACTATTTGGTGATCAATCTATGAGTATTGAATACAATGTGCAGATAGTTAAGGCTGTTCATGAATATATAAAAAAATTCAGAGAGATTTGTATAATGAAATGTATTTTATAGTCCAAAACCAAATTAACTTTTACTTTATATGTCTGTATTTTATATTATATTTAAGCTCCTAGACCCGAACCAGCTGAAAAATAATTAAAACTGAAACAAAAGTTAATAATGAAATGACAGTACATTGAAATTAATATTATTAAAGCTAAAAATCTAATAAATGCACCTTTATTTCTATATCATTCATATATTCAATTTGTATATCTTTAATTTCTTAAATCTATTCTTTATCTCTCTGTTCTTATAATTAACATTCTAAATTCTTTTTATATTATTATAATTCTTTAATGTATCAATATGGTTACTACTCGCTGTCGTTTTTCTTCAGGTGCAATAATTTAGTAAAAATAAGTACATGATATCAAACATGTTGTTTTAAAAATGAGTTATTAAATTTATTATTTTAAATAGCTGACTGGAGACCATTTAATTTAATGTGAGACCTCTAAATCAATGCTGGAGCTTATCACCTAGAATATTAAACTTTTTTCATAATTTATTTTTCTTATTTTTGTGAGTTAACATTTGAAGCATTTTAAAAATAGTCATACTGTTGATCTGAGTTAACTATTTGAAACATCATTCCAGTCAGCTAAGAGGTATTTTTGAAAAAATAATTCTGTTTTGTCATTATGTTTGTGTATGTGTTGCTTTGTTTGAATGTAATATATTGTACCTTGTTTTGTGGAGAGGGCTTACATAGGCTATGCCTGTTGCCCAATCCAATTCAATTTATTTGAATAAAATATTGTTTAAACTAAAACGAAATTCTAGTCAAGCATCATATAACGTCTCTAGGGATGTATTATATGAGCACTAATAGTTTATCATAAATACCAAATATCATAAAATTTAATTGAAACCTTAGAAAAAAATGTTACCATATATGAATAGAATTCTGACTTATAATTTTGACATTTTGAACTAATGAGAATATTCATTTACATGTATTTGATCTTATACACTCTGTGTACATGATAATTCACCCGATAACAGCTCCAAGGTAAATACTTTTACACATTATCTATGTATAGTATGTTACAAACTACACATAGTATCGTAAGATGAACGGACTATAGTCAGTTTTTCAGCTATCAAACCTGAATAGTACAATTTAGCGGCGGCGTCTTGAACCAAACACTGGTGACATAAAATGATCACCAGGAACGTCAAATAAACGTCAATTTTAGTAGGTCTATCTTTTATAAAAAAAAAAATAATCATATGGTCGAGGCGTCAAATGTCGAGGGTAAACGCTTTGGAACCTAAACAAAATATCTTCATCAAATCCAAAAGAGCATTAAAACAGAGCAATCAATATGCATGAGCCTACTTCGCTAATATAAAGTGTTATGAACTTATTTTCAAACCAAATTACGATCTAAATAAATGCTAAAAACGTTCCTAACACCACTTAAATGTGACAAAGACAAAGACAACGCGAGACTAATTAATATAAAATTTCCGTTTCTACTTGTGACTTGAAATTGATACTCGAATTAATGGTATACAAAGCGAGTATATATATAGCTACATACGCTATATAAGAAATGTTATGAGGTTAGTTTTCAAGAAATTTTAAAATAATTAACTATATTTAAAAGCAAAATAATTCATAAATCTACAGACCTGAACACGTGGTAGCTTTGTTTTCATTACATATCATTACATATTCAAACGATTCTGTTCTGAAGATCAAAGTTTAAGTTTACAGATATAAAGACATAATGTTCGCTATAATCCATAATATGATAAAACGTAAATAAGGCTCAATTGATGAACTTTATACATAGACCTCGTTATCAATCAATAGTGTGTCATCATACGATAAAAACGTCTGTTGTTTTCACTTCAAATGAAGATGTAAATTAACACTTTCTGTATACATCTTCTCCACTTTATACTTGTGTATATATCAATGAAAGTACCGACTCGGTACATTTAATTAAGCTTCCAGTCAGTTGTGCGGATCCGCCCCTGCGAACTAGGATTCAAGCGAAACTGCCTTTGATTGAAAATGACATAAAGCATAACCATTCAATTAATTTATATTAACCTGATCTAGAAATCACATATTTACAGATTTACCCCCTAGCAGAAAAACTCTCCAACCGAAATTCCATTTGAGTGTGTTTCATAGCATTGTGTTAAATTTTATAAAGGGGGATGCTGTAGGTATTATCTAAGTTGTTTCACTATTAAAAAATAACCCATCGACCAAAGCCTGAGTTACTCTTCGTGTACGTAAATTCGATTCCTCTATATGTCTCAGTCAAATATTTATGATATTAAGTTTCAAACTTCAATTTAAATTTTTACCACTATTACCAAATGGGAAATACACCATTATAAGATTCATCAGTGTGAATATTTATTATGGGCAACAGGATTTAAAGTAGGGTGACAATTTATCTAATGGACCTAACTATTATACTTCGTGTAAATTTTAGTCATTTTTTTTTTAAGAAACCTATATATGACTTTTGGTCAAGGCATGTCGCAGATTGCCAAAGTTATGTAGATTTTTGAAAGTGTTGTCAAAGGTCAAAAGGCTAGACTTAAAATTATCACATTGTTTGTACATTTAGGAAATTTTTCGGGGATAATTATAGGATCCCCATGATATCGGCGAAAATCTTCTATGGGATCAAGCTCTGGAAATGTTGCACAAACTCAGCCTGTCATATTTACGCTTGATTTCCCGAGAGATTAGCGACGTATAACCCCGCTTCAAACATTTGAAATATACAAATTATCTAGAGTATATATATACGGGAATTAGAAATGTATCAACAAAAACAGTTAGTTATATCAAATATTGAAGCTATTCATTCAAACAAATCAAGCTATTTTTTTTAATTTTATTTGATGTATATATATTTGTTTTTTTCATAAATGATTACTTATAATGGCATGGGCCCAATTATTGGCCAATAAAATATCTTGCATCTTTGTTATAGTAATAAACCATTATTTAAGACGTTTCGGCCATTGGACTTCTTCTGTTTCTTCAGTTTCCTTCTTACCTACATGCTAGATATTTACCCTTTTACAATCATTAAGATGTTATAGATATACTTGTCTACCATGTAGGTAAGAAGAAAGGCAAAGGCCGAAACGTCTTAAATAATGGTTTATTATTACAATAATGTGATATGTTTCCTATTAAAATTTTTGAAACAATGATCTTCTTCCTTGTTATGCAATACTACATATAAAGTCATTTTCAGGCAAGATTTGTTAACATTCCCTCAGAGAATATTCCATAAAGAATATAAGAGAAATGAGTACTGTGAACCGGTTAACACCCAGTCTATGATGCAATGAAACAATAAGGACGTTTAATTGAAAAGGAAACTGAAAAAGAAGAAAAAAATAGTATCGTTGTCAATGTCATGGTATGTAATTCTTCCAATATATTCGATACAAAATGACTCCATTTTTTAAAAATTAAACCAACCACGTCAAGGTTCGAGACCACTGGCAGGGTTTTTTGTTAGATCAAACATCATCCTCATCTTAACAATGTTCTAAAACCATCCGATGAGTAACCTAGTTTCTACAATCATCACTGCCCAGCTGAAAATAACAATTAAATGCTTGAGCACGACATATTATATTCGTTGCATACGTAATATTTACTACAAAAGTAGTTGCTTTTGGATGTGCAAATTAGGTCCTGTAAAAAGTCGGACGACATTGGAGTTTCAAAGTATACTGGAACAATGGAGTTATTCCCCTTTTCCCATCTATATTCCAAAGGTGATCTGTGCGGTGATTTGGCGATATGAGAAATCATATAGACGTATACATGCAGCAAAACTCGAAGAATGTATTGTTCTACATTATGCCTCTGAAGGGGGAGGTAGCCTTACTGAGGAAGCATCTTGAGATATCTTAGAAATCACCTACTTCAACTCTGATTTTATTGAAATCAACATGTGCTTATTGAGCATTGCCTCTGGGGTCATACAGATTAGCGACGAAATGTCTTCCCACTGCAAAACACAGATATGTCCTTATCAGAACCAGCTAGGTATGAAAAATTTTGGTACGAGTTTTGTTTCAACGTCATATATTACAAACTGGTTTTTTTTTGTCAATTCCGACGAAAGAGGACGTCGTGTCGAATCCTTGAAGAGTGTGATCAGCTGGTAATGTTTCAAACATCACCGCGAATCCACTAACATATCATGTGTCGTGAACAGGTCTAAACTGTCTTAGTACGTCTGTTGAGAAAATCCTTTAGAAAATCATTCCAGTCTGTAACTACAGTTCACCAATGTTTGTTATTTGTGGAAAACACTTTACACAAATAAGTAAACCAGCAGTGTCTGATGATTTTATTACAACGCAACCACTGGAATGACGTTTTTAGTCTGTTCACTTCATTCTGTTCACTTCATTATAGCAGAGACTGCAGAACACTTACAGTTTATGTGTAGTGAAAATCCGATAACAGTCATGTACAGTTACGGCACAAAATTGGATTTTGAATAGATGAAGCTATGAATATTTTTTCATGGTCTTGCAAATTAGGTTCGTTGAAGTGTGTGAGTGCATAGTCCCCTAAAACTCTGACAAAGCTCTGTTTGTTTTCGGGTGCACATAGAAATTTCTCCCAATCTGGAATTGATCATCTACCTTCAATCATACAAAAAATCTTTCAACCATTGAAATAACCCTAATTCTATCTGTTGATTAATAAAAAAGACTGTCCCATATCATATTGATGAAACACGTCCAAGACACAACTGAAATGTTCAAAACAAGATATTATGGTTATAGATTAGTTCAAATCTCCAAAACTGTTGTACCTTGTTACATGAAGGCTTTATACAATACAGAGAGCTTTCTGGTCGGGATTGGACGATTCTTTTCATATGGAGGAAGAGAGAAAGAGGTAAAGACGGCTTTTTTTCAATAACTGAATTAAATCTGCTCCTCGTCGACCCATCGTCATGGAAAATGGATTTTTTATTTGACCAAAGGGTACGCCAAAACCTTTCCAATGGTTACTTAACTCGTATATTTGCAAGGGTTAAATCCCTGCGAAAGACAAACTCAGAATTTATATGGGTTTTACAATATAAGCAGATCGAAATTTTAGATTGTACGTGACATTGTCATATCTTCAACAACTTCAATGGAGATTTAAAAATTGAAGAATTAAAATCGCGAGTTCCATTCTCTTTGAAACAACTATTCACAAAGATTTTAACGATTCTCGTTCCATAAAATTCAGAGGGGGAATATTAGACTAATTTACTAGTATGCAAACCAGTGACAATGTTAATAAGTGATTTGGTGCATGCTTCAATGTCGAATCGATCTGTCATATTTTTTTGCATCATTCACTTGCTGCTTATTGCTTTTGGTATATTTACTTCGTGATCCATATTGGATACTAAAGCAATGCTCGACATTTTCTTCATCTTAGAAGCATACCTTTCAAAAATGTACACAGTAAATGTCCATCGAAGAAGAGGAGATTATAGCACAGTCAACCACTTCTCTTCGAATCTATGATTATTTACAGATAGTCTTCGCTGCTGCCATATCACTCTATATGTCATTGAATACCTAGGATTCCGTTTGACTGCAAACTTTTCCGATTTATAAGCTGAATACGTGCCCTGTGAGATTCAGCATAGGGTATCACCAGAGGGTATCACCAGCCCAGTAGCCAGTACTTCGGTACTGGCATGAAAATACGGATTTTTTTTGTGTTATTTAAATTTGCTGTTTCAAAATATTAGAAATTATTATAAATTAAGGAATGTATCTCCCTCATGCAAAGCTCTGATTCCTTTCACGAATTTGACTATACGTTTTGGACCTTTTGGATTATAGCTCTTCATCTTCTATATAAGCTTTGGATTTCAAATATTTTGGCCACGAGCATCACTGAAGAGACATATTTTGTCGAAATGCGCATCTGGTGCAACAAAATTGGTACCGTTGATTTTTTTTTTAAATAGTGTGAAGGTCAACTGACATAAGATGTTTTGTTAGCAATAAAGATATATGGCAACATAGAAGACACAGATAGAAGCTAGTGCATGGTGACAAATAAAAGGTAGCGTAAATCACATTGACATAGCATGGAACGACATTCCACATGACTGATTTTGGTCTGTTTTGAAATTAGATATAATTCCTTTGAGTAAAGTCTGTTCATTCACGGTAGTTGTTTAAATCGTAGATAAAGATATGCCAAAATACTCGGCAATTCAACATATAAAGCCATTTCAGAATAGTTTTTGAATAAAGAGGAACGGGCATAGTAATAGCAGTAATAGTAACACCTTAGACAAAAATATATTGAAAATGACGAGCTCATTATTGGGTATTTAATCAAAACTTCATGAGTAAACTGAACATCCTATACAAAACTGTGTATGAAGATTTAATGTAAATCAAGAGAAATTGAATATTAAAAATTGTATCTCCCCGTTTTTTAAACGCCACGAGACTTGGACCGATTGGAAAGATCGGTAATGTGGTATTTACATACAATATAAGATCTTTCACAGAGCTGGCAATAAATATTTCACACGAAAAATCGATAAAATATCGAATATGTTCTCATTTCTGTAACATCTGGTATCTGATGAGTTATTTGACCATCAATGTGCACGTCAATTTGAAATGAAAAAGAAGCTGAGATAAAACTATACAGGTGTTAATACAATGGTATGAAATACATGTACAATATTCAAAATAAAACCGAAGAGTTGGTTTGAAAACACACCAACCATGTCAAGTTCAAAGACTACTGGCAGTTGTTTGGTGGTTTATTTTAGAGAGCTCCAACCTTACAGTGTCAAGTCGAGGTCAAACTGGCAGGGAAATTATGAAATATTGAGAATTTTACTAATGTGTACCAATCAATATCCCAATCTTAGCATTCTTCTATCACAACTTGATGAGTTCAATCGTTATTGCCCTGAGAACAACACAACGTTGTGCATAACAAATGTGTTCGTTTTATTCGCAGCATTGTATGCATATAAGCAATCATCAAACATACTTGGTTAACGATGCCAGATATGGAGTTAGTTCCAATAAGTAAGCAACTTTAGACAACTGAGACCTCACTCATGACATGTTTTCTTTTAAATTTGCCTCTGCCATAAAGTTTGCGACAAATTGTTTCAACAGACGTTTCGGTATCTGAACCAGCTAGATTGTTAAAAGATACCTGCATAGTGTATGGGTTTTGTGTCAATGCCTAATACACTGTCATTTTTGTCAACACTGAACTTAGCACGATCATTAACATTTGAAGGTTTCATCGAGCTCCTCGTCATATCTGAAATAGATATTCAATAATAGACGATAATAAAGTTCTCAAAAAATATGCCTCGAACGAACAAGTGTTAGCAGAAGCCAGAGATAAAAAATATCAATTTCATGCAGTCTTTAGTGATGCATCAAAAGCATTCGATGTAGAATGGCATGCCTCGCTTCTACAGAAATTACACGGTCCAGGAATAAAATAAATGATTAGATAATACTTTTATGATCAGTACAAAGAACTTACTTCAATAGTTATAAAGAGCATAGCAACCTTTTTTTAAACCGTTTTAATGAAGTGCCAAGGTGCTCGACAAGAGAATATTTTGTCACCTTAATTGTATAAAGACATATACCTATTGATGCAAACTTTGGTTAAATTCACGTAGGATGACCAACCTGTTCGGATGGTATATTACAAGCAATGGTCAGTGGATAAACTAAAGCTGCATGATAGTCAACTCGACGAAGTAGAACTTCAAGACACACATCCAATTTGGTATGTTTAAAGAGAAATTGTGAAAATTCAAATCTTATAGTTGAAAGACTGTACAAATGGCAAGAACTTCCTATATGCGTTACTAGGGACGTGGTTATAATGGTGCAAATCCCCAGGTTGCCGTCAAATTAAGGAATACGTATGTTATGTCAAGGCTAATTTTTGGACTTGATATGAAAAGTCCTCTATTGAATCATATAAAGTGTATTAGACTAAATACATCTGATACTAGACATTAAAAAGTCGTCTTTGCCGATGGTAATGCAAACCAGCGGGAAAGCTCAACAGATACAAGTGAACTGTGCATTACACTGGAAAAGCTGTTCCATGCTTGATAAACATATTGGAACCTCATACTGGGAAGAGACTGGGACTAGTACAAGGGCTAGATTGTAGTTTATTTTAGCTTTGTCCTTTCAGTAACAAGTTGATAAATTCCGTTTTGGTTAAATGCATTGAAGATTAAGCATGTGGCTTTAAAATTAACTTACACTTATAAATCTTAGATAGTTTATAAATTTAAGGATATTTTAAGCTCAAAGTAAATGTAGTATCACATATAAATATTAGATGACACACCAGGGATTTGTATAGCAAGACAATACAAATCTTTGGATACACCGAGGACATTTTGTAGTGAAAAGCTTACAAAGGCAGTTGTTAGAATAGATGTTTTAAATCACATGATAAATAGAATAGCTTTTATTTCTGAAATCTCGGTTCAGTAAGAAACTGGCAATGCAGAAATAGAATAGCTTTTATTTCTAAAATCTCGATTCAGTAACTCGGAAACTGGAAATGCATGCAACAATGAAATGTTGAGTTGGAGAAAATAGGAGGAAACACAACTGATTATGAAGATAGAAAACATGCATTCTGTGAGTATTGCCTGGCAATACATAGTCCACTACCGATTAAAACTTGAATGCTAACTTGATCAATGACGTGTCATGTTGTGAAAACTTTATGAATATCTTCTAGCATGACCAAGGATTTGTATAGTAACTATACAAATCCTTGGCATGATAAAAGAAAATGTGGAAATTTTTGAAGTCCAGGTACCGTTACTCCGCTCAAAGTCATCAGACTGAAAACTATTCGAACTTGATCTGTAACTTCTCTGTATACCAATTATAAAATCAATATCTTCAAGCATGATAAGAAAGTGAAACTGTGAGCTGCTGCTCACCGATGATACCCCGCCCAATTATTTCGGTAAACAGGAAGTTGTCGGGTGATTAATCTGAAAACGCATCACCCAGTGTAGCTGATGGACTGTCGAATGGACGGATAGACTGAGGTAAAACAGTATACCAACACCTTTTTAAGGTGGGGGTATATGCAACGTGAGGGAAACTGATGATTTGAGTCACCTACCGTGCAAGGGCTGTATAGCCAGTTAAGGTCGTTAAAAACTTCCATCCTTTGCATTATTTGAGTGAATTTTTTTAATCCAATGACCATTTCTCTGCACAAAATTGTCAGACTTGAACAAAATTCTACCTTGATCTGTAACTTGACACGATAAAACAATACACCAAATATAAAATCAATATCTTCAAGCCCAAGAAAACAAATATGGGAAACTGATTTACCTCACTGACAGATGGACAGACAGACAGACAGACACTCCGAAGTCGCCAGAACGGGAAATAACAAGCAGTTGAACTGAGATATGAAGAGGTCCTCTAAAACGATTGTAAAAGTTTAATATTTATGTTGTCAAACTTTTGTAAATATTACCTTTGGAGAATTTGTTGTTCTGTTATTTTTTGGTGGAAATGGACTACAGTTACATATAAAAGATGAAAGAAATGTATTAAGTTTGACAATGATAAAATTGATAACAATGCCACATGCATCCGTAAAGTTTCAAATTAATTTAATACATACATTTTAATATCTTTTGAAGTTAGATGTTGAATAATAGAGACACATTGTGGTTTCATTTTATAACAAAATATTATTGAAATTATCATTCTGGAATTAATTATAACTGTTTCCATATCAGGTGGTGAAACAAAAAATATCGTAATGTCACACTTTATGAAAATCTGCTCCATAGGATAGCGATACAATAGGAATAAAACATAGTTTATCCATCCTTATATGGGTTATCAGCTGTAGGTAAGTTGTCCCATTAAACTTAAAATTAGCAACTTTTTCTTGTTTCTCACTGCAGTATATGAAAGATGAACAAGATTTGGTTTTGGTTTTGAGGGTATGAAACTGTGATAATTCAAATTAAACTAACTCAAAAATATGTATTGATTTTTATGGATTATATGTAGTTTTCACTATTTACAAATAATTTGTTCAATTCTTATATTAAACATAGTTCTATTTTTAGGTGTTTTTTTCATAGGTTTAAGTGTAGTTAGTAAATAATTATTTTTAATATCTTTATAATAATACTAATAATAGTTATAAATCTTATACAAATCTTATATTTACCATTACTATTGGTTAAATTTGATACATTTTTATATTCTTATAATATTTTTAATTTTTAATTTGATTTTTTTCTTTTACAGGAACAATTAGGACAGTGGCTAGGAAATCCTAAACAGCTCTTTAAATTAAAACATCATTTCCAAAAAAATGTGTCCATATCAATTAAACAAAATGAGCATTGCATTAGTTTTATTTTGGAAAGAAATACTTTAAATTACACAATAATAACATTTCATCTAACACTTGGGTATCTGAATTAAGATTTAGATTGTCTCCCTTTCACTAAACTTTCAAATATAACCAATGAAATATGTATCTTGATATATAAATAATACAGAATAAATAATTCTGTCATATAACCCCCAAATTTAGTATAAATCAAATTAATACATAAAAAAAACACATAACAAAACTTGGCCAAGACATACATTTCGTATATATATACATTGTATCTACAGTACTGATTATGATATGAAAATAACAACATATATTATCAATCAACATGTAATTAAAAGATTTAAAACACAAAGAAGAAATAAACAATTAAAAGAATCCAATACAGGTTCAATTGCGTAGCTCATTATCAAACAATAAAAAAATAGCTAAACTCCTTTTTAGTGATGTTTTGCATGCTTTTTGTATTGATCCTGAAACTACTATTACAATATAAGTAGCTCATGTCCTCATTTTAAGGATTGTCACAATATTCTAAGTTAAATCTGATTTTTTTTATAAGAAAATATATAAACAAAAATTAGTACATGAACAGTGCAATTGCAATTCAAATGTGTAAGCATCACCCAGGAAACATTAAGGCACTACAGTTTGGCTAAACAAAATAATTTCTTTGATAAAAAAAAATCCAAACAGCTACTACATTTGTATTCACACCTTTTGTCTCCTTTACCAACCGTGCTATATATGAAGACTAATATCAGTAAATATTGCAAAAATATTTATTAATCTTGATTAAGTGATTGTTACTTGATTAATATCCAGTGGCAACTATTACATGTACTAGTCTTGAAAGAATAACTATACCACCAAAACAATGATTTGGTGTTGATAAAACTCCTAATATCCAGTGGCAACTATTACATGTACTAGTCTTGAAAGAATATCCAGTGGCAACTATTACATGTACTAGTCTTGAAAGAATAACTATACCACCAAAACAATGAATTGGTGTTAATAAAACTCTTAAGTACTAAAGATATATTATTGTACATATTGATAACTGTCAAGAGTGATAGATAAATTCCCTTCATATACACCCATCAAGACAGGACAGTGTAACTGTCAGTTTAGAGATTAAAACATGTTGAAAAAATATCTTAGGGGAATACATTATCATTCTTGGTATTTTAATTTTCATAATTCTAAGGTTGTAGATTAACCACAAATTTAAATATTCAGTGATGTACACATTTTCTCTATAGAGTTGTATGTATGCAGAAATCTACAAAATATCCACAAAAATATAAATAATATCTCCTTAATCCACGAAAAATCAATAAATCCACAGTGAGTAGGACCAAACAATAAAACTAGATGGCACATACATATTAAGTGGAAATAAAGCAACTATGATGAAAAAAAAATATAAATCCCTACATATATTATTTCTTGTATTAAACATAATCAATGAATTTCAAATGAAATTTATTTTTATCTCAGGTATTATAAATACAATATATGTTAATTTATTTCATTTCCTGTCATCTTTCCAGTGGTAAAAGGAATAAAAAAGGAATTTTGCAATTTACATTATAAGTAATTCACTAAGAAATTCTTTTTTCCAAAGAGATTCTAATAATCTGATGAAATACATATCCTGCGTCTATGTCTCCATTCAAAGGAACTGATCATGCTCTCTTTTACTTTCTACACTAAAGACCTTTGGAGGTCTTCTGGATTTATCTGGACAAATTCAAGGTGGGATTTTATTGGTTGATACAATGATTTTGAAAACAGAACATAAAACAGAACATTCTCAGGTAATTTGATACAGGAATTGTATATCATTCAGATTGAACTTGTTAAAATAAAATGCAAAAATTTAGATATGAACTTAATTTGAAAAGCATTACATAGACAGCCCACTGGTCTAAATCTACATTAAAATTACTACATATTAAATGTTTGATGATAAAACAAATGCGTACTAAGCTGATCTGTTTACTTATAAGCATCACATAAACTACCAAAAATATTCACTTTTTATTCAGACTACAATGCTGAAAATAAAAACAATGCTGAAAATAAAATATATTGTTATAATGCACAACATCAGTACTACATGTAATATCTATTATCTATTTTTATAACTAATCTAAAACTTCTATTTTTTAAATGATTGACTTTTAAGCAGGGTAAGATCCATTTGGGAAGGAGTATGAGGGGCCCAGGGGCCCTTTATGGCAAATTTTTTTTTAGAATACATTTTTGTGACTTTGACTTTAGGGCCTATCTCAAAGACCTCCTACCTAATATTTTAATGGGCCCCTGGATTGACCAAAAATGATGGTCTTTCATTATTTATTTTATATATTTTTCCTCAAAGGTCTAAAAAGTTATAAATTGATTCCATTTTAAATATGTTTTTCTCTTTTTTTCTTTTCTGAACTAAAGCATTAAAAAACACACACACATTCACACACAGGCAAACAATATCAGATACTGTTTTCTATACATGTATATATTTTACTATCTGTCACTACTTCCATTACAAAACTTCATTCGTCAAATATGATGTATTTATAGATTATCGTTGGTTATCTCATTGAGATTGATTTTCTGGCTTGAGCCAATTACGGCGAAAGCGAGAAAAGCAATCGAGATGATCATTTGAAATCTTTGTATTTGAATTAAACAACTATTCAACAGGACAAGTTGAATGGGGGAAAAGGCCCAAAATTTAGTGAAAGTTGTTATGCATGAGATTAATGTTCAAACTTTTTTTTAAATGAACAGATTTCACGTTTGAAAAGATGCTTTATTCTATTTGGAAAAGAATCTTTAAATTTATTAGGTTTGAACTATTTTTCAAAGGTTCTTTTTTTTTTCTTATATAATCACTGAAAACTGTAGTTTTGAAGTGGCTTTCCATAATGTTAATATGTTCTTGTGCACATCGTCCAAATAGAGCATAATAACATTTGTACCGCACTACATGCAACCTAAATCACACTCTTTTCAAACTATACATCCAAATAAACAAATACATGTATTATGCAACTCTAAAGTACAAAACAAATAGAATATAAATAAATATAAAATTATTTGGCATTTGAATTTTATATACTGAGTATGATGGACGGATGAAAGGTTGGATTTTACTTTCACAATCCATTAATTCAGTATTTGATCAGATTAGCTAGCTATATATATTTTCTCCTTATTTTTTAAAGTCACTGTTATCTTCGGTTACAAGAGAACAAAATTAACAGGTTATTCACATTTAAATTCATACACAACTCTTACGGGTGATTTCAAGCTTTTCCTCTAATATCTACATTTATCTTCTGTTCAAGGCTCTATGATCATTTGCTATGCATCTCCATTCATTCAAGATCACTATAAAATTCATATACTATCACAAAAGCAGAACTTTTTGTAGTTTTTTAAATTATAAAAAAAATCAGTCTAAGCTATTCATTTACCTAAATCTAACAACTTTGCATGAATGAAATGTATGAAATTTTGTGTTATTGTAATTTAAATAAAATTTAATAAATGTATAAAGTATTTTTTTATTTATTGTTTAAATGATTATCAGATTAAAAGTTAACTACATTTTAATTTGGTCTAACATGGGTCCGAGATCAATTTGAGTAAAAAAATTGTTATAACAGTCAAACCTACTGAAGAGACCACCTGTTTTAAGCAAAATCCTGTGTTATAAGCCAATTAATTTTATGTCCCTCTGTAGTGCATTTGTTATGATTGAATCTGTATTAAAAGACCACCTGACTTAAGAAAGCATGTTTTGCTCTCCCTTTAGTGATGGCTTCATTTAAACAGGTTTCACTGTACCAGTACTTTCTTCAAGGGAAAATATTCACAATGCAATCCCAAGAACATTTTGTTGAAAGAAATATGCTGAACAGTAAAAAATGAACCTGGAATGAACAAGCAAAATGGATTTCAAAACTATAAAAATAAGCTTACTTTTTACAGGATTTGTTTACCTGACAACAACGAACAACAACAAGGGTCTTAGTTTGTGCATGTACTGCACACATACATATGCATGGAATGAACTTTGGAACACATAAATGATGTAACCCTTTTGACGTCTGTATACAGGTTATTTATTTGACATTGTTTTGGGATATATATCCATTGTTTGTGTCACTGTTACGGTTGATTTCATCTTCTATTTTCTCTCCAGCTCCACTGTTTCCTTCTTCAGAGTCACTTCTAATGTCTTTTATCTGAAAAAGGGATAAATAATATAATAGCAAAACACTTTACATTTTTCATGTATTTTAAAATTTAAAATTTTTTAAAGTTTTTATTTCCCTATTTTATGCAGTTTTTTTCCAAAGTCTGCATATATTCATTTAGCAAATTTGTAATTTTTTGAATATTTCAAATGGCAGGTACCCTGTACCCACATAATCCACAAAAATGAATCCATGAAAGCTAAAACTTTGTAGGGTTATGTTTATTGTAATGACTGTGTCATTTGAAAGTTAAGATAGAAATTAATTTTAGTACTAAAATATCTTTCCAATCTAAGTTTTTGAATTATGTCTTCTAAAATTTTATTTTTCTATGCATACTTCAAAACTGTCTTTTTAAAATTTTAGCCTAATATACTCAGATAAATATGGTTACAACTAAAAATATGTATCCATGAAGTCCTAAAGGGAGATAAACCATATTTCATTTTAAAATACATTAGATTATCTCCCCTTGGAAACTTTTGTATAGCATATTGTAACTTCACCTATATATATATTACTGAATCTTAAATTTTAATTTCAAACTGATGTCTGGTTCTTATAAATATAAAAGATATTTCAAAAGAATGAAGTATGAAAACTAAGGACATTATTACAGCAATTCAAATATTACAATTTCTCAAATTTCAAATGCCTCAATATAGAAATTTAAGGAAAACTTTAAAAAAAACCAAACAATAATGGATTGTAAAAAAGCTTTATTTTGCTTTAAAATATATTTTTGTTTGTGACAGGCCAGAAAAAATAGAGATTCTACAATTTGTCTTTATAATTTACATTTCAAAGAAGCACATCAGACATAAAAAAAAAATATCTCTGATTTTTGTACTTGTTTGAAAATTGCAAAGATTATCCTTTGATAATATTTTTTTTAAATCAGCAATAACTGATCTGATATTTTACATATAATTTACATTTGCAGATTGCATGTCACATATTATCACACTTTATACCTGTTACTTGTTTGAGACCTTGCTGAGATAAACCTTTGATAAAAATCTGACAAAAAAATGTACCATTAGATAACATGATTTTAATGTGTGTCACAGTTAGTAGGTCACTCAATGCACATAACAATCTATTTTAAATTGCACTTTGATACATTTATCAAATCTTCTTTTAAGTTTTACATTTTATAAGTCCATTGATAAAGATTTGAGAAGGAGGGTAAAGTTACGTAAATGTGTTTCATGGTCAGTAGGTCACTAAATTTTAAAATTTTAAAATTGCACTTTTATACATTGATTAAATCATGTTTGTCTGTCCACTTAGAGATTTTAATGTGGAAGGAGGATTCAGTTCTTAAAAAATTTAACCCCCCACATATTTATGTACTTGACCCAGTCAGAAAATTCTTTATGTTGTCATGGGTTGTATCTTAAGGTTTTATGTTACTGTAAATTCAGAAAATATTGCAATGTTTTTATTATTAAGTAAAATGCGACGGTTATCATTACAATAATTCCCATTTTTGATATTTTTTTTATATAAATCAAAGACGATTTTTCTGAATAGTGCAAATTTTAAAATCACATTTTAGTCTTTAATTTCAAAATCGCAATAATTTCTGAATTTACAGTAATTGAATTGGTTTAGATGGAGGATCTTTGACTGGTTTCTATTTAATCAATGGCCAACCCATGAAGACCCTCTTGGGTAGTCATGGTCTTAAAAAACTACTCTCTTTCATTTAATTAATTTACCGTACAACTCTTCGAGAAGGGGAAAGTTTCAAGCTTGACATATATTGACACCTGTGTACTACTACTGTGAACATTATATGTGTGTCTTTTTGTTTTTTTATATTTATCATTTGGTAGCTTCCGAACATATACATATATATATGCATCTGTGTATTGGAATAGACAAGTAGTTATCACATTATAATAATTTAACTAGAAGGAGATTTGAGATGTATCAGTTAAACTATGAGAGTCATAATTTGGTCAATTTATATTGTCATGCAACAGGAGTTTCAATTTATCTAAACTTTAAAATTATTGAGTTATCGACCCTGCAATTGTGTGCAGTTGTTAAACTATGTTATCTAATCCAGTCAAAAATAGAAAGGTTAATGTTCAGCATTCGTTTGAGGGTTTGTGCAGATTTAAATTCTAAAATGAGCTGCCTTTTATATTTTCTGCTTTTGTCTGCATGGTTAAATAATTTAAGAATGATGTTGTTTGTTAATTGTGACAGATGTCAATCATAATTGTATTGTATTAGTACACTTATTTCGTAACAAATGATCAAACTAGTAGGCAACTGACATATATTCTACAGTACAACAGCTCTAAAAGGTGTCACTCAAATTTTCATTGTAAATATAAGAAACTAGATATTTCAGTGTATTAAGATTAAATGTTAGAAATTGATACATCTGAATTTGTAATTTGATGTCTTCAGAAAGATTTGTAACAAGTTGTAATCTTAAAATCATTACCCCCCTTTTTTTACTTGCTCTAACATTCATGGTATTTTTAATTGATATTTTATAGTGTGTCTTTTTATGTTGTGATGTTACACTATTGTTTCAGATAAGATTGAAGATTGGTATCTATTAAAATGTTTAAACCCACTGCATTTGTTTACAACTGTCCTAAGTCAGAAACCTGATGTTCAGTAGTTGTCTTTTGTTGATGTGGTTCATAAGTGTTTCTCATTTTTTATTTATAGATTAGACCATTGGTTTTCTAGTTTATATGGTTTTAGACTAGTAATTCTATGCCCTCTATAGCTTGCTGTTTGGTGTGAACCAAGGCTCCATGTTAAAGACCTATAATGGTTTACTTTTACAAACTGTGACTTAGATGGAGTTTTCTCATTGGCACTCATACCACTTCTTATAAAATTGAGAATGGAAATGGGGAATGTGTCAAAGAGACAACAACCCGCCCAAATAAAAAACAACAGCAGAGGGTCACCAACAGGTCTTCAATGTAGCGAGAAATTCCCGCACCCGGAGGCGTCCTTCAGCTGGCCCCTAAACAAATATATACTAGTCCAGTGATAATGAACGCCATACTAATTTCCAAATTGTACACAAGAAACTAAAATTAAAATAATACAAGACTAACAAAGGCCAGAGGCTCCTGACTTGGGACAGGCGCAAAAATTATATCTATTATCATATGATTTCAACACTTACCTCTCCTTGTTGAATTTGAAGGTAGGCAGCCTTCATTATGATATAAGTCCAGAAAAAATGAAGTATTAGCAGCATATGAAGTAGAACATTGAATATTTTGTACTGCCAACATTGTCTAACTAGTGTGATCATAGGTTCATCTACTTGGAATATTTCAAAATCAGTTGAGTATAATAATCTGAAAAGGAAATTAAAACAGATGAGTTGTTTCCAAAGATTTATCAAGATGTATAGGAAAGGTAAAAAATTATTAATATTTATAGATTATTGTCAGTGATTTCAGAGAGATTGATTTTCCTCGCTCAAGTTGGAAGGGCGAAAGTGAGAAAGTCAATCACTTTGAGATGACCAATGATAACCTGTTTATTGCTTTTTTGCATATGACAACGTTGATAATTTCATTAACAACAGTACATGTGCCATTAGTTTCTTGCCATAATTTTTCATATCACTCTACTGTGCTAAGAAAGGAAATTATCAGTCAGTAAGATCAAAGGAAAATTTCGTAAAATAGCAATAAATTATTCTATTACTTCAATTGGTTTATTTCAACAATATTGTGATATTTCATGGCAGTCAGTTTTAATTGGTGGAGGAAGGTGGAGTGCCAGGAGACAGTGGCGGATCCAGAATTTTTCATAAGTGGGGGCCCACTGACTGACCTAAGAGGGGGCCCGCTCCAGTCACGCGTCAATGATTCCCTATATAAGCAACCAATTTTTTTCCAAAAAGGGGGGGCCCGGGCCCCTGGGTCCCCCCTCTAAATCCGCCTCTGGGAGAGAACCAGCAACATTTCTTTAACTTTAAAACTGTTTTTCTGTTTTACAATTTTTGTTATAGTTGTTCCATTGAGTCAGTAAGCTTTATGCAACATGATGAAAGTCAATCTTTTCTCAATTGAATTGTTTAATATCTATTATGTCCATGCCTTTTATAGCAGACTATATGGTATAGGTTTTATTCATTGTTGACAGTTATTTGATTGTCTATGTTGATAAGGATAAATCATCCTCACAATTTATTATTGTTCACTAACTTAGATAAAGATGTTAGTTGTCTATCTTGAATTGGTTCATATAGTGTTCTTTCCATCTCTTTTGAAGCATTCCTCAGTTCATGGCTCTGCTCATTATTGTAAATTTTGTACTGATCTGCAGATCATTGGTATCATTTGATATATAGCAGTTTGACCAACACTAATTTTGATCATTCAGAAGCTTAGTATTTCCTTAACAATGGCACATGATTAAAGCGTTCAGCTGATTTTTACAGACTTATCTCCCTGTAGTGTTATAAAAAACTTTGATATCTATGAATGCAACAATAAAGATTAATTTTTGCAATTCTTTTTTTTTTAACATTCTTGCAATACTTACACATATGGAAATATGATTAATCTTGTAGAAACTAATGCTGAGTTCACACGTAATTCGAATTCGATTCGTATTAACTAATTCGAATTAGTATAATTCGCATTCGAAACGTTTAACGTACTAACGTCAATTCTAATTCGAATTGGAATACGCATCAAATTCGCTTTACTGTCCTAACGACGTTAACTTTTAATTCGGATTAACAAAAACGTATTTCTAATGCGAAATAGTTAATTCGAATTAGCCAATTCGAATCAATTTGAATTAGCCAATTCGAATTAAAAAAGAAGAGTGTGTGAACGTGATTGGCGAATTCGATTCGCATTCGATTCGAATTCAATTCGAATTAAAGGTACGTGTGAACGAGGCACCATACAACCATGAATACATAATATATACTTACACGTATGGGAATATGATTAATCTTGTAGATACCCATACAACCATGAATACATAATATATACATTCTGTTAGTCTTTCTTTTTCACAATACTTTGACATTTTAGCTGCCTGTAAAATAAAATCATTTTATTCATGTTAAAAATTTCATGTCAGAAGGGAAAATTCCTTACTAGATGATTGCAGAAAATATGTTTTAAAATTTGTAGTATATTTTCTCATTTGTGTTCATTTGTTCAAAATTCATTCAATTATTAGATTTTTTGGGTATTTACAAAATTTTAATGTTTCTGTCACTTTTTAAAAACATTACTGACTTTGTTTGATAATTGAAGAAGCATATTATCAATTTCAGCCAATTCATTAAACCCTCCTAAACATGTTTGACATATTGGACACTAGAAATTAGTAAAAACCTTTGGTAGTTTAAAGGTTTTGTGCTCATCTAAAGTTCAGGAGGTCATGGTTTTAGGCCTAGCATAATTAACTTTGTCACACCCCGACTGTAGGTGTTATAGCAGTTACAATGATGATTTTTTGTATATTTCACGTTTCCAAGGGGAATAACTCTTATAAAAATAATCAATCAGTCCTGTTTTTCCAAATTATCAGAAACCTTGCCAACGTTCCTTTGAAACAAATTTCAATAAACATCAAAAAGAGCTGCTGGCATGAAGAGGGCCTACTATTTTATTTTCAAATTATTTACCCCCAAAAATGGTTGATTCAAAATAGTCAAAAAAATTGCTGATGTAAAACTTTGACATAAATTTAAATGAAATCTGTTTAGAACTGTAAGTGTGACAAGGCTTACAATGTCAATTGACAGATAGATATCAGCATTTCCATATCCCCTGCTCCGCTAGGCTGCAGGGGACAATAAAACAAGACGGTAGATTTGGGGCTCAATTGGCCCAGTCAATTTACCTGAAAATAAAAAAAGAGGACACAATTGTTTGTTACGTTTTTTTGTCCTTTAATAAAAACCATTATGACATGAAAAGACTAATCCTGATGATGAAGTTTGACAGTGACATGATCAAAGGGGTGGCTAACTGTCAACTCAGAAATTAATGCATGCATTCATTATTGCAAATATTTGACCAGTGTCATAAATCGGAAATATATTTAATATAATTGATTATTCCAAACTTTTTATGAAGGGACAAAAAATGGATTCAAGTTTTCATTATTGCAAACTATCACATTTTTAGCAAAAATAAAAACATTGCAATAATTTGGGAATTTACAGCACTTAATTCTTACAAAACAGGCTAATTCCAGGAATATTTTTGCTTAATTATTTGAGAGCACAAGTATTGATCTATCAGTAAGCAGATTAACAAAAAAATAAAAATGTTTTGGGGTGACAATTGAGCTCTATATATTTTTTTTGCATCTTTGAGACAAAAGGTGATGGCATTTATCAAATTCACTGTCTTTGTATACTGTACATTCGGAAATTATTGTGAGGTTTTTATTAATGCGAATAATGCGACTGGGTGAGTATTGCAATACCAGTAACAAAATCTGGCATTCTGATATTAGGGCTATTCCAGAAAAAAATGTATGGGGGGGTTGGAAGGCACATTGTATTAATAATACATGGGTGATGGGTATCAGAGCAACTTTTCACACTATAATGCACTATAATTCTTAATTACAATTGTCTGGGTGGCGGGTGCTGACAAAAACTGCCTTCCAACCCTCCCATACATTTTTTTCTGGAATAGCCCTTAACTGAAATATTATAGTACATTTTGTATTGTATGCACTTTTTCAAACTAGCAAAAAATAAATTGTGCATTTTTTTTTCAGTCTTGAAAAATCCTGATAAATGCATGCAATAATTTCTGAGTTTACAGGAAAGATATAACCAATAAACACTAGCAAAAAATAAATTGTGCATTTTTTTTTCAGTCTTGAAAAATCCTGATAAATGCATGCAATAATTTCTGAGTTTACAGGAAAGATATAACCAATAAACAGCAAATACTACAAATAAAATAGATTCAACATTGAATTCTACAAATCTGAGAAAATTTGAAATGCCATAATTTTAAGACAAATTTGGTCCCAAATTGTACAGTATCCTTTCATATAGAAATTCATACTATATTTTTTAATCTTTATCAAACATATTCTACTACAGGAACAAGAAAAACTGAGTCCACAAATACACCATTTGCATTTTATCTCAAAAATAAATATTTGTGCAGACACATCTTAGTTGTACAAAATGTACTAATCTATATAAAATAACTGGCATCAGTTTCACAAAAAAATTGCGGCTTATCTTTAAGTATACTGAATTGTTCATGACTTATGATCAATTTTAGGCATAAGTTTTTTTGTGAAACAGACTCCTGAACACTAGAAATTTTGTTCCTAGCACATTTGTTTTTCCCTTGTTTGATACTTACTGCTAGTAAAGAGTCTGCGGCGTCATGGACTACAAGAACCAAGGCACCAAATCTTATAAAATTATTACACCATGAAAATAGTAATAATGATATCGTAATTAAGTGGTGGATAGTCATCTCTGTTGAGTCCTAAAAAATAAAATTGATACAATTATCTATCTGAAGGCTATTCCAAAATTAAATATATTGGGATTGGAAATTACATTTGGTCCCTAAGACCCCCCCCCCCCCCCCCCTTTTCCATATCCATACAATTCATATTAGAAGTTTAATGCAAAATCATTGTGAACACTTGTTTTCCAACTCACTTCATCTCTATCATTAATATTAGGTGGCTTCCAACATCGCCATTCCCCTATAATTATTTCTGCAATAGATCTGATTGAAATAAGAATATGACATGTCCATATGAAAATACCATCATTTGTTCAGACAAATATAAATCATTGTCCATCCAAGCAATAAGTCCAAATATATGATAGCTTTATCAAATATGCATTACCTATACAAAATGTTTTATATGTAAAAACAGCTTTAATAAAGAGAAGATTAATTCAGGTAAATGAATTTACTGAGATTCAATTTGTAAAGGCCACCCATTATACACATAAATTTATATAATTACTAAATGTAATGAAATACTTTAATAAAGGGCTGCGCTTTAGCGCATGATACGCCCGTTGCTCTTTTAACTTGTCTTTTATGCTTTAAATGAATTTATATGATCAACTAGAAATAGTGTGAGCCCTGTCAAATACCCCCCCCCCCCCCCCAAATAATAAATAAAAATGCACAAAAAAATTGGCACTATTAAGGCTACCTCAAATTTAACTAAGTTTGTTGTCTTTAATTTTTCATCCATACATAAAATTTTGTGAAAGTGTTAGTTATTGTTCCAAAATTGGAAAAAAAAAAACCTTTTTTAAGCATAAAAATTCATAACACGGAAATGTAAAATCTGAAATTTATAAAAATTGAAAGGGAGCGTACATCAATAGATATAAACAATTCACCAAAGTTTCATGGACATTGGTGAAAGCCTTTTTGAGTTATTGTCCGAAGTGTTAAAAATCACCCTTTTTTTATGAATAAAGCCCCATAAATCCAAAACTTAAAATCTGAAATTTATAAAAATTGAAAGGGAGCTTACATCAATAGATATAAACAATTCACCAAAGTTTCATGGACATTGGTGAAAGCCTTTTTGAGTTATTGTCCGAAGTGTTAAAAATCACCCTTTTTTTATGAATAAAGCCCCATAAATCCAAAACTTAAAATCTGAAATTTATAAAAATTGAAAGGGAGCTTACATCAATAGATATAAACAATTCACCAAAGTTTCATGGACATTGGTGAAAGCCTTTTTGAGTTATTGTCCGAAGTGTTGAAAATCCCCCCTTTTTTATGAATAAAGCCCCATAAATCCAAAACTTAAAATCTGAAATTAAAAAAAAACGAAAGGGAGCTTACATCAATAGATATAAACAATTCACCAAAGTTTCATGGACATTGGTGAAAGCCTTTTTGAGTTATTGTCCGAAGTGTTGAAAATCCCCCCTTTTTTATAAATAAAACCCCATAAATCCAAAACTTAAAATCTGAAATTAAAAAAAAACGAAAGGGAGCTTACGTCAATAGATATAAACAATTCACTTAAGTTTCATGGAAATTGGTGTAGGTGTTTTTGAGTTAATGTCCGAAGTGTGGACGACGGACGGACGGACGGACAGACGGACGGACGGACGGACGGACAGACGGACGGACGGACAACGGTATACCATAATACGTCCCGTCCCGGGCGTATAAAAACTATCAAGGTTTTGTGAATGTTTTTATTTTTGCTAATTCATTTCCCGTCTTGTTACATTTTTTTTTAAAGTTCTGGACACTACAAAAATGTGCAAAAATTTATATAAAAAGCATTTAAAGTGTATAATATTGTATTCTGATACAATAATTCAGTAAAGAAAATAAAATAAAAATCTTTGATCTCACAATTGAATAAAACATCCTCTATCAATTAATTTCCTTCTAAACTGTGGATTTGCCCAATGAGTGACCAAAAAAAAGTAAAATCACAAAAATACTGAACTCCAAAGAAAATTCAAAAAGGAAAGTCCCCAATCAAATGGCAAAATCAAAAGTTCAAACACATCAAACGAATGGATAACAACTGTCATATTCCTGACTTGGTGCAGGCATTTTATTGTGTAGAAAATGGTGGATTGAACCTGGTTTTAAAGCTAGCTTAACCTCTCACTTCTATGACAGTCGCATCAAATTCCATTATATTGACAACAAATTTCCAATAGACTTGTATGCAGATTTTGGTAATACAACGAAGCTAAATATCAACTAACATGCAAGTTTTATGTAATCTATGAAATTTTATACCAACGAAAATAAGTTAATCCACTGTATTTAGTATGGTGGTTGTTATTGCTATCTGTTGTGTTGTGTATTTTTGGTAATTTCTGTTTATATATATCCTTATAGTTTAATTTTGGATGTAACACGTTTTCTGATTGGCTGATGTTATTTTGTTTAAAGGGGCACTAGCTGCCAAATTCATGTTCCCCGATTTGACTCAAATTCTAATATATATTGTTTATAACAATATTAAACATTTTTCCAAACTATCAAAAGTATAAAATAAACAATTTACAGGACATGGTCTCAATAAGATGTAGCTTCGTTTCGTAAGAATTTAGCCAAGACGCCATCTAATTTACTAGCAAGTTGACCTTCTATGATCATATAAGCGATGTAAACTAAACATAAACAAAGATATAAATAGATTAAGCAGCTAGTACAATTACATTTTTATAGGTCTGTTAAATTTTGTTTTATAAATTATCAATTTATGTTTATCGTCAATTTTACCTTTATCAGAAAGTTTTTTTGTGGATCGTTTTGGTCAATTAAATTATTTACGTTTGTTTCACTTTCAATGTTGACATTCTTTTCCTTTAATTAACCATACACGGGCAATGCATGCGTATTCAGTTGCTTTTAAAGGGGTTAAATTGGAGTTCTCATGAATATGGATTTAATGAGGTAAGGTTTTTCACTTGCAAGTGATTAATTCATTATCAATGTTTATAAGCTTTATTTGACAAAATTGAACCCTTTTAGCTGATAGAGCAAATTATTATTTCACTATTTCACTTTCATTAATGATTGAACAAAAAAAATCTTTCTTCAGATTTTTTATATATCTCGTAGCTAGTGCCCCTTTAACAGCTCACAGACATAATTTAGTCATGTGACTGTGACGTCATCAAGGTTTTTTCATGGTTAACTCCAGTTTAAATTCGAATTTAGAATCAAATTATAAGAAACAACGTTTATCTGTCTATTGGAAATAACATAAACTATAGGCTCTCAAGAGCCTGTATTGCTCACCTGACTCTACTTGGGTTTTTGAAATCATATAAAAAAAGATAAAATTTGGCTACAAATTAATAACACTTGGCCAGCACCTGATTAGGAAAGAAGCATTCATGCTATGTTTTGTTTTATTCAATTCAGTGGTTCTTTAGAAGAAGACTTTTTTTTTCTCGTTTGAATTGTTTTACATTGTCTTATCGGGCCTTTTATAGCTCACTATGCGGTATGGGCTTTGCTCATTGTTGAAGGCCCTACAGTGACTTATAGTTGTTAATGTCTGTGTCATTTTGGTCTTTTGTGGATAGTTGTCTCATTGAAAATCATACCACATCTTCTTTTTTATATTTTGTATGCATTTCTCATATGTTAAACTAAGCCCCTTGCTGGCGGCCATCTTGGATGATGGATCAGCTACAAAGTAACAGCACTTGGTCAACATAAGGAACATTCATGCTATGTTTGGTTTCATTCCATTTAGTGGTTCTCTAAAAGAAGTCAATGTATGCATTTCCTGTAGGATCCGATGTTAAACCAAGTCACCCCACTGGCAGCCATCTTGGAAGTTGGATCGGCAAAAAGAAACAACACTTGGTAAGCATCTCATAAGGAACATTCATGCTATATTTGGTTTCATTCCATTCAGTGGTTCTCTAAAAGAAGTCATTGTATGCATTTCCTATAGGGTCCAATGTTAAACCAAGGCACCCCACTGGCGGCCATCTTGGATGTTAGATCGGTGACAAAGAAACAACACTTGGTCAGCATCTCATAAGGAACATTCATGCTTTGTTTGGTTCATTCCATTCAATGGTTCTCTAAATGAAGTCATTGAATGCATTTCCCGTAGGGTCCAATGTTAAACCAAGTCACCCTACTGGCGGCCATCTTGGATGTTGGATCGGCGACAAAGAAACAACACTTGGTCAGCATCTCATAAGGAACATTCATGCTATGTTTGATTTCATTACATTCAGTGGTTCTCTAAAAGAAATCACTTGTATGCATTTCCCGTAGGGTCCTATGTTAAACTAAGTCCCCCCACTGGCGGCCATCTTGGATGATGGATCGACTACAAAGTAACAAATTACAACACTTGGTCAGCACCTCATAAGGAACATTCATGTCATGTTTGGTTTCATTCCATTCAGTGGTTCTCTAGAAAAAATTTCAAAATGTAAAAGTTTACGCCGACGGTGGACAATGGAGCCAAGTGATGAGAAAAGCTCACATGGCCCTTTAGCCAGGTGAGCTAAAAATGTGGTGCACACTTCAAAAAAACAAGCTAGGCAGGTTATTCAGTGAGCACCACATTTTTTATGTAATTTCTTTATAGTCAGAAAAAATATTAGTCATTCCTTAAATAAGTTTTTATATTATTCTATATAGATAGGTATACTTACTTTTCTTTTATGATCAACAGTAATCATAAACATTGTCGACCAATAAAATCCAAGTTCTATTAGGTAGTACCAATACATATCCATTGTAACATGCTGAAAGTTCAAACAAAAAACAATTCTATCAATTAAAAAAAAATATATAATTAGGATCTTAAATATACAAATTTAGATAAATTAGACCTTTTTTCTGCTGGCTGCTTGATTTAACCACTTCGACAGATTCAAAAGTATGATTTATATTTTTACATGATTTCCTGTTTTTATGCATTTGTAAGGTATATTTCCTTCTGAAAATTGTTATGCAAAGATGCATATGGATCAGATGCACATCCTAACAAAAATTCAAAGTGGTTCTAGATTTGGTCAATATCCAGTGGCAGATCTAGAAATTTCCATAAGTGGGGGCCCATTGGCTGCCTAAGAGGGGGCCTGCTCACATCATGCTTCAGCGATTCTCTATATAATCAACCAAATGTTTTTCTCATAAGAGGAGGCCCAGGCCCCCCCCCCCCCCCCCCCACTAAATCCTAATCCACCTCTGATATCAATTGAAGCATTTTTAAACTAATAAAATTTGTAAAAAAGACGTCATAATGACATAGTAAGTGTTCTCTTGCATTAGAACTTGTACATTTTGTATTTGTCAGATATTTTAACTTATATTTTGTCCTCAGATGTATTCTATTATTGACCATGGTTTCATAACTTGTCTGTTTGCAGATTTTTTACATGAAAAAGTCATTTTGTCAGTCTAAAAAAAAATTCTTCCAAGACAAATATGTATAAATTTAAAAAAAAAAAAGGGTAACCTAAAGAAAGTTTCACCACCTAATTTTTTATAATGCTACTTACATGATTAGGCCATCCAATCCAACAGTGCATAGCCTTAGAAAACCATGGTTTCTGAAATATAAAAAAAATGTGCATGTCATGTTAGTCATGCCCCAGTCCATAACTGGTATTTCAAAGTATCAAAATAGAGGGAGTAGGTGTCTGACAGATTCTAAAAGTGCTCACACAATACAACTCTTCAATGCCAAGCTACTGACCAAATATGAAGTCATTCAGTTAAGTATGGTGACAAATCTGAAGTTTGAAATTTGAACGTCACTTGCTCTCATTTCTTAAAATAAATGTAAAACCAAAACAGCATTCAATTCTTTAGTAAGCATACCTGCTCTTTGTTTTTATTTGTATTTGTTGTTACATTTAGCTAGATATGACATGTTTCAGTGTTATATTTCATTTTTGTATACATCTTATACATATTTCTATACTTACATCCCATAAAGCATAAACACCATAAACTCCAAATATGGATAAAATCACACAATTCCAACTGCAAAGAATTCAAAAATATTGTTTGAGTTTTTTTTGTGAAAACAAATAAAAAATAGTCAAGATTTAAAGAAATTCTTTAAGACTGTATAAAAAGAATAACAGTTCTATTTTCAACATATACATCTTTGACAGTTTGAAAAAAATATTCAATAATTATTGCAAATTAGTTTGAAAATATAAAATAACATCATGTGACCTTAAAAAAAGATTTTAATTGGTTTACAGCATACAACTTTATTGTATGTTACACAATGACTGTTAACTAGAAAGCAGAATTCTGTATAGAAGTATACATGCATGTTTCCAATACAAGTATGAAAAAACCTCTGTTTACAGATGGGACATAAAAATGAATATAGTTTGGTCGATCCAAAAAGAAGGTGTGGATTGAGTTGTCTTTATTTTTGTATTCATTAATTTCTTAGGTCGTAGTTCTCTATCCTTTATTTTTTTGGCCGAATTACCTCTGTACTTTAAATTTTAGCACCCCTAATTCTCAATACTGTGGATTCATTATTATGCAATGGATACCAATTTTCCTAGATTTCGTAGGTACAATTGAACCATGAAATTAAATGTTCAACAAATAACATTTTTTTTATAGGCCTGTAGGCAGATTTTAGCAAAACCACAAAATTAAATATCCACCAACATGTAAGTTTTCCTCCACGAATATTGGTACCCACGAAAATAACTGAATCCAAAGTACTGTGATTTTAGGCAAACTTTTCTCTAGTCAGTTTTTTTAATCATTTATTCAATATTCTGTAAACCCCATCCACATCCTCCAAAAAAGATAGTTATTTTAAGGGGGTAAAAAAATGCAAAAAGCACCAAAACGGGATAGGTGAGGGAAAAAAAGCAACAGGTAACTGGATAGTCAAATAAGGTAAGGTATATTTTCATATGTTTGTCAACAATATAAAGCAATATCATGCAAGGTAAAATCTCCCTAGCTATAAGCTGCAATCTGATACAATTTTTTTTTATACCTGATAAATACAGGCATTATCATAATTTTCTGAAATGCAATGTATATCATACATTTCTCCTGAAGTAAGTAAAGCAGCATGGCTGACATGTGTCCATGATTAGTGGCAGATCCAGGATAGAGCGCAATGGGTTAGTGCATCCCACTTCTTTTTTTTTTTTTAAATTAAAAATTCTTCACAATTTATAAGATTTTTTAGCATAAAATATTTGTCTCGCTCCCCTCAGTACTATCTATCATGATTTTCTAGAATTACGCCTCCCCCTTTTACAAAATCCTGGATCCGCCCCTATGATATCCAAATTTAAAGACTAATATCTCTACAAAAATAACTCAATTTTGTAACCACTACTCCATAAAAAAACTTAGGTCTTCTATGTGAATTATGTGTCTAAGTTATTTTGTTATGGATTTCGATCCCTAAAGAAACATTGTACACTGAGTTAAGTACACTCGTAATTTAACTATCTGACAACTGTAAAGTCAAGTATTAGTTATGATATGTGCAATTTGCAGACCTTTCTTTTGTATTTAGGACTTGTTAAAACGTTTTAACTCCTTCTTTATCTCTCTTCAAGATTTATAGATGTTCAAATATAGATATTCTGGTAGATATTGATTTTCAATTTGAAAAGGTAAAGTTTCATTGGTTTTACCTTGAAAGTATTTATGTTGGGTTACAGCAAGTTAAGTAATGATAGATAATAAATATTAGGGTTTGTGTAGATTTAAACCATAAATAGTTAATAAGGAAAGTAATACATATAGATTCTATACGGAAAAAAATTGAACAAAGCTAAAACCTATAAATAGTGAAGATTACAAATTCATTTTTCATAAAAATGTTACTGCTATTGACAACCAATTGTTTAATAATTAATATTAACTACTAATTCATCTGTGTAAAGATTGGTACATTGTAACTAATTACTTATAATTCAATATTCAAATCCAATAAATATTACAATACAAATCAGTTGCATAATCAATGCCTTGAAACATGTTTGACCTTGTATTATCTAATTTGGAATTATTGAATCATATAATCTATGATTGAATTAATCGACCTATATCTTGACCCTGGACTTGTGTGCCTTGTTAAATAATGTTATCTGATCCAGCCAAAAAATCTACATTAGTTCAGGGTTTATGCTGATTTAAATCCTAAAATGAGCTTCCTTTTAAATAATAAGTGCTTAAATGTCTGAATGGTTAAATTATTTAACTATGATGTCGGCTACTTAAAGGAAAAAAGAATGTAGTTTTTTAAATTTTATGGAAAAATTGTTCTTCAATTCAATTTTATGTAAATGACTCATATTTGCATTGGTGCTCAACCAAATCGAAGTTATTACTTAAAATTATTTGGTTGTTCACATTTTTCAGTTGTAAACTATGAAAAGTAAACATTATATGATTGACTAGTTTTATTTTGTATTTCCATTTATGGTTAATATTGCATCTCTCTACGACTGGTGGCATACTATCGAAAAAACTTCTCATAATGTTATATGTGATAATTAAAATTTTGATTTGGATCATGACACAAATTCCTTAACGGACATAAGGACATCCTTAGCAAACTGGTGATTTCTTAAAATTGTTTATATTTGTCCAACTATTAACATCAAATTATTAAAACATGTAGGCTTCTGCCTGCATAACTACCAGTAGTACATGTAATTGGACTTGCACAAAACTTTTAACAGGGTCTAGATGGGGATCCTTTTTTTCCTTATTTTTTTATACCATTTTTCTCTATTTTTTTTATCATTTTAGCCATTATTCTCTATTCTATATTTTATTTGCCTATTTTCATTTTTCTTTATTTCTTTTTCCCCTCATAAAACTCTAACACAGAATTCAATACTTTTAAATCCCATGATTATTACACCTCCCATTTTGATTCAATGGAGAAATAACTTGAGTGCACAGGGGTAGTCTCAATGACCTTGACACTTTATGACCTTCAATGTTAACTTCTAAGACTAGAGTAGGGGTATGCAGGTAGACCTATTCCAGGTATACATTTTTTAACTAGAGGTGGCAGATATTATGTTACAGTCAGTGTATATCTTACATCAAAAATCATTGCATTCATTTGATAGTTGATATTTATCATTGATATAATAAAAATTTTGTGCTTAATCATCCTAAGTTTATTTGTTTCTTATTGCATGAATCAGCACAGAAAATTTCTAGTAAATTTCCGCATTAAAAAATGTGAATATCAAAAATCAATAAATGATTTTACTTCAATAGGTTGAAAATGACAATAATTTTCAATGCTTACAATGTATTGCAGAACTGCAGACAAGCATAATATAAATTCATAATTATTTTAATATGTTCTATGCTTGTCAGGTCTCAGTGATGGCTGCTTATTAAATGTCTAACAGCAATTATTTCATGCATATTCAGAATTAAATGATAAGGTAGTAATGAACCCCTGTTTGTACTAGACTAACACACTGAGGTGTAAGCTCACAACATACAGGTTTGTAAGAAGACACGGCATCCTAAATGAACACACTCATTTCACTTATTTGCTCTTACTCAAGAGTGCTGCATGCTTTGAGGAGTAGCAGAAAATACCAATTTCCAAGTCTTTGTTTTGAATCCTGTGTTACAGACTAGTGCACAACCTCAAGGAAGTTAAAAAGTATATTGATGTTTTGCATGAAAGATAATTAGAGAGTAAGGTATATTATGCTTTCAGACAAAAAATTGTATGCTGTTACAATAAAATCAATTTGAACCTTTTTTTCATAAATCATTGAAATATTTTCTTAATAGGATCATAGACACTAATAATCAAATAATGTGGATTTTTTTATTCGTGGGATACCATTTTTGTGTGGATTTCCTTGGTTCAGGCAAACCGCAAATTCTAGGTTGAACAAATTACAGTTTCTGTAGGCTTGAATGCTGACTTTTGAAAAACCACCTGCCAACTAAACATTAATGAAACCATCTCAATCCATGAAATTTGGTACAGACGAAAATAAATGAATCCACAGTATATAAACAGGGAACAAATTATAACATAAAAATAAAAAGATGTGGTATGATTGCCAATGAGGCATCTCTCCATTAGTGTTCAAATGAGGTGGATGTAAGCAATAATACCTGCTTTCACAAAACCTCTGCATTGTACTTGGAGCATCTCTTTGGTATCGTTTCCTTATCCATATCTGTATTTGTCTCTCCGTCAGACTTGTCTTCTTCGTTAATGTCTATAAATAACAATAATATGATCATGTTATATGTCAATAAGGAGACAACCTTGCACGAGGGACCGAAGGAAGTAGATGTTAGCTTTGTCCTTCAACAAAAACTATTTTAAGTTTTTTTTTTATTTTTACAACTTTCTTTTACCATGTTTACATAAAAAATTGTCATTTGTTTTATTTTCTTTCTACACTGAGTGAAAAAAACTCTCCAAACTGACTCATAAAGAACTATTTAGAAGTCTTTTAATTCTTATTTCATTATACTATTTGTGTGTAATTAGATATATACCTTTTAGTTTATGCAGTTTCTACGTACCTGTACAGTTTTATGTGGAAGTGTCTTTGATAGGTTATAAGCCTTTTCAAGTTCTGGAATGTCTGCTATTTTATATACTTTTTTGTCTTTTATACCCCATAATACTCCAACTGGTTTAAATATTGATCTACAAAGTAAAGAATTTATTCTATAAATTGGTGTATACCTTCTATGCATATATATAATTACTTAAATTTGTAAAAAAAAAAAGTTACAATAAATGTATATATATATTTTGGTAGGAAATCAAGTGTATTTATTTCTCCTGCATGTATCATCTTCGCTAGCAGAGGCGGATTTAGAGGGGGCCCCCCCATTTTTCTGGGAAAAATTTGGTTGATTATATAGGGAATCACTGAAGCATGACCAAAGCGGCCCCCCTCTTAGACAGTCAGTGGGCCCCCACTTATGAAAATTTCTGGAGCTGCCATTGGCTAGCCAAGGGTTTTATTATTATCTTGCACCCTCCTCTTGGCTGGCAAAGATGATGAACTACAGGAAATTGAATGTTAATATTAAGAGACGAATAGATATCTACTTCTCATATTGCATATAAATATATTTTATTAAATAATTTTCACTTAAAATGTTTCTAAATAATTCATTATTACTGAGTCATTTATAACAAAATTGCATCAGATTCATTACGATATAAACAGTGAAATGTTAAAAGTGACAGTTTATAAGGGAAAATAAATACCATCTGCGGTCATGATCATGACTGACTGGTATTTCTATGTGATTTCCAATATTTTGCAAGTAAATGCAACATGTGCTAATACAAAGGAAAAAAATTAAGTTTACGCAACTGGTGCAACATTCAATGACTGATCTGTTCGACAGAATTTAGCATCAGAAGTTCCCAATAAATAAGATAAATAAAAAGCAGGTAATGTGAAAACAAACAATTAACCAGGCATGGTAATAATTCACAGTACTTATGTTCTCCATAATAAAGGTTGCAGCATATATTTAACGGATATTTTTCTATTGTGATTAGGTATTAGAGGTCCTTCAATTGCACCATAAGAAATGTGGTCTTAATTTTTTTTTATGAAAATCTCCAAAATTTTCAAAACAAACTTTGGTATTAAACATATTTCAGAATTTCCTGTTTACTGAAAAGTCACACTTAATTCAGTTAGAACTGTGACATCATTTAAACAGCTGGCGAATGCAGATTTGTACAAAAATGTTATATAGATTCTACCCCTGCATCTAGAGCAATATTTCTCCACTCAAGAAGGTTGTTATATGTCACAAACTGTAAAGTTTATATATGGCAATATTGAATTGAATTGAATCGAATTGAATTTAAAACATAATTTTCTATTTACTTACTTTGTTACCATAATATTTGATTGGATCTTTACTTTCTTTAATTATTCTATACACTGTATGCCCTTTTTGTTTCAATTCATCAACAATGACAATAAAATCACTTAGCTAAAATATATTAGTCTGTCTGATTTATTGTTGCAAATTGTATGATGTCAAGCCTAAAACTATATTTTATCAAACATTAATTTACCTTTCCATAATCCATCTCACTACTATAAGAAATAAGCCAAACACAATTGATTGGAAGAACATATGGGAAGTCTTTGGAAAGTATGAACCTGGGTTCTCTTTGCTGAGCTCATCTGGCTTATAAAAGTCCAAAAGGAACCCGCTACTACTGGTCTCAATCCATCCACGAACTGTCTCCATAATGAATGCAGGTTATTATTCTAAACCTGTAAAACAATAACACATTTGGTCAAGGATCAGAATTATTTTACTACTTTAAAACTGAGAACATTCAACTAATATGGTGCTACAGAGGCAGCTTTAGAGGGGGCTCAGGCCTCTGCTTTTCTACAGAGGCACCTTTAGAGGGGGCTCAGGCCTCCACTTTTCTACAGAGGCAGCTTTAGAGGGGGCTCAGGCCTCCACTTTTCTACAGAGGCAGCTTTAGAGGGGGCTCAGGCCTTCACTTTTCTTGAAGAAAAAAATGGTTGATTATATAGGCTCTTACTGAAGCATGACCAGAGCAGGGCCCTCTCTTAGGCAGTCATTGGGTCCCCACTTGTGAAAATTTCTGGATCTGCTACTGTACTAGATGAATCTTTCTAAACAATAATACATAGGGTCTAATTACTACTGTCTGTTGTTAACATTTTGAAAAGTCAAAGGACAAAGTATTGCTCAAAGAGTCACATACTTTTGAACTTGAAATTTTCGGTTCCATGTCAAGATTGGGTCATAACAATTCCTGAAATAAGATTGTTTTTGCCTACAGAGACTTCAAGGTAATTTATCAAAGTTGGAATCCTATCCTTTTGAATTTCAATTGTTGCTTGTCATTGTTTTGGCCATGTTCCCAAAAACATATATATAGTTGATTGCTGCTTTTCCAAATAGTTATTCAATGGTCTGACACTTCCATTGGATGTACATGTAACAAAATTGGGATAGACATCTTTTTAAAATTCAATTGTTCAATGTCAAAGTTAAGGTTAAAGAGATTCTCATAATATATGTTTGCACAGAAACTTTACTTTACCAAAATTTACCTTTTGAAATTCGATTGTTCGGAATTCTGTGTTTGAGTTTTGGTCTCCAGATATTTCAACAAAAATATATTTGATTTTAGCTTTCCCCAATCATTATTGTTTGGAAAGAGACTTCAAGGACATTAACCAAATTTGGAGTCTCATCCTTTTGAAATTCAAGTGTTCCATATCAAAGCTGTAGTCATAATGTCTCAATAATATATATGGTTGGCACTTGCTAGGAAAATTTTCCAATTATTAGTGTTCTCAGACAATGTTGGAGACTTCCAGGTAATTTACCATTATGGATTCACATTCTTTTGAAATTAAATTCTTCCATATCAAACTTTTGTTCATAACAATTCCCACTATATCTATTTACTAGATGTTCAACTCATTATTGTTCTATGAGACTTCCAGGAAATTAACCAAAATTTGGAATCACATCTTTTTGAAATTCAATTGTTCCATGTCAAGTTATGGTCATTATGTTTCCAAAAATATATATAGTTGCTAGGGACATTGCCCAAAATATAGTTTTTAGACTTCCAGAAAATTTACCAAAACTTGGAATCATATTCTTTTGAAGTTCAATTGTTCCATGTCATAGTCAAGGTTATGTCTACAAAAAATATATGGTTGCTGGAGATTTCCCAAAATATAGTTTCTCGGAGACTTCAGGAACTTACAAATCTGGAATCACATTCTTTGAAATTCAATTATTCCATGACAAAGTTTAGTTCATATGAATTCCAAAAATAAATATTTGCTAGAAAACTTTGTTATTGTACTAAAAGACTTCCAGGAACATTAACAAAAATGGAATCACACCCTTATGTTATCAACTTGTTCCATGTCAAAGTTTGAGTTTAATTTAATCATGGATTCTCAAAATATGTTTGCTTAGTTGTCATATTGTATTAATAGCTGCTTCTAAGGGCAACCACTTGATTTTCTGAGGGGGGCTAATGGTTTTTTTCCGGAAAAAAAAGTTGTTTCCAGTTTTTGGAGAAAAAAATAATTTGTTTTTTGATTCTGAAAAAAAAAATTGTTTGTTTCACCCTCAGCTGCCACTATATTAATGCTAAAATGGAAAGAAAAAATTGTTTTCGACTTGTTGCGAAAAAAATAGATTGTTTTTTGCCGCAGGTGAAAAAAAAAATTTGTCCAGAAAAAAAACCATAGCCCCCCCCCCCCCCCAGAAAATCAAATGGTTGCTGCCTAAGTACAAATAAATATTGTTCTGAGAGACTTTCATAAATTTATCAAAATTGGAATCACATTCTTAACTTTTATGTCAACATTTTGGTCATAATGTTTCCAATAATATATGGTTGATTTGGGTTTTTCTCACTTTAGATTTATCATGTTGATATTGATATATAAAAAAAACCTTCAAGGAAATTTACTAAAACTGGAATTGCATCCTTTGAAATCCAGTTGTTCCATAAAGAACCTTTGGACAACAATTGGGAATCTTTTGGGAAATGTATTTGGAATGGAGTTAATTTGTTAGGCTTCCAACTTCAAGTTCCAAGTACAGATGTATCAAGTCCACGAGATAGACAACGACGTTTTAAACTGTAAATTTGAAGTATGTAGAACTTAGGACTAAGCACTTACAAATTACGATTCTAATATACTCATATTATTTACAAGTACATTGTTGTATAAATGTACATGTTGTATAATTCAACTTCCTCAAATTGCTATTTATACATGCAATTTTACAGCAAATCAATATTCCCTACACTCTGAAAAGAGGATCAAAGTCCGAGACACACTGCATTGCAGACGTTTCAGACAACCAATAAAAAAGTCCAGAATTTCGAAGTGGTAGAACGGGTGAGGAGGGGAAAGCTCAGGAAGTGGAAACAGAGAGGGAAATGGACCAAAATTGGAAGGAAAGAGGGCTAGCTAATTCTCCTCAAAATTGTATTTTGTGAGAGAAAAAATAAAAATAAACTTCCCTTACGGAAAATACCACTCTTAATCGAAAATAATGTAAACGTCCCTATTGGAGAACGATATATGAAGTATATTTATCTGAAGTGACACTTATTGTTTTTCTTTAATCTTCAAGTGTGCATAAAAAACAAATATAATAATTAATGTTCTGACGTTTTGTAAAAAAAACGGTTTGAAATTCAATTCCTAATTAATCTGTTGAGCCTTGAGGGTTAACATTTCATATATTTGAATAAATTTAAAGAGCCCTTCATTGACAATTATGAAGTGAATAAACAGACTTAAATACAACACCGATATTTACCAATTTTAGGTTATATTCCTTTGGCTGCATGCAAGGTCATAATATAGGACGTTATAATATAATTTATGCAGACAAGATAAATTGTATTCCTAATCAATATGGAATGAAATGTTTTAGAATTTTGTTATACCAAAACGAAAGTCATCGATCAGGATTGCTACTCACCCAAAATTTAGTAGAATCTTGATCAAAAGAACTAATACAATGTACTAATCAAAAACAGAATTCCGTTTAACGTAAAATCCGGAAGAAAATGTTGATTTTCATAATACACACAGATCAATGTCTCTCTCCAGTCAGTCAAGAGTTATCCTTTGCCCCCGACTGTAGAAGGAAACAAATAATTTGAATTCACCTGGTCATTCTGAGTCAGTCCACAACAAATGTCTGTAGGGGGATAGCAGTAATAAGTGACTAAATAGCTGATTAAAAAAAGATGTCATTTTATTATAATTGCTAACGTAATGTGGTATAATGTGTGTTTGTAAAGTACATGTCATGACATTTTATAAATGTACTCCTTTATTATCAATTTAAAATGGAAAAAGGTAATTCAATATTGAATGTCCCCGATTTAAATCTCCTTATCAGATCTTTAAAATAGAATTTCCCCGTGTGATAAGTACCAATGTCTTCAAAAGTGGTCACGTTCTATAATTTAAGAATTGTCATGTGATTTAACATGTACCCGGTTCCTGGCAAGTGGCTGATGATTATGATGAGAGTTATTTATCATCTCTACCCCCACCCCACCCCACCCCACCCCACCCCCCTAAAGAAAAAAGAATCGTACACAATTCAGATCGCATGCTAGCTCATAATATTGTCAGAAAAAAACGTGTCCTGTTTGTTTTACAATGATTGTTTATTTAATGTACTATAACTTCGTAGTAAATAAAACGTGTATGTTTGCCTTGACCCTGCATATGGGTGTAAAGATCAGGATAAAATAATAAGAGATAATGTTTAATAAAAACAAGTATTTTCCTGTTGAACATTGAACACAAATGTTGAACTGTGGAGCAAATTAAATCCTGGTTTTCAACCCTTGAACGGTAATTTAAAATCATACGATAGGTAAAATGTTATTGGGGATATTGGACTCTCACGAACTTCTATGATTTAGGATTTAAATCATAAATATCAAACCATAACACATCATTTCATTGTAGCAATCTGGAACCCTATATTCTTCAATTAAACAATCGTCAATAAGAAATTAACATGTTCATTGTCATTGCACTAAACATTTATAACAAACCATGCAGATCGGGGCCTTAAAAAAGATAGTTATTGTGCATGTTTCATTCAAGTGTTTATTGGTATCAAATTCAAATTATAAACTACACATTAAAGTTTATACATATCAAAATTAAATCGATTGTGTATTAAGATTAAGGTAGACTTTCGTTTATAGGTAAGTAGTATAAAAATCGATTAAACTAAAGCGTTGTGTTGCTAAGAAACCAAAGAATATCGGATATAACTTTCAAGGAAATTTATGAGACCCGATAACAATCATACTCTTCTATCACTACACTAAACACGATAATTATATAATATGTACATGTGCACATGCCGGTGTCATTTGTGTGCTTTTTTTAAACAGTCAAATATGGCATGCATTGAATAAATGGTCACACTTGCTTTCACATTATAAAGCCGCCATAGCACACAGGTCACGGTTCAAAAATTAATCTATTACAAATATATTTATGAAAATTATTTGTTTACTTACTTTTATGAAAAGTAATCTATCCAGGATAACTATATTCTCTACATAAACTGATAAACAGTTAACAAAGAAATGACTTGCTTCAACCGACCTAAATTCCGCACCCTATTTTCATCGTAAAAAGTAAAGGCCTTCGAGTAGTAAGTTCCGAGTCGAACGGTAAAACATCAGTAAATCTATACCACGGACTCCGTCGTTTATTAAAGCTCTAAATTACAATCAGACATGTTTGTTTACACGTCTAATCCTGACCACAGCTATTTAAAGGTATTCTTCCATTTACCTGTTACACAAGAATGGTTTTAAATGGTTACATCACATTCTACACAATCAGATAACTAGAAACACAGTCATTTGGGTTTTTGGGTTGATGACCTATTTTACGTTCATGCTCTTCAAATGAGGATGTAGTTTTCAACGTCATGATTGTACAATGGCAGCTGTTGAACCATAGCTTTAGGTCCGCGAATTGTCTGCATTAAATTGTGCCACAAGGTTTACAAGAGCAAATGGTTGATGTCTAATGATTGCAGTGGCGGATCTAGAAATTTTCATAAGTGGGGCCCGCTTCCGTTGCGCTTCAGTGATTCCCTATATAATCAACCAAATGTTTTCTCAAAAAGGGGGAGCAGGCCCCCTGCCCCCCCCCCTAAATCCGCCTCTGTATAGCATGTACATGTCGGCTTACACGTGCAGTGGAGGATCCAAAAGGGGGTTCCGGATAACCCCCCTTTTTTAACGATCAATGCATTTGAAGGGGACATATAGGATAGTTAGAACCCCTTTTCAAAATAGCTGGATCCGCCTCTGACCGAAATGAAAGAATACCTTTAAATAGCTAGTGTATGCTTAATTTTGTTACATATAGATTCTTTTCCAGTCATATTATTTTATAAAGTCGTAGATAAAAGATTGGTATAAAAGTGTTAATGGTCGAGTTAAATTTTGTAATACCTGAAAGGGCCCTGTGATTATGAAATAAAGAATTTGAATTTGAATTAATGCATCATTATTTTATTTTATTTTTCATATTACGTTTTAAAATTATCAGTACACGTCATGGTACAGGACTATATGAATTGATAGATTAAAAAAAAATAAAATGCATGGAACTTGACTCAGTGTACAAACAGAAATTTTCAATACTTGCAAAACTAGGAATTGCATGATATTTGCCCTAGATGAAACTGAATTTCAAGAAACATTTTTTAAATAATTTCTGAGAAATATTATGTAAGACATTATGAAATATTATGGTATTACTAAAAAAAATTCTGACACTGTATGACATGTTCAAGCCTTTCAATATTGTAGCTGTTTTGATTTTATATTAAAGATTTTATATAAACTTTTGCATAATGTATATTGCATTTTTGTTGTTGAATGTGCATTCAAGTTGTATTCAGGTATTTGATTTTTTTTCCATTTTAACTCAGACCTGTATGTTATTACTTTCTTATTACATTAAGATTTTTTTACATTAAGATTTTTTAATTTATAATTGATAATTGTGGTGACGTGAATGTCTGTTACAAACCTTGGTATGTATCTTTTTCCCCTGGTATACTACCGATATTTTTAGCTTCTATTTTTTCAATCGTCATATTTGATTTGATCTACAACATGCATTTTTCAGCATAAGGACATGGGTAATAATTACCGCACATGGTTATGAACTATCATGAAACTAATCTTGGTTTCTACGATAAAATTTAATACACTAAATGTTTTATGTACTCGCTCTGCCTCAAAAAAACTATGCTTTTTATTTTTCGAAGCTTTTAGCTTACGAATTCTTTAAAATGCATGAAATGACTGTTGTATGACATGTATCTATGGACATATGTATGCTTTTAAAGTGTAAATGTGTATCTGCATTGGGCATTATATGTTTTATGCATGCATGTAAATCTGTAATATATATCTATTTAACTTTTTGTGCATGGATTATATACGGACTTGTCGGGTTTAAACCACCGATGAGCTTATGTTATACTGTTATGTGTTTACTAACTCTATTAAAATTAAAAACCAATTCTTCAGAGAACAATTGAAGGTCTTTCCACCTCGATAATAAGAAGGAAATTTAAAAAAACGATGTTATAAAATGTCACTTCTTGTTGATGTTATTTGGTTCTTCAAATTGATATAAAAAATAAGACTAATAGGTATATGTTCAAGGTCATAGGTCAGTTATCTCAAATCAAATCCAGGTCAATCATTTGTATGGTTGTAGAGAAATACTGATTTCAAATACATAAGGGAGAAAACTCCTATAAGGGTTAACCAAAACACTTCGACTGAATAGATTGAAGTCGCACCTTTTTGTAAACAGCAATTTGGCAAACAAATCATATCATTTACTGTAACAGTTTCTTTTGAATAACGATAACAAGCAAAATTCAAAAATTTATAACTTGACCTTGACCTTCGACCTTGACCTCAGTTTCAAGGTCATAGGTCAGTGAACACAAAACGGAAGACCGGAGGTCAATCACTTGTATGGTTGTGGAGAAATACTGATTTGAAATACATAAGGGGAGAAAACTCCTATAAGGGTAAATCAAAACACTTTGACTGAAATAGGTTGAAGTTGCGCCTTATTGTAAACAGTTATTTGGCAAACACATCATATCATTTACTGTCACAGTTTCTGTGGTATAACGATAACAAGCAAAATTCAAAATTTAGAACATGACGTTGACCTTTGACCTTGACCTCAATTTCCTTCAAATGGACCAAGGACTTCATATCAAAAGACTGTTGGCCTCTACGACTTATAACGTATGAATTGATCCAACAAATCGCCTATCTTAAATTTTCAAAGGGAAATAACTCCCATAAGATGTCTTCCGATATCATTCTCAAGAGTAGACGAACAATTTGGTGAAAACAGTTTGCTAAAATATTTTACGGTTTTAGAGATATAGCGATAACAAGAAAAAGGGGACGCAAGGAGAAAAAAAAATAATCAGAAGAAAAACAAAAGGTCTTTCCACGAAAAGTGGAAAGACCTAATAAAGCTTTTGATTTGAATACAAATAGACAGGAAATAAGAATAAGTTTAATTTCTAATCGGATTAGAAAATTATATAGGACGTATAAATAAAACTAACCATGTTAGTAACAAGTTCCTGGCTAACTTGTCCATGGGAATTTAATGTATCATTAATTGGGAAAGTTCTCCTATTTAGAGCTTGTTATATTGTTTGAACACTTTTCTATGGTTGAACAGACCTATATTTAATGAACATATATATGATATATATCGTTTTAGGAAGAGTATTTGCAACTGATGATAGCAGTCGATAAAAGGCAAAATTTCCTGATCTTCTGGGCATGGAATTTTTGTTTCTCAGGACTGGTATTTTACGCACACCTTCTCCTGAACATTGTATATCATTCTGTTTAATTGTACTGAACTTGAAGCTAGATTCTAAAGTTAAACATTTGATATTTATCTCGCACCAAAAAGGTTGACAGAGTTATATAAAGTGTAATTATTCATAAAATCGTGTTAGTCTAAAAAGTACAGTTTTTTAATGTTTGCATCACACTCGGACGGTCGAGTGTTTTATGTCGAATACTTAAGACTAGTATACTCAAGCAAAATTACCAGCGTGACATTTATTTGTTTGTCAATATATAATATCCCACACTCTTGTGTTTGTGTATCAAGGCATAACTGTCACGAAATAGAAGTTTCTTCAAAATATATAGTTCAAAGTGGAATACTTGAAGGGTATATAGAATATAGAATATTGTTAAAAATGGAAATAGATATTATGGCCTTGTTCTTAACAACGTTTCTACTTCTGGTAGGCGGAACAAATACAGGTTGTCGACATTTATTACAATTTTTAAAAAAATAAGAGAAAATTAGAGATCAGATGAATTTCCATCAGAATATTGTTCTTTGCATTTTCTAGATGCTAAATATAAGGAGCTGTAATGTCCACTATAAATTATGTCAAGTTTCACTAATGCAGATCGGGGATTATCTCCAAATGGTTCATACTATTCTATTTAGGATATAATTATAGTCCAGATGGGATACTAGTCATGATACATTTTCATATATTTTCATCTCATAGTGACATTTTGCGCCTTTCCTAAGTCAGGATTCTTGTATGATTTTTAGTTTTGGTTTTGGTTTATATGGCCTCCATGATCATTGAACTAGTACACATTTTTGTGTAGAGGCTAACTGAAGCACGCCTTCGGGTGCGGGATATTCCCGCTGTGTTGACCCATTGGGGGCCTATGCTATTTTTTACTCCGCTTTGGTCAGGTAGCTGTCTCTTTGACGCATTCCCCATTTCCATTCGCAATTTTATCAATGTATATTATGTCTGATTTTTTCAATTTCGGTAATATTGAAAAACGAATTTGTAAAGGTCAATAGCAGCAACTTTTGGTTAGCAAATTTTCAAGAAAATGAATAAGTTGCTAGAATGATTCCTGTAAAAATTAACATATTCTTAGGCACCCTCAAACTCAAACAATCCAGTATTCCAAAAAGCTGCCTTTTATATTATCAATTGCACTTTCAATATTTTTCCTTGAAACAAAAAAAATATCTTGTTATCAATATGATACTCTAACCGACTAATTGTGAGATAATCCACAACCTGTAAAATGCACCCAAATTATCTTACTGATAGAGATTTACAGATTGACACCAGTTATCATGTACATTATCTTACTGATAGAGATTTACAGATTGACACCAGTTATCATGTACACAATTTGATAACAGTCAATGTATCAGATACATTTATCTTCCTTTATATCAATGGAATCTATCTATTTAACTACATATACAATTGCATTATGAATCGTGTATAGGTTTCAAATTTGTAGTAACATAACAGGACACTCGCTCATTGAAGCATTTGGTTAGTTATGCATTGGTTCCCCTTTATATATTCATGCGCCACACCAAAGACATACAGAAAGGCACTGTCTGTTCATCTTTTGTGAAGGAGGCATGCAGTTTTTTAAGTGTATTTTCTCTACATTTTAAAGTATAATGATTTGTTTCAAAAGTGCAGTAAAAAAGTTTACCTCCATTAAAAATAGGGGGGTTATACAACTTCGAGTTTCAATTTCCTTATTAAGGCCCTGAAGTTTTCAACATCAGAATTTGTTATTAGATAGGGGGGTTAATCCGCATGATAAAATTTGCAATAGTACCTGTTTTGTCGAGTGCTGTAAGAAAACGAGAACGATTATTTCCGATGATGAGTCGATGATGGTCCTGTCTTCTCAAAGTATCCTAGAAAAGCAACTTGTCTGCTGGTTTACTTTTCATATAACACGAAGAGATTGTAAAGGTGAATTGTCTATAGAAAATACAGTACATCATCACACGCACACGTTACTGGGGTATTCATGTTTAATATCTGATACGAGCGAATTACTGAGGGTCAAGGTTCACATCACAGGGTCAGCTGATTTCTATATGGACAATGTTTAATCGCTCCTGCAAATATTGTGAATTCTAAATCTCCACTGTTTCGCGCGTTCTCTGCGAGGACGATACTGAATACTAGTATATTGTATCAAGAAAACGATCTGGTAAACAATTGTTAGTTAGTATATTCAAAAATTAAAAGAGAAGGGATATGTCTGTACATAAAAAGTAGTTTAAAAAATAATGAAATCCGAATGCTATTTAAAAAAGATTATATATGGTCATAAAACGCAGTTACCAATCTCTAGTATTATATGTCTCTGATGTAGCAAGCGATTTGAATAGCAGGCTTTAATATGAGTTACAGCCGATTTCATTGAGTGTGTAGGCAAAGGTAATATATTTGGTTAGCTTGCTTGCTAGCTGAACCGTGAAGTTATTACTAGGTAAGGTGTACTACCCTCCTTTCGAAATAACCTAGCCCCTACATACAGATAGATTGGTTATATATCGGACTAGTCTACTCTTAAAGGAGAGTAGTTTACCTAACCTAATAATGACTTCACAGTTCAGCTAGCAATCAAGCTAACCAAATATATTACCTTTGCCAGATAGTTTACTTGATACAATATACTAGTATTCAGCAAGCAAGCTAACCAAATATATTACCTTAAACTACACACTCAATGAAATCGGCTTTAATGTTTGATGTAAAAACTGGTTTGAATTGTTGTTATTGGAATGCATTCCTCGAAAGACTTATTTTTCTACTGGCTATATATATGTCACTGTCTTGCTAGATAAGTGTCCAAGAAAACAAATATAAACAAAATTAAAAACCAATTCTTCAGAGAACAATTGAAGGCCTTTCCACCTCGATAATTAGAATGAAATTTAGAAAAAAGATGTTAGAAAGGGTCACTCCCTGTTGATGTAATTTGGTACCTCAACTGATATAAAAAAATAAGATTAATAGGTATATGCAGAAGACTTCATTGTTTTATAATGAACAAAAACAAATTTAAAGCAAAGGTCAAAATCTGGAACGTCAAGTTGACCTTTAACCTTGACCTAAATTTCAAGGTCATAGGTCAGTGATCTCAAATCAAAAGACCCCAGGTCAATCACTTGAATGGTTGAAGAGAAATATCGATTTCAAATACAAAAGGGGAGAAAACTTCTAAAAGGGTTGATCAAAACACTTCGACTTAAATGGGCTGAAGTTGCCCCTTGTTGTAAACAGTAATTTGGCAAACACATCATATCATTAACTGTTGCAGTTTCTTTTGAATAACGATAACAAGCAAAATTCAAAATTTATAACATGACCTTGACCTTTGACCTTGACCTCAATTTCAAGGTCATGGGTCAGTGAACTCAAATTAGAAGGTCCCAGGTCAATCACTTGTATGGTTGTAGAGAAATACAGATTTCAAATACAAAAGGGGAGAAAACTCCTAAAAGGGTTGACCAAAACACTTCGACTTAAATGGGTTGAAGTTGCCCCTTGTTGTAAACAGAAATTTGGCAAACACATCGTATCATTAACTGTGAAAGTTTCTTTTGAATAACGATAACAAGCAAAATTCAAAATTTATAACATGACTTTGACCTTGACCTCAATTTCAAGGTCATGGCTCAGTGAACTCAAATTAGAAGGTCTGAGGTCAATCACTTGTATGGTTGTGGAGAAATAATGATTTCAAATACATAAGGGGAGAAAACTCCTATAAGGGTTAACCAAAACACTTCGACTGAATAATTTGAAGTTGCGCCTTATTGTAAACAGTGATTTTGCAAACATATCATATCAATAACTGTTACAGTTTCTTTTGAATAACGATAACAAGCAAAATTCAAAATTTATAACATGACCTTGACCTTTGACCTTGACCTCAATTTCCTTTATATGGACCAAGGACTTCATATCAAAAGACTATAGGCCTCTACAACTTATACTGTATGAATTAACCCAACATATCGTTTATTTTAAATTTTCAAAGGGTAATAACTCCCTTAAGATGTCTTCTGATCACCTCAGTCAAAGTTAAACAAATCATTCTTTAGAGTAGACAAACAATTTGGTGAAAACAGTTTGTAAAAATCTTATACGGTTTTAGAGATATAGCGATAACAAGAAAAAGGGGACGCGGGGAGATAACTCCTATAAGAATAAGTGTTTGGTCACACAGGGTGAGTTTTGAAACCTCCATTACTGAACAACATCGTTGGCCAAACATCCATTCGATATGTTGTAAAACAAAAAAGCATCTCAGACGGCAGAAGAAAAAAAAAAAAAAAAAAAAAAAAAAAAAAAAAAATAATCAGAAGAAAAACAATAGGTCTTTCCACGAAAAGTGGAAAGACCTAATTAAAAACCAATTGTTCAGAGAACCATTGATGGTCTTTCCACCAGTTAAGACCTTTTTTATATAAAAATATAAAAATTTGGTTTAAAATGTCAATTTTAGCGCCAAATGACAGCTTATTGAACGCTTATTCAAAAAATATATGATTTCAAAAAAAAAAATATATCGAAAAGGGAGATAATCTTTTACTTTCGGTTTAAAAAATTTAATTCCGGTATTGTTTGATAGTTTACTTGACACTGATTCCAAAAAGATATGGTTCTATATACTTTTACATTGATTTAGTACAAAAAATAGCTACTTCCGGTTTACAAACGGTCACTTCCGGTTGTGTTTTTTAAGGTCACATTGCTTACAACTTAATGCAAAAAGTCCCATGGCTTTATCATGTGTACATATGAGGTAAAAGCAAAGGTCAAAATTTAGAACTTTTAATTAGCATATGACCTTGAGCTCAATTTCAAGGTTATAAACCAAGGACCTCAAATCATAAGACACTAGTCCTCTACTTTATATTGTTAATGAGTTATATTACCATACATATGATATTAGATATAAAAAGGGGGAAAACTCGCGTCAAATGTCTACGTACCCTTTCGACTAAAATTTATGTGTTACGACATGTCATAACTAACAATTGTGTGAAAATATTTTGTCGATATCCTGTATGATTACTGAAAATAAGAGATAATAAGCCAAAATCAAAATTTTAATCATGACCTTGACCTTTGACCTTGACCTCATTTTCATTTTTTTGGACCAAGGACCTCTTATCAAAAGACACTAGGCCTCTACCACTTATGGTTTTCCAGTTAAAAATGCATATCACTTATATCAAATATAAAAGGGGAAATAACTCTCATATGGAGTCTCCGGATAGCTTCGGTCAAAATGAATCAAATCATCCGGAGAATATAACGAGCAATTTAGTAAAATAAATTTGTCGGTTTCTTATACGGTTGCGAAGATTAAGCGATAACAAGAAAAACAGTGTTCGGGGAGATAACTCTTATATGAGAAAGTATTCGGTTTAGCAGGGTCAGTTTCAAAAGCGCATAAACTGTTCAATATCATATTTCATTTATCTAAGCGATCGCGACATCTTGCGAAACAAAAAAACAGCGAAGGAAAAAAATTAGGCGGAAGAAAAAAAAAATAATAATAATCAGAAGAAAACCAATAGGTCTTTCCACGGAAAAGTGGAAAGACCTAATTATATAACACTTCGACTACAAGTGAGGCCCCTCATGGGGGGGTCCTAGTAATCACATAATCACCATTTTTTTGCCAATATAATCACATAATCATTAAATATTTGCTTATCTTTAGTAATCAAATAATCATAAACTAAAAATACAGTCCTAGGTAATCAAATAATCATGAAATATTTGGCTTAATAATCAAATAATCATTAAAAAAACGGCCAAGTCTTGGCCGTTTTTTTAATGATTATTTGAAGTAATCACATAATCAAAAACCCCATGAGGGCCCTCACAAGTCACAACATCCACAACGCAAATTCAAACGGACCTTTCAATTTAAAACAGTTATGCGAATACATGTACATCAAGAACACCGCACAATATCAAGTTTGAACAAAAACCAACTCGACTCATTCTAAAAACTGTTTATCTTTGTTGTATGAACAAAATCCCTTATTTTATCAATCTTAAATTAAACAGAACAAACTTTGAAATCGTTATATTCTTTCAAAAAACATTTGTATATTGAAAGTCCACGAGACAATGTGCAGACCGATCATGAAGACGAAGATGAAGACTGGAGATTTTGATAAACAAAAATTGAAAACAAATGTATATTTTGTATGTGCATGGAGAAAGTGGATATATGGTTTTTTTACAAACAAATGTAAGGTACTTTTCATGGCAGAATAACCGCAAACATTAAACATACTTTCTTTATAAAATTTCCATTTAGCCTGAAATAACGTTACATTAGCATATATATCTGTACTTTTTTCATGTGCAGTTGAATTATTTTTGAGAATAATATTAATATCAATGAAAACAATGGCAATCGTATCCCTCAGAGCAATCTGCTCTTTGATTTATAATATATAAAAACAACCAAGGTCATCTACCAAGTTTTCTATATGAAAAACCATTTCAAGTAGATTTTTTAAGACCTAGTAAAATTTATTCGAACCTTTCTTAAAGGCCCGTATATATTTCACAACCATATATATCAGGTATAATTAAAGTTGGGTGTAACCATTGCGGTAAACATTTTTTAGTTGTTAATCAACTTATATGGAAATCAATACTTCTATATTTCAATATTACACGCTTTTCTGTCTAGTTCTTACCGTTTTAACTCTATTTTATATATAAAATCCATTGTGGACAAAGATGATTCAAAGTGTTTGCCTCAATATGAATTCATCTACACTTAATATTTCTTTATTCATGTGCAAATACATACAGATTCATGGACACCATTAAGTGCATACTAAAAAAAAATATATACATTTTTTTAAGAGAATTGATTTCCAAATTCCACGGTTTACGATACAATAAAATTGAGAATGGAATGTGCCAAAGAGACAACAACCCGACCAAAGAAAAAAACAACAGCAGAAGGTCACCAACAGGTCTTCAATGTAGCGAGAAATTCTCGCACCCGGAGGCATCCTTCAGCTGGCCCCTAAACAAATATATATTAGTTCAGTGATAATGAACGCATATAGCAGAGATCATTATATTGATTTGACGTGTCACAGCTACATTATATAAAAATTGATATGTATAAGCAATTGTAATGTAATAATACAAGTTATATACACACAACACATGTTCCGAACCATACTTTTTTTCACTATAGAAACAGATGCTTGTAAGAAATAAAAGCGTGTTGGATGTGATAATTGATTGATTGTGTACGCAAATCAGACATTTGGTCAAAAACTTTACTTGTTCCGAAGTACAAAACGAAATTCAGTATTTGATATATTCGAGTCTGAGTAATATCGTATCAAGATTAATGACCATAGGCGGACAAGGGAGTTGTCGTCCCTCATGGAAATTTGGTTGAAGAATCACTGAAGCATGGACGCCTTTACAAAGTCGATACGCATGATGACTCACTGCAAGGTCAAATTTCTTGACACAATTAAGTCCGCTCAGGAGTTGCACCTTTGATTACCTCTGATTACTGAGAGCATGTTATTTTTATACAGGTGTCACCAAATAAAAAGCTATAGTTACTAAACAAACTATTTGCAATACCACTGTTTTTTATACTCCCGAACATAAAAACTAACTCTTAAAGAAAGGGTCCTATCTATCTATGCCAAAATCGATGTCATTATAAATGGTACAAACAAAATCTCAAACTGGGGTCTATTTTAAGCTACAGTCAGGACCAAATGAAATCCCGACACGCATTATCAAACAATTAGCACCAGAAAATACACCACACCTCACTCCCATTTGTAAACCATCGTTGTTCGGAGGGGAGGTGTTATCAAAACTGGCGAAAGCAAACGCTACAATGGCAAAACAAAGAGAAATATACATACATGGAAAGGTGTGTCGGTGTTCAATGATAATAGAATGCAACAGGTTGTTTGTTAAGGTAGGTCTCTATCACCGTTCTAGCATACTTGTATACTTAAAATGAAAAATAAGTTTAAGGCTTCATTATTCTTCTGCATCGTCCTCGGTTCGATACCCGGTCGGGTCAGTGAGATCAAAAGCTAGTCGGCCCAGAGGTCAAATAATTTGTTAGGGTAGGGTGACATGTCTTCCTGTCAGTGCTGACTTTTATTTTTGCTGTTAACTGCCAAGTTATAAAAATGTAAAAGGCAAAAATGGTCAGCATGAATCGACTTACAAATAAATGATGTAGTCGAAATAGTTATACGGTTTCTTATTTGAGTAATTTCCTCAAATGACGATTTCAATCCATATTTTGCATTAGGTGGAATTTATATAAGTATAGTAGTTCGAAATTTCTATTAAAATCAAAAATGATCTGCGAAGTAAAAACTACTAATCAGTCAAATGATCGAAATCGTCAGTCGACACCCCCTTAGATTATGTTGGGTTTGTTTTTTTTTAACTAATTCTACTTGTGTTTTACGTTTATTTTAAAACGCAAAGAATAGATCCAATTGAAACTTTAAACAGATGAAAATATCATCAAAACAAGATCTAAAAATAAGTCTATATAGTACAATATAAATGAAATTTTCCACACAATAGTTGCTGGGCGTCTTAATCCCCACAATTTATACACAATGTTTGTCCGAACTCCATTATCGTAAAAAACAATAGGAATATAGACGACAGAAACTGTCCAGCCGAGAAATTCATAAAAGATACCAGGCTAAAAAAACAATTGCCAAGGTTGTTATGAAGGAAATAAAAACGTTCATCTCCAACAAGATGGCATCCCCACATGCACTTGTCTCTACAATGACAATAGAAAAACAATACTAACTTGTACGTGCTACGTTAAGGTTATTTGTTTTACAGAGACAGGTACTTAATATGTTATAACGACCTGCTTATAAGACTTGTGTTATTTTTTTCTATCTTATTTCTGACTAGAAGTCATAATTTATGAATGTTATGATACAACAAATGAATCTTTTTCTATGTAAGGATACAAGACAATATTGCACAATCCGAATGGTAAAAAAAGTACAAGGACAGTGGTTCTATATTGCAGATTTTTTAAAAAAAGACGTGAAAAAATGCATTTTAGAACCATTATTATGAATACAAAATAACGTGTCCAATGTCCTTTCTCTATAGTATTTAGGGGGTACTATGTGATCTATCAAATGTATACGTAGCCTGCCTTGCGTCATAAACTTCGAGTCGTTTTGTACTCGTATCGAAATCACAATCAATGTGGATTCATGTTCGCATGATTTTGTGCTCGAGCACTGAGCAAAGTTTATGACTTCACCTGGACTGCTTATTTTAACATAATGAACAAGTTGGACCGGTTCAGATCTAAACTTTCTGAGGTATGGCTTCATTATTTCCTGTTTATGAACATTTTTATAAAGCAACATTTAAATCAATATAAATGGAGAATAATTCAGATGCGGATTTATGGTTGGCATGGGTCCGACACTCTTATGGAGCTTCATAAATAATAAAAGATAGACTTTTTTAAGTATCACTCCAAGCATTGGCTTGCACGACCCCTTATTGAGTTTTTATATGCAAATCCTTATCATCCCTGCAACTGCAATTAAAAATCTTTCTATTTTTTTACAAGGATAATTTTGAATATATTATGAAAAACAGAGGGGGATCCAAAATTTTCATAAAGGGAGGGGGCACTGACTGACCAAGAGAGGGCCCGCACTAGTCATGCTTCAGTGATTCCCTAAATAATCAACAATTTTTTTACTACAATGGAGGGCCCGGGCACCCTGTCCCCCCTAAATTTGCATCTGGAAAATTAAGATGTGTTTAAATGTTTCTTACCTTGGATATCTATATTTATATGCAGAACAATATAGACTGCTAGTAATCCATTATCAATATACAATCATCCTGAACCCTCGTACACTTAACTATAAACAATACATGAATGTCCAATACAATGAAGAGGCATCATGCATTGTTGATTAATCCTCACGTGTAAATCTGATACTAATTGTAAACGTCAGCGGCGCAAGAGGAAACATATGTTCGATATATCATAGACTAACATTCTGATCGAATGGGAACGAATTTCATACAATGAACTTTGAGTAGTGAGAATTTGAATAATAACACCTTAAAAATATCCCTGAAGGGTCTTCGAATGCTTAGTGTGTCAAATTACTATGTCTGAGCATTCGAAAAATAAAATAGCCTGTTTCGATATTGACTTCAAACTTTTAAAATGTCAATAAAACTGTTAAAAGAGAATCTCAAAATGCTTATAACGGCAATAGTTTGCTTTGGCGATTTTTTTTGTATTATTTCACCTGAGGCTTTGTAGAAAACCTTCCATATATTAAAAATTTAAACATGTACATTTCCAATGATAAGCATTTCAAGTAGTCTCTAAGCGGCGTCTCGTGTTTTTCCCCCCTCTTGTTTGATATAAAAGAGGCGTAAGATACCTTTAGTTTAAATGGATGGATCTCTATAATTTTTTACCAGAAGGTTCAATACCACTAAAGGAAGGTTGAGATTGATTTTCGGGGTTATGGTCCCAACAGTTTAGGAATTAGGGGCAAAAAAAAGGGGCCCAAAAAACATTTTTGTAGTTTACAGACAATAACTTGTGTTTAAGTGTTTTAATCTCTCTGAAATTATTCCACAAGTTTCCATACCACAAAGGGGTGGTTAAGATCAACTTTTGGGGGGTTATGGCTCAAACCATTTAGAAATTAGGGGCAAAAAAGGGGGACCGTTGAAACTAATTTTTCCCCTGGTTAATGGACAATAAAGACAATTTAAAAGCAGTGTAAGGGAGGTAATTCATATACATTTAAAATACAATGCTGTGTATGTTTGGATTTACCTCCCTTACACTACTTGTAAATTATGTATAAAGAAATGCCAGGTTTTGGACTTATCAAAGAAAAGGGGGGATCAATAGGCAACAGCATAGTGTATTGCTCAAAAGAAAAAAAAGGGGGGTAAACATTTTTTAGGGGTGGGTTTTGGGGGAGGTCAATTCTATAAATTCAAATCATATAACCAATTCTAAGTTCTTTGAATACAGTTATTCTGTGTCAGAACTTGAACCTATTATGTGTCAAATATTTGATTACAATCCAAATTCAGACCTGTATCAAGCGCCAAAATTGTGTCCATTTTTGTCCCAACTGTTCAGGGTTGGACCTCTGCGGTCGTATCCAGCTAACCCCGGCGAAGCACTTTATTATATTTGTTATGGATATGATATATAAAACTTGAAGTAAAAAAAAATACAATAGAAAAATAAACAATAGGACATAACGTATTCATCATTACTCATCGTCAGACGACCATAAAATCCCTCGTGGGTTTAAAGCTGTAATAATGGAGAATTCAGTGTCAAAATAATTATCCTTCTGCCATTGCAGGGTAATTAATCCGTACAAAATGGGGTTTCTTTCTCGAAAACGAATGTACCATACAAACTACATACTGTTAATCGGAACTCTGTTCGTGTGAGACTTTGAACATTGTTGAAAGTAAACTGACTCGCCACTAAAAGTCATTAATCAAATACATAAGCACTCTTGAGGGAATTATCTATCAACAAAAAAACGTCTAGACATTTTAATCATTTTGATGTTTTATTTCCATACCCATTGTAAGCGTTTCAGTCTGCAATTGCATCAAGCTAAAATTCGGTCCTTTCAAATCATGAAGCCAAATAAAAAGCAATGATATATTTTAGAGTATTCAAATTAGGAAATGTCGTATATAGTGAAATATTTTCCTCGAGATAGCAATCTTCTTTTTTAATTAGCTATTACTATCAGGTATTCAAAAAAGAATTCCATGTACGTGAAGCCTCGTTTAATTCATACTCTTAAGTATTTGAATGCTATATTTCTATTTATATAAACTAGAACACACCCGCGACATAGTAGGTAAGTGACTGAATTAAAGTACCTACGCCTAATTTTTAGTACGAATTTTTAGTATTCGTATTGTCATCTGAAAAAGTCATGCGGATTATAAAGTGCACAGTTTTAAAAAAAAAATTCTTTAAAACCTTGCAGTAAACGGTAACTTTCAGCCAAAATATCTTTTCAGTTAATGTAGTATATTGTAGTGTAAGAAAACGCCCATGTGAGTCTCAAAACATCTTAGTAAGATGATGCTACTACGGACTTCTTTTAAACTGAGTTTTGCTGTGCGTATTGCTATATAATTGTGTTTCTTTATTCTACATTGACTAGGGGTATAGGGGGAGGGTTGAGATCTCACATAACATGTTAACCCCGTCGCATTTTTGCGCCTGTCCCAAGTCAAGAGCCTTTGGCCTTTATTAGTCTTGTATGTTTTTTAATTTTGTTCATTTATATGTTTTGTGTGCCGTCCTTTTTCACTGAACTAGTACACAATTTTATTAGGGGCCAGCTGAGGATCACTTCCGGTATTTTGTTTCTTCTCGTTGCTGCGTTGAAGACCCATTGGTGGCCTTCGACTGTTTTCTGCTCTTTGGTCGGATTATTGTCTCTTTGACATATTCCCCATTCCATTCTCAATTTTATTTCATCCACAATACAACATAAGATTTCCAGAGACAAATTATATAAATAACTTAGAACAAAAGTCAGCAATGCACATTCAAAGTGCACAAGTACAGAGTCACATGAGTATAGGCTATCGTCTGAATTTTTGATAACTTCTAGCATCTTTAAAATGTGGTCCACGTAGCAATACATCCGCACAATCTTCATTTCCTTTATGGACAGCTAAATCTATAGGAGTCTGGTTCTGAAAAAATATGAAATTATAGTATGATAATACATTACCTCGGTTGTATTATTCAATTTACAGGCTATATATAACAGTATGGCATATATAAACCACAGTATAGATTTCCTATAATAATGATTGATAAATTGTTTCTTTTTCGTTTACCTTTAGTAACAAATATTTCATGCATGTTCAGGACAAGAACAAAGTATTAATGATTAGACATAATACGTAGGTTCTGCTGTGCAAGGTATGGTTACTGGGGTACCGCCACAAAAAACTGTAGGGTATATCACATAGGGACAGAAATGGTGCCTAGCAACAGACCACCAACGGACCTCTACGATATGCTTCTATACAAGTTCAAAACATGATGAAATATTATTTTTGTGTTTGTGTAAGAAAATTGCTGACATCTTTGCTAAATGCGTTTTCTCGTTTTCGCATCTTCGATTTCGCGTTCATCTATGATACTAAAATTACGAGGTCCAATTTGTCAGCCGTCATCGGGTAAAAACGACAAATCAAAGAATTCAACTCTATATATAACTAATATAGGACAATGGTATAGATTAAAAATTACACCACTCCAGACTGGCAGACCCTTTTGTTTTCCACATAATTAATATTGCCAATAATTAACAAGTTCCGGGTCGAATCCGATACTGATACCAATAGTATATTCACCTGTTAGCTTATACCTTATCTGTACATTCCGCATTTGACAGGCGCACCACCAAACGGTGTATTTAGGATTTTGCTATATACACGGGTCATAATCAAAGGGCTGACACTACTAAATTCAATCATTGTCAATTGTTCCCTATTGTTGTTTTATTCAGCAATAAGCAAGACTTTCTAAGATAACTAATATAGGACAGTGCTGTTGATTAAAAAATACCCCATTCCTGGATAGCCTGGACCTTTTGTTTTCCAAATAATTAATATTACCAATAATTGATAAGTTCCAGGTCGACGGGTTCAAACAGAAAGATTTGAAAGCAGAGAAAACTGTGTATCTTATAATCGACATGACTTTATCAGATGACTATACCAATTACTAAAATAAGGCTTAGCCATAGTTATATACCTTAATTCAGTCACGGACTTGCGATATCATGTGTGTGTACTTGTGATTAAAGAAAATTATAACCATAATTGCACTTCAGTTGTCCCTTTGTAAGACTAAGTAATAATTGATGTAAAATTATTTAATCATTGCGATTAATAAACTCTGTTTTTTAAGTATGCACCCATAACCGAAACGAACAATTTTGTTAAGGGGCCAACCGAAGCCCGCCTCCGGGTGAGGGATTTTCTCGCTGTGTTGAAGACCCATTGTTGGTCTTCGACTGTTTTACGGTCTTTGGTAGGGTGGTTGTCTCTCTGACATATTCCCAATTTCCATTCTCAATTTTATCAATACTTCAAAATCTATTATAAAAATATATTCTCTAAAAATCTCGGATTAACAATCGATATTGACTTCTATCAGTTCAAGTCTAAGAAATATTGTGACATAGTTTTTTTACCTTATAATTTTTAAGATTTTTGTCGGCTCCCATTTCTACTAACAAGGTCACATCATTAACGTTGCCCACGCTGACGGCAATGTGTAAAGCTGTGTTATTCTGAAATCATAATTGTAAATAATCATTTATTTTATATCAAATGAGGGTCAATTTCTCATGACAGACATGGGTAAAGCTGTGTTATTCTGCCCGCCAGGGCGCAGACCCACGAACAAACCCAACTCAACTTAACGGATTTGTAAAACTGTTAAACTAGAGGCTCTAAAGAGCCTGTGTCGCTCACCTTGGTCTTGTGCATATTAAACAATGGACACGGATAAATTCATGACAAAATTGTGTTTTGGTGATAGTGATGTGTTTGTAGATCTTATTTTACTAAACATTCTTGTTGCTAGAATTATCTCTATCTATAATGAACTTGGCCCAGTAATTACAGTGGAAAATATTTTCTAAAAATTTACAAAAGTTTATGAAAAATGTTAAAAACTAACTATAAAGGGCAATAACTCCTTAAGGGGTCAATTGACTATTTTGGTCATGTAAACTTATTTGTAGATATTATTTTGCTGAACGATATTGCTGTATACAGTTTATCTCTATCTATAATAATATTCAAGATAATAGCCAAAAACAGCAAAAATTCCCTAAAATTACCAATTCAGGGGCAGCAACCCAATAACGGGTGGTCGGATTCATCTGAAAATTTGAGGGCAGATAGATCTTGACCTGATAAACAATTTTACCCCCATGTCAGATTTGCTCTAAATGCTTTGGTTTTTGAGTTATAAGCCAAAAACTGCATTTTACCCCTATGTTCTATTTTTAGCCATGGCGGCCATCTTGGTTGGTTGGCCGGGTCACGCCACACATTTTTTAAACAAGTTACCCCTATAATGATTGTGGCCAAGTTTAGTTTAATTTGGCCCAGTAGTTTCAGAGAAGAAGATTTTTGTAAAAGATTACTAAGATTTACGAAAAAATGGTTAGAAATTGACTATAAAGGGCAATAACTCCTTCAGGGGTCAACTGACCATTTTGGTCATGTTGACTTATTTGTAAATCTTACTTCGCTGAACATTATTGCTGTTTACAGTTTATCTCTATCTATAATAAAATTCAAGATAATAACCAAAAACAGCAAAATTTCCTTAAAATTACCAATTCAGGGGCAGCAACCCAACAACAGGTTGTCCGATTCATCTGAAAATTTCAGGACAGATAGATTTTGACCTGATAAACACTTTTACCTATGTCAGATTGGCTCTAAATGCTTTGGTTTTTGAGTTATAAGCCAAAAACTGCATTTTACCCCTATGTTCTATTTTTAGCCATGGCGGCCATCTTGGTTGGTTGGCCGGGTCACGCCACACATTTTTTAAACTAGATATCCCAAAGATGATTGTGGCCAAGTTTTGATTAATTTGGCCCAGTAGTTTCAGAGGAGAAGATTTTTGTAAAAGATTACTAAGATTTACGAAAAATGGTTAAAAATTGACTATAAAGGTCAATAACTCCTAAAGGGGTCAACTGACCATTTTGGTCATGTTGACTTATTTGTAAATCTTACTTTGCTGAACATTATTGCTGTTTACAGTTTATCTCTATCTATAATAATATTCAAGATAATAGCCAAAAACAGCAAAAATTCCCTAAAATTACCAGTTCAGGGGCAGCAACCCAATAACAGGTTGTCGGATTCATTTGAAAATTTGAGGGCAGATAGATCTTGACCTGATCAACAATTTTACCTCGTGTCAGATTTGCTCTAAATGCTTTGGTTTTTGAGTTATAAGCCAAAAACTGCATTTTACCCCTATGTTCTATTTTTAGCCATGGCGGCCATCTTGGTTGGTTGGCCGGGTCACGCCACACATTTTTAAACTAGATACCCCAATGATGATTGTGGCCAAGTTTGATTTAATTTGGCCCAGTAGTTTCAGAGGAGAAGATTTTTGTAAAAGTTAACGACGACGGACGACGACGGACGACGGACGCCAAGTGATGGGAAAAGCTCACTTGGCCCTTCGGGCCAGGTGAGCTAAAAATGAAGTCTCAACAAAAATTTGAACTAATATTATGAGCATGGCTGTAGTCACTTCAATTTCACGTACAATACATGTATATGGATAAAATTGTGTAAAAATTACTGAGAGGACACTGAAATAGCCTGACGATTTTTATGGGTATTGATAAATAGGCTACAATTTTCTTAGATAGGTAGCATAAGATAAGATAAGATATATTTTATTTCCAATTAAGGGCCCACAAGCGGCATATAGAGAATACTAGTATAAGGAATAAGAACATTGGTTAGAATAGATACATATAGAATTTACATATACAATACAATATTTTTATTTTCCAAATTAAAGGGCCCATTAAGAGCATAACATTAACTACAACATGACATAAACATTACAGAGTGATTAAAGAAACATAAAATAAAATAATAATTCAAATGTATGAGGAAAGAATCAGTGGTCAAGGGGAGATAATTTTGATATCTATTTAATTACGAATGTTTCAATCGTCCTAGCTACAAAAAAAAATCCCGTTCAATTTTTCTCGAATGTGACCTTCTGAATTGGAATTATCACCAGGTTTGTGCATACATGAGCAACACGACGGTTGCTGCGTATAGCGCAGGAACTGCTTACCCTTCCTAAGTATATAACCCCCCCCCCCCCAACCCACATGCAACCCCGGGGTTTTGGTAGGGTACGTGTTGCTCAGTCTTTGCTTTTCTATGTTGTTATTGTGAACTGTTGTTTGTCTCAATGATGTACCAGTATATAGTCATACAATATGACTTTGTTTGTCTTTTGTTCGTTTTTTCGTTTTTTTGCCATTGCGCAGTCAGGGACTGGTCAAAATTTATCTACACATAGGACCGGTGCAAAGTGCAGTAGGACAGATACTTTTTTCCGGAATCACTTTTGTTGGGACATCACTTTTTTCACAGATAATATCCATAGGACACAAGTTTTTTTTCAAACGATTACTTTGAAATAATTTTTATTAACATTTTAATAACAAAACTTGAAATAACAAGTATAATTTACAATATGTAAAAATAAAAATTATTATATAAAAATTCAGATAGGCATCTTTAATTTTTTTTATAACTTTTTCAAATCAACTTGGATTTTCATCAAACTATGCAGCTATCTTAGATATATATCAAGCTTACTGAATCCCATTTCAATTAGTTTTTTGTTGTATTGCTGTAAAATTTAAGAATTAAAGTAATCTTGGTAAAAAAAAAAGGTAGGATTTGCAATTCGGACAAAATAGAGATAGTACACTTTAATTTTTTTTATAACTTTTTCAAATCAACTTGGATTTTCATCAAACTATGCAGCTATCTCAGATATATATCAAGCCTACTGAATCCCATTTCAATTAGTTTTTTGTTGTATTGCTGTAAAATTTAAGAATTAAAGTAATCTTGGTAAAAAAAAGCTAGGATTTGCAATATGGACAAAATACAGATAGTACACTTTAATTTTTTTAATAACTTTTTCAAATCAACTTGGATTTTCATCAAACTATGCAGCTATCTTAGATATATATTAAGCTTACTAAATCCCAGGTCATTTTGTTTTTTTGTTGTATTGCTATCAAATTCAAGAATTAAATTAATCTAGGTCAAAAAAGCTAGAATTTGCAGTTCAAACAAAATAGAGATAGTACACTTTAATTTTTTTTATTACTTTTTAAATTCAACTTGGATTTTCATCAAACTATGCAGCTATCTTAGATATATATCAAGCTTACTGAATCCCATGTCATTTTGTTTTTTGTTGTTTTGCTGTAAAATGTTTTTTCACTTATATGGTGAAGTGCAACAAACATACATCATGTACATCATGTACATTACATCAACCAACAAAGTAGCAAAAATCATTCAGGGGTCACATCAGGTAACATTTTCTGTAAATGGGAAAATGTTAAAGCAATTATTACCATTCCTAATAAAAAAAACATTCCAAGGCAACCTATGTGTCTTCAGGTTAAAATATATATATAGATAGTTAAACCAAATGCTATTGAGTTGCATGTTTCTCCTGGAGCTTGTTTTTATAATTAATATTTAAAGGTATTGATAAATTTCTATATAAGATACATGCAGCTTCATTAATTTTTCAGTTTAACAAACACCTATTTGTGGTTTTATTGCATTATGCAATGTCTTTGTTTTTTTCAATGCTATATTCATAGTATAATTTATGATAATGCCATGCCTGTAATTGTATGTGAATCAACAAAATAAAACATGAAACTGTTGCTTTTGATCATATTATAAAGACAACATATGTTAAATGCCTCTATTAAGTATACTTTTATTAACAATACATTGGTAAAGTAGGATAGGACACCAACTTTTTTATTACTAAGTTGGCATAGGACATCATTTTTTTTTCAGTCAGAAAGCCATAGGGTTGTTACTTTTATTAAATGTTTTTATTTTTTGCACCGGTCCTATCTGACGATAAATTTTGACCAGTCCCTGACAGGGTTTTTTTCGACTTCAGTGTCATTTTGAATTTCCTTCGTATATTTCGCTTCTCTCTTAGAAACAATCGTACTAACATTATTAGAGTATTACGTTTTATTAATTAAATTTAACAGTTAGAATTATTTTAGAAACAAATAAATACCTACATTTTTATCTCTGGCATCAATAAAGGCACCACCTTTGGTAATCAGCATGTCCATGCATTCTGTTTTATTTCTTGCAGTTGCACAGTGTAATGGGGTACGATGCTGTTATAAATAATACGAAATAAAGCTTAAAAACTTACTAATGCAAACCTATCTTTGCTATTTGATCCAATGAATTTTAACATAAACATATGTGAGGTAATGTTTTGATGACTGATTCCAATTTTCTATTTTGCTTTAAGAAAACCTCTTGTTTTCGAAGTACCTGTATGAGGGTCTATGCGAGGGGTCTCCAATTTAAGTATTCTAACGAGAGTGCTTGTAGTTGATTGTCATGTGTTGGAAATCTGTAATCAGAATTATAATATGAGGCAGGCATTACCTGTAAATGGGGACGAAGTCTGTATGAATTATTTTTTTGTAACTCAATTATTTGTCAAAAAAAAGACACGGAAATACAGTAACGTTTCCGATTTTGGTTCTGTTGTTAGGGATTTTAGTTGTGACGTTATTTAAATTATGACGTCATATGCAATGTAAACAAGAAACGCTATCATTAGGTAACGTTTTTTTCATATCAAGGAATTATTAAAAATGAAATAAGTATTGCGCGTTCCTTCCTATTTTATACTAGACTGATAAATATATATTTTACTCAAAGTTTCATACAAACGAGACCGGAAAAAGGAAGTATATTGTACATTTCTGCGCAGGTCCGGGATTTCAAAACATGACATAAAAAAAATTGAACGATTTTGAGTTCATTAGTACAATGAAAAATTCGGGAAATTTTCCCGAATTTTTTTTTTTATTGAATTTTCTACTGTTATTGGGGACTTCGTCCCCATATTACCTAATCTATTTTTATTTTGCGTGTGCCATTTGCGCTGGAATTGGTATCATACAATATTAAAGGTAACGTGTCAAAAGCTATTTCACATATTTATACACAATATTTGGCATATTCAAATCGCGACTTACATGAGTTACAAACAATTGTCGTGCGAAAGAGTTACTAGTAGTAGCTTAATATGAGGCAGGCATTACCTGTAAATGGGGACGAAGTCTGTATGAATTATTTTTTTGTAACTTAATTATTTGTCAAAAAAAAAGAAACGGAAATACCGTAACGTTTCCGATTTTGGTTCTGTTGTTAGGGATTTTAGTTGTGACGTTATTTAAATTATGACGTCATATGCAATGTAAACAAAGAAACGCTATCATTGAGTAACGTTTTTTCATATCAAGGAATTATTAAAAATGAAATTGGTATTGCACGTTCCTTCCTATTTTATACTAGACTGATAAATATATATTTTACTCAAAGTTCCATACAAACGAGACCGGAAAAAGGAAGTATATTGTACATTTCTGCGCCAGTCCGGGATTTCAAAACATGACATAAAAAAAATTGAACGATTTTGAGTTCATTAGTACAATGAAAAATTCGGGAAATTTTCCCGAATTTTTTTTTTTTATTGAATTTTCTACTGTTATTGGGGACTTCGTCCCCATATTATAGTACGAAGGGAAAAAAAAGCTGCATAATTAAAGGACTTACCTCTACTTTGTCTCTAGCTTCTGTATTAGCACCATACTTCAACAATATGTTTACACTTTCTGTGTGTCCCTCTCTGGCGGCATGATGCAAAGCTGTGTAGCCCTACAATATTTTTTTTTACTCTTTAAACTGTTTTATTATTTATGCAAGTGTGTTTGTTGAATAAGACTTAAAGCTGAAAAAATTAAAACATGCTACAATATAAATTGTAACCTATTTGCGGAAAATTTTATTTTGATGTTGCCAATAGTTCCTTACTTTTTATTAAATTACCGCTCCCCTCACATCCTAAAATTGGTGTTTCAGCTTCTTTGGAAAAAACTCACTCTAAAACGTTTTCCTGGGACACCGACAAGTAGTATATTTGCCTGCGTAAAAATACATTTTAAATGATGCCCCAGGGGATAACTTTTAGGAATTTTGGGTCCTCAACTTTGAATTTGTTTGACCTTTTTCAACTTTTTTTATTCGAGCGTCACTGATGAGTCTTATTCTAAGTAAAAACGCTCGTCTGGCATACACATTTCAATCCTAGTATCCATAATGATCTATAATGATTAAGAGTGTAATAATGATGCTCAAGGAGAAACTTTATCCAAATATCATCTTCCATTAGAAGTGACAATTTACATATAATGCTTGTATAATATGGAAAATCACTCAACATCTCATGCCTGTGTATACATCTGCCAAAGAGTAATCTTTCCAAGTATAATATCTGTATATAATGATGCCCAGGGGAAATGACTTTTTATAATCTTAATATATGTTAACGATGACTGAAGATGCAACCGTTAACATATACCTGGGAACAGGTCAGTATATATGTTCCTGCACTATATACCAAAATCTGCTGTGCACGCTACATACCAAAATCTGCTGTGCACGATAGCAAAGTTCATTGTGTTGCAATGGCAATTACAACGACTGACAAACAATTTTTAAAAGATAATCAAAATTTAGAATGGAAATGGTGTATGTGCCAAAGAGACAGCAATCCGACTAAAGAGCAGTGCAGTTAACCCTTTTGTGATTCTGTGAACGGAGCGATTTTATGATTTGGTCTGCCATAATCAGAAAATTGCAAGACACAGAATATTTTTAAATTGGACCCAAGACAACCATTTCTATAATAGTATTTTTCTTCTTCTTCTTCTTTGGATTGTCAATACTCAAAACCCTGATTTTCGCTTATAATAAAGTTCTTTTAATAAAATAAGATAGAAATGATTTATTTCCAATATGGTATGCACTGTAAATGACTTACAAAATTTGATGGTGAGACAAAATTGGCATCTGCTCCGAGTTGTAATAGTTTCTGGACCTGCGCTGTTCTTCCGAACTTTGATGCATTAGACATTTCCTATTAAAAATACAACTGAATTAAATATAAATCGAAGTTCTGAATGCTCAGCTGGTGAATTTGTTGCCAATATCATGAGAGTCTGCATGAGAATTCCTTCTTTCTCTATTCTATATATTTTGCATTGTTGGTACTTACTCAGTTTCTTAATATTTTTCATACAGTCGAAAATGAACTATACTTAAAAAAAATATCAGACATAAAATATCTCAAAATGTTGTTCTTCTCTTTGAAAAGCATACGAGGTTTGACGATAAAAGCACATTAAATTTCTCTATGATTTTTTTTAAAATAAAACGAAACAAAAGAAAAGAAAAATAAAAAAAAACATTGTACAAGAGGTTAAATAAAATCTCACCCTGTTAAGCCGAAGTTTGTTGTCCTCTCTGATTTCTGTCCGTGATTTGATTCTTATATCTCTGTCTATATTCATCTCGAACGTAATCGTGGTTTTCCCGTGCACCCTGGCTTCCTCCGCCAATAAAAACTGGCCGCCACGAATTAGCCCAAAAGCGGCGATTAAAAGTGGTTTTTTAAAACACCAAAAATCAAATCAAATCAAATCTTGAACGTAATCAATATGTACATTCGAATAACCAGATATCTCCAAGTATTACGAAAAACAAAAACAAAATGTAGTTTTTCCCTACGAACAACAGCAAGTTCCATCGGATACCATCTTAAACAATCTTCTTTTAGATCAACAAATCGTCCAGCCGAAAGGAACGGATTGTATTACCTAGAGCTTGTTTAGAGAGACAATGCAACATACAGACTCGTTAATATTTGTTTGAAACTTCTAGTGTAATCGAATTTAAAACATGTTTTGTCTTTCATTCACGTCAATATTAATATTTTGAAACAAGTGCACAACAGTCAATTAGTTAAAAAGAAAACAAGATCAAGGTACACTTTGTTTTAACATTCGTGTTCATTAAACTGTGAGCAATTAAATGCTACTTTAAAACAAAAAGATCTTTACGTTTCATTTCACTTTTATTTTATCATTATAACTGAGGGTCTGGGTGGGGGGGGGGGGTTGTTATTCTGTAAACATTTAAATTCACCCTTTTTTCTCTAATCTTCAAAAATTTCCCTTTTTCTCTAATCTTCAAAATTAGACACGCATTTCTCTAATCTTCATTTTTGCTCGTTATTCTCTAATCTTCATTTTAAGGGCATTATTCTTTAATCATTTAACCCATCCAAACCTCATAACTATGTAAGGACATTTAATATACTGAATAACGTGTTCGATCCTACCCTTGTTAAGTGAAACAAATGCCCAAAAGTTCATGCAAGTGCAATTATTGAAGATCCCGATACAATTGTTTAAAACTTTCAGAATTTGTACCGTTGAATTTATATTGGAACTCATCTAGAAATATGAAATATGACAAGGTATCCCAAAAGCTATCAATGCGAAACAAATTAGTTTATCACTTGTCAATACAAAACAACGGACAAAAAGCAAAAGTGTCAGACCAAAAGCAAAATTATCGGACAAAAAGCAAAAAGGACCGAAAGTAACGGACAAAAAGCAAAAGTGTCGGACAACAAGTAAAGACGGACAAAAGCAAATTCCGGACCAAAAGCACCGTATCACCACTGTCTTCATGTCCGACAACTTTGCCGGTAATCGAAATCGTAGATTAACATTCACCTTAATTGGAAAGGGATGTAACAAGAAAATTTATTCCACATCCTGGTTAATTTGATTCCACAAAACTCATGTAGAGATTAATCACTTAAAAAATGTACTTCAGAAACGACAGATACTGAAAGTCTGTTTCTATTTAAAAGTCGTCCTAAATCTTTCTATGTTGTAATGTTCCACTATTGTTTCAGAGAAGGATGAAGATTTGGTACCATAAAACGTTTAAACCTGCTGCAATTGTTGCACCTGCCATAAGTCAGGAATCTGATGTTCAGTACTTGTCGTTTGTTAATGTGGTTCATAAAGTGTTTCTCTTTTCTCGTTTTTTTTATATAGACTAGACTGTTGGTTTTCCCTTTGAATTGTTTTACACTAGTAATTTTTTGGTTCCCTTTATAGCTTGCAGTTTGGTGTGAGCCAAGGTTTCGTGTTGAAGACCGTACCTTGACCTATAATGGTTTACTTTTATAAATTGTGACTTGGAGTTGTCTCAGCATACCACATCTTCCTATATATCTCACTATACGTAAAACAATGGTCTTTCTTGATATTATAAGCAATCTCTCACTTAACTTCAATCAAAAGACGATTTTTTAGTCGTCAAAAACATGTGTGAACTATTTGTCACTACGTCTAGACGTAAAGAAACTATCAATCAATTAACTGGTCTTTCTGAACATTATGATAAGCAAACTTCCAGTCAACGAGTCACTTATCCTGTGATTGTAAGTAGAGAAAACACTGCAAAATATTACATTAAATAAACTAAACTGTCATAACTAGTATATAATAACGAAAGTTCGTACATGTTAAGTGTTTCAAATTCTAAGTGATCTTAGTCAAATGTGTTCAGTGAGCATTGCATTGTCCAGTGTACTTCAGTTTATTATTTTTTTTTGTGCAACTTGCAAAATATAATAATAATCTTTATTGCAAAACATGAAACCCTGGCGGTTTAAAATGCAAACATAGTCATAATACATGATAAATGTTTTAAACAAGTGAACGGTTGATTATACATTATATTATTAGTGTTTATTTCAGTGGTGGATTTCTTGTTGCTGTCCGTTTTAGGTTTAACAAACAATGATTTGCATTTTGCTCTAAAAAATAATCCTTGAATCAGTTAACATAACTGATATCCGTGTTTTTTTTTATAGGAGTAACACGACGGGCGTCGCATGCAGAACAGGATCTGTTAATACTTCCGGAGCTCTTCCGGTTTTTGGTGGGGTTCGTTGTTGCTTGAAGTCATCGTTTTCCATGGTGTGTTTTTTTATACGGATGTTTGTCCTTTGGTCTTTTACGTGATTTACTATGGCGTTGTCAGTTTATTTTCGGCTAATGAGGGTTGCATCGATATCTTTTATCTTTTCCAGTGCATAAATTCTTCTTTCAAGATCTTTCAAGGGCTGAGAAATAAAGACTTTTCAAACTTTTACCTGTACCTAACAGTCAGGAGTCTACTTCGTCAAAATTATCTCCCCATTACGCCAGTTCATTTTCACAATCGTGGAAATGGAAGCCATTGTAGGGATGACGCGCTACCAATATTGCTCTTGGAATCCGATAAATTTATCCACATTGCACCATTACGATCCTTAGGCAGCAACCATTTGATTTTCTGGGGGGGGCTATGGTTTTTTTTTCTGTGCAAACTTTTTTTTTCGCCTTCGGCGAAAAACAATCTATTTTTTTAGCGACAAACCAAAAACAATTTTTTTCTTTCAATTTTAGCATTACATATAGTGGGAGCTGAGGGTGAAACAAACAATTTTTTTTTCTCAGGGTGCAAAACAAATTATTTTTTTCACCAAAACCTGGAAACAAACTTTTTTTTCCAAAAAAAACCATAGCCCCCCCCAGAAAATCAAATGGTTGCTGCCTTATATGTCAGTTGTATTTTAAAAGACAAATGTATCAACTAGCTAATGAGCATCAGTTAATAATCTTGTCTGCATTGATTGAACTTAAAACTATTGTCTGATCGGTTGTCAGGTGGAATTTTCGAAAATTCATAAACATTTAAAAAAATTCTAATTAGATATTTCGTGGAAGGGCAGACTAGATTTTTTTAGTGTATGAAGACTATAAACCCTAGTAATCACACACAAAAAAATAGAATTTTTCGAAGATATGCATCTTCATCATCCATAATGGAAGGGCAGACACGAAAATTACTGAACTAAATAGATCATGTAGATTGATATGTTTTCCGTCCGTGGTAATTTTTTCATAAAAATCAGAGGTTATGCATTTTCTTCATCCAACTTGAAAGATACCCATGTCGTCGACTTGATATCTAATTGTTCTGCTTAACTATGTACTAGATAAATTGAAAACTTATGCAAATGGTGTTTTTAAAATAAAACACCTCGTAATTGAGAAGAAAATTGCAATTTTGTTTGTTTCTATTAACTTTTAAAAATTAAACAATACAGTAAACATTTATCGCCTTCTCTATCAAAGAGCTTCTATT